>CM071930.1:48602971-49202971 GCA_016081115.2 Rehmannia glutinosa
AAAGCATCTAAATCATTGGATGATCTTATTATGAGTCAAAGAGAATGTGGAGACAAGACAGCTTAGGATTTAATTCCTCTATGCTATGTCAAGTTCCAAAAGTGATTTTGGAAAAGGGATCTTCAAGAAATGAAGTATCTCTAAAATCCAAAACTCAAATGATGCACACACATTTATTCCAAAGCACAATCACAAGCAAAGCGGCCTTTGTTATAAAGGAAAAGGAAACGGCCGATTGAGTATCTTGAGAGGATAGGCGAGAAGAAATCGGCAGAGTTCCTCGTGCAAACTCCAACAGGAGATACTACTGTAAAGAAGAAAGCAGAGCTACCAAAACCCCGGAAGCTCTATAAAAGAAACACATATGATGGGAATGGTAGAAAATACCCAAGCCAAGTGATTGGAATAATGTGAACTATCAAAGCCAAAGACCTATGGAATATAAGCTAAGTGGCAAAGGCCTAAAACTCAGCAAAGGCCATTCCAAAGGCATAAGAGCTTTCATCAGCACTCATATGCACCCAAGCACTACACTCAGAGATATCACAACTACCCAAAGAAGGCAATTGCTAAAACACATACACAGGCATACAGACAAAAGAGGCAATTTTGTATGAACAGAATCCCCAAGTAATTTGCTAAAATTAATTATGATTATGGCACTGATAGATGGCAACCCCTTAGAGTCAAATCATTTGGCTATAGGTTGGTTGGATCATCTTACAATACTAACCCCTCAGGACCTAGACAAGTATGGGTACCTAAAACCTAATTTCCTTGATTGCAGGTTCAAGGAGCAGCTGAGTGCCAAGGAACCTGGTACATGAATAGTGGCTGTTCCAGACACATGACAGGAAACAAGTAAAATCTATCAAAATTCAAGGAAGTCAGAGGTGCAAAAGTCATATTTGGAGGGAATGAAGCTCCAGGAGAAATAAGAGGCATTGGATCTATCAAGAAAAATGGATTAGAAATCACAAATGTTGCATATATTGAAGGACTCAACTTCAACCTGCTAAGCATAAGTCAACTCTGTGACAAAGGCTACAATGTTGGATTTAACATGGGTATCTGCCAAATCAAAGACATTGAATCCAATGAAGTTGTGCTGCAAGGATGCAGACAAAAGAACATGTATATGGTAGATTGGTCAACAGCAACACCAAGCACCTGTCTGTTAGCGAAAAGCACAGCTGAATCAAGTTTGCTGTGGCATAAGAAGCTGAGTCACCTGAACTTCAAAAAAATTAACAAACTTGCGAGGAGTAATCTTGTAGAAGGACTTCCAGACTCAGTATACAAGAAGGAGAGTATATGTGATGCATACCAGATGGGAAAGCAAATCAAATCATCATTCAAAGAAAAGACATGTCCATCTTCAACAAGAATATGCACCTTTGCATATGGATCTGTTTGGTCAGTGGAACCAGCTAGCATAAGTGGGAAGAAATACACCTTGGTGGTAGTAGATGACTACTCAAGATATACATTGACAATATTCATGTGTAAAAAGAAAGAAACTCTGCGAAACTACCACGGTGATGAAGAGAATACAAAACGAGAAGAGTCAAACCATTATCAAAATAAGATCGTGAGGAACCGAGTTTGTCAATAGTATAATAACTTCGATCTTGTATTGATAGCCGACTTCTCCCCGATGTGGTCATTTCACTTGGGCCGATGTGTGAAACTTGCTCTTTTCTCATTTTCTCATCTTCTATCTCTGTCGATTGAGTCTTCTGAGTGTCAACTCAACTCAATTAACCCTAGCTCATTTTTAAGCTCTTCAAATCTTGATTCACATAGAGGATTAGTGAATATGTCAGCTAACTATTTATCAGTTGAGATATATTCCAAAGTGGTGTCTTTCCTTTCAATATGATCTCTTATAAAATGATATCTGACATCAATGTGCTTTGTTCTTGAATGCAACACAGGATTCTGAGTGATTGTAATAGCACTAGTGTTATCACACATAATTGGAATCTCTTTTTCTTCAATCTCATAGTCTCTCAGCTGTTGTCTCATCCATAAGACTTGGGCACAACAACTGCCCGCAACTATGTACTGCTTGTTGTGGATGTGGCTATTGAGTTTTGCTTCATGCTAAACCAGAAACCAATCTATTCAAGCATTTGACATGTACCGAAGTACTCTTCTGTCAACTCTACATCCATAGATACCGAGTAACCAATAAGCTTTAATCCACTTTCCTTTAGATACCATAAGCCAACTTCCTGGCATCCCTTCAAATACCTTAGGATTCTCTTGGCATGATCATGTGGCTCTCCTTTAGTGCAGATTCAAATCTTGCACATACACCTACAACAAAGGTGATGTCCGGCTGTTTGGTACATTAAGTAGAGCAATGATCCAATGAGTGCTCTATATTTGGTTTGATCTGACCTTGCCATCTGCATCCATGTCCATCTTGGTGATGTGTTCATTGGAATTTTCACAGAAGACCTCTTCCATACCAAATTTCTTCATTAAATCTGGTGTATTTTGTGTGACTTATGAAGGTTCCATCCTTCAATTGCTTGACTTGAAGTCCTAGGAAGAAAGTCGGCTCTCCCATCATGCTCATCTCAAATTTGCCTTGCATGAGGTTTGAAAACTTATCACACACTCCTTGTTTGTGGATCAAAAATGATGTCATCCACATATATTTGAACAAGTAGTATACTTTCTCCATCTTGAATTCAGAAGAAATTTCTATCCATTTTGCCTTTGGTGAATCCATTGTCAGTTAGAAATTGGGACAATGTATCATACCAAGCTCTTGGTGCTTGTTTCAATCCATATAATGCTTTCTTGAGCTTGTATACCTTATCTCCAATAGTTTTCTGCTCAAAACCTGGAGGTTGTTCAACATAGACTTCTTCCTCTAACAATACATTTAGAAATGCACTCTTCACATCCATTTGATACACAATGAAGTTCTTATGTGCAGTATAGGCAAGAAACATCCTTATTGCTTCCAATCTTGCAACATGAGCAAATGTTTCATCAAAATCTATACCCTCTTCTTGGCAATACCCTTTGGCTACCAATCTTGCTTTGTTTCTTACCACAGATCCTTCCTCATTCATCTTGTTCCTGAAAACCCATTTTGTGCCAATAACATTTTGATGAGTTGGTCTATGCACCAATTCCCATACCTTGTTTCTTTCAAATTGATTCAGCTCTTCTTGCATGGCTTGAATCCAATGTGTGTCATCCAATGCTTGAGACACATCTTTAGGTTCTATCTGGGAAATAAAACAAGTGAAAATTGCTTCATGTTGTGCTCTGGATCTGGTTCTTATGCCATATCTAACATCTCAAATAACTAACTCGGTGGATGGTCTCTCGGCCATCTCACATCAAGGTTGGAGTAAGTCTCTTTGGATTCAAATTTGTCTCGCATGGTGAGTTGTCTTGAAATTGACTCTTTCATCTTCATTGATTGTAGACTTTCCGGCTATCTTTGAGATTGACTATCTCATCTTCATCCGGGTTGATTGCTCTTACTTCAACTTCAACATAAGGACTCTTCGTATAGTTAGTGATTGACTTATCGGCCTAACTCTTCAATGTCTTCTACATTCACATTAGGTTCATCAAAAACCACATGTATAGACTCTTTTGTGACCATAGTCCTTTTGTTCAAGACTCTATAGGATTTGCTCTCGGTGAGTATCCCAAAAAGATATCTTCATCGACTTTAGCATCAAAAGCCTTCAAATTATCATTGCCATTGTTATGGATGAAGCATTTGCATCCAAATATCCTGAAGTACCCAACATTTGGCTTTCTCCCTGTCCAAATCTCGTAGGGAGTCTTAGTTAATTGTCTGTTGATCATGCATCTATTTTGGGTATAGCATGTAGTGTTAATGGCTTCAGTCCAAAATCTCTTAGGCAATCCGACTTGACTAACATGGTCCTGCAAGCTTCCTTGAGAGTTTTGTTACTTCTCGTCACTACTCCATTCTTTGTGGAGTTCTTTTTGCATATAACTCATGAGCAATACCATTTTCAACACAATACTGAGTAATTATCCCATTGACAAACTCAGTTCCTCTATCAGACCTTATCTTTATAATGGTTTGGCTCTTTTCATTTTGAACTCTTTTCATCAGCTGAGGTAACTTCCGCAACATTTCCTTCTTTTTGCACATGAAGATGGTCCATGTATATCTTGAATAATCATCGACCACCACTAAGGTGTATTTCTTTCCACTTATGCTGGATGGTTCAACTGGACCAAATAGATTCATGTGCAATAGATGTAATATCCTTGTTGAAGAAGGACTTGGCTTGTCCTTGAATGAAGATTTTATTTGCTTTCCCATCTGGCATGCATCACATACACTTTCCTTCTTGTACATTGAGTCTGAAAATCCTTCCACAAGATGACTCCTTGCAAGCTTGTTGATTGTCTTGAAGTTCAGATGACTCAGCTTCTTGTGCCACAGCCAACTTGATTCGGCTATGCTCTTTGCTAACAGACAAGTGCTTGGTGTAGCAGTAGACCAATCTACCACATACATATTCTTCTGTCTTGATCCTTGCAGCACTATTTCATTTGATTCAGCATCTTTGATCTGGCACACTCCCATATTGAAACCAACATTGTAGCCCTTGTCACGAGTTGGTCGATGCTTAACAGGTTGAAGTTGAGGCCTTCAACATAAGCAACATCTGTGATTTCCAATCCATTCTTCTTGATAGATCATGTGCCTTTGATTTCCCCTGGAGCTTCATTTCCTCCAAATATGACTTTTGCACCTCTAATCTCCTTGAATCTTGTGAGTTTTTCTTGTTTCTGTCATATATCTAGAACAACCACTATCCATGTTGTTGGGAAATTTATTGTTTAGATTTTGATGAATGCCATGTAAAACATAGAATAGGAGGTTGGCACCCCATTTTTTGTTATAAACGCATTGTAATAAATAGAAATTTGGACAAGCCGAGTTAAGTCGCCTATGCCCAAACATGCAAGAAGACAACGGAGACTAGTAGGAAGACTCATTGCGAGGCAGTGAGTTTGGCAAAAGAAGAGAAGATGGGAACTCGATCAAGGTGCGAGTTGAGATGCGGTGAGTAAAGCATCGGTCAAGTTAACTCAAAATAGTCAAGTCTCTAGTTGAAGTGATGAGAAGAGTCATTTAATGATTGAAAGTGACTCTAAGTCACCTGGGGAAAGCAAGGAAATGCGTCAAGTCGAGATAATCGAAAGAGATCCGTTGCCTGAGAAATCAAGAGAATTACTTAAACAAGTAATATCTCCATGCTACCTTTCTCGAAGTGCTGTCCCGAGAAGCATGTAAAAGGAATAAACCAATGGAAAGCATCGCACCGTGTCGAACTACGAAAAGTTGAAGAACAATTCATACGAGGAAGTGGCAATTCAAGGGCCGCAAGAAGACAAGCCAACGACCACAAGTGACTTTCAAAAATAAGCCTATCTCTTCAACTGGCAGATTTTTGAAAGATCACTATAAAAGGCCGAGGAATGACTACGAGAGAAGGTTACGAACCACGAATATTCAAGTATACATTTGAACTATAACCTAAGATATTCTCAAATCATTCAAGATTAATCCTCAAGCCTACATTACGAAGAAAATCAATCCAACACTCACTGTGAAGGAAAGATAACTTCAATCGAGTTGAAGAGGAAATTGTTGAAGAATCAAGGGGTCTACATTCCACGGAGGATTGTAGGAAGGTTCAAGGTCGAACCGAGTCTCAAGTTTTTGGAGGGCTTCGTGATCAAATCCTAAGAGCTTGAGCAAGTGAGTGTAGTAGCAAAGCGTTTTTGCCTGTGAAGAAGTTCGAGTCGGACGAGAAGCTTGGTGAGTGATCAAGGCATCTCAGGACCGAGTCCCAAAGGATCAAGTCGGTTGTGTGATCAAGACTTGTATCTCGGGTATTACCACACTGATATCGATCAATACTTAGTGGATTCCTCCATGCGTTGGAGAAGAGAGGAGTAGAAGAATTACCCCATCTTCGAACCTCTATAAAAACTTATCATGTCATTTACATTTCATCACTTTAATTCTGCATCTTATTTGTTTAATTATCTTTGACATATTTGCTATCCAACCGATAATCTCTAAGTACTAAAACCAAGTATTAAATCATAACTAAACCAAACTTAAGGGTGTTAAGTCTTTCATTGAAAACAAACCACAGTTGAGCTAATTCGGTCTTCACGGTGAGTTATTCTTTCAACAGCTCAGTCGAGTCGTTGAGTGACTAACTCTGCTAATTACCTAAATTGGTTGTCCACCAAGGACATAGCTGTATAGTGTCAACTCTGAATTTTAAAAAGGACCAAAAGTGAAAAGTTGGTAAGGTTTATTCAACCCCCCCCTTCTAAACCTTACACTCACACCCCTTGGGACCTACAAGTGGTATCAGAGCGGTTGGTTCATTGAGCCTTCCGCACTGGTTACTGAACTAGATCTCCAAACTTTTCAAAGTCTGTTTTAGTACTTAAGTTTTAAAAACTTCTTTTATCATTAAAAGTTATTATCATGGAAGCAAATTCGACACGCATCCCTATGTTCACAATTGAAGAATTTGATGATTGGAAAATTCGTATGCAGGCTCATCTATCAGCATTACATGATGAGATGTGGATAGTGATAGAGGATGGGCCACCGCAAATCTTAAAAGTGAACACAATTTGTAAGAAGAGCTACAAATTGAAGGTGAAGAGGATGTTGCCCTAGACCACTATGGTTGAAAAACCAAGAATCGAATGGACAAATGATGAGAAAAAGATACAACCTGGACAATGTAGCCAAGGACATCCTTTACAAAACCTTGGACAAAGCCATGTTCAATAAAGTCAAATCATGCAAAACGGCTAAAGAAATCTTGGACAAGCTAACATTGATTTGTGAAGGCTCATAGCAAATCAAGGAAAATAAATTATCGGTGGTCTGTACAAAAATTTGAGAATTTCAAAATGATCGCAGGAGAAAACCTGGATCAACTGGATGCTCGGTTCACGTAAATCACCAACGAGCTATCTCGCACTTGGAAAGGAATATACACGAAGGAAATGTGTATGAAGATCCTAAAAAGTCTCCCAACTGAATGGGAAATGAAGGTCATGGCACTAAGACATTCCATGGACCTATCGAAAACCTCCAACCATGAACTATTCTCGGATCTCAAAGCCTACGAATTTGAGTGAGAAGAAAAGATCGGAAGAGAAGAGGCAGTTGTACCCAAAACAAATGTGCTCTAATTGTTAAGGATGGAAAGAGAGCGAGGTCAAAGAAGTCATTGATCCGGAAGAAATAGCCCTGATGGTTAAAAGGTTCAACAAGTTCTTCAATAAGAACTACAAGAGAGGCAAAGGCGAATCCTCCGAGAAGACACTCGGCTCCCTCCAAGTCAAGGGAAGATAGGCCAACCAAGAGAACAGAGATCATCAAAAAGTCTGAATATCAAAGGGTGACAATCCAAGAATGGAAAAGAGCTGATCAAAAGGTTGAATATCTATCTTTGGAACTGTAGGCAACCAGGTCACTATGCCATTGATTGTCCATATCCTGTAGTCAACAAATACAGGAATGAAGAAGAAAGAAAGGTCTTGAGAGAAAGAAGACAAGAAAAGAAAAAGGCAATGTTGGCTGCAGAGATCTTGAGAAACAAGTCAAGAGAGAGCGGTGATTCAGAGAGCAAAGCGATGAAGCGGACTACTCAAGTGACTCGAAGAAAAGCCCCGATCTGTTTGATGTCAAGGAACAAGATCAACCGACCAAGAAGATGAGGTACACTCTAACTCATCAAACTCGATTCGAGTGATAGTGTGTGATACACACACTTCATCACCCACTCGATCTTTATGATTCATTAGGCAAAATGATGAAAGATTTTGAACACATTAAATCCTCACACACACTACTAAATGAGGAAAACAGCCTACTCAAGAGCCAAAACTCACGGTGACTAAGGGAGCCGAGTACTCTAAGTCAAATAGGCGATGAGAATAAAAGTTTAAAAAATTTGAAAATGTCAAGCTAATAAGAAAAATAGCTGCCATAGAAAAGAGGGAGAATGACCTCAAAAATGTGATTGCCTCATTCACTAAGGCATCTAAATCATTGGATGATCTTATTATGAGTCAAAGAGAATGTGGAGACAAGACAAGCTTAGGATTTAATTCCTCGTGCTATGTCAAACTCCAAAAGTAATTTTGAAAAAGGATCTTCAAGCAATGAAGTGTCTCAAAAATCCAAAACTCCAAACGGTGCACACACATTCACTCCAAAGCACAATTACAAGCAAAACGGCCTTGGTTATAAAGGAAAAGGAAAACGACCCGGTTGGGTGCGTTGAGAAGACAAGTGAGAAGAAATTGACCAAGTTCTCAAAGCAAACTCCAAACAGAATTACTCAGTAAAGAAGAAACAGAGCTACCAAAAACCCCAAAAGTTCTATAAAAGAAACACATATGATGGGAATGGTAGAAAATATCCAAGCCAAGTGATTGGAACGATGTGAACTATCAAGATAGACTTATAGGAAATTCCAATCATGTGTGATAACACAAGTGAAATTGCAATCACTCGAGAATCTGTGTTGCACTCAAGAACAAAGCATATCGATGTCGATATCACTTCATAAGAGATCATGTTGAAAAGAAGGACATCATCTTGGAATATATTTCAACCGATAAACAGGTTGGTGACATATTCACAAAACCATTATGTGAATCAAGATTTGAAGAACTCAAGCATGAGTTAGGGTTAATTGGTGGTGACACTCGGAAGACTCAAAGAAAAGAAATGAAACACAAAAAGAGAAAAAAGATGAATTCTCAAAATCACTAAATAAATCACCATATCGGAAAGACGGCTATATCGAATTAGTTGACGGTGAGTCAATGAGAGAAGCGTGACGGAAGAGTTAAATCGGCTAAGGGATAAGTGAGTCATTTATGAGCAAAGTGACAAAAACGCAGTCGTTTTTACTAAGCGGGAATGTTTTTAAAAATGACGTCAGCATAATGATGATGTGTACTGGCAAAAAGCTGCATACCAAGCTTATGATTGGATATAAATTTGCCGCATTAAATTCGAGACATCAAATGCTAATCGGCGTGCAAAATCTAAGCCGTTGATTTCGATCACATTTCAAAAACCACCCGCACGTCCTTTCAGAAACCATACTTAAACCATTTTCGTCTGTTTTCTCTCACATATTACCAAAACGGTTCATTTCTATCTCAGAAGCAAAGGCAAAACTTTCTCAAAACCCTATCAATATTCAAATCGACTTCTAAGTTTCTTTTCGTGAAATACTGAAAAATGGCATCAACTTATGATTTCGTCAAGCTAGGGAAGCAAATCCACACTGGGTCTACTGTGGATTTCGAGGGAATGGTCAAACAGGGGTCCGATGATGCCCTCATAAAGAAAATCATTTGAAAAGCTCGAAACATCCCAGGGCTAAAACCATTTCGACGATGGAGTTCTCGATGACCTATGTGGAAGAGGTCGCACGATTCTACATGAACGCCGAGATTCATGATGAGGGGATCAAATCCTCTGTTCACGGGAAGGAGTTCGTCATCTCTCGCCAAGGATCGCGAGAATCGCTCACTACCTGGCGGAAGGAGCACGAGAAATAAATGAAGGGCGTGAGACTTGGGCTGCCGCTTGGAAGAAGAAGTAGCCAAGACCGACTATCTTTGAAAAAGATAGTCACACACCAAAGGGGGGGCTCTTTGAAGGAGGACTACCACAAAAGCTGTTGGACATAGTTGCCAAATGCATAGACATCAAATTTGGCGGCTTTGACCAATGTCTAAAGCAAAACCGATCTTAATGGCTGCGATCATTGAAGAAAAGCAAGTAAATGGCGGGCAGAGTTTGTCTACAGCAGACTCTGCGAGAATATAGGAACAAATCCTTCAAGGAGAATGGTGCATTTGGAGGATCCAGATAGGATATGGCACAGTGATTGGCGGTGATGGAGGTGAAAGGAGTCCCTCTTCGACATGGAAAGGCGTTCCATGTAAACAAGAGGATGTTCAAATCAAACCTCTCGGCGCCTGAAGAGAGCCCACGCCAAGAGAGCGATACAAGTGAGGGGGAATCGGTGACCCACGAGAAGATCAAACACTGTTTCCTCTCCACCAAAGAAGAAGAAAGCGCCCTAATTTTGCTAAGAAAATTCTTTGCCCCTGCAGCCTAAGAAAAACAAATCTGCTCCGCCCCCGCAGGAAGTCGCTTTGCCCTGTAGCCGTGTCTCCCCGCCCAAAGCAGCGTGCCGAGAAGGAATCTCAAATACCTTCTCCGGTCATCAAAAAGGGAGAACCGATAAGCAAGACGGCTGCTCCTCGAAAAAAACACGGCAGGCCCCGCCGCCTGAGACTCGAGAAGATACTCTCTCCAAACCAAAAATCCCTCTAGTACGAACTAAGAGACGAAGAAGAATCATCAAGCAATCCGAACTTGAAAAACCGGTGAGTCACCACTCACCGCAATAGATCTGAGAGGCTTTGGAGAAGTAGAGTCTCGGATATTATTGATGAAAACGACCCAAGTCTCATTGAAAGCGTCACAGAGAGCAAAGCGAAGATCCCGGTGTAGTTCGAGCAAGTGAGACACAAGAAGAAGTGAAAGAGATGATGATGTGATGATCCTATCCCCACTTTATCCGGACATCCAAAATAAATGCTGAGAGTGGAGGAAGTGGAAATTGAGTCGATCCAGGAAGCAGTTCCAATGGCACGAGTTTATCGAAGAAGAAGAAAGCGATGAACTTTCTTGGAGTGACCACTGTGGTCCAAGCATTGGATGAAGAAAAGCGCACGAGATATCTTGCGGATCTTCAAGGACAAAGAGAAAAGAGAGAGGCGAGAGGAAGGCGAGGCACGTGAGAAAGCCAAAGATCATCGCCCTATAACCGGCACCACAGAACACACACATCATCTCCTTGACGTCTTATCGGATAGTGATGAGGATCGGACCTGCTCGCCGCCCACGGAAGAGTTGCAAATGCAGCAAGCAATGCACGAATCAGAATTCTTCATGAGAAAAGAATGATGGAGGGACCAGGAGAGTCCTCCAAAACACGGTGAGTTGGACCCAATGGGAGTGATGCAAAGATATTGCCACGATTGTTCTTTGCCACCACTTCCCAAGCTCACTCGGAAGAAGGAATTAAAGGCTGGCGATGAAAGCGGGTTAGTGGGGACCCCGGTCGAGCCAACCCCTAATGAAGGTGTCTTACCACCGCCCCAACAGTTGAACACTCAATAGACACGGTAGGGAGTTTGGAGACGAGTGACCCCATTCAAGTCACTCGGTGGTGCGCCCGGTGGGGAAACTCCCTCCACTGCGGCAAGGTCGGAGGATCTGAGATGAATCCACACCGAATCTAGGAGGTGAAGTGGAGAAAGTACAAACACAAAATACACAAATGAGTTGCCATCAACAAAGCTCGAGGCGATTGAGACTGTCTCGGTGAGGTGCCAACCGCCTCGAAGAAAGTAATAATGACGCGCGATGCGATCGAGGCACGGAAGGAACAACCACGGGAGTTAACACTGCAGGCGATGAAAGTGCAATCCATGGGGTTGAGACTCCAATGGATGCCACCACGAAAGACCCTAAGGCAGTGACCGACATCGAAAGGGAGGTCAAGGCCTCATTGCCGATTGAGCTGCGGGGAGGTAATGAAGGCCAACGGGAGGTTGAGACTTCGGGGTAAAGAAGTCTGAAGTAGAGAACATCCCTCCTGCTATCATTGATCCATCTCGAAAAGGAGATTAGCGCACTTCATGACTCCCAGGATAATCGATGTAACCTTTCGGGATTGGAAGAAAGCGATGAAGCCGAGTCATCCCATGTGGTCGATCCAAAAGACTCGGCTAAGGATGTTCCAACCACGAGCAAGTCGACCTCAAGACTACTCGTCAAACTTTCAATTTTGATGATGAGCCACCATGGAAATCTCATCATTGTCCGATGACGCTTCCGATAAGGCCGAGGACGATACCAACTCAATTGGAAAAACCCGGTGAGACCGACGAAGTTGTTGAGATAGTGAGGCTCGGCAAGTCGGGTCAACTTCACAAATGAGACCCAAAAGTCCAGTCCAGCTGCGCGAGCTCCCCTGCCGCGAGTTCGACTCCACAGGGGAACTTCACGTGCACCACTCATCATTGAACAAATCCCGATTGCTCATGATGATTCCTTTGTAGAATCATTTCCCTTCTCTCTCGGAGGTACCCGACCTCCCCGAAGAGTCGAAAACGATCTCGTGGCGCTTCCACAGACCAAATCCTGTCATTCCATCGATACCATCGTTCGGTGACTATGATTTTGGCTTGGCCATCACCGTACATGAGAGGAACAAAGTGAAGTTCGGGAGGTGTTGAAAGCATTATTTGCGAGAAATTGAAGCGGATGGAGAGGCACCAGGCCTCGATGGACATGAGATGGATAACGAGAGATGCCAACCTACTGGCGACTTGAGAGGAATAATAGTCGAGAATCCGGGAGTGGTGGCAACAAAGAAGACAAACAATGCGCGTGGAACAAGCTAGATATTTGAGAACATTGTTCAACAAGTCTGTCCGGGAGAGCCGAGAACGCCGATGCAAAGACGAAATTGAGAGAACACATTGAGCACATGCATGAATCTCACACTTTCTTTGAGATAAAGTTGTTGTGTGAGCAAAATAAGAATGAGCTCCTGCGTATGGAAGAAAACATGGATAGAAAATTCAGCCTTCTTATGGCCGAGATGAAGTTGCTTAAAGATGAATCCAACGCTACTCGTTCGAGTTTCGTGCAAAGCATACACCACATCGGACTCGAAGCGAGAACTCGGCTATCAAGACTCGACTTTACGCTTGCTAGTATGTTTCAGGGGTTCCTCTCTCCTTTGATGATGCCAAAAAGGGGGAAGAGGAATACCTTAAAGTGCTAAAGAGATCTCGAAGGTGAAAGGGAGGAGCATTTGTGAAGGGAAAGACAAGATGAGGAAGTTTCAAGGGAAAAGAAAGGAAAGTCTGTTGAGGGGGAAGAATCAAGAGATGTGACCTTAATGATTGCAAAAACCCCAACAAGGTCTTGTCACGGTGATATTATCGACAAACTCCAGTGACTCGCCACTCCAACACTCTGTTTGTATCTATGGTGAAAAGAGAAAGACGATTGAAGCGGGGATGGAGGAAGTGGAAGGAAGGTTGAATGCCCGAGTTATGGACATCTTGAAACAACATGGAGGCATTCGGTGAGACAGAGACACTTATGCCATCTCGGATGTCGGGATCGAGCCAAGATCGGTTGATGAATTTAAAATGCTCGCATCCGAAGGATACTTGGAAAATGTCATGGCTCAAGCGTGGGACTTATCTTGGGAAAATAGTCTCACGTTATGTGAAGAAGGCGACAGCGAGCGGCGGACACGGCGATCACTCTCTGCTTTGGTCACTCCGCTAGTCACTCGGTGGGAAGAAGAAGACCCCAAGTCAATACACACCCGGAGGAAGAGGTAGAGGAAGAAGCGTGGTGGAGGAAGAGGTTTGGACCAGGCCTCGCCCAAAAACATTGAGTACATAGATCCAGGCAAGAAAGGAGGAATCTCATCAATTTGGTCTTGACCAAGTAGCCAATACGCAAGTGGCTAAAAACAATCTTGAGTATGTGAAAAGAATCGAAGAAGAAAATAAAAGACAAACTCGGCTATGGGAGGAGAGACAAGAGATATTAAGAAGAGATGAAGCTGCCCGGAAGGCATATGAAAAAAGAAGAAAAGAAGAAGTGCCAAGATGAGAAAAAGAGAAGAAGACGAGAAGATGTGAAGAAGAAGAAGATGAAAGAAGGAGCGTGAAGGAGATGAAGTGTTGTTGTCCACCCCTTCATGTATTTTACTATGTAAATACATACTATGTAAGTCTTCGTAATAAATCTATAAATTCTCTATTTTTTTTTTTTGCATGAGACATAAATGTTTGCTTTGATACACCTTGTGATTGATTGTGTAAAAGAACAAGAATGTTATGATCAATAAAAGGATTGATTCTACGCATACATTCTCTGTGAATACACTATCTGTATGTATCTTTGCTATTTACATTTTGAATGTTTTAAGTTTTGGCATCATCAAAAAGGGGGAAATTGTTGGGAAATTTATTGTTTAGATTTTGATGAATACCATGTAAAACATAGAATAGGAAGTTGGCACCCCATTTTTTGTTGTAAACTGCATTGTAATAAATAGGGCTGGTCAAGCAGAGTTAAGTCAGTTATGCCCAAACATGCAAGAAGACAACTGGAGACTAGTAGGAAGACTCCGCTGCGAGACAGCTGAGTTTGGCAAAAGAAGAGAAGACGGGAACTCGACTGAAGGTGCAGCTGAGATGCAGTTGAGTAAAGCATCAGTCAAGTCAACTCAAAATAGTCAAGTCTCTAGTTGAAGTGACAGAAGAGTCATTTAATGATTGAAAGCTGACTCTAAGTCACCTGGGGAAAGCAAGGAAATGCAGTCAAGTCGAGATAACTGAAAGAGATCCGTTGCACAGAAATCAAGAGAATTACTTAAACAAGTAATATCTCCATGCTACCTTTCTCGAAGTGCTCAGTCCTAGAAGCGTGTAAAAGGAATAAACCAATGGGAAGCACTGCACCATGTCGAACTACGAAAAAGTCAAGAACAATTCATACGAGGAAATGGCAATTCCAAGGACTGCAACAAGACAAGCCAAACGACCACAAGTGACTTTCAAAAA
This sequence comes from Rehmannia glutinosa, assembly GCA_016081115.2. NCBI lineage: Eukaryota > Viridiplantae > Streptophyta > Magnoliopsida > Lamiales > Orobanchaceae > Rehmannia > Rehmannia glutinosa. The sequence continues at coordinate 48,617,732 of CM071930.1, forward strand.
TAAGCTATCTCTTCAACGGGTGATTTTTGAAAGATCACTATAAAAGGCTGAGGAATGACTCTGAGAGAAGGTTACTTGAACCACGAATATTCAAGTATACATTTGAACTATAACCTAAGATATTCTCAAATCATTCAAGATTAATCCTCAAGCCTACATTACGAAGAAAATCAATCCAACACTCACTGTGAAGGAAAGATAGCTTCAATTCAGTTGAAGAGGAAACCTTTGAAGAAAAGGGGTCTACATTCCAAGGAGAATTATAGAAAAGTTCAAGGTCGAACCAGTCTCGAGTTTTTGGAGGGCTTCGTGATCAAATCCAAAGAGCTTGAGCAAGTGAGTCTAGTAGTAGCAAAGGCATTGCGCCTGTGAAGAAGGCTGAGTCGGACGAGAAGCCAACCGAGTGATCAAGGCATCTCGGATCGAGTCCCAAAGGATCAAGTCATTTGTGTGTGATCAAGACTTGTATCGGATTGTTACCACTCGTATATTGATCAATACTTAGTGGATTCCTCCAGGAGTTGGAGAAGATAGGAGTAGAAGAATTACCCCATCTTGAACCTCTATAAAAACTTATCGTGTCATTTACATTTCAAAGACTTTAATTCTGCATCTTATTTGTTTAATTCTTGTGACATATTTGCTATCCAATTGATAATCTCTAAGTACTAAAACCAAGTATTAAATCGTAACTAAACCAAACTTAAGGGTGTTAAGTCTTCCGCTGAAAACAAACCACAGTTGAGCTAATTTAGTCTTCATAGCTGAGTTATTCTATCAACGGCTCGGTCAGTCGTTGAGTGACTAACTCTTTGATTAACTAAATTGGTCTGTCACCAAGGAGACACGACTATATAGTGTCAACTCTGAATTTTAAAAAGGACCAAAAGTGAAAAGTTGGTAAGGTTTATTCAACCCCCCCCCCTTCTAAACCTTACACTCACACCCCTTGGGACCTAAACATGTACCAGGTTCCTTGATACTCAGTTGTTCCTTGAACCTGCAATCAAGGAAATTAGGTTTTAGGTACCCATACTTGCCAGGTCTGAGGGGTTAGTCTTTATAAGATGATCCAACCAACCTATAGCCAAAGGACTTGACTACAAGAGGTTGCCATCTATATCGTGCCATAATCATAGGGCACATTAGCAAATTGCTTGGGGGTTTTAAGTTCATACAGCTGTCTCTTTTGTCTGTATGCCTGTGTGTATGTCTTAGTAATTGCTTTCTTGGGATAGTTGTGATGTTTCTGAGTGTAGTGCCTGGGTGCATATGTGTGCTGATAATAGCTCTTTTCCCTTTGGAATGACCTTTGCTGAGGTTTAGGTCTTTGCCATTTAGGCTTGTATTCCATTGGCCTTTGCTGATATTTCACATTGTACCAATCAGCTTGGTTTGGATAGTTTCTACCATTCCCATCATATGTATTTTTCTGATGAAATTTATGGGGTTTCTGGGAGCTCTGTTTGCTTTTCACAGAGTATTTTCTGTTTGGAGTTTGCTGAGGAACTCTGCTGGATTTCTTCTCAGTTGTCCTCTCAGCATACTCAACTGGATATTTTCCTTTCCCTTTATATCCAAGGCCAGTTTGTTTGTGATTGTGCTTAGGAGTGAATGTGGGTACAACATTTGGTGTTTTAGATTTTTGAGATGTTTCATTGCTTGAAGATCCTTTTTCCAAAATCACTCTTGGAGTTTGACTGTGCACAAAGGAATTAAATCTTATGCCTGTCTTATCTCCACATTCTTTTTGACTCGTGATAAGATCATCCAATGATTTGGATGCCTTTGTAAATGAGGCAATCACATTTTTGAGTTCTTTTTTCCTCTTTTCTATAGCAGCTATCTCTGCTATCATTTTGGCATTCTCAGCCTTCAGCTTTGTGTTCTCATCAGCTATGTGACTTAGAGTACTCAGCTCCTTAGTCAGCTGTGAGTTTTGGCTTTTGAGATGGCTGTTTTTCTCATTTAGATGTGTATGTGAGGATTTAATGTGCTCAAAATCTTTCATCATTTTTCCTAATGAATCATAAAGATCGAGTGGGTGATGAAGTGTGTGTATCACAATCACTATCACTTGGAATCGAATGAGATGAGTTAGAGTGTACCTCATCTTCTTGGTCTGGTTGATCTTGTTCTTTAGCCATAAGGCAGATCATGGCCTCTTCTTCAGAGTCACTTGAGTAGTCAGCTTCACTACTCTCTCGAGTCTCTTGCTGCTCCTTTAGACTTAGCATTTGTCTCGGCGATCTCGGCTGACCAACATGGCTTTCTTCTTTTCTTGTCTTCTTTCTCGGAAGACTTTTCTTTCTTTTTCATTCCTATATTTGTTGACTGGTGGATAGGAACAATCAACTGCAAAATGTCCTGGTTGTCTGCAGTTCCAACACAGGTTCTCAGCTCTTTGATCAGCTCTTTCTGTTCTTGGATTATCAGCTCTATGATATTCAACCCTTTGATACTCAGCTCTTTTGGGTGGCCAATCTTCCCTTGACTTAGAGGGAGCTGAATGTCTCCTGGAGGTTTCACCCTTATTTCTTTTATAGTTCTTATTGAAGAACTTGTTGAATCTTTTAACCATTAGGGCAATTTCCTCCTGTTCTATGGCTTCCTTTGGTTTAGCTCTCTTTCCATCCTGACTATTAGTGTAGTTGTCTTGGGTACAGCTGTCTCCTCTTGCTCTTTTCTTCTCAGCTCAAACTCATAGGCGTTGAGTTCTGAGAATAGCTCATGGTTAGATGTTCTTGAGAGGTCCATTGAATGTCTCAGGGCCATAGTCTTCATTTCCCATTCAGTTGGGGGGCTTCTTAGTATCTTCATACACATCTTCTTTCCCAAGAGCTGAAAGCTCATTTGTGATTTCAGTGAATCTGGCATCCAGCTGATCCATGGTTTCACCTGCAAGCAGTTTGAAATTTTCAAATTTTTGAATAGCACCAGACAATTTATTTTCTTTAATTTGTTCTGATCCTTCACAAATTAAAGTCAGCTTATTCCAGATTTCTTTTGCAGTTTTGCAAGATTTGACTTTATTGAACATTGCTTTGTCCAAAGTTTTGTATAGTATGTCCTTGGCCACATTGTCCAAGTTGTATCTCTTCCTATCTTTATTTGTCCACTCAGTCCTTAGTTTTTCAACCGTGGCTGGTCTTGATTCAGCAGCAACTTCTTCTCCTTCAGCTGCAGCTCCTCTTCTTACAGTTTTGTTCACTTTCAATATTTGCAGTGGCCCATCCTCTATCGCAAGCCATATTTCATCGTGTAGAGCATATAGATGAGCCTGCATACGAATTTTCCAATCATCAAATTCTTCAACAGTGAACATAGGAATGCGTGTCAAATTTGCTTCCATGATAATAACTTTGCTAAAAATGAAAGATTTTGAAAATGCAAGTGTTTAAAACCTTTTTGAAAAGATAAAGATCTAGTTCAAGAACGGTCAGCGGAAGGCTCAATGAGCCAACCGTTCGATACCACTTGTAGGTCCCAAAGGGTGTGAGTAAGGTTTAGAAGGGGGTTGAATAAACCTTACTAACTCTTCGATTTTAGTCCTTTTAAAATAAAACAGAGTTAACTCAAACAACTGTGTCCTTGAGGGATGACTAAGTTGGTTATTGATTGAGTTAGCCACCAATGTGATTTCGATAGATTTGTTGATAGAATAACTCGCTATTTAACCTTAACTTTAACTGGTTGTATTGGTTTTATCGTGGAAGACTTAACACCCTTGATTTGTTTTAAGTTTGTTTTAACACTTGATTCTTTAGCACTTGGTTATAAATCAGTTGGATAGCAAATGTGAGTTTTATCAGCAGATATGATGTAAGTATGCAGAAATGTAAATGTCTTTGAGAAATAAATGACACAGATAATTTTTATAGAGGTTCGAAGATGGGGTAATTCTTCTAATCCTCTCTTCTCCAACTCCTGGAGGAATACACTATGTAATAGATCTGTTTACAAAGTGCTGAACAGTCTAGAGACAGCATTGGCCACATAGCTGGCTTCTCTTGCGACTTCGGCTTCTTCACGGGGCACTTGCCTTGCTACTTCACTCACTTCTCAAGCTCTTGGATTTGATCATGAAGCCCTCCAATAACTTGATACTGGTTCGACCTTGAACCTTCCTACGATCCTCCTTGAAAAGTAGACCCCTTTTGATTCTTCAAAAGTTTCCTCTTCAATGATTTGAAGTTGTCTTTCCTTCACGGCTTGTGTTGGATCGATTTCCTTCGAGTTTCAGGCTTGAGGATTTGCTTGAATATACTTGAGAATATTTGCAGGTTAATTGCTTGAATAATGTTTGATTTCTCAGGTGTGCAAGGTAACCTTTTCTCAGTAAATTCCTCAGTCTTTTATAGTGCACTTTTGAAATTTTGCCCGTTGAAGAGATATGCTAATTTCAAAAGTCACTTGTGTTCGTTGGCTTGTCTTGTTGTAGTCCTTGATGTTGGCATTTTCTCGTATTTAATGTCTTGCAGCGTTGCAGCGTGTCTGACACTTGGTGCAGTGCTTCCCATTGGTTTGTTCCTTTTGCACACAACTGGAACTAACACTTCATCTCTGACAACTTTAACATGTTACCATTCCGAGTAACATTCTTGACTTTCATCAACGGATCTTGTTCAGTTGTCTTGACTTGACTGCAGTCTTTTATTCCCCAGGTGACTTGAGTTAGCTTCCAATCTTTGGATGACTCATCTATCACTTCAACTTGAGACTTAGCTTCTTGAGTTGACTTGACGACTCTTCACACAAATTGTTTCTGGTGATACACCTTCAATCGAGTTCTTGACTTTTCTTCTTTGCCATACTTATTTGTCTTTCAATGAGTCTTCACTGATCAGTGTTGAGTTGACTTCTTGTATTTCTAAGCATACCTGACTTGACTCAGCTTTTCCAGCCCTATCTATTACAATACAAATTACAAGGAAAATGGGGTGTCAACTTTCTAGTTTAAGTTTTACATGGTATCATCAAAATCTACAAAATAAATTTCCTAACAAGAGATAACATTGCGCTATTTGAGGCTCCTAAAGAATGCTTTTAGTGAGGTAGCATCACGCTATCCGGGGCTCCCAAAGAATGCATTTAGTGAGATAGCACGTTGCCATCTGAGGCTCCCAAAGAAATCCTTCAGAGAGATAACATTGCGCTATCCGGGGCTCCTATAGAACGCCTTTAGCGAGGTAGCATCGTGATATCTGATGCTCCCAAAGAAATCCTTCAAAGAGATAACATTGCGCTATCCGGGGCTCCCAAAGCACGTCTTTGGCGAGGTAGCAACATGCTACCTAGGGCTCCCAGAAAACACTTTTAGCGAGGTAGCATCGCGCTACCCAGGGCTCCCAAAGAACACCTTCAGCGAGGTAGCATCGTGCTACTCAGGGCTCCTGAAGAACATCTTTAGCGAAGTAGCATCGCGCTACCCGAGGTTCCCAAAGAATGCCTTCAGCGAGATGGCATTGTGCTATCTGGGGCTCCCAAAACAAGCCTCCAGATAGATAGCATTGCGCTATCCGGGGCTCCAAAAGAAAAATCATATGAGAGATAGTTATGCGCTATTCGTGGCATCCCTAGAACAAAATACCGTAAGCGGAAAACCTTGTGCTGCCCAGGCAACCATGCCAATGCCTTCCTGTCAGAGGCTACTTCGCAACCCGGGACCTAACTCATGCACTACTCTGGCTCCTTCGCAACCCGGGAGTTGGGGGGCTTATATTATGGGTAAAATCAGTTTTTTTTCTATTTCATTTATGTAACTCTCTTTAATTAATCATTTGCCCATAAAAATCATCAATTGGTCCAAGTCAACAAAAAAGGCCAATGAGGCCCAACTCAGTAAGCCCACGAGACTAAAAACATAATATCAGGCCCTAGTGGCCCAATTCGTTATATTCGGCCCATGCGGCCTATAGTCCCAAGTATAAATAGCCCCTCATTTATTATGTTTTACTAAGCACGATTAACTAGTAATTACTTCATGCGCTCTAGATTTTTCTCCTATACTCTGCTAACTTAAGCATTAGAGGGGCTTCTCAGGGGACACCCTCAGGACCCTTCTAACCATATTTCTGTGTTGCAGGCCGATTTCCTACGTGGATTGGAATTTGGACAGGAGTCAGATACCTTAGTTTCGATTACCCTAACATAGAGTTAACTATACAATTTTTTGCAGATTCAAATACAAAAAGTGGAAACACATTCAGACGAAACTGATAGCACGCTAAATTGATACGAAACTACACACGTTTAAACACATTCAGATGAAACTGATAGCACGCTACTACACACGTTTGAACTTCATTCCTCGACGGGTCGAAGAATAACTTTCTTCCTTGTTGCTTGCAGCTTCCTTGTCTATAGTGACAGTTTCTTCAATATCATTTCAAGTTTGACAAACAAGGTTCCCCCTCCATACCGTGAGTCTTAATCATTTTGGCAAACATGGTGTATTCGAGTATATTTCAAATAAGAATAAGAATCAGTTTTTGTATTTGAATATTGAAAGAATTCGAATAAAAATATTCTGTAAATGAGGCGAATACGAATATAATATATTTATGTTCGGCTCGATTTGATTCGTTTACACCCCTAGTTAGGGTTGAGATATTTTACAAAGTTCATTAAGAGAGAGAAATGGTGTGTGAAGAAGGAGGCGGGTTTAAAAAGGGAGTATGAGTAGGCGCCATTACCACTGGCGCCTGCTAAGGAGAACTTTTTGCAGAAGATGCTAGTTTGACCAACGCCTATTTCGCAACAATTTGCGTAGGCGCCAATGCTGATAGCGCCTACCTTAAATGCGCTAATCTCATTGGCGCCTGCACTTGTTTATTAATGAGGTTGTCAAATACCCCACAATTGTAACTTTTGTGGAATATTTGCAATATTCAGTCAAATTAGACACAAAAATACTCTCAAACATGCACTAAATATATTAAAAATGTTGTTTGTGGTGTTTGGTTTTCCAGAAAAATGGACAGAATAACGGGACATAATATTTAAGTCGAGGCGAAAATTGGATTCTTTATCCGAAGACGAAATTGCCCCGTGCAAAAGTGCTAACGGTTCTAGGCAATCGTCTTTATGATACAACGACTTTCAAGTTTAAGTTAGCAGCACTTGCAAAACTTAATCTTACAGTGAACAAAACGAATTTCGAAACTTTCGATTTTGCAGAAGGGAGAAGACATAAATAATATGCTAAATGTGCATATGATTTTCGGATTTTTCTGATGTCCAAAACAGATTCCTGGGGGTCTGTTTATATAGAGTTCTGGATGCCTGTTCAGAACAAGTGCAAAGTGCGCATCTAAAGCGCCCAATGCGACTATGTGCGACGTGCGCGGGCCCAGCTTGGGCTCGGGCTCGGATGGTGCTCCGCACCGTCTTCGGTGCTATTTGAGCTAGCCAAAGGCTAGTCAAAATTGATTTGGTCCACTAGGGTGTACCATAAGGAGCTCCGCTTGATTACTCCTTATTAGTGGTGAATCTCTATATAAACTAGTCAAACATTTAATATATTTCCTATGTGGGATATGGTTTTCCATATTTCCACCCTTTTATATTCCTTATATAAAAGACATTTAAGTGGCTAACTTTGTGCATCAATTTCTCATTCACCCGAAATTGGTTTTGAGAAATTCAGTGAAGATTACAATTACATCATTTATTTTCCGAAACAAATAAATGATCTCACTTAAATAATTGGTCAAAATCGGGTCACAACCCATTTTATAAAACCAATTTCCAACAAAAATAAATTTTTATTGTTTCTCCAAATAGCTAAATTTGACAAAAAAATACTTATCTTTTTGGTTGGGGGAGCAAATGTATATTATCGAAATTTGAGGGGCAAATTTATATTATTATAGTTTGAGGGGGCAAAGTTCGAAGACAGAACATAATTTTGGGGGCAAACTGTCCTAATAAGTTACTAGAAAACAATTACAGTTGGAATTGAGATAAGCATGAAAAAGCCAATTCACCTACCAAATTTAATTAGTGTGGTTGAAAAATGGCACCGATAAGTGATAACCCCCCAAATTATAATTAATACTCAAGAAAACCCAAATTTTTTGTTGAGTGCCACATGGCTTGTACAGCCCCTACAACTTTCAGCATAAGCACAATTTTCACCGATTTGTGCTGTCACTCATGCATTTGTCATTTTAGCACCTGTCAAGTTGCTGAACCAATTAAATAAAGAACTCCAGGAAAAAAAAAAGAACTAGATGTGGATTTTAGTAAGAAAGTAAGAAAAATAACAAGCTATAAATTTTCACTTCATGGATAATATTATATATTATCATTTTTTTTAACATTTTACCAAATACATTATCTGTTTGACCTCACTTAGTTTTTTTCTAAACTCATTTTATATTTTTTATATTCACAGAATTAAAAAATGCGACGCTTGGGGCCGAAAAGGGTGGGGACGGTGCAAGAGAGACACAGACAAAAAATGACTCTTGACAAACTTCTAGCTTTAGGAGATCATTATGAACTAATCTCATACCCGAAAAAGAGAAGATTCTCAGACTATGCTGATATGAGACTATACAACTGAGGAGAACTTAAAAGACATGTTATGTACAACTCATATCAACAAGATGTTTATTCTTTTCAGGAGCAAATCATATACAAACTCCAAGGTTAAACATGTTTAGTTTGGAAAATATATAGGATAAGTGACATAAATTTCATCAAAATAAAAAGGGTAAATCTCACTTTGTCCCCCTATACTTGAATATCACTTTACCCTCTTATACTTCCAATTGTATCATTTTACCCCTTTATACTCTCAATTAGTATCACTTTACCCCATTTAAAATTCATATCAATAAGTGTATTCATTTAATATTTTGCATAGAGAAACATAAAAAATAGGAAATGCGTTTTCTAGGTTCACAAGAAGTGAAATTTTAGTGCATTTAAATTTTAAAAATAGAATAAATTGTCTTTTCTACTGAAAATAGATAAAGTCACATATTTTTTCAGGGTTCAAAAAAAAAGAATGCCATTTGCAAGCAAAACCAACGGGAGAGGAGGGGTAAGGTTGCAAGATTAGACTGATTAGTCATGTGACTGTAGAAGTGCAGTAAAATTGGATATTTTATATTTCGTTTGGCAAAATCACTGTATATTTTTATAAAAGCTATCGGATCTAGTACTCAATTCGCCAGAGATTTAAAAATTGCTAGAAAAATGTCATCTAAATTGCATGTGAACACACAAAATTATGATTTCTCGAATCTCCGACCTAATATGAGTGTTATCGGCCACAATTTTTTTTTTTTTTTTGTCAAATATTGGATTCTACCCAACACATTACTCATATATCAGCGAGAACTCTAGTTTTTTTTTTGTGGATATTTGAAATTCCTAATCTTTTGGGTTCACATGCCATTCACTTGCGATTTTCCATGTAATTCTGAAATTTTAAACAAATTAAGGACTAAATACGTGAGTTCTTAAAAAATCAAAGGTAAATTTGCCAAACAAATTTTAAAAAGGACAAAATATTGCTGCACTCCTATAGTTAGAGAACTAATATTGCAATTTACCCAACCAAGGGGCACAAAAAAATTGGACATTTTTATATTTTGTTTGGCAAAACCACTGTATACCTTTATAAAAGCTATCGAATTTAGTACTTAATTCGCTGGAAATTTATGTATGGATGTGTTTCCAATTCCAATTTCTAGTTTCTAGTGTTGGAAAATGAATTTTCAAACTTTATTGGTTTTCGTGTGAGAATTGAGAATATGTTTGGTTTGTTGTCTGAATTTTTTGTTTAGAAATGAAAATATGTTTGGTTATATTATTTTTGACATAGATTTGCGTGATTGTAGTGTATTTTTGACTTCGTTTTGCGTGATTGTAGTGTATTTTCACATAGATTTGTGTGAGTGAAAACTTGTTTGATTGTATTTTCAAATGAATCTTTCCATAAAAAATGAAAATTGGAAATGACTTTATTTCTACTGAGAATTTCTTAAACAAACATAAATTCATTTTCTGGAATAGTTAGAAATTGGAAAATTGGATTTGAAAACAATTCCATACATAACCTTAATTGCTCAAAAATCTCACCGAAATTGCAAGTGAACACGCAAAATTAGGATTTTTCGAATCTCCGACCTAATATTAGTATTATCGGCCACTTTTTTTTTTGTCAAATATTGGATTATCCCCAACACATTACTCGAGAAATACAGGAGCGAAAGCTTTAGTTTTTAAATGGACATTCAAAAATCCCAATCTTTTGAGTTCACATGCCACTTACTTGGGATTTTCTGTGTAATTTGGAATTTTAAACAAATTAAGGACTAAATCCGAGAGTTCTTATGTGATTTTGCCAAACAAATTCTAAAAAGGACAAAATTTAGTCGCACTCTTATAGTTAGAGAACTAATATTGCAATTTACCCAATCAAGGGGCACACAAATTTAGGGGTGACAATCACTAATACAACACGATAACACAACACGAACCCGTCCTGAAGTTATTGAGAGTAACATGAACAAAACATTAACACAAATACAACTAACATGGATGTGAGTATGTGACACGATCAAACACGATGCTACCAATTTGTCTTAAGATATGTTTATTCTATATTTTACTTAATTTTTTGATGTATTGTGAATATAATTCGAAATCAACTCGAAACATAACACGAACCCAATATGATGTCCCATGTTACCCCAAAATTCTCTTGTAAAATTTAAAGGATCGACTTCGAATTGAAGACTTGAGTGGTAATATTGTTTTTTTCTTTGTCCAAACAAAAGTTTCCCAAATGGCCTATGGGGCTATTACGCAAGTTGTTACCTGATTTTTTTGAAGGGATGAAAAGAATGTGTCGGTGTGCTGTGTTTGGCATCCCAAAGTCCAGTCTCACTCCCACTTTTGGGCATCCCAATATTCCCTTTTGAATGTAGCTACAAATTTATTATCAATTGGTCAATTCTAAACCTGATTTCTTTATTGTGATTGTTGAATATCACCTTCCTTTCATTATTACCCCCATAAAATATTTCAACCCATCCTAGTCCTTTTCCAGGGTAAATTAGTCAATTAAGAAAAAAACTAATAAAAAATAAAAAATGTGTAATTCTTGAAAGCTCGCGGCTTAAAAACCTTTCAATTTATAGTCATTTATAGGGCTGCAAATGAACAAAAAAAATTGAAAATTGATTCAATAAAAGGCTCGTTCGAGTTCGTTTAATGAGGCTCGTTAAAATAAACGAACCAAACTCAAACTTAGAGATATTCGGTTCGTTAGCTCGTGAACAAGCTCGTTAATAAGCTCGATAGTAAGCTCGTATAAATTGAACTAATAGTTTGATTTTAATTTTAATTTTTCATATTTTTACTTAAGATAATATAAAAATATTTCAATAAAATTAATTTTTTTTGAATAAAATTATAAGTTTTAATAAATATATTATTTATTTCAAATATAAATAATTTTATTTTTTTTGTAATAAATTGAAGAATATTTTAATTTTTAATGAATATTTACTAAGATCGTTTAGGCTCGATAAAGCTCGAAAAAGTTCGTGAGCCATCAACATGTTCGATAATAAATTCAGCTCGAGTTCGACTCGATAATAAATAAGCCAAACTCAAACACTCAAAAGCTCGACTTCCGGACTGGCGGTTAAAAACCTTTCATTTTACCCTAGTCATTTATAGTGTAAATTCACTTTATTACTTTACTATTTAGTTTTGTATCACAAACCCCATTTGTTGTTTGAAAAAAACCATATTCATACTCCAACCAAAATATATGGAGATGGGCAAAAATATCCTTAAACTATATATAATATTAATCCCATATTTTGATATTTCTGTCCATCATCATAAGTTTTATTATTTAGGGGGTATTTGAAAGTTTTAATAGTAAAATGAGCTGTTTTATACAAAATTGACATTAAAAGGGTAAAGTGTATTTACCCGTATTTATATAGAACAGATTCAATGTAAGTTGCATAATTCTGATTGTTCAGTAACTTGTAGAAACAAAACCTCACAAAAAAATTCTCCAAATTTACTAACATTATCTTTATCAAGACAGCATATGTGTTGGTGAATAATTGCAGAAAGGGTAAGCAAACAAAGGCAAGAAAAACATTAAAAATTATTTTGTGAAAGATTCTCTTCGGAATATGTTTCTTTTGTTTAACATTTTCCTAGAGAGAGAAGCTTAAAGAATTTATGAGAGAGAAAAAGGGATTAACAGTACAAAGTTGGGGCATGTGTTTTTCTTTTTCACATTTTGGCTCTTCCACCTTTTTCCTTCAGTACATATTTTTTTCTCTTTGCCTTTGTGCAAAAACATCTTTACTACTTACTATTGCCATTACAGTCTCTCTAAAGTTTTCTGCTTTTCTTTTTACTTTTTCTGCTGAAACATTTTCCTTGAGGTGGGGTTCTTTCATTTACTTCACTTTACCATTCTCACTTGAATTTTGCTTCTTCAAAATCTTCTTAATTTCACAATTAGGTGCGCCTTTCTTTTCTCTCACTTTTTCTTTTCTTCTGGGTTTTCTGTATAAAATTTCTGATTTTCTTGCAATAATGACACTTCCTTGACACACATCACACTCCTACACCTTTTCTTCAGTTACAGTTTCATTTGTTTCCTCTCTTTTCCTTTGATTTTGTGTTCTCTTTACTTCTTTTTACTGTTAGCAGAAAGAGGTAGGTGGGTGTGGCGAGGTGTTGTCTGATGCATACTAACATTGTTGTTGTTGTTCTGTTGTTATTGGGTTTCATTTTATCTTTCTGGGTCCTTATAAAATTCTTTTTTTTTTAAAAAAAATTTCTGCAGTCTTTTTCCAACATTGCTGAATTATTTTTGATCTGGTATTTGCAGATTTGGGGCTTTTGCATTTTTACTGTACTAGACTTGGAATATAAATCTTGAAAAACTGTATTTCTTGACAAATTTTTCTGTGTTTACAGAGATTGAAGTTAAAAAAATAAGCAAAAAATGGCAGGAGGTGGAGGTCCACCAAAGGCAGATGAGCCAGCGCCACACCCACCGAAAGACCAGCTTCCTAATGTTTCTTACTGCATTACCAGCCCTCCTCCATGGCGTCAGTCCCTTTAATGAATTTCTTTACTATTTAGTATATACTTTTCGTTGTTCTTTGTAATTTTGTGTAAGTGCTTGGGAATTTCTTTAGAGTCCTGTTGGAAAATAATTGGTGTTTAATTTTTAGTCCTTTTTCTTGATACTTTATGTGTGCATACAGTATATTCCTTGTGTCAATTTTTCTAGGTTTTGGTAGAAAGCGTTGGCAGAATATTCCGGTTTGCAAATTTGTTTCTGATGTTATTTGATTGTAACCTTGTGTGGTCAACTAGCACCTAACATATTCTGATTCTTGTGATATCTTTTGATTCTCCCCCTGCTTTTCCAAGCTGTTCTGTTTTTACTTTACCTTTTGTGTTTTCAAAGAATTTTTGATGTTGTGGGATTAAATTTCACCTTACTTTCCTTATACGGATCCAGTCACCTATTATTTGAGTGCGTTCGATCACATATCATGTTGTCCTGTGGATTCACTGGGTTTAGAGTGCTTTCTGGCTATTGTGCATTGAGAATACAGTTCACTGTTTATGGTGACTTATGCTAGTCCGGATGTTATACTTCATTAAATGTTCATCGCCATGGGTTTGTTCAATTTGGTAGATACTTTTTCATTTTCAATGTTATTTTTGTTTCACCGTGCATGAGAGGACCCCTAATTCGTTTGATAAAAAGCTCTAAAAGCTCATTATTTAATCATCATCATTTACATAGTAATGCGTCTAGGCGGTAATGTATTATCCTGTGATCACCAAAAAATATCTCGTCCTCTTAATTTTGGTCTATCTGGTTTGAGAATTTTAATTATATATTTTTTAAATGACTTCTTAAGTTTTCTGAATGCGTGCTAAAATGGGTTTGGAATGGATTTTTTTTGACATTGTGGGGTTACATTTTGCAGCTGAGGCCATCCTTCTTGGATTTCAACATTATCTGGTGATGCTTGGGACGGCAGTCATCATTCCCACTGCACTGGTTCCCCAAATGGGAGGAGGAAATGTGAGGCATTAGAATGATAATACGCAGTTTAGGTTCTCAGTTTGGTTCTATTTTGATTTTTTATTCGCTTGACTCCTCTTATACACACTTGTCTTTGTTCAGGAAGAGAAGGCAAAAGTTATTCAGACTCTGTTGTTCGTTGCGGGGTTGAACACCCTGTTACAGACATGGTTTGGAACCAGATTACCTGCCGTGATTGGAGGTTCATACACCTTTGTTGCACCTACAATTTCGATTATCCTGTCTGGTAGATGGAGTGACCCAGATCCTATATCGGTTCGTGATCTTGATTCGAATACTGTTTTGCCTTTTAGCATCTGAGGGTGCATTCAGCCTTATGTCCTAGTGCCTCTTTTTTTTTTTTTTTTTTTCTTTTTCTTTTTTAAGGGATAATTACAAAAACTAACCCTGAGGTTTAGCCTAATTACAAAAAACTCCAGTTATCTTTCAGAATTACAAATACCCCCATAAAGTGTTACAAACATCCCCTTGGGGTTTGTATCTAGCTAATATATACCCCTCTGTGAGGGTACATTTTATAAAATTTAAATAAATGTCAACGGGATATTTGTAATTTTTGGAAGATAACTATTTCCTTGTTATTATGCTTACTGTCAGGGGTAGTTTTTCTAAATAGCCCTTACTTCAACTAGGATTAAGCTGTTTATAAGCCAATCTTTGTGCTGCACTGCATGTAATTCTGTTGTAACTGAAATTGATACCAGTAAGGGCTAATGGTTGTTAACACAGTATAGAATTGCATGGACAGAGCCTTAAAACAGAGAATCACACACAAAATACTACTTTTACTTTTGGCGAAATCTCCTAATATGTGATTTTACTGCAAATGACCATGCAGAGGTTCAAGAAGATCATGAGGGCTACCCAGGGTGCACTTATTGTTGCTTCGACCATTCAAATAGTACTGGGTTTCAGCGGTCTGTGGCGTAATGTTGCAAGGTTTATCTGCATTACCTTTTTGGATATGCATGCCACATGTTTCATCATTGCTCAAAGTGTTTTAATAAATTATCAAAGTTTTATAAATTTATTTGAAGTCAAAATTCTTATGTTTTTCTTTATTACTGAATATGGTTCATAAAAAAACTATGCTCTATCTACTCTGGTGTAATGAAGCACATAATTTACTTTATGAATACTATTTATTGTCAAGAGAATGTAATATGCCGGCTAGCTTATTGATATAACAAAATTCGATTTCTCATGGATACCAACTATAATTTGTTAGCTGATGTAGAAGTCCTTGGCTCATCTGGTATTTTCGTCGTGCCAGTGTTTTCAGTTGTTACTGATCCATTATTTTTAACAATGTTGCAGGTTTCTGAGTCCACTTTCAGCTGTTCCTTTGGTTGCTCTTGCCGGCTTTGGGCTCTATGAGTTTGGTTTTCCTGGGGTATGTGCAGTCTTTACTCTCTCCCTCACACACACACGAGCATTTATCTCTGTGGTTTTCTACCAGTGCTTATATACAACCCACTTTTGATATTTTTTTTATAAATTGAATTTAATATCCTTTCTTGATTGTTTAGGTCGCCAAGTGCATTGAAATTGGGTTGCCACAGCTTATCATTTTAGTTCTTTTTTCTCAGGTAACATTTTAAATGATCGGTTAACTTCACATTTTTTTGTCGCTACTCTGAAAGCTAATTCCTCGTAATGAATTTGTTGATAAGTTCTTGCATCTTAGCTAGAAGCATCAGGTTTGAGCTTATTATTTCAGCGCTCGTCCGCCATGATCACACTGATGAATAAATTTTCTGGTTCCTTGCAGTACTTGGCCCACCTGATACGTCCAGGAAAGAATATCTTTGACCGCTTTGCAGTTATATTCTCAGTTGTAATTGTGTGGATCTATGCCCATCTACTTACTGTGGGTGGGGCCTATAATGGAAGGTCACCAAAGACCCAAACAAGCTGCAGAACTGATCGTGCTGGACTTATTAATGCTGCTCCATGGTAAGCTAAGGTTTCTGCTCGCTGATAGTGATCACTTCCTTTTGGATTTTTGCTCCCTATTCTGTTTGAATAAATAATATGCTTCCAAAATGTTGCTTGATTTTCTCGTTTTGATGATCAAGAATTATCATGTGCTGTGAATATTAGTCATGCGAGTCTTTTGACACTTACTAAGTGGATCTTGACGCTCATGTGGCTCTCTAGGGAACAAAATGCTCCTGTTTCTTTTCTGAAATGTCCACAAATAATGTCATATTTCTTAAGGGATAATTACGAAAACTACCCTGAGGTTTGGGTTAATTACTCAAAAACCCAGAGATGTCTGAAAATTACAAAAAACCCCTGGAAATTTGATTCCGTGTTAAATGTAAGGGGGTAATTGCAATATTTTTACAAATTTAGGGGGGTGTTTGAAATGTTTTTGATTATGAAGAGGGTAAAGTGTGATACAGAATCAAACCTCACGGCTTTTTTTGTAATTTTCAAAAACCTGTGGTTTTTTTTGTAATTAACCCAAACCTCAAGGGTAGTTTTTGTAATTATCCTTATCTCTTAAATGTAAATCTACAATCTAAATAATACCTTTGTTTAAAGTAATGTTCTTAACTGGCACTCACTTATTCAATACTCGTGTCCAATTCAAGCTTGGAGTCAATAGGTGGCGGAGGGAGTATTGGTTATATTGTGCAGTGCAACTACTTGCAATATTCGATAAGTCTGGGTTCATCTTTGTACCGGACTTATATGAAACCTGCATTTTGAAGAGATAAATTACACTTTCTTCCAATCTGAAATGACTACATTATCGACTACTTCCCTCTTTCTTTCATAATTACATAAATCTTCCTTCTAAGTTACCAATTTACTGAACTTTCCCTGCCTAATGGAAAATGATGTCACCAGAAAGTTTTTGTGAGCTTCCTATGCCTGATGAATGCCCTTATATTTATTAACAAAAAATACTTATGTAAGATTTAAAATTTAGAAGGGGTTTGAATGTAATAAGTTTTTGTTTAAAAGGGGGAAGTGTGTGGAAACCCGAGTCCAAAGGGTAAATGTTGGATGGAAAAAAATAGTCGTTTGTGAAAGTTATCGCTAGTATCATGCATTGTCTGATAATAACTTTAGCTTTGTGACTAATTATAATCAAGTATAATGACTTTTGGTTTGGCATAAAATGTCTTAATATAACAAGAAATTAGTGTTTTAAGATGTCCCTATCGGCTATTGGCTATTACTTGAACATGTATATTGACAATCTAGTGACGGGAAAACTATCACGAATAACTTGTGACAACATTTTTGTTGTAATTATGCATGTGCCACTATTTTTGTCGCTTATCAAATTTCTTATACTCAAATCTATGTAATTGTATTAGTGACAAATTTTATGTTGTCACTAGTATAAGGGTTAGAAAAGGAGGGGGGACAACAAGTTGAGGCGAGAGCTTATGGCTTCATTTGGTTCGGGATTTTTTGATTGTGTCAAAAGAAAAGTTATTATGATGAGCGCTCAATATCAAGATGCAAACAATTAGGGGGCAAGAACGATATTTGTATTTGAGAGGGGCACAAGTTTAATTAACCCTTTGAAGAAATATGCTAATTTTAGTTTTCTTGGTACATATGACCATTAGCAATGAAAAAGTAATGGTTGTCTTGGGCTTTTGCACATGCAGGATTAGAGTTCCTTACCCTTTCCAATGGGGAGCTCCTTCATTTGATGCTGGTGAAGCCTTTGCCATGATGATGGCTGCATTTGTCGCTCTTATAGAGGTTTATTTTATTTTCATGTTACTTATTATCTTTTATATGTAACTACTTTCCTTTCAGTCTGTAAAGGGTTGAAGATCATACTGAAAGATTAGTATAAGATGTCGGATTAGCTTCCCCGTTGTAGCTCAAGTTCT
Organism: Rehmannia glutinosa; assembly: GCA_016081115.2. NCBI lineage: Eukaryota > Viridiplantae > Streptophyta > Magnoliopsida > Lamiales > Orobanchaceae > Rehmannia > Rehmannia glutinosa. The sequence goes on from CM071930.1 coordinate 48,635,723, forward strand.
AGAAAAGTTCTTATCCAATGTGAAGTTATATTTTGCTGATTTTTGGACCAACATTTGTAATTTTTCTCATATTCTTAATGTTAAATGCAGTCGACTGGTGGCTTTATTGCTGTGTAATTTTGCTGATTTTAGGACCAACATTGTAATTTTTCTCATATTCTTAATGTTAAATGCAGTCGACTGGTGGCTTTATTGCTGTGTCCCGATATGCCAGTGCAACCCCATTGCCCCCATCTATTCTCAGCCGTGGTGTAGGCTGGCAGGTAAACAAGTGACCTTAAGCCCCACTCCCATGCACTTTTGTCTTGTTAATAAAACTCAGAAAAGGCAAATGAATATAAGAGGGCCTTGAAGACTCATTAACTTGCTGATATGCTGCTTTGCTTGGATGACAACTTAAATGGTTGAGCTTCGCGTGGGCACACAGAAAAAACTTTCGACGCGATAACAAGCCAGTCATCTTAATTAGGGATTATTACAAAAACACCCCTGAGGTTTGGGCTAATTACAAAAAAACCTAGAGATGTTCATAATTATAAAAAAAAACTCAGGTTTGAATCTGTCTTAGATTTAAGGGGGTAACTGTAATATATTTATATATGTTGGGGTTTTTTGAATGTTTTTTTATGTATGAAAGAGAAAATGTAAGATGGAACCAAACTTCAAGGGAGTTTTTGCAATTTTCAAAAACCTCTGGGTTTTTTTGGTAATCTTCCCGAATCTCAGGGTTTTTCTTTTTGTAATTATCCCTCTTAATTAATTATCACGAAAGATGCTTTAGATGATGGAATAATTGGTTAACTACTAAAATTAGGATCTTTGTATATTTTCTTCTTAGTTTGTATCCAGGATACTCATATTTGGAAGGTGAAAGCTTACATCTTCAAATCTAAAACACAGGATATGACGATGAACTATCTGAAGAATTATTTTATAGATAAATTAGTGAAACCACAAATATACTTTGCCAACTAAAAAGTTCATGAGTGAACTGTTAGTCAACATTGGTTTCCATGAACTTTTAAGTGATTTTCTACTATGAGGTTTTCCAGAGGGACTGCTAATATTTAGTAGGACTGTTTTTATCAATTAGATTTGTCTTGATAACTAATATCATTATCAGTTCTTAAGGAGTGTTTACAAACACTTGTGCTTTTGGAAGAAGTGATCTATTGCCGTGGAAGCGGCAAGAAGTTGCGAATAAGAAGTTCGTAGTGTTTGCAAATAGAAACTGAAAATTGATTAAGTTAAGAGAGATTGTTTGGTGGATAAGTTGTAAAAGTGCTTTATTTGTGTGTACAAGTCAAACCAAAAGAAGAATAAAAAATCTAAGACATCACTCTCTCTGCTTTTTGATTTTGATTAAATGAAACAGAATCAGAAGCCGAAGCTGGCATTTGCATACATTAAAAAGTGATTTTATTTGGCAAAAAACTGAGAATCACTTTTTTATTTTAGTGTTTGCAAACACTCCGTTATTAGAGAAGTGTATCATTAAGGACTGAACACATAATTTCCACCTTCTCATGCTTGTCAGATGAAGCAGGATCAAATCTTTAATTTCTTCCTTACTGAGCTCATTGTGCAATAGTTTCTGTAAAAATTAATTTTTATCAAATAATTAAGGCCTATTGTAAATAATTTGTCATACTTTTTCACGATTTCCCTGAAACATAATGAATATTAAAAGGTAAATGTTCTTTTGCCTGTGGGCATATACCAGGGAATTGCTATCCTGTTGTCTGGGTTGTTCGGGACGGGCAATGGATCATCCGTGTCCATGTAAGAGCCTAATAATCTGTCATTCCATATTTATTAGTTGTAATCGATTCACCCATAACATATTTCTTTTTTCTCCTCTCCTATGTAGTGAGAATGCTGGCCTATTAGCACTGACCCGTGTTGGCAGTCGAAGAGTAGTACAGATATCTGCTGGATTCATGCTTTTCTTTTCTGTTCTTGGTAAACTTTTTTATATATCAATAACCCTGTTGATAAATTGCATTTTTTTCAGAATCTCAATAATTCAATTTACAGGGAAATTTGGAGCCGTCTTCGCTTCAATTCCAGCACCTATTGTGGCTGCTTTATACTGCCTCTTCTTTGCATATGTTGGTGCGTATATGCGATCCGGCTAAATCGCCTGAGCTTACTCTCTCACATCCGATTTATGTTTCAACTTATTTTTCAAATATGAATATGCACAGGTGCGGCTGGTTTGAGTTTTCTTCAGTTCTGCAACCTGAACAGTTTTCGGACCAAGTTTATTTTAGGCTTTTCCGTTTTCTTGGGCTTGTCGGTGCCTCAGTACTTCAACGAGTACACTGCTATTCAAGGATACGGTCCTGTCCATACGTCCGGCAGATGGGTATGAACGAAAAAAATAAATTTTTGAAATATTTTAGGGTTAATTGTGAAAAAATACCCTTGAAGTTCAATCTGATTACAGAAAAATACACTTTTCTTTCAAAATCTATTTTACAAAATTCATCCTCAATGGAGGGAATTTGTTGGACAAATATACCTCGAGGCGGTCTTTGTAAGATAATTGGAATTTGTTGTAATTAGACTTAACCTCGGGGGTATATTTTATAACCCCTAAGGTTTGGGCTAATTACGAAAAGACCGAGAGACTTTTGAAAATTACAAAATCCCCCTTGACTTTTGATTCTGTATTATATTTTCCCCTTCATAATCAAAAAAACATTTCAAAACCCCTCTGACATTTATTGAAATATTACAGTTACCCCCTTATATTTAAGACAAAATTAAACATCAATGGGTTTTTTGTAATGTTAAAAAATCTTTGGAATTTTTTGTAATTAGTCCAAACCTCAGGGGGTGTTTTGTAATTATCATTTTTTTATATTTTACCCAACGTTTCACTCAAATTTTCTTACTGCTGTTCGTATTTTTCTCATTTGCTTTAATAATTTCAATCCATCCTCTCGCAGTTCAACGACATTATCAACGTCCCTTTCTCATCGGAAGCTTTTGTTGCCGGTATACTGGCTTATTTCTTGGACAACACTCTACACAAGAAGGATAGCCAGATAAGGAAAGATAGAGGCAAACACTGGTGGGACAAGTTCCGCTCGTTCAAGACCGACACGAGAAGTGAGGAATTCTACTCCCTTCCCTTCAATCTCAACAAATATTTCCCATCTGTGTAATAAATCCTTGTGTTCGAAAGGAGAAAAGGGTTTTCGTTCGGATATTGCTCGTTTAAGAAGTTGCGAAGAACAAAAGTATCCCGGTGACAATACCACTGTTTATTTGGCTTGTGCTTTTTTGTTTACCTTGTAATAGAAGTATAAATAGCTTGACAATTTGGAAGATGCCTTAGATTTGTTTGTTAGTATTGTTTTGTCTGTTTATTTTTGCTGTAAATCTTACTGGTTAATATATTATGAGTAGCATGAGGCGAAGTTTGCTGCTTTCAACTTCGAATGCTTGTTTTTTTTTCTTTGCACATTCTGTTACACAATTTCTTGTATCAGAAAAGTATTTTGTGAGATTAGAGATGATAATATTAAATTTATCTTTTTACCAACTATTTACATGAATTAATAATCTTGGAACCTGTTCTTTGAAAATGATTCTTGAAATGCTTCCTGATATTAATTGAAGAATTGTTTCACTGTGTTTTGCAGCTCTATCTTTGTAATATGTGTGTGTGTGTGTGTGTGTGTGTGTTTTGAGATTAAATGTTCAAGGCTTTTTTTTTTTTTTTGAGGTGAAAAGAAACTGCATTTATGAATCAAATGGGTTTACATCTCCATGAAGAAGACCCTCAACAGATTGAGGAATCTCTTCAATCCAAAACAATTCCAAATCAGGTTCTTTAATGAAATGAGCTAAATGGGCCACTTTATTAGCCTCCCTAGCAATATAGCTAAAACTCAGACATTCTTCGCTCCGGCAAGTATTACTTCTCCCTCCATATCCCTGATGATGAAACCGAAACCCACCGTTCCATTCGTATAAATCGCACCATCCGAATTGAGTTTGAACGTTCCTATAGGCGGCGGTGTCCATTTCACTTTATTTCCTGCGCCTTTTGTGTGTGGTATTTTCTCTGTTGCATCCTCAAACATCTCCAGAAACAGTCCCTGTGCTTTTTGTTGGATTCTCATTCCTTCGAAGTGCATCTGTTCAAAATAAAACTTGTTTCGTGAAGTCCAAATACACCAGGCTACAATGCATAAATATTCAACTTCTTCTTGTGGGTATGTAGACATTGTGCACCAAAAAAGATTTTTAAAAGATGCAAATCGACTCTGTGTGATATCCAAGCGTACAGGGCATTGACGCCATATTTGTATAATTTTTGGGCACTCGAGCATCAAGTGATTTATACTTTCAGTTTTTTCACCGCAAATTTCACAAACTGGATCAATTTCCATACCTCGCCGAATAATGTTTTCTTTAGTGGGTAAAGAATCCAAGCACGCCCTCCATATGAAGTGTTTTACTTTTGGTTGAATTCGAAGCTGCCACATTTTTTTCCAGGCCTCGTTACTGTTACTGGATGAGGGGTAACATGTGTTTTGTCCAAGTTGTGTCTTCAAGGCATGATAGGCGGATTTTACTGAAAATATCCCGTTTGTCGAGTATCTCCAAAACATCTTATCTGGGGGAAGTCTTGGACTGATGTGAGTAGAGAAAATTCGATCCGCATCCTTCTTATTAAAAACTCTTCTAATGAGGCCAGTATCCAAGATTTAGCATCAAAAATCGATCAATTACGACACCATGGCGCCCTGCTGCATTTCGTCCGAAATATGTGTAGGTTTCTGTGGGTTTCGCATTCCAATCCATCTGCATGTATGAATCTGAATATTAATTCCATTTCCTACCCTCCATGCCACACCGTCTTCGATTATTTTGCGCGCTGTAAGAAGGCTTCTCCACAGGAAACTAGGCTGGTATCCAAGCGTTGCACTCATTAGATCACCCCGAGGAAAATATTTAGATTTCAACAAAAGTGCCGCCAGTGAATCAAGAGTCGTAGTAGGCGCCAGATTTGCTTGGCTAATAAGGCCAGATTGAACAAATGCACATTACGAAATCCCAATCCTCCAGAAAATTTTGATTTTGTAAAGCCGATCCCAACTAACCCAATGTGTCTTCTTTTCACCATGTTTTTTCCCCACCAAAAGCGAGTAATTGCTCGTTCTAAATCCTCACAAATTGTTATTGGCAATAGGAAGTTGCTCATTAAGTAGGTCGGAATCGCTTGGATGATAGATTTAATTAATATTTCTTTGCCCGCCCGTGATAACATGGTTTGTTTCCACCCTTTCATCTTACGCAAGACCCTTTCTTGGATGGCTTGAAATATATCCTTTTTCTTTCTGCCAATTAGAGCCGGGATTCCCAAATATTTGCCTATCTGTTCGACTTGTGTCACACCAAGTTTTTCACCCATAGCTGTCATGAAATTAATTTTCTACATTTCTACTACTAGAGAGTTCGGACTTCTCATAATTTACCTTTTGGCCCGACGCTTTTTCATAGATGTGTAGAATTTCTTTCACTTTATCCACCTCCGTTGTTTTTGCTCGGAAGAAGAGGATACTGTCATCCGCAAAAAACAAGTGAGAAACAGATGGTGCTCTTTTAGTAATATTAATGCCGTGAATCTCCCCGTTAGCTTCCGCGTACCTAAGTAGAGATGAGAATCCTTCTGCACAGAGTAGAAAAAGATAAGGAGATAAAGGATACCCTTGACGGAGTCCCCGACTAGGAGTAAAACTCTTAGTAGGGTTGCCGTTAAGGAGGATCGAATATGAAACCGAACTCACACATCGCGTGACTAGGTCAATCCATCTTTTATGAAAGCCCAATTTGCATAACATAGATTCGAGAAAAGGCCATTCGACCCGATTTTAAAAGCTGCCATAGCATTATCCGTTTCTTTTTCATTGAATGGAAAATCTCAAAAGCTGCCATAGCATTATCCGTAATTAGTCTCCCTGGGATAAAAGCGCTTTGGTTTTCAGAGATGATGTCGGGTAGAAAAGTTTTTAGTCTGTTGGCAATAGCTTTTGTGATGACCCGAAAAATTACATTACATAGGCTAATAGGGCGAAAATCTTTAGGAGATTCGGGGTGCTTAATCTTGGGTATCAGGACGATGAAAGTGTGATTAAGATCCCTGGGGTCAGCTGCATTATTCAAAATATTCAAGCATGTGGAGGTGAAGTCTGAAGAAATAATATGCCAATATTTTTGAAAGAAAAGGGGACACATACCATCAGGTCCCGGGGATTTGAGCGGATGCATTTGTTTGAGAGCTTGATGTATTTCTTGTTCTGTAAATGGATCCAAAAGTGATTCGTTCATCTGTGGAGAGACCTTCGGTTCAACAGTCTCCAGTACCTTGTGGGTGTCCATATTGGCAACAGAAGTAAAGAGGTTCTCAAAGTAATCCGTAAGGACCCCCGCCAATTCATGTTCTTCAAGACAGTCGCAGTACAATTCAAGTAAAGGTACTAAAATCTTCCTACACAACATAAAGTGGGTCGGACCCAACTTCGAATTCGGACCGGGTTGAGACTCATTCAAAAAAGGATATGGGTTCTTGTTCTGTTGCAAATTGGGAATCTGGACCGTAATATCAGTTCTCAAATCATATAAACTCCAGAGAAGCCATATATGTTGCATACAACCAATTAATTATATTATAAAAATGAGCATTAAATAACAAAAACTACTATTCAGATTTAATTTATAATCATAAAAGATACAATTATCTTAAAAAATTATAAGTACCCTCTTAAATATTACAAACAACCCCTAAGATTTGTGTTTGTGTTACGAATAGCCCCCTCAAAAATTGGTAATTTGTAAAACATAAACAACAATGGAATATTTGTAATTTTAAAAGATAACTTGATTTGTTTTGTAATTAGGCTGAATCTCGAGCATAATTTTTATAATTTACCCTGGATATACCATACTTATCATCAGTCACCTTAAATACAAGAATGACACATAAAAAACCTCAAGTTGTATTTCAGGATTTTCAATTCTCATATGAAAGGGCACATTGTAAAAAATGAAATTTGTAAGCTAGTTTACCCAAGAAAACCCTCTAAAATTTACATTTTCCTGAAATTCTTTTGTTGGGGGTTGGGTTTGGGGAGGGGCTTGGTTGGTTGAAATTCAGATTTCTCCTTCTACTTTTATGTTCAATTTCTTGTTTCATCCGGATAAATGACATGTGCAGATATATTAAAATAATCAACAATTCATATTTATTTCAATGACTCTTGTTATATATCATTCAATTAAGTGGAATGTGAAGTGAAATAGGAAATTTGATACTGCTTGGGTGGTTGATTTGGTGCAAATATTAAATAGTGTGATAGTGACCCTGAACCCGCAAAATAGTATTTTCAAGTAGTTGAATGCATGAAAAAGAAAAGGAGCTCCATTCCAACCACTCATCTTGCTCATTTGTCACATAATAATCAAAGTAAGAAACAATAGTAAAGTTGAGACTTTCCATTGTCATTGAAAGCCATATACACAGTTACTATACACAAAAATGGTCCCCAAAAGAAGCTGATATCTTTCCTAATTAATATGCAACAATTTGTTTGATTCTGTTATACTCAATCACCAATTTGCAGTAGCCACCTCTCTCTCTCTCTCTCTCTCTCTCTCTCTCTCTCTCTCTCTCTCTCTCTCTCTCTCTCTCTCTCTCACACACACACACACACACACACACACACACACACACACACGCGCGGCGCGCGCGCACACACGCGAGATGAAAATGATATCTTATTCATCTATTTCACCTTATGTTTCAATACATTAAGTGAATTCCACATGTACAAAAATAATGTGATTATTATATACGTGACATTTACATAATATATTAGAATATTTAAGTTTCACGCGCAGAGAGACACACACAACAAATACAAAGACAAACACACACACACACAAATATATAGGGATAATTACAAAAATCCCCTGAGGTTTGGGTTTATTACAAAAGAACCCAGAGGTTTTTGAAAATTACAAAAACTCCCTTGAATTTTGATTTTGTCCTAAATTTAAGACGGTAACTGTAATATTTCTATAAATATTTGGGGGGTTTGGAAATATTTATTTGTATAAGAAGGGGGAAAATATAAGATAGAATTAAAGCTCAAATGGATTTTGTCATTTTCAAAAATTTCAAGCTTTTTCCAAATCTTAGGTTTTTTTAATTGTCTTATATATATATATATATATATATATATATAAATAGGAGAGGATTCAATGAGACCACATATTATAGTGAGACAATGTGGACTCATCTCAACCCTCCTTTATCTATATCAATGGCTAAGATAAATAGGGATTAAAATTACATTAACCATTTAATTAAGGCAAAATAAGAGTATAATTGTCAAAATAACCAAGTGGAGACCATGTTATGGGGTGCCAGTTATGGAATGGGAGATCTTACGTTGATCACGCCGTCTCCTTCCCTAAAAAACTGTATCATCATCTTCTCTCCCTTCCTTTCGAAAAACAACTCCAAATTTTCGCAAATTCACATCAAAATTTCACCACAAATCGCGAATAATAAACCAAAATGAGCTCAAATCATAGCAACCAACAATCTTCGCTATGGGCGAACCTTCTTCGAGCTTAAACCGATGGTGAATACATGGAAATTGAATATAATCATGGTATGTGAATTTCTCCATGCATATTACTATACAATTTGATTAAAAAAACATACAATATATGTGTAATTTGAATGTACACGTGAAAATGATGCATGAATCTGTATAAATTAGTGAGTAATTATCGATTTCTTGTTATATTTCTGCAAATTTGTTGAAAACTCCATATCTTTACGAGTTTCTTGAATTAGATATAGTTATACTTTTTCTTTGAAATGAATTACTTCTTTGTGTACATAGTTATATTTTGATGTTGATATAGTATTCTATCATTGTATACATTTTATAATATCGGTTTTTTGGATGCATAAGTGGTAAAACAATAATACTGTATATTTAACTTTGTTTATATGTATATTTATCCTCTTTTCGATGTATACTTATCATTGTATAGAGAATTAGTAGTGTTACTTCGATGTTTAGTGCTGGTTCAATTTATGTATATTTTTTTGTGTACTATATTCCATATGATGTATATTTATAGCAATTACACTATATTGTTAGTATTAATTCAATGCTTTATCAACAACCTGCTTGTACCCTTTTAATGTGTATTTAGATTCCATATGATGTATACTTAGAAATATTTTATTGTATTGATAGTGTTAATTCATTGTTTTATCGAACAGGCACAATATATACTGACGTGAAACAGAGGCTAGTCATCTCCCCTGGAGCTACAAAATATTGGATACCTGAAATTGATGAAGACAAGGTGCCCCACGCAAGAATGCATTTCACGTCGTTGGAACATGGGATTAAGTTCTATAAGGAATATGGTTCGTGCAGCGGATTTGACATCCGTAGGAGTACATCCAGAAAGTTTAGAAATGGAGACATCCGTGTGCAATATACTTTGTGCGACAGAGAAGGATTTAAAAACGCTAGTAACTCTGTCCAACATATCGACACAGAAGACAACAACGACACCAAAAATAAGGAAACTCGTAAAAGGTTATCCAAGAGCAACGGTTTCAACGCACGTTGTATATTTGAGTACACTAATCGCAGCGCACACGTGATCAAATATTTCAAAGAGCACCACACCCATCCATTGGCATCTGAATTGTATAGGAAATTCCTCAAGGTTAACAAAAATCTAAACTTTGGACACCAAAAGTTCATCATGGACTGTTCTAGAGCAAATATCGGGTCTACAGAGACTCATCAGCTATATACACATATGGTTTGGGGCACTCCAAGGTTGGTGCACTTTATATAGATTTCAAGAATTTTAAGAGGGATTTGAAGGCGTATATATCTGGTGCTGATGCACAGATGATTGTCAAAAACTTCCTAAAGAAGAATGAAGTGTTTCCTAAGCTAGCATTCAATTATGCTGTGGACGAAAATGATCAATTAACAAAATTATTCTGGGCAGACGAATCAGCGATTCGAAATTTTGGTTTCTTTGGTGATGGCATCTCTTTCGACGCCAAGTACAATACTAATAGGTGTATATTTAGAATATGTTCATTGTATATTTAGTTTAATTTCAATGTATTCTTAATTGCTAGCCACTGTATCTTTTCAGGCATCATTACAATGAATAACTGATTGCAGTAGAGTATATTTAGAGTATATTCATTGTATATATATCATAACTTTGTTGTATTATTAATGACTAAACATTGTATGCATTCCCCAGGTATAAGATGGTTTTTGCACCATTCACAAGGGTCAACAACCACTGGAGATATGTTACCTTTACAGCTGTATTGATATTGAAGGAGGACGAGGAATCATACGTATAGTTATTCAAGTGTTTTCTGGATGCAATGGGAAAAAAACCATATTACATCGTGACCGACCAAGACCCTGCAATGAAGAACACATTCAAAGTGGTTTTTGAAAAAGCAAAACATCGTTTATGTATGTGGCATATCATGGAAAAGGTCAGCTCTAAATTCGGGACTGCATTGCTGAAGGATAATACATTCATGAATAGACTTACTCTAATCGTTTGGAGTCAAAAGATTGAACCAGATGAATTTGAGACAAAATGGAACGAAATTATGACCGACTTTCACTTGACATCGCATCCCTGGTTTACAAAAATGTATGAAATCAGAAACAGTTGGATTTCTACGTATTTTAGAGATGTTCCAATGGGCAAATTACTTAGGACAACATCAAGAGCTGAAAGTGCAAATAGTTGGTTTGAAGGTTTCATTAATCCTCAAGTGAATATGGTGGAATTCTTTATGCATTTTGATAGTGCAATGGAAGCCCAACGACACGCGGGGGAGAAGCTCAACAATGAATCTGAAAGCTATGTCGCCGAATGCAAGACACCTTTGCATATTGAACAACATGCTGCAATCGTGTATACGCGAACAATATATTCAGAGGTTAGCAGGGAAATTGCAGCAACATGTTATGACTGCTCCGTAGTTGGAATAAATGAAAACAACAATAACTGCTCGTACACAATAAGGGACACCACAAAAGAAACGTACATTGTTTTCTACAATATTGGTAAAAAGGAGGCATCATGCACGTGCAAAATGTTTGAACAACATGGTATATTGCCAGCATGTGTTTGTAGTCTTCAAAGATTTATCATTTATTCCCGAGAAACACCTGCTTACAAGATGGACAAAAATAGCCTCGTTCGTGGCGAGTCATAATAATGGACGTCTATACCAATTTATTGGTGGAGAAGAGGAAAACGCAACTATGAACAAACTTTGGTCAGATTTTCATTGTTGCATAGGAATGGCGCAGGGGAACATAGAAAAATTAAAGGAATTTTCAGTTTTAATCTCTGAACAAAAAGACATGATGTTACTAGACAACAAACAAGAAAATTCACAAATCAACAAGAAAAAGATGTTCGAGACATATTGCGGATCCACATCCAATGTAGATATCACAGTGTTACCGCCAAAACAAGCAAGAAATAAAGGGAGTGGGAGCCGGTTAAAGAGTCGATTATAGAGTCAAAAGGAGAAAGTTGTCAAAGCAAGCACAAAGCTCAAGAGACGCTGTAGGACGTGCGGTGAGGTCATGACACATAATAGCAGGACCTGCCCCCAATGGACTGTTACTCCATCATAATAATATGTACTTTTCAATTTTTTGTTAAACAATTTAGACGCTTGCAATGATTCAGTGGATATATGAAAGTACTTTATACCCCTGATTATAAAACAGGTTGCTGTGTGATTATCTTGTTTATGTTGTGCACATAATGTTTTAAAGATGTACACTTATACATGTTTTATCTTTGTATATTTAATCTCGCATATTTAACGTGTGTTTGTTGTATATTTAGCTTTCTTATAATGTATATATAATATAAATTTGCTGCTCATGATGATAATACTGCTCAATTAGCAAATACATGCAACATTTTTTATAATAATATATTGTATATTTAACACGAATTCATTTGCAACAACTAAATATATAACTAACTTCAATTAAACATACATTGTTTTTGAGCTAAAAAACTATATACAAATTTCCATAAAACCCACAACCACTAACAGAGTCAAAATAACTACTAAAATACTTTATTGAATATAAACAAAATACACAAAACACTAGATTATCGTTTCATAATTCCCAAAAACATGTGGACTAAAATACAAGTACGAGTCCTAAGCCTGTTTTTTGCCAGTTGAGAATTTTTTACCTCCGCCAGCGCCATCTCTTTAACTTCATTGACATTGTCTTCGACAATAGCAGCGCAGTAGAGCGTCCTCAACTTATTAAGCAAGGCCATATTTCACTTCTGAAGACCCGTGTCCCAGTTTCGCGTCCCTTCCCCATATACGTTTCCATGTGGCGCATTGCAAACACACCACATTCAATCTTGTTCTCCTCATCTCTCCAAGGCATTGCAACCCTGGACACAACGACCCACGACGATTGGTAGCATTCTCGAACAAGTAAATACTTGGAGAACAGTGCAATATGTCCAAAATAACAAAAACTTAACAAATGAACAACTAATGAAGACAAATCAGTTAAATATATTGTTACACATTAAATTATGTCTAACTATACAACAAAATTATACTACCTATATAGCAAAACTATGACTACTATACAAGAAAATCAGGTTATATGTAAACTGGAGATTATATCTAACTATACAACAAAATAAGCCTATATATACAATAACTTAATTCTAAATATATAATAAAACACTATAAAATCATTTAAATAACTTACCAGCCACGCCGGTGTGTCCTCATACTTCGCACAATCTACACCACCAACACTTGAATTATCCGAAATGTGAACAAATCTCCTCTTAATATCATAGCAAATAACAAAAATATGCTCACTCTTGCATATGGGGAAGAAAAACTGCAAAATAAAATAAAAAATAACCAACCAAAGATATCGTGAGACTTGGACTTTAGACCACGACAATCTAAACAATAAAACACAATGTAACACAAAACAAACAAATAAAAAATACCACATCAACGGCTTGCAGCCTAACTGAATTGGCCTCGGGGAACTCGACATCAAAATTATGTGAGAATAATGCCAACAAACCTTCTTCATCGAGCTCGCTACTTGGCATCACAACCGTGCTGCAATAATTAAGGTTAGACTTGTGCTGGCCTTTACACACAAATCACTGACTATACATCAACATATGCCTAACTGCACATCAAACTAACAATATCTAAACAACAAGTAATGTCTAACTCCACATCAAACTCACAGTATCGAAATATACAACAAAATCAGCCTATCTATACGGAAAATTATATCTAAATATACAACAATATCAAACTATATATACAATAAACAATGTAATTTCAAAAAAAAAAGAAAGTGTAGAAAAATAAACACATACCGTGCAATACGTCATTGCAAAAAATCTCGACAGCAACCCAGCAGTCTTAAGTTTCTCCTTAGAGTTCAAAATCAATGACCAAACGTCAAGCACAGCTACACTGACATAACGGCCCAACCTCATGGACTTGCACTCATCCCTATACAACAACCGATCACCCACCTTGAAAATAACCTTGTCTTTGACCTCACCCCTATACAAAAATTAAAAAAAGGTAAGTAACTGTTAAATAACTTAAAAATTAAATAAACAAAACAAAAACCAAAAATATATATACTTATCCGCATCCGAATTCTCAAAAACCCATTTCGCTATCATGTTGTGATTCTTGTTCAGTTTCTCGGCAACATCGATCTGTCTGCGCTTAAATGGGGATGTCAATACTTCAGTCTTGCGAGGCTTCCTCTGACTTCTCCTCACACAAACCTTAGTTCTACCATGCCCCTTTGAAGTACCGACTTCGTTCTTGGTTGCTAATCAAGAAGCTCCAGCTGTGACTTGAATCATCATTGATTTCATCAAGCTATCATTTTGATAGGCCTACAATGGTCAATTAAGTCGTTGAACATATGTCAAGAGTTGTATCTCACTAAATATGGCAAAAATGTGATGACTTTAAAGAACATGGAGTTATCGCCACTCAGTGGCGGCTGTTGCTACACTCCATGGTTAAAGATCATGTTCTTAGTCAAGAACCAATGTCTTAGAAAGAAGAAAAAAATGCTAGCTAGTTTATGTAAGCACTGTCGAATGTTTGATGTGCGCTATGTGCGTACTCAACAAGTCATGTACCAAGCAGTGTGATTGGTGAATGGATATCGAAGTAATCCATGTGCTATTGTGATGCCGACATGTGGATATTTAGATATCTTAAGAGATTGGTATGTGATTTGCTAGAGGGAAATTTGACATCTTTAAATGATGCGCATTGCGTGCACATCCATGATGTATTTTATTGTCTTTGTGATAGTAAAACAACTTTGGTGTATGGTTTGGGCGTCGAACATTGCTGGTAGACCAAGCATAATGATGAGAATCCATTGACGAAAGACCCAGTGTCATGCCAGTTGGTCCGGTGACGAGAGCTCGAGCAAGAAAGTTCAAGGATACGTTCAATGAGTTAATTCAAGTCATTCAAAAGGAGACCGAGAGTGCATTGCCAATGGAGGAAGACGTTCGGGTGGTCCAGTTGATTTGCTTCATCAATATTCAAGAGTCCACCTCAGACTGAGCAAGCGAAGGATGCCAAGAATACGAGTCACTTTGCGTCTTGAAGATATTGTAATCAAGTTCTCATTAGTGTCTTGTATTCATCTATCTTAGTTAGTCATAATTGGAATGGTTTGAGTCGTTTTGTTGTTTTGGAGGCCAAGTAAACCTTTAAGGCCACGTCTTAAGTTGTTATTTCAAGTTTGGGACGCGTAGGGGTCAAATTCAGGGCAAAGTTGCAGGGGAGCATTCGAGTTGGCGCACGGACAGACACACGGCCCGTGCGTGGTTGTGAACAGAGTGAAAAGTCTCGACTTGATGCACGACCTTGTGCACGGCCATGCGTGTGTTCGTGCGTCCATCCGGGATTTTGAGATTTTGTTCAATTTTTGTTTTCTTTTCAGTTTTTGAGTTATTCCTAGTAGAGTTAGGGTTGTGGAGCCTATATAAGGGCAAACATTTATGTTTTTATGGGTTATCAATTAGATATATCTTTTACTCTCAAATTGAGTGTTTTTCCAAGCGCTTCAAGATTTACGTTTCTTGTTGCAATTATCGACTTATCAGACAATAATCCATAATTGCTTGTGGCGTCTTCGCATACCGAGGTTCTTGCTTTGCTATGCAACGGGTCGAGGTTTCCACCAATTTTAACCGAACTAGTGAAGATCTCAGGTTAACAATATATTGTTGTTGGGTCGTATGCACTTTGTTGCTACGGTTCACATCACTTGGTTATCAGAGCCATCTAGCAAGGTTAAATCTATCATTGCTTCTTTAATTTTTGTTATTTTCCAGAATTTCTTATAAACCCTAGTTCTTCCAAGGTACACAAAAGAAATCGAAAATTGCAAAAACAAAATCAGCGGGTAAAGAATTGTAATCCACGTGCATAAAAAAAAAGAACAAAAATTCTGGAAAATCGAAATTATAAATCCTAGTCTTCAATTTGAGATCCATTGTTTGTTGGGCGATTGCTTGGTTTGTTGAGGCGTACTTGCGATTGATTGATTGGTTTATAATCGTAACAAGTGCGGGTACTTGGAAATTGTGAGTTTTGTGATACACGAGCGTATACACGTGAGGGAGTGAATCAACCATGTCCGAGGAGAACCGACAATCGTTGGATTTGGGTAATAAGCTGGATATGGAGGCACTTACAAACCTCATAAAGAAAGTGATGATCGAGACGTTAGGGGATCCTAGGGAGGCGCCGAAAATAGAGGAGCCTGTTACTAAGGCACAAAAGCCTAGGAGGTTCGAACTGGAGGAATGGACAAATGAGATGGATGATTTTGATTC
Source organism: Rehmannia glutinosa (assembly GCA_016081115.2). Classification (NCBI taxonomy): domain Eukaryota; kingdom Viridiplantae; phylum Streptophyta; class Magnoliopsida; order Lamiales; family Orobanchaceae; genus Rehmannia; species Rehmannia glutinosa. Next base: position 48,651,749 of record CM071930.1, read on the forward strand.
CGAAAGGGAGCAAAAATACAATCTGGGCAGAGGTCTGCGTGGAAATAGGGGTGATAGGGGACATGAGGATGGAAATTTGAGTAACATCAAAATGCAAATTCCATCATTCCAGCGAAAGAGTGATCCAGACGCCTATTTGGATTGGGAGAGAAAAATCGAGAATGTGTTTGAGTGCCAAAATTATTCCAACTTGAAAAAGGTGAATTGGCATCAGCTGAGTTCTCAGATTATGCAAGTGTGTGGTGGGATCAATTAATGGTCTCAAGGAGGAGGAGCGGCGAGCGGCTCGTTTCCACATGGGAGGAGATGAGAAGTTTGATGCGACGTCGTTTTGTTCCAAATCATTATTACCGAGGCGTCTATCAAAGATTGCAAAGATTAACACAGGGGTTTGAAGAGCGTAGAGGATTATCATAAAGAGTTGGAGATGCTGATGGCCAAGGCCAATATAGATGAGGATCAGAAGGTTACTATGGTGAGATTTATTGCGGGGTTGAATACTCCTATAGAGGATGCCATCGACTTACATCATTGTGTCGATCTTGAGGAGATGGTGCACATGACAGTAAAAGTTAAGCAGCAGCTCAAGAGGAGGGGTTTCAACCGACAGGCACCGAGTTCTAACTCCAATGCATGGAAGTCAAAAAATAACAAAAAAGAGGATCATAGTTCGGAAAAAGCAGATCAAAGGGGGAAGGCAGCCGAGCCTAAACCCGCAGGTATGTACTGCTCGGACGAGGGACATTAAATGCTTTAAGTGTCATGGGCTTGGTCATATTGCTAGTCAATGTCCAAATAAAAGGGTGTTGGTGTTGCGTGATAATGGGGAATTAGAGTCGAAAAGTGTGGGAGAGCCGGATTATAGTGATATGCCGGAGTTGGAGGACATTCTGGAGGTATTAGAGGCGACAAAGGGGGAGGCATTATCTTTAGTGTCTCGGAGGATGCTGAGTATTCAGCCTAAGTCAGACGAGGGAGTCCAGCGAGAAAACATCTTTCATACAAGGTGTTTTGTCAATGGAAAGGTGTGTAGTGTCATTATAGACGGAGGTAGTTGCACTAATGTAGCTAGCACGGAGTTGGTAGAGAAATTGGGGATTCCAACGATGAAACACCCACAACCATATAAATTACAGTGGTCGAGTGATTGTGGGGAGATGTGATCAGTAGGCAGGCGAAGGTAGCGTTCCAAATAGGGGGATATAAGGATGAGGTGTTGTGTGATGTTGTGCCGATGCAGGCGAGGCACATCTTGTTGGGTAGACCGTGGTAGTTTGATATGAGGGTACAACATGATGGTTACACCAACCAGTATACTCTTGTTCATAATCAAAAACGTTTGTGCTTGTTCCTTTGGCTCCAAAAGAAATTTATGAAGATCAAATAAAATCGAGAGTAGGAGAAGCAAAAGAAAAAGAGAGTTCAGCTAGTGAGAATAAAAATCAAAATAAAGCGGAGAAAAAGGAGAGTTTGAGGGAAAACAAGAGTGAGGGTACAACTAAGGGTAGAAGTGAGGTTCGAGAGATAACTAGGAAAAAGGAGAGTAACATTAATGAGAGGACCGGAAAACAAAAGGGGGGAACGAATGGCCTTGAAGCAAGAAACGAGGGTAAAATAAATTTGATGGCAAAAATGAGTGACCTTAGAAATCCACATCGAGTGATTGTTCAATGATAATCTTGATCTACAAGGGCACTTATTTATCTATTGACAGTCTTAACCCCGATTTACGTAGTTCTGTCTTGTCTTTGTTGCAGGAATTCGAGGATGTGTTTCCAGACGAGATGTCGGATGGGTTACCGTCTATCTGGGGGATTGAGCACTAGATTGATTTCATTCCGGGGGCATCACTGTCGAACTGACAGGTGTACAGGACCAATCCGGAAGAGAACAAGGAATTACAACGGCAGGTTGACAAATTGTTAAGCAAGAAACTAATTCGGGAGAGTATGAGTCAGTGTGCAGTTCTAGTGTTACTAGTTCCGAAGAAAGATTGGTCGTGGAGGAAGTGTGTGGATTGTCGGGCTATTAACAACATCACTATCAAGTACCGACACCCCATACCTTGCTTGGATGATATGTTGGATGAGCTCCATGGGTAGCATCTTCTCCAAGATATATTTAAAGAGTGGATACCATCAGATTCAGATGCGGGAAGGGGATGAGTGGAAAGCGGCTTTCAAGACTAAACATGGTTTATATGAGTGGTTAGTTATGCCATTTGGGCTAACTAATGCTTCTAGCACATTTATGAGATTGATGAACCATGTATTGAGGGTGTCTATTGGGAAGTTCATCATGGTCTACTTTGATGATATCCTCATCTATAGTAAATCATTGTACGAACACTTAGACCACTTGCGAGCCGTCTTAGAAGTGTTGAGGAAAGAGCAACTATATGCAAACATCAAGAAGTGCACATTTTGTTCCGGGCAATTGATATTCTTGGGGTTTGTAGTGAGCTCGAGAGGAATCATAGTGGACGAGGAGAAAATCAAGGCTATTCAGGACTGGCCTAAGTCTACATCGGCTAGTCAAGTTCGTAGCTTCCATGGGCTTGCAAGTTTTTATTGGAGGTTTGTACGAGACTTTAGCACTATCGCAGCGCCATTGACGGAAACGATTAAAAAGAGTGCCGCGTTTCAGTGGGGTGAAGCCCAAGACAAGGCATTCGAGTTGCTAAAAGAAAGGTTAACACATGCGCCTTTGCTAGCATTATCGGATTTTACCAAGGTTCGAGATCGAGTGTGATGCGTCAGAAGTTGGGATTGGAGCCGTATTGATGCAAGAGGGGTGACCGATCACGTTCTTCAGTGAGAAATTGAGCGGGGCTTCTTTGAACTATCCGACGTACGATAAGGAGTTGTATGCTTTAGTCCGGGCCTTAAAAATGTGGTAGCACTATTTGTGGCCAAAGGACTTCATAATTCACACTGATCACGAGTCATTAAAGTATCTCAAGAGGCAGAAAAAGTTGAACAAGCGACATGCGCACTGGCTAGAGTTCATCGATACGTTTCCTTACGTCATCCAGTACAAGCAAGGTAAGGCCAATGTTGTAGCAGACACACTATCTAGGAGGTACACTCTTATCTCTACTTTAGATGCTAAAATCCTTGGGTTTGAACATGTTAAAGAGTTGTACCTGCATGATCTTGATTTTTCTGAGTCGTTTGTTGCATGCGAAAAAGGGGTGGTGGATAAATTTTATCGACATGATGGTTTTCTATTTCGAGAAGATAAATTGTGCATTCCTGAATGTTCATTAAGGGACTTACTAGTGAGAGAATCACATGGTGGGGGTCTTATGGAATATTTTGGGATAGCCAAAATATTAGCAGCAAAGAGTATTTTTATTGGCCACATATGAGGTGTGATGTTGAGCGTATTTGTACTAGATGTTTGTAGGCAAGCTAAATCTCGAGTTCAAAACCAGGGTCTTTACACGCCCATACCCATTCCGACAGCACCTTGGGTTGATATTTCTATGGACTTTATTTTAGGACTTCCAAGGACTAAACATGGGTCAGATGTTATATTTGTTGTCGTAGATCGTTTTTCAAAGATGGCACATTTTATCCCTTGTCATAAAACTGATAATGCATATTTGATTGCTGACTTGTACTTTAAAGAGGTTGTGAGATTGCATGGTATGCCTAGAATCATTGGTTCAGATAGGGATGCTAAGTTCTTAAGTTACTTTTCGATGAACGTTAAAAAATATACAATTACTTTTGGTTTATAATAGTATTTTACTTTATTAATTTTAGTAATGATATAAATTTATAGTATTATTATATGTTATTAATAAAATAGGAAATCAACACAAAATTGTAGTTGGATGCATTTTTAATGCAGGTTCAGATCAATGCGCATAAGTTTCAATTCCGGCATGATTTAGGGATGATTCTTGAAGATATGGATTCACAATCTATTCTTCTACAAATATTCAGAGATAGTAAAGCCTAAATCAAAGTTTGGAATGATATTTTCTTGGATCAAAAGTTCATCACAATTTGAAATTTGAAGAGACTCATTTTTGTCAAGACTTGACCAAGGTTCGTATTTTGGGCATCACTCAAAGACCACAGGTGCTATGGTGCTGAAATATTTACTGAGTATTCCTACATCATTTGTCTACAATGCTCATGAAGACTCCAAAATCTAATTCAGTCGGCAAGTATTTTCTAAAAATACAATACCCTGCTGTTGTCATAATCCCACAGGCCTACCACTCCACACTTATTACACCATATCTTGGCCTATATTGCTTGGAATTCATTCAAATCGGTGGGAGAATACAACCAGGACATGTGAGAATGATTTTGTTAAAGAAAAGCAATATGAATCAGCAAGAATCCTTTCCAAAAAGATCAGACAAATGAGGAGTTGAAATTGGTGCCAAATTTTCAGCATTTTCTCAATTATCTTGAAAATTAAAAATAAAATAATTCCAAAAGGAATTATTGTGTTGCCTATAAATAGAGGTCATCTACACTTGCTAAACACACAAGTTTTTATAGAAAGTTAGAGTTTCAAAGAGAGTTTCATTGTTGTTTTCCTATATTATAGTATATTTTCTAGAATTTCATAAAAAAATGCTTTCTTTAGTTTTCATGCAATATCTTGTTTTCTCTACTTAATTTATGTCTTTATAAGTTTATTTTGTTGAGGAATAGAGTGAAACTCTTGATGGAGGAGAAGGAATGATTGTAGCTTTACACTAAATTTTATTGTTTTGATCATCAATTTATCTTTTAGATTATACCCTTCTTGTTTTGTGGTATTCTTGATTTATGCATTCTATTGGCACAATAACTACTTGGTTCCATTTAGTTAAATGTCTGGTTTTACTTCAACCGACTACTAACGTGGATACCTTGATTTGTTGTAGACAAAAGAATGCATGAATACTTGAGTCCATGTGTTATGAGATGAATTAAAATTGGTAATAAAACATGTTCACCTTATTACATGATTTATATTTAGAATATCTTCCTATTGGAACCTTCATTGTGTATGGATTCTAATAGTAGTTATTGATAAGGTAAGAAAATATAATCATTCCTTTATCCAAAATCAAGAGTGAATCTCTATCCTCAACAATTTTATTATTCAAATTTATCGTAAAAAATTATTTCTTACTAGTGTAAAATACATCTATTTATTTCTCAAAGAAAAATATTCTCTGCAAACATACATAATCTTCCTTGTGGATGGACCTCGGACTCACGAGAAATTTATTACTTGAGACAACCTGCACTTGGGTTTGCAACCTTAAAGTTGTAGCAAGTTTTTGGCGCCGTTGCCGGGGAAGGCAAGGTAGGTTTCCAGGTTTGTATATATATCACTGTAAATATTGTGTATTTATATGCTTACATGGTGGCGTAGTCCAAATTCTCTCCGTTTAATTAGATATAATTCAGAAAATTTGATAAAAAACATGATTCACCTCAACACACACCAATTATGGCTGAAGAAGTAATTGTTCAAAATGAGATGGAAAGAGTGGAAAATCAAGAAGTGCATAATATGCGTTATTATTTGCAACCTCCTCGAAATTCTACTCCTTCTTGTTTCATTTTTCCACTAAATGCAAACAACTTTCGATTTAAGCCAGGGATGATACCTTTACTTCCTAATTTTCATGGTATGGATTCTGAAAGCCCATATTTACATTTAAAGGAATTTGAAGAAGTATGTGCCACATTTGATGATCAAAATTGCACGATTGAAATTGTTAAGATCAAATTATTTCCTTTTTCTTTAAAAGATAAAGCAAAAACTTGGCTTAGCTCGTTAAAACCTAGATCAATTGGTACATGGCAAGAAATGCAAACTGAATTTCTGAAAAAATTCTTTCCAACTCATAAAACAAATTCTTTGAAAAGACAAATTCAGAATTTTTCTCAAAATCCTAAAGATGTTTTCTTTGAATGTTGGAAAAAGTTTAAAGAGTTGTTGAATTCCTGCCCACATCATGGTTTTGAAAATTGGCGTATAATCAGTTTCTTTTATGAAGGTTTAAATCCTGAAACTAAGCAATTTATTGAATCAATGTGTAACGGTCAATTTCTTGATAAAGAACCCGATGAAGCGCTAGAATATCTTGACTATTTGGCAGAAAATTCTCAATCTTGGCATAGTGTTGATGAAAATAAAGGAAAACTCAATCTTACTCAAGAAGATAGTTTAAGTGTTAGGCTTGCACTTTTGGCTAAAAGAATCGATGACATGGAAGTTAAAAAAGTAAAAGAAGTTAAATCTGTGCAAGATAAAAAAGTTTGTGAAATTTGTGGACTTAAAGAACACTCAACTAATGATTGTCCTCACATTACTATTGAAGCAAATGTCATGAATGTATTTAGAAAACCTTTTCAATCTCCATATTCTGAAACTTACAATCCACAATGGAGAAATCATCCTAATTTCAGTTGGCGTGATAATAATCAAGCTCAACCAATAAATTCACAAAAGCCACCAAATTTTCCTTCATATCCAGCCCCACATGTAAAATCAATTGAGGAGACTTTGCAAGCATTTATGAATGAACAAACAAACATCAATAATAAAACTTCTCAGGCTATCAATGAGATCAAGAACTCACTTTCAACACTCACAACTTCTTTGCGAATTCAAGAAAAGGGTAAGTTTCCTGCTCAACCTCAACCTAATCCTTCTACGCAGTGTTGTGCTTCTACTTCAGGTGAAAATCCAGTAAATGAGGCCAATTCAGTCACAACACTTCGAAGTGGAAAAATTGTTGATAAAACAATTCATCCTAAGAAAGTTCTAAATTCATCTTCAGAAATGAAGAATGAAAATTGTGATGATGAAGAAGGTAAGTTGAATAAAGGTAAGTCGGAAAATGATGAAACATATTCATCTCCTGCCCCTTTTCCTCAAAGATTGCAACCAACTCAAAAATTGATCTCAAATTCTGAAATTTTTGAGCTTTTTAAACAAGTCAAAATTAACATTCTTTTGTTGGATGCAATCAAACAAGTCCCACCTTATGCAAATTTTTTGAAATATTTGTGCACAATTAAAAGAAAACATCATGTGAAGAAAAAAACATTTTTAACTGAAAGTGTGAGTTCAATTATCAACAATTTGCTCTACCTAAGTACAAAGATCCAGGCTGTCCAACAATTTCATGCATTATAGGAGACACTAGAATTGAACGTGCTTTACTTGATCTTGGTGCTAGCGTAAATCTTCTATCTTTTTTAGTCTATGAACAACTAGGTTTGGGTGAACTTAAAGAAACTCCAATTGTACTCCAACTAGCTGATCGATAAATTAAAATTCCAAAAGGAATAGTAGAAGATGTGTTGGTACAAATTGATTAGTTTTATTTTTCCATTGATTTCATTGTTTTGGATACTCAGCCGGTTATAGATGCAAAAACACAAATTCCTGTCATTTTAGGTCGTCCATTTCTTGCAACTTCAAATGCATTGATTAACTGTAGAAATGGTATTTTGAAATTATCTTTTGGAAATATGACTTTGGAATTAAATGTGTTTAATGTTTGCAAATAACCTGCTGATGATATCGAACTACATGAAGTTGATTTAATTGAAGAATGTTCACGAAAATTTCACTGTCAATAATTCTTTTGAATTTACTGAAACATGTTTTGAAAATGAGAGAGTTTGTGATATGAAATGTTTTGATGTCTCCAATGAATTTTTACAAGCATTAGAAAACCATTTTTGAAAACAAAAAATTGAAGAGTTGTCATCATCAGAAGTGCAACCTATTCCTTCAAGCATAAAAGCTCCAAAAATTGATTTGAAACCTTTACCATCTGATTTGAAATACTCTTTTCTTGGTGAGAGTGAAACTTTGCCTGTAATAATTTCTTCCAAACTTGATGCATCTCAGGAAAGTAAGTTGATCGAGATTTTCAAAATGCATAAAAATACCTTAGGGTGGACCATTGCTGATATTAAAGGTATTAGTCCTCTAATTTGCACACATAATATTTGTTAGAGGAAAATGAAAAACCATATAGAGAAATGCAACAAAGACTAAATCCTAATATGAAAGAAATAGTGAGAAATGAAATTATTAAACTCTTAGATAATGAAATAATTTATCCTATTTCTGATAGTAAATGGGTAAGTCCTATTCATGTTGTGCCGAAGAAGTCTGGGGTTACAGTGGTTAAAAATGAAAATAATGAACTGATTCTAACTAGAACCATTACTGGTTGGCGTGTGTGCATTGATTACAGAAAACTTAACTCGGTTACTCGAAAAGATCATTTTCCATTGCCCTTTATGGATCACATTTTAGAAAGAGTTGCAGGTCATAAGTTCTATTGTTTCTTAGATGGATATTCTGGATATAATCAAATTGAAATTGCACTTGAAGATCAAGAGAAAACAACATTTACATGTCCTTTTGGTACATTTGCATATAGAAGGATGCCTTTTGGATTATGTAATGCACCAGCTACATTCCAACGATGCATGTTTAGCATTTTTAGTGACATGGTTGAACGTTTTCTTGAAGTCTTTATGGATGATTTTTTAGTTTTTGGTGAATCATTTGAAGATTGTTTATTGAACTTAGAAAAAGTGTTGATAAGATGTGAATAAAAGAACCTTGTGCTTAATTGGGAAAAATGTCATTTTATGGTAACAAGCTGGTATTGTTCTTGGACACATTACTTGATAAAAGGCATTGAGGTAGATAAATCCAAAGTTGAGTTAATTGCTAATCTACCAGTACCAAAATATGTGAAGGAGGTAAGATCATTTTTAGGGCATGCAGGTTTTTACAGAAGATTTATCAAAGACTTTAGTATAATTTCTAAACCATTGTGTAATCTTCTTACAAAAGATGTTAGTTTTGAATGGATGAAAATTATGAAAAAGCTTTTGTCAAACTTAAAAACATGCTTACATCTGCCCCAATAATCCAACCTCCTGATTGGACTTTACCTTTTGAAATAATGTGTGATGCTAGTGACTATGCCGTTGGAGTTGTTTTAGGGCAAAGAAAAGAAAAGAAACCATATGTGATATACTATGCAAGTAAAACTTTGAATGGTGCTCAAATTAATTATTCAACCACTGAAAAAGAATTACTTGTTGTAGTATTTGCATTGGAAAAATTTTGATCCTATCTTGTTGGTTCACCAATTGTTTCAGTGATCATGCAGCTTTGAAATATCTTTTATCAAAAAAAGATTCCAAACCAAGATTGATTAGGTGGATTCTCTTACTCCAAGAGTTTAATATTACCATTCGTGATAAGAAAGGTGTAGAAAACGTGGTAGCTGATCATTTATCAAGACTTATTTGTGATGATTCATTTCAAACTCCACCTATCAATGATACTTTTCCTGATGAACAACTATTCAATGTTCTTTGTAGTACCTTGGTTTTTGCAGATATTGTTAATTTTCTTGTGACAGAATGATGCCATCAAATTGGAATTCACAAGATAAAAAGAAGTTTTTGACCGAGGTAAAAAAGTTTTACTGGGACGATCCCTACCTTTTCAAATATTGTCCAGATCAAATCTTTCGTAGATGTGTACCCGACAATGAGGTAGGTAGCATTATTCAATTTTGTCATTCCGAAGTATGTGGTGGTCACTTTTCAGTAAAGAAAACCAGTGCAAAGATCTTACAATGTTGATTTTATTGGCCAAATCTTTTCAAAGATACTTACGCTTTTTGCAAAAGTTGTGAAAATTGTCAAAAGTTAGGATCAATTTCAAAATGAAACATGATGCCTTTGAATCCTATTTTGGTGATTGAAATCTTTGACTGTTGGGGTATTGATTTTATGGGGCCATTTCCAGTATCATTTGGTTTTATTTACATTTTAGTCGCAATAGATTATGTTTTAAAATGGATCGAGGCAATTCCTTGTCGAAACAATGATCATAAAACTGTGATAAAATTTTTAAAAGAAAATATTTTGAGTGGATTTGGAATTCCTCGAGTCATTATTAGTGATGGGGGAACACATTTTTGCAACAAAGTTTTTGCATCTTTAATGAAAAAATATGGAATCACACATAAAGTTGCAACCCCTTATCACCCACAGATAAATGGATAGGTTGAACTTGCAAATAGGGAGATAGAACAAATATTAGAAAAAACTATTAACCCAAATCGTAAAGATTGGTCTTTTAGACTTATCGACGCACTTTGGGCATACATAACTGCTTTTAAAACATCATTGGGAATGTCTCCTTATAGAATAGTTTATGAAAAACCTTGCCATTTACCAGTGGAACTTGAACATAAAGCTTATTGGGCAATTAAAATGTTTAACTTCAATCTTGACGATGCTTCGAAATTGAGAAAATTGCAAATCAATGAGCTTGAAGAATTGAGAAATGATGCATACGAGAATTCAAAAATTCATAAAGCAAAAATCAAAGAATTTCATGATAATAAAATTACAAGAAAAACATTTGAGATTGGTCAAAAAGGTTTTGCTTTATAATTCTAGATTGCATTTATTTCCTGGAAAATTAAGGTTAAGGTGGAGTGGTCCTTTTATTGTGAAAAATATATATCCGTATGGAACTGTTGACATTGAGAATCCTAGAAATGGTAATGTATTCAAAGTTAATGGACAAAGACTTAAACTGTTTCTAGAAAATCAATTCCTTCTAGAGGAAGTTCTTTTTCTTTATAATCCTTGTTATAATTAGTGAACATATTTGTTTCTTATAAATGTGTGTGTTTTGTAGTGTTTAATTATTTGTTTTCCCAGTTAAATGGTGGATAACAGTACTCTGTGATGATTAATTCGGACTCATCAGTTTCCCACAAACACTGATATTTGTACATAATTTTGTTTTCTCATTATCTTTCATTTGGATTTTAAAAAAAATGGATAAAAGAATTCCCCATACTCTCAAAAAGCGATTCTATTTTCTTCCCAAAACTGAAATTTTAGAAATATATAAAGCCAGGCTAGAAAGGTTAAGAATGTTTATGAATAAAGGCATTTCAGAAGACGTACGTTGGATAATTGAAGCAAAGGTAAGATTAGCAGGAGAATTTTCATTTTCTCCTACTAAATGATTGCTTGGTGTTGGAAAAAGTTCATATTCAAAAAAACGAAGGGCTAAAAGAATGCAAGTTTGTCACAAATGTGCTAGATGGACTTGTGACACACGATGTCATTCTTTAGGTATGGTTTCCAGAAATCGAGAGGACAAAATTCAATTCATAAAGGATGGACTGAGTAAGGAGTCTTTAGATAACATTCTATGGACTTTTGATACGCATCCTTGTGGATTTGTGCATTGCAAAATTCTCTGATTATGGCTCCAATTTCGAGAAGAACGTGAACTTTGTCTTGGGATCTGACGTTAAAAGACCCTGTTTGCCAATTTATAAGAAAATTGGATGGGAAGCATATCTCCGACCCATAGAGGGCGTTTAAGCCGTTTCTGGACGTAAAACCAGAGGAAGATGTGAGCCACAATGACAACTACTTTTCTGTTCATTCACATGCTAGCATTTTATTTTGACTTTATTGTCTTTATTTTCAAACTTTCTAACAAAATAAAAGTTCCAATAATTATATCTACTGTTGCATTCCCTGTTCATACCTCAATAAATAGCGCTGCATTCACCCGTTCTTTTACACCATTCAGTTTGTATCAGAAAGAAAGAGAAAAATATATATATATATATATATATATATAAAATGGAAAGTTCTTCTTCCCGTAGAATTAACTGTGTTGCTATATTATGTGGTGCAAATCCTGGGAAAGACGGTTGTTTTCTTGAGGCAGCTGATAATCTCGGTAAATTTCTAGCAGAAAAACACATTAACTTAGTATACGGGGGAGGTAGTTTTGGGTTAATGGGGCGTGTTGCTGGTTCTGCCTATTTGGGAGGAGTCAGAGTCTTAGGAGTTATCTCGAAACCATTAGTTGTCCGACAAATCACCGATCAAACCATTGGAGATGAGTTAAGAGTATCAAACATGCAAGACCAAATGGTGAATATGATGCATAATGCAGATGCCTTTATCACCCTACCTGGTGGTTTTGGTACATTGGAGGAGTTATTCCAAGTGATCTCCTGGGCACAACTCAACATTCACCAGAAGCCTATAGGTATTCTTAATGTTAATGGTTTCTTTGATGGTTTATTGTCTTTCATAGATTATGCTGTAGAGAAAGGTTTTATTTCACCGTCTGCCAGACGAGTCATAATTTGTGCAACAACACCAAGTGAACTAATTGATCAACTCCAAGCATTTGTTGCTGAACCTGATCCAAAAGTGGCTCATGTTGTTTGGTCCGAGGATAGAAGTAAAAAACGCAGATTGGATTTGTCTCTGACGTTGTGAGATTTATCTTTCATGAGTATAACTACTACTGTATTTTTCCAGTTTCATTTCAATAAGCCATACATCAGGTAATATCTTCTAAACCTTACTTTCCTATTTATTTTTGACATTGAGGACAATGTTTTAGATAAGTTGGGGGGAAGGGATAATTGATATTATTTTTGGTAATGTTTTTTTCTAGTTTGCAATGTGTGATTTTATTTATAAAAAAAAACTGATGGCAGAGTAAAGAATATCATTTTGATGTTCCTGAGACGCATCTCTATTATGATGTTTTGTTTTTTCTTTTCAAAACATGGCATGTTGTATTTTGTTTAAAAAAATTTGTGAATTATCAAATATGAAAACAGCTTTATTGTTGAATTCAATGATGCTATCTTGATTAAAAAAAACAAAAAAAAAGAGAAGAAATTGTTTTATGCACATTCTAGGCTTTGTGGAGAGATTGATTGTGATACATATAACTGAAAGTTTGATCATGATAAAGTGTTTTATTTTCAATATTCACACATCTTTTGTGAATAAGTGGTGAGTTTGAGAAAACAAGCATTCTGAACTTTAATTGGTCATTTGAAATGGTTATGTTGTGGATCTGAAATACTTAAATATGTCTACCTACCATGTGGAGAAATGATTTGGTTAATACCTACATTTTCAATTTCTATTACAATACTCCATTACAAAATTTGTGATGAGTATTTCTCATTGATATATTATCATGTAAAGTCATGTTGTATAGATGAAAAAAAAAGTGAAAAATGAAAAAAAAGAGAAAAAAGGGATAAAAAAATAAAAAAAAAAAAAAAAAAAAAAAAAATGCATATTATTACTTTGTTTGCCATTACCACTACCTTATAGCTCAAGTGGTATTACTCGCTCTTTATAAAGGTATTGACCGAGGTTCGAACCTGATATTTTTCAGCTTCTTTGAAATCTATCCCCTCATTCCAATCAGTACTCCCAACTTATTAAAAAAAAAACTTTGTTTACCATTCTAAACCAATGAAATTTCGAAACATATTTTGGGTATTTCAAATTTAGGTATTTCAAATTTTATAACTACCTATCTTATGCTCAATTTTGGTTTGAATGTTTGTCCTAAATTTTATTGGCCATTTCCTTGAGAGTTTAACTGTTTTCCAACTCCATGAGTGAACACCTTACCAGTTTAAATGATAAATACTAACCCGTGAGGATATGGAGTTGAGGCTTTTTCATGATTATATTTGAAGTTTATGTATCCTGGTTTGCGGAATGCAATGGTGGTTTTGTGCATATATATACAATATTTCTTCTCTATAAAAAATAAATATATAAAAAATATATTTAATCTTGATAGCATCTATGATGATTGACAATAAACTTTTTGATTGTTAGACATTTTCACAAGTTTTTGTTAAAAAGATAATATTATGCCATGTTCATAAAAATTGCTTTTGTATTTTGTGTGCTTTAATTACTAGGGACTAGTAATAAGCTGGTTGGGGGGTGTGATGAACGTTAAAAAATATACAATTACTTTTGGTTTATAATAGTATTTTACTTTATTAATTTTAGTAATGATATAAATTTATAGTATTATTATATGTTATTAATAAAATAGGAAATCAACACAAAATTGTAGTTGGATGCATTTTTAATGCAGGTTCGGATCAATGCACATAACTTTCAATTCCGGCATGATTTAGGGATGATTCTTGAAGATATGGATTCACAATCTATTCATCTACAAATATTCAGAGATAGTAAAGCCTAAATCAAAGTTTGGAATGATATTTTCTTGGATCAAAAGTTCATCACAATTTGAAATTTGAAGAGACTCATTTTCGGTCAAGACTTGACCAAGGTTCGTATTTTGGGCATCACTCGAAGACCACAGGTGCTATGGTGCTGAAATGTTTACTGAGTATTCCTACATCATTTGTCTACAACTCTCATGAAGACTCCAAAGTCTAATTCAGTCGACAAGTATGTTTTAAAAATACAATACCCTGCTGCTGTCATAATCCCGCAGGCCTACCACTCCACACTTATTACACTATATCTTGACCTATATTGCTTGGAATTCATTCAAATCAGTGGGAGAATACAGCCAAGACATGTGAGAATGGTTTTGTTAAAGAAAATCAATATGAATCAGCATGAATCCTTTCCAAAAAGATCAGACAAATGAGGAGTTGAAATTGGTGTCAAATTTTCAACATTTTCTAAATTATCTTGAAAATTAAAAATAAAATAATTCCAAAAGGAATTATTGTGTTGCCTATAAATAGAGGTCATTTACACTTGCTAAAAACACAAGTTTGTATAGAAAGTTAGAGTTTCAAAGAGAGTTTCATTGTTGTTTTCCTATATTATAGTAGATTTTCTAGTATTTCATAAAAAAATGCTTTCTTTAGTTTTCATGCAATATCTTGTTTTCTCTACTTAATTTATGTCTTTCTAAGTTTATTTTGTTGAGGAATAGAGTGAAACTCTTGATGGAGGAGAAGGAATGATTGTAGCTTTACACTAAATTTTATTGTTTTGATCATCAATTTATATTTTAGATTATACCCTTCTTGTTTTGTGGTATTCTTGATTTATGCATTCTATTGGCACAATAAATACTTGGTTCCATTTAGTTAAATGTCTGGTTTTACTTCAACCGACTACTAACATGGATACCTTGATTTGTTGTAGACAAAAGAACGCATGAATACTTGAGTCCATGCGTTATGAGATGAATTAAAATTGGTAATAAAACATGTTCACCTTATTACATGATTTATATTTAGAATATCTTCCTATTGAAACCTTCGTTGTGTATGGATTCTAATAGTAGTTATTGATAAGGTAAGAAAATATAATCATTCCTTTATCCAAAATCAAGAGTGAATCTCTATCCTCAACAATTTTATTATTCAAATTTATCGTAAAAAATTATTTCTTACTAGTGTAAAATACATCTATTTATTTCTCAAAGAAAAATATTCTCTCGCAAACTTACATAATCTTCCTGTGGATCGACCTCGGACTCACGAGAAATTTATTACTTGAGACAACCCGCACTTGGGTTTGCAACCTTAAAGTTGTAGCACTTTTGGAAGACCTTGTGGGGAAAACTGGGAACTAAATTATTATTTTCTACTACGTGTCATCACCAAACAGACGGTCAAACTGAAGTAGTAAATAGAACTTTGTCGATGTTGTTAAGAGCTATCTTTAAAAATAATATTAAAACTTGGGAAGAGTGTTTACCGCATGTTGAGTTTGCTTATAATTGTGTTGTTCATTCTAC
Source organism: Rehmannia glutinosa (assembly GCA_016081115.2). Classification (NCBI taxonomy): domain Eukaryota; kingdom Viridiplantae; phylum Streptophyta; class Magnoliopsida; order Lamiales; family Orobanchaceae; genus Rehmannia; species Rehmannia glutinosa. Next base: position 48,667,373 of record CM071930.1, read on the forward strand.
ATCGAAGTTTTCACCATTTGAACTTGTTTATGGTTTTAATATGCTAACCCCATTGGATTTATCACCTTTACCTATTTCTGAACATGTTAACTTAGATGGGCAGAAGAAAGCTGATTTTGTGAAACAATTACATGAATAAGCAAGACACAATATTGAACGGCAAACATAGCAGTACACGGTGCAGGCTAACAAGCATCATAAAAAGATGGTGTTTGAGCCGGGTGATTGGGTTTGGGTACATATGCATCCCGAACGATTCTCGGCCCATCGAAAATCCAAACTGCATCCGCGAGGAGATGGTCCATTCCAAGTGCTTGAGCGGATCAATGATAATGTATACAAGATTGACTTACCGGGCGACTATGGGATTAGTGCTTCTTTTAATGTTGCTGATCTTAGTCCATTTGATGCCAATTCAGATTTGAGGAAAAATCCTTCTCAAGAGGGGGGAATGATGGGAATCCATGGACGAAAGACCCAGTGACGGTGCCAGTTGGTCTGTTAACGAGAGCTCGAGCAAAAAGTTCAAGGATGCGTTCAATGGGCTAATTCAATTCATTCAAAAGGAGACCGAGAGTGCATTACCGATGGAGGAAGACGTTCGTGTGGTCCAATTGATTGGCGCCATCAATATTCAAGAGTCCACCTCAGACTGAGCAAGAGAAAGATGCCAAGAATACGAGTCACTTTGTGTCTTAAAGACATTGTAATCAAGTTCTCATTAGTATCTTGTATTCGTCTATCTGGGTTAGTCGTAATTTGAATGGTTTGAGTCGTTTTGTTTTTTTGGAGGCCAAGTAAACCTTTATGGCCACATCTTAAGTTGTTATTTCAAGTTTGGGACGCGCAAGGGTCAAATTCGAGGGCAAAGTCACAGGGGAGCATTCTAGTTGGTGCACGGATAGACGCACGGCCCGTGCGTAATGGCATACGAGTTTGGAGCCTTCGACTAGACGCATGGACTGACGTACAGCCCGTGCGTGGTTGCGAACAGAGTGAAGAGTCTCGACTTAACACACAACCTTGTGCACGACTGTGCGTGTGTCCGTGCGTCCATACGGGATTTTGAGATTTTGTTCAATTTTTGTTTCCTTATCAGTTTTTGAGTTGTTCCTAGTAGGGTTAGGGTTGTGGAGCCTATATAAGGGAAAACACTTATGTTTTTATGGGTTATCAATTGAATTCATCTTTACTCTCAAATTCAGTGTTTTTCCACGTGCTTCAAGATTTACATTTCTTGTTGCAATTATCGACTTATCAAACAATAATCCATAATTGATTGTGGCGTCTTCGCATACCGAGGTTCTTATTTTGCTAAGCAACGGGTCGAGATTTCCACCATTTTAACCGAACTAGTGAAGATCTTGGGTTAACAAAATTTTGTTGTTGGGTCGTATGCACGTTGTTGCTATGGTTCACATCACATACTTACTCGAGGCTTTACTTCACTTAAGAGTTTTGCGCATAGTTAAATTGTTGTCAGGCAAACTTTTACGAGCGGTGTGGTCGTTTATCCCTTTTATGAGCCTTTGTTTGGATATATGTTCTGAAGACATGTTAGTCATTATGATTAAGTAGAATTGATTATGTGGCATGTGAGAACATATTATGATTAATGAGATATGTTGGGTTCTCATTATATGTTTGGTACTGAATTTGTGAGTTGTCACCAGACTTTGATTGGCCCTCTCACATGGGCAATCGCCCTGGCACTAAGAGAGCGAGCAGAATGAGACTTAAAATATTGTGTCGCGCAAGGAGGTTTTCGAATGATCACCTTCACGCTAGAGCAGTGAGGAAGGCTAATAAGTATAATTAACAGTCGCCTTAGCTAGAGGTTAATATGAGATCCGAGTTGATCGATTATGAAGTATGTCCAAACTTCATAAAATCTTATTTGTAGCCGAATGTATGAGCTATCTGTTAGTCCAAGTGACTACGATAATCTAGAGGGGGTGAATAGATTATGCCGATATTCCGCGTTTCACCCTCTTTTTCAAATGTGAAGATGGTAGCAATAATGTATGTGAAGGAAAATAAACAACACACGATGATTTATAGAGCTTCACCCCACCTAGGGACTACGTGCTCTACCAACCCAGTATATCCGGGATAGGTTTCGAAAATGAAATTTTTTTTATTAATAGTTACAAATACTATTACATCATCACCTTGAAGAGTACCACACTCTTCTTACAATACCTTCTTGAAGATTACCACAATCTTCCTTGAAGATTACAGAATCTTATTGCAATGGCACCTTATGAAAATGACCACAATCTTCCGACTTGAATAGCACCAAACTCTTCAACACCTTGAAGAGCACCAAACTCTTCAACAAGAAGATTGCCACAATCTTCTTAAACCTATGAAGAGTACCACACTCTTCAAAACCTAAAATCACCCAAGTGTATTCTTACCACAAGAACACTAACAAGGATATCTTGTTTTGGATGATGAACACAAGATTACAACTCGATAATGAAGTATACAACTTTGAAGTGCAAGTGTAATCAAGAATCAAGCCTAGTACTCAAGATGTGCAAGTGAAAGACTTAGGCTAAATACAACAAGATGAAGACCAAAATATTTTGCTTGTGATTGTATAACTTGTGTTGTTGTGTCTTGAAGCTTCAATTCTTCATCTATTTATATGAGAGGTCTTGGATTTGATTTCCAGACATAGGCTCCTTCTTGGAGATTGATATCTACAAAAAAATGCAATTAAAATCAACATTATAGCTGTTAGAAATCAATTCCTTAATTTCATGAAAAGTTGTCTTCGCTTCAACGGATAGTTTTTTCGATAAACATAATGGGTCGACCGGTCGAAAGAAAGAATGTTTTTGAAATATATGACCAAAAATGCACAGGGTGACCGGTCGACATCAGGTTCGACCGATCGACACCCTATTGGACCGTTGGACCCTTCGAAAATACAATGCAGAGGAGATTACAAAAAATCAAACAATCCCAAGCACCGGTCGACCGGGTGGTCGACCGGTCGACCTCCTGGGGTTTTTCATCCGTCTCGTTTCTGTTTTAGAAATCAAATTTCAGGCACAGGTTGCCCTCTAGGGCGATCAGTCGAACACGAGACAGAAGTGTTGTCCAATTTTTGTCCAAAATAAACTTCAAGAAATACTCCAAAAAATTAGTAAAAATATTTTAAATCGTTTGGCAGTATTTGGACAAAATTTAGGGACATTGTTTGGGTGAAAAACGCATTTAAATAAAATCATCAAAATTACGATAAAAACATTTATCTAACAAACTCCCCCTTTTTGATGATTACAAACCAAAACAATTTTAAGAGGCCGATTTTGAAAACAAAACAAGTTTTTTCGGTCTAAAACGACTATCCATTTTGAGCGACAACTTTCCATACATAAGAGTCATAGGGATGGGAGTAAAGATTTTCAAAATATTTCGTAAAGGCTCCCCCTTTCAACATGCACAACAAGAGTAAGTATAGAAGCAAACAACCATAAGCTAAACGCTCGCCTTTTACACTTTGAGCTTGAATGTTAAGAGCTTAGAAGCTTACTGTCAAAGAGAACTCATTAGATATGAATAAAAGTCCATGATACATCCAATGGACTAAGTTACATCCACGACTTTTGGCTTTTATAACCACAACTAGCTTTTTCTCATGAGCTTTTTTTGGCTTCTATGAGCTTATTTCATGTTTATCCCCTTTGGAATCATGAAAAAGAATGTTAGCACGATAAAAACATCATAATCATATATCAAAGTGCGCATTTCCATCGAATTATCGAGCTTTTGATCAAAGAGCTTAAAATTCCAAATAATAAGGGAACATTCGATAAGATGATTTGTAAAAGCTCATTTGATTAACAAAACATGATTTCTATAAACTTATAAGACTTTTGAAATTGAGAGAATCATGTAAGGGATGAAATTTTCATTGAAATATTTTATCGAACACTTGGTGTGCGTAGAATAAAATCGAAGATGTATATATAACTTGTAAATATAATCATGCCCAACAATACATCACCAATCACAGTTCTACAAATATAAACCATTAACAATCAATATTCCAAACATAATGATACAACAAGTTCAGCAAAATTCCCAAATGTAAGCACTTTCTCAAGGTTCAACCCAATTGAGATTAAAAAGGAATTAAACTTACCAATTTATCGGAGAAGTCGGGCAATAATGATGATATACTAATAATATAAACTCAAAAATATAGAATATACAAGAAAGAAATCATTTTGAGTGAATTTTGCGAATTTTGCAAAGGGGTGCGAAAATAGGAGAAAGCCGTTCAAAAAACTAAGTCTAGGAACATAATGTATTTAAACCAAAAACTAGCCCAGGTCGATCGATCCAGGTAATGGTCGACCGGTCGACCTACCTTCATCCGGTCCCTGGAGCTTCTTTTTCTTGTTCTGTTCGAATTTTGATCCAAAAATCCGATTTTTCACCCCTAAGTTTTAAAAATGCGCAAAATGCAAACGTAGACCTTATTCAATATGCATTATGCCTAAACGAGCTCGTATAGAAGCAAAAGACTCGATGGTTAGCAGTTTTAAAAAAATCCGCGAGTTAATTTTGAGACGAAATAAAGCACATCTCATTTTTTTTCGTTTTGAAATGCAATCCCTTAGAAAATAATATCGAACCTCAATATATTTTGTTCGGTTATGATGAACCATATTTTGAGAAAATAATTTATACCGAATGTTTTATCACAAAAAATAGGAACATTTTCAAGCATTGGATAAAACAAACTTTAAGAAAGAGTGCCTTTCAAATATTGAAAAATTTCTTTTAACGGCACTTAAATGAGATTCTTTGGGATTGCTTGGTAATCGAGCGCATAGGCATATGCATGAAGAATGTTCGAGTCTATGGGAGTAATAAAAGTTGATGAACATACCTCTATTTTGTTTGTCAACCAATATGCCTTTCTCAAATTTGACAAATCATGATGTAGATAGTCATGGATAAGTCTACGATCATTTGTTCTTTAATACCAAAATATTTCCTGCAAAATCTTGACAAAACATCTTGCACAAGAGCATAGTAATACCGGATAATATAGACAATATTGATATAAAACATCATAGAAGTTGGACAAGTAGCACATACTATGCTTTTTGTAGGAATCAACAAAAGTTTGATAAAACATGAGCTTATTGAAAATGTATTCAAGGTCTCTTTTTGAATTTTGAAAAACCGAGAGTATATAGTTGAGACCTCATTTTTTTAAGAAACATTTTGAAAAAGAATTATGACAATCAAGAGAAGAATAAAGACATGAATATTTAAATAAAATACATAATTCAAGAAGAGGATAAGAGTTACTAATTTCGCCATTGCCAAGGGTTGTATCTTTCCCATTGTTGATTATACCTTCTTTTTGGAAAATAATTTTGTTGATAATGTCTCCTCTTTTGATCAAATGGCGCGAACATTTGTTGTCTATTTGACGAGTTGAATTTCCTTTGACTTTTATTGCGCCAAGTACCTAACATGAAATTATCTTGTAGTACCCTCCAGTGTTTGGGTCCTTTGAGATTAGCATTGAAACTTTTAGGTCTCCAATAATAATTAGAACTATTTCTAACCCGACAAGTATTTATCGTGTGACCACTTTTACTACAATAAAAACATGTAATAGTTCTAGAAGCATAATGATTAACATGTATAGAGACTTGGTTCTTTTTTCATATCATTAATAGCATTAGGCTTATAATCAAGTCCTAGTTTCAAATGATCACAACGTTGAACATCAAGAATTTTGGTTATTTTATCGGTACTCAAGTTAAACTTTAACATATCCTTTTTCATGTAATCAATATCCTTAACAAGAGTACTATTTTCTTTTTCAAAGTTTCTAACCTTATCAAGTGTACTAGTATAAGCACAAGAAAGTGACTCATATGAAGCAAGTAAACTATCATTTTCATTTTTCAAAGAGTTGAATTCCTTTTTCAAATTTTTGTATTTAAAAAGCATGCTTTGGAATTTATTTTGAAGCTCATCAAAATCATCTTGCAATTCATTAATAAGAGAGATAGAAGAATTAGAGCGTACCTCATTGTCTTCTTCGATGCCCATTAGACATTGCTCGGCTTTCTCGTCATCGGATTGTTGCAGAAGTTCATCCCATGTTTTTGCTTCAGCTTTGGCATTTAAGGATTTTAATTTTCGGTGGTATTTCTCTTCTTCCGTTGTTCTTCCTCCCCTTTTGGACAATCGGCAACATGGTGTCCGGGTTTTCCGCATCTAAAGTAAAACTTGATTCTTGCTTTCCTTTCCAATATTGTCAAGCCTTTCAACCATTTTGGAAATATTTTCTCCAACTTTCATAGTGAAATTTTCGAACTCTTTGACCAACATGGTCTTTCGAGCTTGTTTCACTTTCTTTGTGCCTTCATAAATAACTTCTAATTTTTTCCATACATCATGAGCGGATCGAATTCCTCTAATATGATTATATTCCGTAGCGGTAAGAGAACAATGAAGAATGTTAAGAGCTTTACCATTTAAGGAGTATAGTTTCTTGTCTTCATCATCAAACTCCTTGAGGCCTTTGGGTATTTGAGTTCCATCCTCCTTTTTCTTCATTGGAATACATACTCCGTTAATAACCATGTTCTAAATATCGAACCCGCAACCTTGTAAGAAGCACTCCATTCTATCTTTCAAAAATGCATAATTATTGGAGTCGAAGAGAGGCAATCTATTGAATGAAGCACCGGTTGGAATATAACTCTCGTTCATAGCCATGGATCTTTGTTCTTTACTCGCAATGAGAAATGAGCTTGCCAAAGAGTTTGGCTCTACCACTTGTTAGTCCAACTAGCTATGATAATCTAGAGGGGGAATGAATAGATTATGCCGATATTATGAGTTTCGCCCTCTTTTTCGAATGTGAAGATGGTAGAAATAATGTAAGTGCGGGAAAATAAACAACACACGATGATTTATAGAGCTTCACCCCACCTAGGGACTACGTGCTCTACCACCCCAGTATATCCGGGATGGGTTTCGAAAAAAAAAAGAATTTTATTAATAGTTACCAAAACTATTACAACATCACCTTGAAGAGTACCACACTCTTCTTACAACACCTTCTTGAAGATTACCACAATCTTCCTTGAAGATTACCACAATCTTCTTGCAACGGCACCTTATGAAGATTACCAAAATCTTCCGACTTGAAGAGCACCAAACTCTTCAACACCTCGAAGAGCACCAAACTCTTCAACAAGAAGATTACCACAATCTTCTTACACCTATGAAGAGTACCACACTATTCAACACCTAAAATCACCCAAGTGCGTTCTTACCACAAGAACACCAACAAAGATATCTTGTTTTGGATGATGAACACAAATTCAAGATTACAACTCGATAATGAAGTATACAACTTTGAAGTGCAAGTGTAATCAAGAATCAAGCCTAGTACTCAAGATGTGCAAGTGAAAGACTTAGGCTAAATACAACAAGATGAATATCAAATATTTTGCTTGTGATTGTATAGTTTGTGTTGTTGTGTCTTGAAGCTTCAATTCTTCATCTATTTATATGAGAGGTCTTGGATTTGATTTCCAGACATAGGCTCCTTCTTGGAGATTGATATCTACAAATAAATGCAATTAAAATCAAGATTATAGTTGTTAGAAATCAATTCCTTAATTTCATGAAAAGTTGTCTGTTGCTCAACGGATAGTTTGCTGATAAACATATAGGTCGATCGGTTGAACAGAAAGAAGGTTTTTGAAATATACGACCAAAAATGCACAGGGTAACCAATCGACACCCTGATGGATCGGTTGGACCTTCGAAAATACAATGCAGAGGAGTTTGCAAAAATCGAACAACTCCAGGCACCGATTGACCGGTCGACCTCCTGGGGTTTTTTGTCCGTCTTGTTTCTATTTTGGAAATCAACTTTCAGGCAAAGGTTGCCCTCTAGAGCGACCGGTCGAACACGAGACAGAAGTGTTGTCCAATTTATTTCGAAAATAAACTTCAAGAAATACTCCAAAAAATTAGTAAAAATATTTTAAATCGTTTGGGAGTATTTGGACAATATTTAGGGACATTGTTTTGGTGAAAAACTCAGTTAAATAAAATCATCAAAATTACGATAAAAATATTTACCTAACACTATCGTTGACACTTTGGGACCGACTACGAGTAGTACGTAGGTCGGGCGCTTGAATAGCGATTAGACTAAGATTTGTATGATGTCATGCCTAAGTTGAATGGGAGCTACATGTGCTTTGAGGAGACCGTCTATGGGACAGTGACTGAATGGGTCCTTGCTTCATTGTGTGAGCCCATATTATTTTCTTGTACCCTTTGGGACTCTAGACCATGTCATGAGGTGTAAGCTTGATGAAGCTACTTTAGCATGTATCCAATGACCATGTGTGATTCGGTCTGTCAGAGCATGTCTAGGAAAGCTGTCAAGACTAAGCTAATTGGCATGTGGGGCCGAGAAAGAACTGAGTTGGTAATGCACTTATGTTCTATGATTCATAGCTTAGGCGACTATGTCGAAATGTGTTTGACTATTCATGAACATAGAAACATATTTAAGTGAGCCGAGCATGGCTTTATTTATTTCATTGAGGGATCTGGAGATGCTTGAGTGGGTGCGACCACTTGGTTTGGGGTATACAACGAGTTATTGAGTTGAATGGTTATATTAGTTTGGTGATGACTTAATATAACTCTCATCGCCTATTCTTTCTCGTTTGGTCGCAATCCTTATTCCCTGTATGAAAGAAGGGACGTGAGATGAGAATATTATAATGTGATTTGAATGAGTCAAATCAAATATGTATGAGTAGGAGATATTGGATATTACATCCGTATCTTTTATCTTATGAAAGATATTGGGGATCCTATTGATTAGCATGCATCTTGGAGATTGTATCTAATATGGTAAGATCCAATTTAAATAGGGATTGAGATATATCATTTTATATTCTCTCCCTATATCATAAGTAGTAGAGATTATTATCTCTCTCCTACGGAATATCGTAAATCTCTCTCCGCAATTTCTCTCACGTTCTTTCTTGGATCATCACCGAAGTTCTCCAAGGGTTTAAGGTGTACACAACCAAGTAAATAACTCTAGTAGTTATTTGCACCAACGAGAAAGATGGTTCATGATCTTGTTCGTGGTTTTGTTCGTGGTTCAAACAATATGGATTTCGTTCGTTGTTCGCGATTCAATCAAGAGGAGGCTTGTAGATAGCTTAATCATTGATCAAAAGAAGGCTTGTAGAGGGGCTTAATCCTGGATATCTGGATCGATAGTTTCACTGTAAATTGGTATATTTGATCCACCTTATATGTGCAAATATGTGATTTATGTTTTGGTCCATATTTGCTAACACTAGGTTTAGCACTTGACCACTATCTGATTCCCAATTTTTAAATAGTTACAATTAGGCACAAGCTATAAGTAGTCATGAAAATGAAAGGGGTAAATGTGTTTTGGAAGGTGCATTGTGTATAGCGTATGCACTGTTTTGCATGTTTTTGTGAGTGTTTTGTGTGATGATTTGTGCATATTTTTGGTGTGTTATATTTGCATATTACATGTTATAGTGTTAGGTTGTGTTATTTTATTGTTTTTCTAGGTTTTGGTGGAAAAAACAAGTTTTGGTGCAAGAAACGTTAAAAGTCATTTCGCGCAACTGCGGCAATTGTCATAGTTTGGACGTAACATTTGAATCCAAAGTCCAATTGGCATGATTCATACACCATTGGAAAGCTAAGACAAAGTTCTACAATGTATACTTCTGCTACTAAATGCAAATGAAGATGTTTGGAAGGGTTAAAATCAAGTTCAAGTGGAAACAATGTGTTGAAATTTTGGAAATGACACGTCTTTGTATTTTGGTCATAACTGTCTCTAAACATTTGATATTGAGGTCATTCCAGTAGGTATGAAAAGCTAAGAGATACATCTACAATGAATATGAAGGACGCAAGAGCAAATTCGGATGTTTCTAGGGTGCATAGTCGCGCACAAAATGCATGGTGGCGCGCGGCTAGCAACATGCAGAGCTGTCTTGTGCGCGGAAGTACGCGGTATCGTGCGGGGTCGCGCACGGTGACTTCCTGAACATGAAATTCACGATTGTTTTTACCTTTTTGGCTCTTCCACCTTGTATAGGACTCTAGGTTTATAAATAAGACTTGGGAAGCCCATATTTCCGAACACCTTTCATTACTTAGCACTTTTAAACATTAGTTTTGTTATTTTTCTTTCATTCAACATTGGGATTGCTTGGGTTCTTCTTATTGAAGTTATTTTGCGGCTTAATCAAAGCGTAATATTTCTTCATCTCTTTTATCTGATTTCAATTGTTGGGTGATTATTATTGTTGGATGATAATGTTTATGATTGTTTTATTTCCTTCAATTGAGATTATGATTCCATTCCCAAGCATGAACTAATTTCCTTGTTCTGGGATTATGATGATTTGATTCAAACAAACAAGCATGCATATTGACTAACTGATTTGCGTTCCTGAATAAATTGCTTTACTTGATGAGTAATTGTTTGGCGAACTTTTGATTGTTTTGAGGGAATAATTGAGATCGAGAGAATATATTATTCCTGGACAAATTTATTCAGGGGGTTAGATATGAATCAGATCTAGGCCTAGTTTTTACCTGTTTTTTATAATTGTTAATCGCATGATCAATTAGTTGATATTCTGCTTGCGAGTTTGATGAAATGATTCCAAAATCTTAGACGTTTCATCCATATCGTTTTCACTAGGTTTAATTGTGTTCAGTTTTAATTGGTCTTTTTATTATTTTTCTTTAGATAATTAAAATCACAAATCTTGTTAGAGTGTTTAGGATATATTTTTTGTTTATTGTGATACATAATAATTATTTGCCGGCTAAGTCTTCCTTGATAGACGACTTGAGGTTAACTTACTACCCTACAATTGATCTCGTACTCTCGCGAGCGTTGCTAAATTAATTGAATAGGTCTCTTGTAGGACCGTCTTACGGATCCTATTCCGTAAGACGGATCCTACCCGCGACCCGTCCCAGATCACCTGCCCAGCGCCCAGCCCACCCGCCCACCTATTATTGAAAAAAAAAAAAAAAAAAATCCGCAACTGCGACTCTTGTAGCTTGTGGGTGATCGAACCCATGAGCCTATGGGGACATAAGGTAGTGTTCTACCACTACACCACTAATGCTTATTGTGCAATTTCAATATAACAATGTATATAAATACATTTATATATACGCATGGTAATTAAAAAAAATTAAAAACGCCTATAAATGTAAAAGCTAAGAATCGAACCCAAGTATATTAAAAAAACATGATACATTATCTCAATAAATGGATACTTATAAAAGTGTTACTTTAACTACATCATATTTATTTTTTATTTTTTATCTTTTTTGTTCCTAGTTTGTGACTGTATTAAGAAATCTGATACTTTCTCTCAACAAACAGATACTTTTACTTATAAAAGTGTTACTTTAACTATATCATATTTATTTTTTATTTTTCCTTCTTTCCTTCATTTCTAATTTGTGACTATATTAAAAAACATGATACTTTATCTCAAAAGATAGATACTTTAACATATAAAAGTGTTACTTTGACTCTGTTATATATATATATATATATATATATATATATATATATATTGTAATATATTCATAATTTGTGACTATATTAAAAAATATGTCACTTTATCTCAAAAAACAAATACTTTTACTTATATAAGTATTACTTTAACTCTATCATATTTATTATTCATCTTTCTTTGTATTTATTATTAAAAAATGTAATACATTATTTAAAAAACTGATATTTTTACTCTTAAAAATCATATTTTGTCTCAAAAAATATATATTTTTACTCATAAAGGTATTACTTTAACTCTAATATATTTATTTGTCCTTCAATGTAATGTAATCATAATCTGAGTCTATATTAAAAAATATGATACTTTATCTAAAATAACCGATACTTTTTCTCATAAAACTGTTACTTTAATTGAGGAAGAAAAACAGAAACTCTGTTTTATATATATTTATTGTAATATATTCATAATTTGTGACTATATTAAAAAATATGTTAATTTATCTCAAAAAACAAATATTTTTACTTATAAAAGTATTACTTTAACTCTATCATATTTATTATTCATCTTTCTTTGTATTTATTATTAAAAAATGTAATACTTTATTTATAAAACAGATATTTTTACTCTTAAAACATGATATTTTGTCTCAAAAAATATATACTTTTACTCATAAAGGTGTTATTTTAACTCTAATATATTTTTTTTCTTTCAATGTAATGTAATCATAATCTGTGGCTATATTAAAAAATATGATACTTTATCTAAAATAACCGATACTTTTTCTCAGAAAACTGTTACTTTTAACAGGGGAAGAAAAACAGAAAAACAGAAAAGAAAAAAAAATCCAGCAGGTGGCATTGACCCGCGGACCTGGTCAACAGGATCCGCGGGTTCCAGATCTGCGGGTCAGTAGGATCCGTCTTACGGATTGAGACCCGTAAGACAGTTCTTTATGAGTTTTTGCCAAATTAATTTAGGTGTTTCGCAGTCGAATATGCACTTTGAATATTGCAAACATGAAATGTTCTAATATGAATAATAGAAAAAAAAAATGTGACAAATTATAAGATCACTAGGTATTAAGTTTTCCACCATCACACGACAAAATATAATCAAGCCCTTGCAACTTAAATTAAAGAAATCAACAAGTTCTTACAAAATCATCGTATTAAATTTTATTTCCATTAAAATAAATAGATAGATACAGAAATATAAAAAATATTGTAGCTAATTGAAAAATTATAAAAAAAAAAAATCAATACCCTAAATCCCTGACCATCCTACCCATTCTACAAGAATTTTTCTTGCTGACTTTGATTTTCTCAACCACGAGATTTGAAGTCATATTTGATGGATCTTCAATATCAATGACATTAAATGCATTATTGGCATGATAAAGATGACTAATAAAATTCTTTAAAAAAAATAAGATATTCTGGTTCATTTTCTTAAAAAAAAATGGTCCATTTACTCTTTTGGTGATTTGACCCCATAAATAAAAAAGATTATAAGTTCAAAAAAGTCAATTCTAGGTATGGTTATGTTTCCATGGACTATTTCTAGTTTCTAGTGTTGGAAATTGAATTTTGAGAATTTATTGGTTTTCGTGTGAAAATTGGAAATATGTTTGGATGAGTGAATGAAAATGAGTTTTATGTAGGTTTGGAAATGAGATTATGTTTGGTTGAGTAATTTTGAAGTATTATTTTATGTATATAATAATTTGAAAAGTTGATAGTGTTTGAATATTTTAATTGAATATATAATATTATATTTGTGAGATTGTAGGCTAGTGGGTCCCATTAGGTATAAATAATTAAAAAATAATAATATTTTAAGTTGATAGAGTTGGTAATAGTGGATCCCATATGTATAATTGGATGAAAAGATAAAAATAATGATTGATGAGTGATGTAAGATAGTGTATAGTGTTGGGAATTGAAATTATAGGTTTGAGATGTAGTTTTATGTGAAAAATGATGATTTCTATTGGAAAATTTATAAAAAACATGATTAGGTTTTATGAATAGTTGGAAATTGGAAATAGATTGTTGGAAACATAAACAAAACCAGCCAATTTGAAAAGTCAATTCTAGAGAAGTTCATTTTCAAAATGACCTTTTTCATAAGTGCTCCTAAATAAACACATAATCTTCAGATAGGGATGGCAAAATCCCCGTAGGAAACTATCCCCGTTCCCGAATCAAATGGGATGGGGAATCCCCGGTTAATTCGGGGATGGTAGTGGGGACGGGAATTCCCCACTTTTCGTAAATTGGGGATGGAACGGGAGGGTATTTATATAACGGGATTCTCGTCCATGTTCCGTTTCGAAATATATATATATATATATATATATATATACACATCTATATGCTTACATTTTTTAATTTTATTAAATCTTAAATTAAACCTTAAAAAATGTGTGTTTTATATTGTAATGACTTTTACAATTTTAAGATTACTAGACTTTGTATTTTGAATATTGTTCTATTTAACTCAAATTGTTAAGGTATTTTATATTGTGGAGTTATTATAAGATTAGTGATTCATGATACTTTTATCTATTTTAATTATTAACTATTTTAAGTAATTTTATTTCATTTTTATAGTTTTTATTTATTAATAAATACAAAACGGGGACCTCGATTCACCGTGGGGACCCCGTACCCTGTACTAGATTCACAAAACGGGCAATTGTACGGGAATGATATTTGAAATGAGATTCGTGAATGGAGATGATATGTCCCATACCAGCGCCGGACATACCATCCCCGTCCCCACCCATTGTCATCTCTATCTTCAGATGGCAATTTGACCCGTCTCGATCATGACCCACCCTTGCCTGTCTAGTTTTGACCGCCCCACCTGTGACCCCAAGGGTGGAGAGAGGGGGCACTCTGGGCCTGACCCCCCATTTTTTTCAAAAATCTTTTTTACATTAGAATATTTTGTAATTTTTTTTAATTATAATTAATATGATTTTCTTATTCGTCCCACCCCATTTTCATGTATTCAGCCTACCCCATTTTTGTGCATCGGCTCACCTCAAATATATTCTTGGCACCGCCCTTGTGTGACCTGGTGTCGGCGTGACAAGTCTGGGTATCGCTTATGTCCCTGGGTATCCGTCCCGTCCTACCCAACTTACCATTTTTTTTTATGAATATATCTAATATGTTTTTACTTTTTACATATATTTTATTTGATATTGCAATTCTTATGTACCTAATGTTATATCTTACATATATACATTAACAATTATAAACAATATGCATTAATAATATAAATTAGAAGATAAAAAGGCTTCTTAATATAAAATACAAGATAAAAAAAAAACTTATAGTGACAAAATTATATTCTACAAATTGCCCCGCTCCGTATCCTCCCGTTCCATTGCCATCCATTAATCTTCTTTATCAACTGAAAAAAAAAATAGAATTGAATGTGGATTTGAGAAAGGAAATGATCTTTGGGATGGATCTTTATTTCTGTATAGAGGATTATTAGCATAATTGTTTGTATACGTCCATTACTGTTCCAGGCCTGCCGGATAAAGAAATTTTACCTATTCTACTTCGCTCCTATATATTTTTCTAAATATCGATTTAGCACCTTATGCGCTGCAAGAGTCGTTCTTTTTATCTATAACTGTCAAAATGGGCCGATCCGCTCCGCTCTACCAAATGTAGGGTGTTGGGTTAAGAATTCATAGACCCGCTAGGAGGTGAGCCTAAATGGACTGGCCCGCGGGTTAAGGTGTGCTAGACCGTGGCGGGGTGGGCAGGCCACGGGCTGCTACGTAATATTAAATTGTTATTCTTTTTAATGTGAAATATTTAAATCTATTCAATATAGGGGTGGCCAAATGGAATCGGAACCGTGTAGGCGGGTTCCGGTTCCCGTTCCTAGGTCTCAAAAACCGTGGAACCGATGGTCCTAACCATCGGTGGAACCGTGATTGAACCATTTTTTTAAGGTTAAAACCAACAATTTTATTTTAGTAAATACATGTTAGAAGAAATGTTAAATGTTTATTATGATGCTTTATTTTTGTAACTACATGAGATATGTTTTAGACTAAATGTTATAAGTTTAACCACGTGAACTTTGATTCTTCTATACTCTAATATTATATATAGATGTTTAATACTATTATTAATATTAAGTCCAAGGGCTTTTCTTTATTTTCCGTCTTTTTTTTTTAACTGAAATTGATAAACTATTTTAAGAAATGAAAAAATTATCAAAAGATAAACAAATGGTTCGGTTAAAACCAAAAAACGGAACCGAACCGTGAGGGCAACGGTTCGTTTTTGGTTCCTCCAAAATGAGGAACCGGAACCGACGGTTTTGGAATCGGAACCGGCGGTTCCAGAACCGTGTCCACCCCTAATTCTATAATGAAATTATTTCTTACTGTTATTTTCAAATTCTTGAATACATATAGTTTTGAAATGAAAATGGTCAGTTTATTGTACAAGATCACATGTTATGATTAATTATGTTAAATCAAACTTAAAGTATACTCTCGGAATTAATCCAATCATATGTGTGTGCTATTGTGAGTCTGTGCTATTGAAGTTTTTCATTCCATAATTATGTCTTGCAAACAAATTACATTCCCTTATATCTCTTATAGACTAGGACAAATAGTTTTTGATCACGTATGGATATCCAATTTAAAAGAAAATAAATGGGACGAAAAATTTATTAATCGATACATTAATATGTGTATTATATATATATATATATATATATATATATATATAGGATATGGATCAAATAGGTCCTCCTACTTGGGGTGAGTCCATGGGGACACATCCTAACCATAGATCAACAATTTTGGGTGGTCCAGATTTTTAGGGCTTTTTTATATTTTTTTTTTGTTTCAACAATTAAAAATGGGTAGGGTGGTAATTTGGCACTTTAGAATCAGTTACTAAGATTTCATTCCCTCTTTCACGCGATTTCACCCACTCTTCACGCACACTCTCTCTCCAGCGTTTCAGTTTCAAAAAAAATTCTCTGTTGCTTATGTAGTATAGGGTTGTTGCTTATGTAGTATAGGGTTGTTGCTTATGTAGTTAATGTATGTGTGATACATGTGTAGTGTATATTAATTGCTTATGTAGTATAGGCTTATCGCTTATGTAGTATGGGTTTGTTGCTTATGTAGTTAATGTATTCGTGGTGCATATGTAGTTTATATTCATTGCTTATGTAATATAGACTTGTTGCTTATATAGTATGAGTTTGTTGCTTATGACTTGCTTATGTAGTTAATGTATCCGTGGTGCATACGTAGTGTATATTCGTTGTTTATGTAGTATAGACTTGTTGCTTATGTAGTATGGGTTTGTTGCTATGACTTGCTTATGTAGTTAATGTATTCGTGGTGCATACGTAGTGTATATTTGTTGCTTATATAGTATCAGATTGTTGCTTATGTAGTATCGGATTGTTGCTTATGACTTGCTTATGTAGTTAATGGTATATAAACCATGACACATCTACACAAGCAACAAATTACATCTTCATAAGCAAACTTTGAACTGAAGTCAAGCTCTAGCAACTATGGCAAATTGTCTGCAATATTTTTCACACAATAGTGCGTTAAAGAAGAATGATGAATGATTACACAGTAGTGCATTGAAGAAGAAGAACGATGAGATTTGTTCACGTTGAATTTGACGTGAGATTTGCATAGATTGTGTGATCATAATGTGAACAGAATCCCATGAATATTGGGTAATTTTGTAGGATGACTAATTTACCCCTTTCTCTAATTACCAACATTTAATCTGAATTTTTAGCTCTAAAATCACAACCATTGAAAAATCTAGATATGTGGCTAGAATTGGTTCCTATAGACTTACCCTAAGAGGTGGTCTCATATAACCCTCTCCCTATATATATATATATATATATATATATATATATATATATATATATTCAAATGTTGAGGTATATTTGCAACAACGAAGCTTGTATCATGGAAGGCCGAAAAAAAAGAAAAGAAAAATCATTAATTAGTAAAGAAATAAATTAAAATTTTTAATGGATTTTTTCTTAAATTTTATGACGGGTCGGCCTGCCCAATCCGCTACCCAACACTGTTAGTCCAAGTGGCTACAATAATCTAGAGGGGGGGGTGAATAGATTATTCCGATTTTTCGCAAATCACCCTCTTTTTCGAAACAACGAGTAAATAACAAAAAATATAAATGCGGAAAATAAACAACACTCATTGATTTAAAGAGGTTCAACCCACCTAGGGCCTAATCCTCTACCACCCCAGTATCTCCGGGATGGATTTCAAAAAGAAAAAAAGATTTTATTAATTTACCAAAAATTAATACAACACCTTGAGGATTACCACAACCCTCTTTCACCACTTTGAGGATTACCACAATCCTCTTACACCACTTTGAGGATTACCACAATCCTCTTACACCACCTTGAGGATTACCACAACCCTCTTACAACACCTTTGAAGATTACCACAACCTTCAAACACCTATCACCTAGATCACCCAAGTGTATTCTTACCACAAGAATACTCACAAGGATGTCTTGTGTTGAATGATGACCAAAATCAAGATTACAACTCTATAATGATTGATACAATATGAGTACAAGTGTAATCAATAATTGAAAGCCTAGACCTCAAATAAGTGCAAGTGAAAGTGCTTAGGCTAATACAACAAGATATATGAAAGTGTTTGCTCAATTGCTCTTTGCTTGTATATTGTGTGTTGTGTCTTGTTGTTTGAATGAAGCCTCTATTTATAGGAGAGGTCTTGGCTTTGATTTCCGGACATAGGCTCCTCCTGGGGAGTGATTTGCTGCAAAAGAAACCATTTAAAATCATCAATATAGCTGTTAGAAATCAATCCCACAAAATAGGGAAAAGTCATGCAAAAACGCAACGGATAGTTTCTTTGATAAACAAGGGGTTCGACCGTCGCGCAGAGATAAGATTGAAATTGAATTCTGCGAATTTTAACACAGGGGACCGGTCGAAGGGGGAGTGTAATTCGGTCGCCTTAGTCGTGGACCGGTTGCCTTGAGCGTTTTTACGAAACAGAGAAGTCCGGAACAAAAATCCAACTTGCAGTGCAAGTCGCCCGGCCGTCGGGACCACACCGTCGCCCACCTGGTCGATCGGCCGCCGCGCTGTTTTTCTTACGTCCCATTTTTTGTTTCTTAGCTCAACTCAGTGCACGGGTTGCCCTATAGGCGACCGGTCGACTGAAACAAATGTGTTGTCCAATGTTTTATTGAAAATAAACTTCAAGAAATACTCCGAAAATAGTAAAAACATTTTAAGTTGATCGGAAATATTTAGACAACATTTAGGGACATAGTTTTGGTTTGAAAACAAAATCGAACATAATCATCAAAATCATGATAAAAACATTTATCTAACAAACTCCCCCTTTTTGATGATTACAAACCAAAACAATTTTCAAGAGGACGATTTCGAAAAACAGAATAATTTTCCGGTTTATGAGTAAACTATCCGTTTAAAAACATTTTACAAAAGCTCCCCCTATCAACAAGCACATTAATAAGAAATATTGCATAAGCTAGAAGCACAAGCTTTTACAAAATCAACAACAACTCCATGAGCTTAGAAGCTCCCCCTGTCACAAATACTTTATTATCCATGCAAACAAGTTCATCAAGCAACAGTTGGACTAAAAAAAATCACAACTTATGGCTTTTATGAGCCATAGCTTATAGCTTTTATTTCGAGTTTTTATTAGCTTCTTTGAGCTAACGAGCCATTTTCCTGTTTCTCCCCCTTTGGAATCATCAAAAAGAATGTTAGGATGATAAAAACATCATACAAGTATATCAAAGTGCGCCAAAGAGACAATTTATCAACCATTCGAGGAGATAAGCTTATAATCCGAAAAAAAATGGGAGAAATGTATCATTAGATATCCATAAGCTCGTTTAAGAGTCAAGACATGATCTCAATGAGTATATAGGACTTTTGGAAGCGAGAGAATCATGTATAAGTTGAAATTTTTATTGTGACATTTCATCGAACACATTGTGGGCGTGAAAAATAAAAGGAGTTGTACATAGCCCTTGTAAATGATCCAAGCCAAAAATTTCATCACCAATTCACATCAAAACATCATACAATACAAAGCATAATAACTAAGCTCATCAAGATCATGAGCAAAAATATCAAGAAATATACAAGAAAGCCATAAACTCGAGGTTCAACCCATATGAGCAAAGTAAGGAAAATTCTTACCATTTGATCGGAAAGGATGAGCAAAGATGATGAAAAACATGCTATATAAGGTCCAAGATATGAATTGAATGCATGAAAATCAATTTTGAGTGAAAAATGTGTGCATTTGGCAAAGGGGACGAGAAATGGCAAAAAGAGGTGAAAATAACAAATGCTGAAGACAGAACTAACTTAAACCAGAATTTGGCCTAGGGCGACCGGTCGTGGTTGAGGGCGACCGGTCGACGTTGAGGGCGACCGGTTGCCCTCAACCTCTTCAGCCCACTGTTTTGTCAAATTTTTCAAAATCCGAATTTTCAACCAAAAATCCGATTTTTTGCCCCTAAGTTTTAAAAACATGCAAAATGCAAACGTAGACCTCATTCAATATGCATTATGCCTAACCGAGCTCGTATTGACGCAAAAGTCTCGGAAGTTAGCGGTTTTGTAAAAATGTCCGCTAATTGATCTTGAGATGGCACAAACGATATCTCAATTTTTCGTTTTGAAACACAATCCCTTAGAAAATGATGTCGAATCTCAATATGTTTAGTACGGTTATGATGAACCGGGTTTTGAGCAATATTTATAGCGGATATATTATCACAAAAGATAGGTACGTTTTCAAAAGAGCATTTGTAATCCGCTAAGGTTTGTTTCATCCAAAGAAGTTGAGTACAACAAAATGCGGCGGAAATATATTTTCGGCCGTTGAAAGAGAAACACAGTTTTTTGCTTCTTTGAAAACCATGAAACTAGGCAATCGCCTAAAAATTGACATGATCGGAAGTACTTTTCCGATCATCAATATTACCCGCATAGTCCGAATCACTATAACCTTTAAGAGAAAAATTTTCATTCTTTGGATAAAATAAACCATATTGAATAGTGCCTTTCAAATATCGAAAAATCCGTTTAACGACACTCATATGAGATTCTTTTGGATTGCTTTGAAAACGAGCACATAGGCATACGGCATGAAGAATGTCCGGTCTACTAGCGGTTAAATAAAGTAAACTACCAATCATACCTCGATACTTGGATTCATCAACCGTCTTGCCTTTTTCATCTTTGTCAATTTTGACATTGGTTGCCATAGAGTCGAGACGGTTCTTCCTTCTTCAATGCCGAACTTCTTCAAAAGTTCTTTTGTATACTTTGATTGCGAAATATAAATACCTTCTTGGCATTGCTTAATTTGAAGTCCAAGGAAGAAATTTAGTTCCCCCATCATACTCATCTCGAATTCACCTTGCATTAACTTGGAGAATTTCTTGCACAAAGATTCATTAGTAGCACCAAAGATAATATCATCAACATAAATTTGCACAAGTAAACAATCTTGCCCTTTTTCAAAAACAAAGAGTGTAGTATCAACTTTTCCTCTGGTAAAACCATTTTGCAAAAGAAAAGAGCTAAGTCTATCATACCATGCACGGGTGCTTGTTTTAAACCATACAAAGCCTTTTTAAGTTTAAAAACATCATTAGGCCTAGAAAAATTTTCAAACCCCGGAGGTTGTTTTACATAGACTTCTTCTTGAATAATACCATTTAAGAAAGTGGATTTAACATCCATTTGGTAAAGTTTGAAATTTTTAAAGCAAGAATAGGCAAGCAAAATACGAATAGCTTCTAAACGTGCTACGGGTGCAAAAGTTTCATCATAGTCAATACCTTCTTCTTGACAATACCCTTGAGCTACTAACCTTGCCTTATTTCGAACAATGTTGCCTTGATCATCAAGTTTGTTCCGGAAAACCCATTTTGTGCCAATAATGGTTTGAGAAGGAGGACAAGGTACCAATTCCCATACATCATTTCTTTCAAATTGATTCAACTCCTCTTGCATCTCTAGAAACCAATCCTCATCCTCAATAGCTTCTTTAGCATTTTTAGGCTCTTTTTGAGAAATTAGAGCTTTCTCGGCAAAGTTTCTTCGAGTCATTACTTTATCAAGGGGATCACCAATAATAAGATCTTTTGGGTGATCTCTCTTAAATTTCAATGCAACGGGAAGATCCGAGATATCACCTCTATCTTCTTGAGGACCATTTGAAGTGGAAGGTTGATCATTTGATGTAGACGGTTGATTATCAATTTGAACAATTTGTTCAATAATATCTTCCTCATCACTTTCATCATTAGGAATTCTTTCAACTCCCGAAGCTTCATTGAATTTAACATGGATGGATTCTTCAACAACTCCACTAGTCTTATTGTAAACCCGATATGCTTTGCTTTTTGTTGAATATCCCATAAATATCCCTTCATCGGCCTTAGGATCAAGTTTGTCCAATTGATCCTTGGTATTCAAAATAAAGCATTTACAACCAAATATTTTGAAATAACTAATATTTGGAGTTCTACCTTTCCAAAGCTCATATGGAGTTTTATTCATTTTAGGACGAATATAAACTCGGTTAATGACATAGCAAGCGGTACTTACGCTTCGGCCCAAAAATACTTTGGAAGTAAAAATTCATTGAGCATGGACCGACTCATTTCTTGTAATGTTCGATTTTTCCGTTCGGCTACTCCATTTTGTTGAGGTGTCCTTGGAGCCGAGAAATTATGAGCATATCCTTTGGTTTCACAAAATACTCTAAATTCACCGTCAAATTCTCCACCTCGATTGCTTCGAATAGACTTGATAGTATCTTCTTTTTCATTCTCAATAAGTCTACACAACTTAACAAACTCATTAACGGCATCGTTTTTATTGGTAAGAAAAAGAGCCCAAGTATATCTCGAATAATCATCGACTATAACAAAAGTGTAATGTTTTCCACTTAGACTAGCCGTACCAATATCCCCCGTACAAATCAAGGTGAAGCATTTGTAGGGGTTTGGTTGTGGAAATTTCATTTTTGGGCTTAAAACTACTTTTAACTAATTTGTTCTTTTGACAAGTGTCACATAAGCCAAGATTTTCAAAATTCAATTTGGGTAGTCCTTTCACATGTTGGTTATTGTAAATATTTTTCAAATTCTTGTATCCAACATGTCCAAGTCGCCTATGCCATAAACTAGTTAAATCATTATTGGCGACTAAACAAGAAACATTTTGACTCACCAAATCACTTGTACAAATTTTGTAAAGATTGCCTTTTCTATTTGCTTCACAAATAATTTCACCATTTTTAAGAATAAGGCATTTTTCTTTATTAAAGGAAACATCATATTTTGAATCACAAAGTTGGCTAACACTTATCAAATTAAACTTAAGCCCTTCAACTAATAGAACATTACTAAGAGAGAAAGAAGAGTTACCAATTTCTCCATTTCCAAGAATTTTTCCTTTGCCATTGCCGAACATGACCATACCCTCTTCTTGGAGCTTGATGTTGGTAAAAAGTTCTCTCCTCCCGGTCATATGGCGTGAACATCCGCTGTCCACGAGCCATTTTGAATCTTCCATTGTGGTTATGGCCCCAATTATCTACAAAAGAATTTCTTTTAGGTACCCTATAATTTTAGGGTCCATGGGGGTTAGTCTTGAGACCTTTGGGTCTCCAAACATGTCTTGAGCTATTTCTCAATTTGCAATTATTAGCATAATGTCCAATTTTGCCACAATAAAAACAAGTAGGAGTATTATAATTATTAGCACGTACAAAAGTCGGACCTTGGTTATTTTTCTTAAAAACACTTTGAAATGGTTTATAACCAAGTCCCGATTTGGAATGCTCACCTCTTTGTGCATCTAAAATTTTTGTGACTTTATCCGTACTTATGTTGAAACGATGCACGTCATTTTTCAAACATTCAATATCTTTTGTGAGCAATTCCTTTTCGGTTTCAAGAGAATGAATTCTAGTAAGAGTAAGAGCATGAGCTTTGTCTAGAGATTCATAAGATGTAAATAATTTTTCCTTTTCAACCTTAATCTCCTTATGCTCCTTTTTCAAATTTTTGTATTTAACGATTAAATTTTGAAACTCAATTTGCAATTCATCAAAATCACATTGCAAGTCATCAACTATGGAGGAAGTAGAAGAATTTGAGTGTACCTCATTGTTTTCATCGTCTATAGCCATGAGACCGTGTTCGGTTTCTCCTTCCTCATCGGTTGTTTCGAGTAGTTCATCCCATGTTTTGACTTCCGCATTTAGAGCCTTCTTTTTGTGAAAGGCTTCCTTTTCTTTTGCTCCTCTTCATCGAGCTTTGGGCAATCGGCAATGAAGTGCCCGGGTTTTCCGCATTTAAAGCAAGCATTATCTCTTGGTTTTCTTGCTTTATTTTTATTCAAATATTTTGCAAATTTTCGAACAAGTGCGGCCGTCTCCTCATCATCATCATCATTATCATAGTATGCATTATTAGAAGAAGAAGCAAGACCTTTAGGAATAATTTGCATACCCGATTGATTTGTGGATGGTTTGGAATTTTTCCTCTCCTTGAGATAGACTTCATAGATGAGTAGGTTTCCAATAAGCTCATCAAACTTGAGTGTCTCAAGATTTTGTGCCTCCGTGATTGCCGTTACTTTTTCGGACCATGAGCCGGGAAGTGCATTTAGTACCTTGGTCACCTTGTCTTCTTCGGAGATGACTTTGCCGAGGGCCACAAGAGGATTGACAATATTGTCAAGCCTTTCCACCATTTTGGAGATGCTTTCGCCATCATACATGTTAAACTTTTCAAGTCTTTAACAAGCATGGTCTTTCTTGCTTGCTTGACTTTCTTAGTCCCTTCATAGATTGTCTCCAATTTTTCCCAAACCTCATGTGCCGACCTTATGCCTCTTATGCGATTGTACTCGGTGGCGGTAAGAGAACAATGCAAAATATTTAAGGCCTTACCGTTTAGAGAAAAAGCCTTTTTGTCGTTTTCATCAAACTCCTTGAAAGGTTTAGGAGCCAAGGTGCCATCCTCCGATTTCTTTGTTGGTTGATCAACTCCTTCAATGACCACATTCCAAATGTCGAACCCGCACTTGTAGGAAGCACTCCATACGGTCTTTCCAAAATGCGTAGTTGTTGCGCGTCGAATAGTGGTGGCTTATTGGTAGAGGCGCCGGTGGTGAGATGAGCATCATTTGTAGCCATGGATCTTTCCTCTTTACTCGGAACGAGCTAGCCAAAGAGTTTGGCTCTGATACCACTTGTTAGTCCAAGTGGCTACAATAATCTAGAGGGGGGGTGAATAGATTATTCCGATTTTTCGCAAATCACCCTCTTTTTCGAAACAACGAGTAAATAACAAAAAATGTAAATGCGGAAAATAAACAACACTCATTGATTTAAAGAGGTTCAACCCACCTAGGGCCTAATCCTCTACCACCCCAGTATCTCCGGGATGGATTTCAAAAAGAAAAAAAGATTTTATTAATTTACCAAAAATTAATACAACACCTTGAGGATTACCACAACCCTCTTTCACCACTTTGAGGATTACCACAATCCTCTTACACCACTTTGATGATTACCACAATCCTCTTACACCACCTTGAGGATTACCACAACCCTCTTACAACACCTTTGAAGATTACCACAACCTTCAAACACCTATCACCTAGATCACCCAAGTGTATTCTTACCACAAGAATACTCACAAGGATGTCTTGTGTTGAATGATGACCAAAATCAAGATTACAACTCTATAATGATTGATACAATATGAGTACAAGTGTAATCAAGAATTGAAAGCCTAGACCTCAAATAAGTGCAAGTGAAAGTGCTTAGGCTAATACAACAAGATATATGAAAGTGTTTGCTCAATTGCTCTTTTGCTTGTATATTGTGTGTTGTGTCTTGTTGTTTGAATGAAGCCTCTATTTATAGGAGAGGTCTTGGCTTTGATTTCCAGACATAGGCTCCTCCTTGGGGAGTGATTTGCTGCAAAAGAAACCATTTAAAATCATCAATATAGTGTTAGAAATCAATCCCACAAAATAGGGAAAAAGTCATTCAAAAACGCAACGGATAGTTTCTTTGATAAACAAGGGTTCGGTCGGTCGTGCAGAGATAAGATTGAAATTGAATTCTGCGAATTTTAACACGGGGGACCGGTCGAAGGGGGTGCGACGACGGCCGCCCTTAGCGTGACCGGTTGGTTTGACAGCGTTTTTTTAAACAGAGAAGTCCGGAACAAAAATCCAACTTGCAGTGCAGTGTCGCCGCCGGCCGACCGGTCGACCACACCGATCGCCCACCTGGTCGAACGGTCGCCCCGCCTGCTTTTTCTTACGCCCCATTTTCTGTTTCTTAGCTCAACTCAGTACGGGTTGCCCTATAGGGCGACCGGTCGAGCCTGAAACAAATGTGTTGTCCAATGTTTTATTGAAAATAAACTTCAAGAAATACTCCGAAAAATAGTAAAAACATTTTAAGTTGATCGGGAATATTTAGACAACATTTAGGGACATAGTTTTGGTTTGAAAACAAAATCGAACATAATCATCAAAATCATGATAAAAACATTTATCTAACAAACACGTGTTGGGGTTGGGTTAAGGTTCTCTTGGCCCGTCCCGCCCTGCCCCAGCCAAAGGTCCGTTTGAGGTGGGTCGCGGGCCAAACCGTCCCGTCGGCCCATTTTGACAGGTCTAATTGTATCCAATCACATTTTTAAAATTAAATGATATAGCGACTTTTGTGAACATAGAGTAATTAACAAGTGGTATGCTTGATTCCAATTTACACCTATTTACAGAGGTTAAAATATGTGGTATAAATATTTACTGGGAAATTCAAAAATTGTTGATAAAAATCTGTTATATTTCTATTGGCAAATTTAAAGACTATGGGTGATTTGGTTGACAATTGATCGATATAGTTTGGAGAAAAAAAATAATATTTTTTATTTTGTTGATATTCTGTAGATAATTGTAAAATTCTAGCTAGTTATAAAATTATTTATATTGGTAAATTCTGTCAGTTTGTTGTGAAAATGTGGTAGCATTCAGAATATCCTTAAGTGCAATTACATGTTAATATGGTGACCACAATGTAGATTGTCAACTAACATATACCCTGTCCCTCCAATTTTGAATCTTCATGTTTCAACACACAATGTTTTAGATATGAAATAAAAGTTAAAGTTGATTTTGGGCATTTTTACATGTCTACTTTTAAAAGCTTATTATTCAGAGTTATTAGCGTTAGATCATCGTTTGAAATAAGATAATATAATTTCCTTTTTAAAAATAATTGTTGGGGTAAAAATGTCCTTTAATTATTATTATTATAATTCCATTTATATATTTATTTAATCTCATTAATTACCCATTAAATAGTGAGCTACAATTGGAATAACCCAGCCCACGAGGTCCAGATCTGGCCCATGAGCCATTTTCTCACACGCGACCCACAAGGCCCGCTGCCCAGATATATAAAGGTCACTCCATCTCATTGTAAGTCAAAATCTAAATTAATTTACATAACTCATATTCAGTATTCTCGGTACTGTTTAATGTTCTCTCTCGTTCATCGTGTTGTGAGTGTCGGAGGGGCTTCCCAGGGACAACCTCAAGACCCGTCTAACATTTGCTGGTGTTGCAGGCAAGTTCTCATGACTGAAGACTTCTAGCTTTGGGAGAAAAAGACTTGGACTTTATCAGATAACTTAGTGTGATCTGCCGTAAAAGGCAACATCAATAACATATATATTTTTACTATTGATACATAATTTTCGGCGGTCGGTCGAAAATTTCATCATTCCGGCATAGCGCTTCTCGGGTCAAAATTTTAATGAATAGAAAATAAAAAAATATTGTAATAAAAATAAGCAAGTCGTACCTTACAACAAATATACTCTTCAAACTTGATCTCCAAAATTATTAAATCATTACTTATTTATTTCTTGTTATCAAAAGTAAAACTTGAAGACTTTAAAATGCTTCGAGTTCAAAAAAAAGAAGAGAGAGGCAAGAAGAAAGAGAAAAATATTTCCTTTGTACCCATTGGAATCATTAAAAATTAAGAACACAAATATCAACTATGTTACTTGTTTTTTTAAGTTTGAAATCTGGTTCTTCTCGAGTGATAGAGAGAGGCAAAGAGCCGATAGGTAAGGTGAAAGAGAGATAAAGTGAGATGATTTTTTTTTTTTTGATTGGGGGAGCATTGGTAGTTGAAGTGAGAGAAATATATTTTTTTTAAACAATAGTTGGGTCATGACTCGTGAGTGTAGGTGTTGTCATGTTATTCAAATTGAGTGTGGTCCACATAACTACATTTTGAGTTTAGAGAGCAAAATATATTTTTTTTATATATATAATAGGCGGCAACATAAATTGAGTGCGGTCTATGGATCATCTTGGCTTATATTGGCTCATCGTATATGTAGTTCTGATCTCTAGAAGACAAGTAACACTATAGAGATGACAAATTCATGAACTAACGCTGTTCAAACTTCCAATCTTCCGACTAATTACAATTTTTATATTGGAAAAAAAAGTTTGAATAGCCTCATTTTGTGAATTTGTCATCTAATATTGTCCGTACATTTCTTTTTATTAGGAATACGTCATGTTCCATGATGTAGATGTTGATTTCACAATATCAATCATGTAATGGGACATGACTAGAACAACTATCTTAACTAATCGCCATCTCATGATATTTTCCATGCAAATGAAAAAACCTATTATGATGATTGTTTTGGAATTTTATCTCATTTCTCCTTCGTATGAAGATTGCGTCAAGAAGGGCATCTGGCGTAAAATTTTGCCGCTTTGCTTTTTTTTTTGTGAATTTATAGTGTTAACTAATTTTAGATAATTAATTGACACTATAAAATTTACGCCACCGACCTAACATAGTGAGATAAGGTGCAGTTGATGATGATGATGATTTCTCAGGGACGACCCTGGGGTGGCGCAGGTGGTGCCGCCGCACAGGGCCTCCCTCCGGTAAGGACCCCTGAGTTTGTTTTATATATGTGTATAATTTGTTTAGTTATATCTTTAAAGAGGTTGAAATAAATAACAAATATCTACAGTGTTAGATTGGCAGGATTGGAATTTTGTTTTATACTTGGAGGTCATGAGTTCAAGTCTTAACAATTGCAAAAATGGATTTATTTTCCCCCTTTTCTATTTTTAACTTTTGTGTTTTTCTTTCCTTATTTTTTTTTTTTTTGGCAAAACAGAAAATAATAACTTAGCATTGTCTTTGATTTCAATTGAGAGTGAATTTCAGTAATTATTTAGTTATGAAAGATAGATTAATGACTTGTAGAAAAAAATGCACGAATATCAATTTTACATAGCTAATTCATTAAATAGTTTTTTTTTTTTTTGTCTTTTCTCTATGGTAAATTGTATTAAATGATCATTTTTGTAACTTTGTTTCAATGAGACCAAAACATTAAAGTTGGAGTATGACAATTTTTTACAACTAAAATAAATATTTTATATGTTAAATCAATGAAATTATATTTGTAACATTGTTCTTGTTATTTTCCTATTTTTCACGTAAACAAAAGGCCTAACCTAGCTAGGACCCACTCTGTGATTTCTTTTTATTAGGAAGAAAAGGAGATGCATTTTGCAACTTTAGCTTAGAACCAGGAACACTAATTCAAAGAGATGGAACCTTTTATATTTTCTAACTTACAAACGCACTAATGTCATCTATGTTGGGTTAAATATAAGAGTGAAGGTTTCTGTTTAGGAAGAAAATAGCTAAGAATAAGTGTATAGGCTTAAGTCGAGGCTTGAATTAGATTCAGTCTCTGCAAGACGAAAACGCCCCGTATACCGAGTGCTTATGGTTCCGGCGCTTGTCTCTAAGATACAATGACTTTTCGTTTCAGTTAGCAGCACTAGCAAAACCGGAATCACAGCGAACAAACGAAGTGTTTCTGACTTTCAAGCTACAAAGGAAGGGAAGAATCAATATGCTTCGTATGCAGAATGATTGGTTATTATCTGAGAATTTTCGTGTGTTAATTCATCTGCAGGGGCTTCTGTAATATAGGCAAGCAAGTACCCATACGGAAAATTGCGTCTTTTGGCTTGAAAAGACACATTTTTGACCGATGTAAGCACTGTTCGGGAGCACGACCGACGCATGGGCCGCGGCTTATTTGGTTCAAAAAACCTGGCGACAGTAGCACGACCCGACGCATGGGCCGTGCTTCCGCCGGTGCGCGGGTCCGAACTCTTCCCAGTTGGAAAATCATTTAATTACTTACGAAAATTAATTAAATCCATTTAATTAATTACAAAAATTAATTAAACATTTATTTCAAAAGTTTTTGGTCCAAAAAGAATAAGGCCTTGAAGCCCAAGCCCAAGCCCAGGCCGGCCGAGCGGCGGGCGGGCAGCGGCAGCGGTGGCGTGCGCGCGCGTGTGTGCTTTGAACCAAACCCACAAGCATGTAAGTCCTCACCCCTTTAAAAACTTGGGTGCCCCCAAGGGCCCAAACCCATAAGTCCAACTTGGGATATATTAAGTGTGCAAACTTAACCTCATTTTCCTATGTGGGATAGAGCATCTCTCATTCCCCACATTTTCCATTTTCCATACCATTTATATATATTATGTGGCTAACTTCTAGCATTAATTTCTCATTCACCCGGAATCGGTTTTGAGAAATTCCAAATGTTATTCTCATCTACTCTCTTAGTAGAATTTTTACAAATAATTTAATTCCATTTTTCACAAATGGAAACCACTTAATTATTTGGTTAAAATTGGGTCAACACCCATTTCTCAAGACCAAAATTCCAACAATCCCCCACATGATGACATGAATGAAATTAATGCATGCGTGTATGCAGGTTCGCTTGAAAGTCTCGGCAAATTGTTATTGCATCAGGATAGGTAGCTTGTGGCTTTGAACCTTCCTTAGAAAAATACTATCGGATTTTTTAGCTGCTTAGTGACGCGATGTCTTGAACTACTCAGCCATTCGTGTAAACCAAGACTGTTAGTCCAAGTGGCTACAATAATCTAGAGGGGGGGTGAATAGATTATCCTGGTTTTTCAGATTTTGCCCTCTTTTTCGAAAGACTCAAGCAAAAATAAAATGCTAAATGCGGAAAGTAAATAGCACACATCGATTTATAGTAGTTCAACCCACCTAGGGCCTAATCTACTACCACCCCAGTATACCCGGGATGGATTTCAAAAAGAAAAAAAGATTTTATTAATTTACCAAAAATTAATACAACACCTTGAGGATTACCACAACCCTCTTACAACACCTTGAGGATTACCACAATCCTCTTACAACACCTTTTAAGATTACCACAACCTTCAAACACCTATCACCTAGATCACCCAAGTGTATTCTTACCACAAGAATACTCACAAGGATGTCTTGTATTGAATGATGACCAAAATCAAGATTACAACTCAATAATGATTGATACAATATGAGTACAAGTGTAATCAAGAATTGAAAGCCTAGACCTCAAGTTTGTGCAAATGAAAGTGCTTAGGCTAATACAACAAGATTTATGAAAGTGTTTGCTCAATTGCTCTTTGCTTGTGTAGAGTGTTGTATCTTGTTGCTTGAATGAAGCCTCTATTTATAGGAGAGGACTTGGCTTTCATTTCCAGACATTGGCTCCTCCTTGGGGAGTGATTTGCTGCAAAAGAAACCATTTAAAATGATCAATATAGTCTGTTAGAAATCAATCCCACAAAATAGGGAAAAGTTCTAAAAAACGCAACGGATAGTTTCTTTGATAAACAGGGATTCGACCGGTCGCGCAGAGATAAGATTGAAATTGAATTCTACGAATTTTAACACAGGGGACCGGTCGGAGGGGGTGTGACCGTCGCCCTTAGTGTGACCGGTTGAGTCAAGGATTTACGAAAACAGAGAAAATCAACCAAGAGGGTCGCTCCAGTGCACGGCCGCCCGGGGTCGACGGTCGTCGTCGCTCACCGGCCGACCACCTGGTCGACCGGCCGCCTTCCATTTTTTCTTACGCCCCATTTTCTGTTTCAAAACTCAACTCAGTGCACGGGTTGTCCTATAAGGCGACCGGTCGAGTCGAAACAAATGTGTTGTCCAATTTTATATCAAAAAAACTCTAAGAAATACTCCGAAAAATAGTAAAAACATTTTAAATCTATCGGCCTTAGGATCAAGTTTGTCCAATTGATCTTTGGTATTCAAAATAAAGCATTTACAACCAAATATCTTGAAATAACTAATATTTGGAGTTCTACCTTTCCAAAGCTCATATGGAGTTTTATTCATTTTAGGACGAATATAAACTCGATTAATGACATAGCAAGCGGTACTTACGGCTTCGGCCTAAAAATATTTTGGAAGTGAAAATTCATTGAGCATGGACCGACTCATCTCTTGTAATGTTCGATTTTTCCTTTCGGCTACTCCATTTTGTTGAGGTGTCCTTGGAGCCGAAAATTTATAAGCATATCCTTTTGTTTCACAAAATACTCTATATTCACCGTCAAATTCTCCACCTCGATCGCTTCGAATAGACTTGATAGTGTCTTCCTTTTTATTCTCAATAAGTCTACACTACTTAACAAACTCATTAACGGCATCGCTTTTATTGGTAAGAAAAAGAGCCCAAGTATATCTAGAAAAATCATCGACGATAACAAAAGTGTAATGTTTTCCACTTAGACTAGCCGTACCAATATCCCCATACAAATCAAGGTGAAGCATTTGTAGGGGTTTGGTCGTGGAAATTTCATTTTTGGGCTTAAAACTACTTTTAACTAATTTGTTCTTTTGACAAGTGTCACATAAGCCAAAATTTTCAAAATTCAATTTGGGTAGTCCTTTCACATGTTGGTTTTTGTAAATATTTTTCAAATTCTTGTATCCAACATGTCCAAGTCGCCTATGCCATAAACTAGTTAAATCATTATTGGCGACTAAACAAGAAATATTTTGACTAACCAAATCACTTGTACAAATTTTGTAAAGATTGCCTTTTCTATTTGCTTCACAAATAATTTCACCATTTTTAAGTATAAGACATTTTTCTTTATTAAAGGAAACATCATAATTTGAATCACAAAGTTGGCTAACACTTATCAAATTAAACTTAAGCCCTTCAACTAAAAGAACATTACTAAGAGAGAAAGAAGAGTTACCAATTTCTCCATTTCCAAGAATGTTTCCTTTGCCATTGCCGAACATGACCATACCCTCTTCTTGGAGCTTGATGTTGGTAAAAAGTTCTCTTCTTCCGGTCATATGGCGTGAACATCCGCTGTCCACGAGCCATTTTGAATCTTCCATTGTTGTTATAGCCCCTATCACCTACAAAAGAATTTCTTTTAGGTACCCTATAATTTTGGGGTCCATGGGGGTTAGTCTTGAGACCTTTGGGTCTCCAAACATGTCTTGAGCTATTTCTCAATTTGCAATTATTAGCATAATGTCCAACTTTGCCACAATAAAAACAAGTAGGAGTATTATAATTATTAGCACGTACAAAAGTCGGACCTTGGTTATTTTTCTTAAAAACACTTTGAAATGACTTATAACCAAGTCCCAATTTGGAATGCTCACCTCTTTGTGCATCTAAAATTTTTGTGACTTTATCCGTACTTATGTTGAAACGATGCACATCATTTTTCAAACATTCAATATCTTTTGTGAGCGATTCCTTTTCGGTTTCAAGAGAATGAATTCTAGTAAGAGTAAGAGCATGAGCTTTGTCTAAAGATTCATAAGAGGTAAATAATTTTTCCTTTTCAACCTTAAGCTCCTTATGCTCCTTTTTCAAATTTTTGTATTTAACAATTAAATTTTGAAACTCAATTTGCAATTCATCAAAATCACATTGCAAGTCATCAACTATGGAGGAAGTAGAAGAATTTGAGTGTACCTCATTGTTTTCATCGTCTATGGCCATGAGACCGTGTTCGGTTTCTCCTTCCTCATCGGTTGTTTCGAGTAGTTCATCCCATGTTTTGACCTCCGCGTTTAGAGCCTTCTTTTTTGTGAAAGGCTTCTTTTTCTTTTGCTCCTCTTCATCGAGCTTTGGGCAATCGGCAATGAAGTGCCCGGTTTTCCGCATTTAAAGCAAGCATTATCTCTTGGTTTTCTCGCTTTATTTTTATTCACAAATTTTGCAAATTTTCGAACAAGTGCGGCCGTCTCCTCATCATCATCATCATTATCATGGTATGCATTATTAGAAGAAGAAGCAAGACCTTTAGGAATAATTTGCATACCCGATTGATTTATGGATGGTTTGGAATTTTTCCTCTCCTTGAGATAGACTTCATAGATGAGGAGGTTTCCAATGAGCTCGTCAAACTTGAGTGTCTCAAGGTTTTGTTCCTCCGTGATTGCCGTTACTTTTTCGGACCATGAGCCGGGAAGAGCATTCAATACCTTAGTCACCTTGTCTTCTTCGGAAATGACTTTACCAAGGGCCACAAGAGGATTGACAATATTATCAAGCCTTTCCACCATCTTGGAAATGTTTTCACCATCATGCATGTTAAAGTTTTCAAAGTCTTTAACAAGCATGGTCTTTCTTGCTTGCTTGACCTTCTTAGTCCCTTCATAAATTGTCTCCAATTTTTTCCAAACCTCATGTGCCGACCTTATTCCTCTTATGCGATTATACTTGGCAGCCGTAAGAGAACAATGCAAAATATTTAAGGCCTTACCGTTTAGAGAGAAAGCCTTTTTGTCATTTTCATCGAACTCCTTGAAAGGTTTAGGAGTCAAAGTGTCATCCTCCGATTTCTTGGTTGGTTGATCAACTCCTTCAATAACCACATTCCAAATATCGAACCCGCACCCTTGTAGAAAGCACTCCATACGGTCTTTCCAAAATGCGTAGTTGTTGGCGTCGAATAGTGGTGGCTTGTTGGTGGAGGCGCCGGTGGTGAGATGAGCATCATGTGTAGCCATGGATCTTTCCTCTTTACTCGGAACGAGCTAGCCAAAGAGTTTGGCTTTGATACCACTTGTTAGTCCAAGTGGCTACAATAATCTAGAGGGGGGTGAATAGATTATCCCGGTTTTTCGGATTTTGCCCTCTTTTTTGAAAGACTCAAGCAAAAATGAAATGCTAAATGCGGAAAGTAAATAGCACACGTCGATTTATAGTAGTTCAACCCACCTAGGGCCTAATCTACTACCACCCCAGTATATCCGGGATGGATTTCAAAAAGAAAAAAAGATTTTATTAATTTACCAAAAATTAATACAACACCTTGAGGATTACCACAACCCTCTTACAACACCTTGAGGATTACCACAATCCTCTTACAACACCTTTGAAGATTACCACAACCTTCAAACACCTATCACCTAGATCACCCAAGTGTATTCTTACCACAAGAATACTCACAAGGATGTCTTGTGTTGAATGATGACCAAAATCAAGATTACAACTCAATAATGATTGATACAATATGAGTACAAGTGTAATCAAGAATTGAAAGCCTAGACCTCAAGTTTGTGCAAATGAAAGTGCTTAGGCTAATACAACAAGATTTATGAAAGTGTTTGCTCAATTGCTCTTTGCTTGTGTAGAGTGTTGTATCTTGTTGCTTGAATGAAGCCTCTATTTATAGGAGAGGACTTGGCTTTCATTTCCAGACATTGGCTCCTCCTTGGGGAGTGATTTGCTGCAAAATAAACCATTTAAAATGATCAATATAGCTGTTAGAAATCAATCCCACAAAATAGGGAAAAGCTGTCTGAAAACGCAACGGATAGTTTGCTGATAAACAGGGGATTCGACCGGTCGCGCAGAGATAAGATTGAAATTGAATACGAATTTTAACACAGGGGGACCGGTCGGAGGGGGGTGCGACCGGTCGCCCTTAGTCATTGTGACCGGTTGAGTCAAGGATTTACTTAAACAGAAAATCAACCAAGAGGGTCGCTCCAGTGTACGGCCGCCTGTGGGTCGACCGGTCGCCTCTCCATTTTTTTTCTTACGTCCCATTTTCTGTTTCAAAACTCAACTCAGGTACGGGTTGCCCTATAGGGCGACCGGTCGAGCCTGGAAACAAATGTGTAGTCCAATTTTATATCGAAAATAAACTCTAAGAAATACTCCGAAAAATAGTAAAACATTTTAAATCGATCGGAAGTATTTAGACAACATTTAGGGACATTGTTTTGGTTTAAAAACTCATTTGAACAAAATCATCAAAATCATGATAAAAACATTTATCTAACAAAGACAACAGTACTTACACAATAACAACTCTAACATTTGTTGTTCTCACGTTGTGTCCATTTTCTACTGGACCATATCTTAGATTCATAAGTGTTTCTTTTAAAGCGGCCATTACTTCTCACTTATATAGGTGATCTCCTATTGAAGAGTATCCTGTCATACTCCACCTTTCAATATAGGAATCATTAAAAGTCTTAAACTTAACCTCACCACATTCAGCAGATTTACATACACTTGGAAGTATCGAGAATGAGCTAACACATTTTCCAAGTGTTCAGCTGAACATTCATAACTTAGTTGTCCCATTGAACCAAAGTCTTGGGATCTCCAATTCACAAGGTTGGGTTACCGCTATGAACATTCTTTAAGTTGTGGATTTTAAACCCATTCCCCTTAACAGTTTATACAGTTGATCTCGATTTATGCCTTTCGTAAGCGGATCCGCGAGGTTTTCCTTTGACTTCACGTAGTCAACCGAAATAACCCCATTCGAAATCAACTGTCTAATGGTATTGTGTCTCCGACGTATATGTCTAGACTTACCATTATACATACTGCTTTGTGCCCTTCCGATTGCTGATTGACTATCACAGTGTATCATAACAGCAGGCACATGCTTATTCCAACAAGGAATATCCTCTAAGAAGTTTCTAAGCCATTCAGCTTCTTTACTAGTTTTATCTAAAGCTATGAACTCGGATTCCATAGTGGATCGAGCTATGCACGTCTGCTTCGAAGACTTCCACGACACCGCTCCTCCGCCTATTGTGAAAACAAATC
Source organism: Rehmannia glutinosa (assembly GCA_016081115.2). Taxonomy (NCBI): domain Eukaryota; kingdom Viridiplantae; phylum Streptophyta; class Magnoliopsida; order Lamiales; family Orobanchaceae; genus Rehmannia; species Rehmannia glutinosa. The sequence continues at coordinate 48,704,134 of CM071930.1, forward strand.
CACTTGTGGACTTGGAGTCTTTGTGTCTCGATATCCATTGGCATCACAAGATCCTTCTAATATTTGGATATCTCGTATAAAGTATTCCATAGTTCATGGTATACTTTAAATATCTAAGTACCTTTGTCACGGCTTTCCGGTGATCCGCATCGAGTTACTTGTCAACCTACTTAGTTTACTCATCGAATATGCAATGTCCGGACGTACACAATTCGTTAAGTACATCGATCGCCAATTACCCTTTGCATATTCCAATTGAGAAACCGGTTCGCCTCTATTCTTGGCCAAGTGTAGACTTAGATCTACAGTGTCTTAGCCGAGCACTATAAAAAGCATTAAAGCTTCTAAGTATGCTTTCGACATAATGGGATCGTGACAAGACAATTCCATCTCAAGTCCTAGAGATTTTAATCCCTAATATAACATCAGATAACCCCATATCCTTCATGTCAAAGTTCTTCTTCAACATGTTCTTAGTATTCATGATTAAATCATGACTACTACCCATGATCAACATATCATCCACATAAAGGCATACTATGACGTAATCATTTGTTGTACCTTTAATGTAGATACACTTGTCACATTCGTTGATCTTGAAACCGTTTTGACTTCATAGTCGAAGTCAAACTTTTCGTGTAATATTGCTTAGCCGCTTGTTTTAGTCCATAAAGTGACTTAACAAGTTTACATACCTTTCGCTCTTGATTGGGTGCAACGTACCCCTCCGGTTGTTCCATATAGATCTCCTCTTCAAGCTCACCATTCAAGAAGGTAGTCTTAACGTCCATTTGATGTATCTCAAGGTTATGCAAAGGTGCAATAGCAATGAGAACACGAATGGACGTAATCCTCGTGATAGGAGAATATGTATCAAAGAAGTCATATCCCTCCTTTTGTCCAAACCCTTTAGCTACCAAACGGGCTTTATACTTGTCGATAGATCCATCTGCTTTATACTTCCTTTTAAGGATCCACTTGCATCCCAAAGGTTTGCAACCCGGTGGGAGATCAACCAACTCCCAAGTGTGATTTTGCATGATGGAATCTATCTCATTATTGATAGCTTCTTTCCAGAGAGGAGCTTCTGGACTAGACAATGCTTCTTGAATAATTCGGGGTTCATTTTCTAACATATAAGTTAGAAAATCAGGACCAAAAGGCTTAACTACTTTTGACCTTTTACTGCGTCTTGGTTCCTCTTCATCATCACTTTGAGGTAAATTTTACAGTATCATAAGTCCGTTTACTCGAACTTTCTTCTTTTCGTTCTTTGTTCGGAAAGATATTCTCAAAGAATACAACATTCTTTGATTCAATGATCATACCTTCATTTATATCAGGAATTGCTGACTTGTGCACTAAAAAGCGATATGCACTACTATTGTTAGCATATCCAATGAAAGCACAATCGATCGTCTTCGGACCGATTCTAACTTATTTCGGCTTAGGTACTTCGACTTTAGCCAAATACCCCCACACTTTGAGGTATTTATATGATGGTTTACGTCCCTTCCATAACTCATATGGAGTTTTATTTTTTCCTTTGTGTGGGATTTTATTAAGAATGTAGTTCGCAGAAAGTATGGCTTCCCCCCACAAGTTTTGGGGTAAGCCTGAACTTATCAACATTGCATTCATCATCTCTTTAAGAGTACGTTTTTTGCATTCTGCAACACCATTTGATTGAGGTGAGTAAGGTGCAGTCGTTTGATGAATTATGCCCGCTTCCGAGCAAAATTCTTCAAATGGAACAACATACTCTCCGCCTCTATCACTTTGTATCATCTTAATTTTCAAATTAAGCTGATTTTCAACTTCATTCTTATAAGTTTTAAAAGCTACTAAAGCTTCATCTTTGCTTTTCAAATGTTATGAAGTACTTTTTCCCACCTCGAGTTTGCACAAGTTTTAAATCACACACATATGTATGACTTAACTCGAGTGGTTTGGTACTTCTTGTTACCGAATGAAACGGTGCTTTGGCCAATTTTGCTTCAACACAAATTTTAGATTTGTCTTGTGAATCCATTTTAAACGTAGGTATTAATTCCGATTCACTAACCTTTAATTGTGTTGAAGTTTAGTGTCCTAATCTATCATGCCATAAATTAGAACAATCCAACAAGTAAATGTATAGTAGCGTTTTTATTCTTCGCCCTCTTGGTAAAAACGACATTACACTCATTTTAAATGTGCCCTTATCAAGGTAACCTTTACATAGAAACCGACCATTCTTGGTCATTACAAACTTGTCGGACTCAAACACTAGTCTAAACCCGGCCTTACTAAGCAAAGGACCGGAAACCAAATTCTTATGGATGCCCGGGACATGCAAAGACATCTACAAGCGTAAGCTCCTTCCGGAAGTCATCTTGAGCACCACCTTTCCAAGCCCAACGATGTTGGAAGTTGAAGAGTTCCCCATGAACAGTTTCCTTCAATTAATCGGAGTGTAGGAGGAGAACATCTCCTTGTCGGTACAAATGTGACGAGTACCCCCAGATCTATCCACCACTCCCTGGGTTATCCACCATATGGCTTCAAACACAACGGCGGTGAGATCGAGCCCGACAGTCAATTGGAACCGACTTGTCCTCCGTCACATCGCTTGTTGGTTGCCACTGTGATTGCACTTTTTCGGGTGTCGGCAATCTTTCGCCATGTGGTTCGGTTTGCCACAGTTGTAGCAATTACCCTTGAACTTTTTGGCCTTTCCTTTTTCCTTCCCGGAGTGCTTGCGTTTTTTGCTAGTGCTCGATTCAGCAAGATTGGCCTTAGCCTCCATTCCAGACTTACTGGATTTCACATCTGATTTTCGGTTGTCTTCTTCGATGGCGAAGCCGAACAATCAGATCCTCAAGCCCCATCTCTTTGCGCTTGTGCTTGAGGTAATTTTTGATGTCCTTCCATAATTGCGGCAATTTCTCGATTATTGCAGCCACTTGAAAAGATTCATTCAAAATCATCCATTCAAACATCAAGTCGTGAAGTATGATTTGAATTTCCTGAACTTGGCTGATCACCGTCTTGGTGTCAACCATCTTGTACTCGAGGAATTTGCCGACAATAAATTTCTTTGTGTCGGCATCTTCCATCTTGTACTACTTCTCCAAGAAATCCCACAATTCCTTGGACGTCTTGAACGTGCTATAGACGTTGTAGAGGGTGTCGTCTAGCCCATTCAACACGTAGTTGCGACATAGAAAATCGCTGTTATGCCAAGCATCCACAACGATTCTCCGGTTATTGTCAACCTCGTCATCGCCTACGGAGGGAGGAGGGTCGTCCTTTATGAAGCGTGACAATGCCAAGGTCATCAGGTAGAACAACATCTTCTGTTGCCAACGTTTGAAGTCGGCACCGGAGAACTTGGGCGGCTTTTCGCCGTGGGCGGGAGCAGCAGCCATGGGTGTGAACGATATTGAACTTAATGCCATCGTCTTCAACAGAAACAAACTTTTCGTCTTGCGAGTGTTGGGTTAAATATAAGAGTGAAGGTTTCTGTTTAGGAAGAAAATGGCTAAGAATAAGTGTATAGGCATAAGTCGAGGCTTGAATTAGATTCAGTCTCCGCAAGACGAAAACGCCCTGTATACCGAGTGCTTACGGTTCCGACGCTCGTCTCTAAGATACAACGACTTTTTGTTCCGATTAGCAGCACAAGCAAAACCGAAATCACAGCGAACAAAAGTGTTTCTGACTTTCAAGCTACGAAGGAAGGGAAGAATCAATATGCTTCGTATGCAGAATGATCGGTTATTATCTGAGAATTTTCGTGTGTTAATTCATCTGCAGGGGCTTCTGTAATATAGGAAAGCAAGTGCCCGTACGGAAAATCGTGTTTTTGGCTCGAAAAGACACATTTTTGCACCGATAAGACGCACTGTTCGGGGGCGACGACCGGGGACGACGGTCGCGGCGCCGCCTCGTGCTCCAACGTTCGGCGGGCGCACGACCCGACGCACGGGCCGCGCGCCACCATGCGCTGTTCGAAAAAAATCGGGTAGTAGCACGACGACGACGAGTCGCGGCTTCCGCCGCGCGCTGGTCCGAACTCTTCCCGGCTTGGAAAATCAATTAATTAATTACGAAAATTAATTAAATCCATTTAATTAATTACAAAAATTAATTAAACATTTATTTTAAAGGTTTTTGGTCCAAAAAGAATAAGGGTCTTGAAGCCCAAGCCCAAGGACCACGAGCCGAGCCGAGCCGGCAGGCGGCGGCTTTGTACCAAACCCACAAGCATGTAGGTCCTCACCCCTTTAAAAACTTGGGTGCCCCAAGGGCCCAAACCCATAAGTCCAATTTGGGAAATATTAAGTGTGCAAACTTATCTTCATTTTCCTATGTGGGATGGAGCATCTCTCATTCCCCACATTTTCCATTTTTCATACCATTTATTTGTATTAAGTGGCTAACTTCTAGCATTAATTTCTCATTCACCCGGAATCGGTTTTGAGAAATTCCAAATGCTATTTTCATCTACTCTCTTAGTAGAATTTTTACAAATAATTTAATTCCATTTTTCACAAATAGAAACCACTTAATTATTTGGTCAAAATTGGGTCAACACCCATTTCTCAAAACTAAAATACCAACAATCTAACATTTAAATAACTCACCAGATCAATGAGAGACCAAACTATGAATAATAGTGGAAATTTCAAAAATAGAAAAAATAGTTAAGGAAAAATAAAATCAAAATAGGAGCACTATGAATTGTCATTCGTCTGATATGAAGACAGAAGAACCTTACAGAGTAATTGGACCAGAAAATTTGATTTGGCTGTTGTGTTTTTAGGGTTAGAAATAAAAGCAGTATGATCTGTTCCTCCTTGTTTTGTTTCCATGCACCAACCACCAATAATATCACATTTTATCATGCCCACATATATGGTTGATATTATTAATTCGTCTTGGTTATTTTCAATTGTTTCTCATCTTTTAATTGTGATTTTTCTTTATTTTTCTTTATATATTCTAGAAAGAAAAAGAATAATTAAATATATATTACCATGGGTAAGTTGATATAACATCTGGCGTAGCTAAGGGATGGCCAACCTGGGCCCGACCCCACCTTTTTGAAAAAAAAAGGTTTTCTAGGTAAATTTTTTTTAGAAAAAAAAAATTATTTAAATTTTATGTGGTTTTTCTTTTAAATCTTTATATGACCCACTTCAATTCGTATATTGGTCCACCCCCATTTTATTCCTGGATACGCCATTGTTTGCGTCACACGCATTACGTACAATGACCTCAAAATTAGTTGTTTAAAGTTTAATTATTAGTAGTTTCGTATCATAAATTTTAATTATAGCAAGGTATTTTTGAAATTAAACAATTTACTTGGAAGTCAAATGAAAATAAGAGTGAAAATTTTCGAACATGGTTATAACTTTTTGTTGGTCAGAATTTCTTTTTCCCAGCTGATATAAATAAGATTTGTTAGTTCTTATACATGTAAGATATTTTTAATTTCACAAAAACTCCTGTCAGACCGTCTAACGGGTCTGATCTATTAGATGGATCTGACCCGCGAATCCGGTGGCATTTCCGTAATATTAGCAATGGTGTTGTAGTAGTTTTGGTGGTGCACCCAGATAGCAAATCTTTCAAATGTATTAGTCGCCCTTCTAAAAAGTATTAGCAGATTCTTACAAATGTATTAGTAGTTTCGAAGAGTTTTTAGTATTTCTCTTGAATACACTCCGAAATGTATTAGCAATCCCTCAAAAAAGTATTAGTAGTTCCTCGAAAAAGTATTAGTAGTTCCTTGAAATAAATTAAATTTTTCTCCAGGAATGTATTAATAGTCCTTCTGAAAAGTATTAGTCGTGCTTCTAAAAAGTATTAGCGATTCTTCGAAATGTATTAATAGTTCCCCGAATATAATTAAATTTTTCTCCGAAATGTATTAACAAATTTTCGAAAAGTATTAGTCATCCTTCTAAAAAGTATTAGCAGATTATTCCAAATGTATTAGTAGTTCCTCAAGAGTTTTAGTATTTCTCATGAATATACTCTTGAAATGCATTAGTTATCCAGTAGGTCCCAAGGGGTGTAAGTGTAAGGTTTAGAAGGGGGGGTTGAATAAACCTTACCAAATTTTCGATTTAATCCTTTTAAAAATTCGAGTTGATACTACACACCGTGTCCTTCGTGGATCAATTTAGTTAATCAGAGAGTTAGTCTCTCTCAATGAGACTCAACCGAGCCGTTGATGGAATAACTCACTCTTAAGTCTAAATTAACTCAATTGTGGTTTGTTTTTGGAAGACTTAACACCCTTAAGTTTGGTTAAGTAGAGATTTAGAGCTTGATTTAGTACTTAGAGATTATCTAATGGATAGCAAATTTATCACAGATTTAAACAAATAAAGATGCAGAATTAAAGTCTTTGAAATGTAAATGACACAATAAAATTTTTATAGAGGTTCAAGATGGGGTAATTCTTCTACTCCTCTCTTCTCCAACTCCGGAGGAATCCACTAGGTATTGATCAAGATACAAAGTGGTAACAGTCAGGATACATACAAGTCTTGATCACACGGTGACTTGATCCTTTGGGACTCATCGAGACGCGCTTGATCACTCAGTGGCTTCTCGACGACTCGCCTTCTTCACAGGGCGGTTTGCGCTTGCTACTATGACTCACTTGCTCAAGCTCTTTGGATTTGATCACGAAGCCCTCCAAAAGCTCAAGACTTGGTTCGACCTTGAACCTTCCTACAATCCTTCGAGGAATGTAGACCCCTTGATTTTTCAAGTAATTTCCTCTTCAACCGATTGAAGTTATCTTTCCTTCACAGTGAGTGTTGGATTGATGTTCTTCGTAGTGTAGGCTTGAGGATTGAGAATATTTCAGGTTTACGTTCTAATAATTGTTTGAACGTTTGTGGTTCTCGTCTCCTTTTTTTTAAAGTCATTCTCAAGATTTTATAGTGATCTTTCAAAAATCGCCCGTTGAAGAGATAGCTTATTTTTGAAAGTCACTTGATCGTTGGCTTGTCTTGTTGCGATCCTGAATTGCCATTTCCTCGTATGAATTGTTTTTCACCTTTTCGCAGTTCGACACGGTGTGGTGCTTCCCATTGGTTTATTCCTTTTGCACGCTTCTCGGGATGAGCACTTCGAGAAAGGTAGCATGGAGATATTACTTGTTTAAGTAATTCTCTTGATTTCTCGTGCAACGGATCTTTTTCGATTATCTCGACTTGACCGCATTTCCTTGCTTTCCCAGTGTGACTTAGAGTCACCTTCCAATCATGGATGACTCTTTCCGTCACTTCAACTTGAGACTTGGCTTTTCTTGAGTTGACTTGACCGATACTCCACTCACCGCATCTCACCGCTTCTTGAGAGAGTTCCGTCTACTCTTCTTTGCCATACTTACTCTTGCAATGAGTCCTCCTTCTAGTCTCCGGTTGTCCTCTTGCATGTTTGGGCGTAGCCGACTTAACTCACCTTTGACCAGCCCTATTTATTACAATGCGATTTACAACAAAAATGGGGTGCCAACTTCCTATTCTATGTTTTCCATGGCATTCATCAAAATCTAAACAATAAATTTCCTAACAATTTCCCCCTTTTTGATGATGCCAAAACTTAAACCATTCAAAAATGCAAATAGCAAAGATACATACAGATAGTGTATTGACATAGAATGTATGCGCAGAATCAATCCTTTTATTGATCATAACATTCTTGTTCTTTTACACAAATGTTTACATGGTGTATCAGAGCAAACATTTGTCTACAAAAAAAATGAAGAATTTATAGCTTTATTTCAGAAGACTTACATAGTATGTATTTACATAATAGAATACATGAAGGGGTGGACAAGAACACTTCATCTCCTTCGATGTCTCTCTTTTCTTTCATCTTGTTCAAAGATCTTCTCGCTTCTTCTTTTCTCTTTTTTCTCATCGTTTTTCTTCTTCTTTTCATATGCCTTCCTCGGCAGCCTTCATCTCTTCTTAATCTTTCTTGTCTTTCCTCCCATAGCTGAGTTTGTCTCTTGTTTTCTTCTTCTATTCTTTTTGCATACTCAAGATTACTTTTAGCCACTTGCAAATTTGCTATTTGGTCAAGACCCCCAAGAGATCCCTCATTTCTTGCCCGGATCTACGATTAAATGTTTTAGGCAGAGGCCAGGTCCAAACCTCTTCCTCCACGATCGCTTCTTCCTCTACCTCCGGGTGTGTATTGTACGGGTCTTCTTTTCAGTGAGTGAGTGAGCGGGTGACCAGAGTAATCGCCGGAGTCCGTCGTCGTCACCTTCTTCACATAACGTGAGACCCTTTTCCCAAGATAAGTCCCAAGCTTGAGCCATAGACATATTTGCAAAGTATCCTTTGGGATGCGAGCGTTTTAAATTCATCAATCGATCGTGGCTCGTCCCGACATCCGAGATGGCATAAGTGTCTCGCTTCACCGGAATGCCTCCATGTTGTTTCAAGATGTTCATAACCCGGACATCCATTCTTCCTTCCACTTCCTCCATCCCCTCGCTTCAATTGTCTTTCTCTTTTCACCATCGATATAGCAGAGTGTTGGAGTGGTAAGAGTCACAGGAGTTTGTTGCCGATAATGTCACCGTGGATAAGACCTTGTTGGGGGTTTGTGCGATCATCAAGGTCACAACTTTCGATCCTTCCCTCAACGGATTTTCCTTTCTTTTGTTTCAACACTTCCTCGCTTGTCTTTCCCTTCGCAGCTTGCATCCTCTTTTTCAGCCTTCAGGATCTCTTATGTGCTTTAAGGTATTCCTCTTCCCCTTTTTGGCATCATCAAAGGAGAGAGGGACACTGAAACATACTTCGCGCGTGAAGTCGAGCTCACGATAGTCGAGTTCTGCATTTCTTGAGTTTGTCATGAGTATGCGGCACGAAATTCAGAGCGAGTAGCGTTGGACTCGCTGAAATTAGCTTCATTTCAGCCATGAGAAGGCTGAATTTTCTGTCCATATTTGTTTCCGTGACGCGGAGATCACTCTTATTTTGCTCACGCAGCAGACTTTATCTCGGCAGTGTGAGCTTCATGCATGTGCTCAATGTGTTCTCTCAATTTCGTTTTTGCATCAAGATTCTCGCCTCCATACCAGCAGCCTTATTGAACAATGTCCCAAGTATCTAACTTGTTCCACACGCATTGTTTTCTTCTTTGTTGCCACCAATCCCCTCGATCCCGACCGTTATGCCTCTCAAGTCAGCAGTAAGATTGGCATCTCTCGTTGTCCGGGCCGCATGTCCATAGAGGCCTCGATGCCTCTCCATCCGCTCAATCTCAAGCAAATAATGCCTTGAACACCTCGCGAACTTCAGCTTGTTTTTCCGATGCAACTGATGGCCATGCAGCGTCAAAGTCATAGTCACCGAACGATGGTACTGACGAGATGACAGAGCTGGTCGTGGAAGCGTGCGAAGCTCGTTTCTCGACTCTTCAGGGAGGTCGGGTACCTCCAGAGAGAAAGGAAAAGATTCTATAAAGGAATCATCACGCCAACCGGTATTTGTTCAATGATGAGAGGTGCGCGTGAAGTTCCTTTTTGAGTCGAACTCCGCCGCACTTGGGAAGCTCGCGCAGTGGACTCTGTTTTCACTGGGTCTCGTTGTGAAGTGGACCAGCTTGCTCACCTCAATCGTCTCAACATCTTCGTTGGTCTCACTGGTTTCTTCAATTGAGTGGACTGGTCCTCGGCCTTATCAAAAGCGTCATCGGATGATGCCGAGATTTCCATTGGTGGCTCATCATCAAAATTGAAAGTTTGACGAGTAGTCTTGAGATCGATTTGCTCGTGCTTGGAACATCCGCAGGTGAGTCATTTGGATGCATCACGGGGATGACTCAGCTTTTTTCTTCTTCGTCGCCTTCCGATCCCGTAAAGGTTACATCGGGATTATCCTGGGAATCATGAAGCGCGCTTATCTCCTTTTCGGATGGGTCAATGATAGCAGGAAGGATGTTCTCTACTTCAGCCTTCTTTACCCAGGGAAGTCTCAACCTCCCGTGGGCCTTCATTACCTCCTCGCAGCCTCGACCGCAATGAGGCCTTGACCTCCCTTTCGACAATGTCACTGCCTTAGGGTCTTTCGAGGTGGCATCCATTGGACTCTCAACCCCATGGATTGCACTTTCATCGCCCCAGTGTTAACTCCTGTGGTTGTTCCTTCCTCGTGCCTCGATCGCATCAAAGAACGCGTCATTAGCCTTCAGAGAAGCTTGGCACCTCACCGAGACAGTTTCAACTATCCGAGCTTCGTTGATGGCAACTTGTTGTTCGTTTTGCATTTGTACTTTCTCCACTTCGCCTCCTAGATTCGTTGTGGAGTCATCCGCAAAGATTCTCCGACCTTGCCGGTGGAGGGAGTTTCCTCACCGGTGGCTCACCGGTGAGTGACTTGGAATGGTGTCACTGCCTCCAAACTCCCGACTGCTTTACCGAGTGTTCACCGTTGGGGCAGGTGGTAAGACACCTTCGTTAGGGTTGGCTCAACCGGGGTCCCCACTAACCCTGGGTTTCATCGCCAGTTCCTTTAATTCCTTCTTCCGAGTGAGCTGGGAAGTGGTGGCAAAGAATAACGGTGGCGATTTGTCAACCACTCCCATTGGATCAATTTCACCGTGTTCGAGGACTCTTCTCGGTCCCTCCATCATGCTCTTCTCATGAAAAATTCTCGATTCATGCAATGCTTGCTGCATTTGCAACTTTTTCGCAAAGAAGCAGAGTCGGATCCTCATCATCAGCCGATAAGACATCAAGGAGATGATGTGTGTGTTCTGTGGGTGTGCGGTGATAGGGCAAAAGCTGGCCTTCTCACGTGCCTCGGCCTTTCTCTCGCATGTCTTTCTTTCTCCTTGTCCTTGAAGATCCGCAAGATATCCGTGCGCTTTTCTTCATCCGGCCGGGATCACAGAGGTCACCAAGGAAGTTTAACAGCTTCCTCTTCTTCTTCTATAAACTCGGGCCGTTGGAATTGTTCCCTGGATTTACTCAATTTCCATTTCCTCCACTCGCATGCAGACGATTTTGAATATCCGGGTAAAGTGGGGATAGGATCATCACATCACTATCGCCTCTATCGCCTTCTTTTCAGGTTTCACTGCGCTTGACTACATCTATTTCTTCGATTTGCCTCACTGACGCTTCAGCAGACTTAGTTGTTTCATCAATTACATCCGGGGACTCTATGCTTCAAATTTTAGCCGTATTTGTTCCAATTTGAGTGGCCGACTCGGCCTGGTTTCTCAAGCTCGGAGCGCTTGATGATTCTTCTTCGTCTTCTAGTTTGTACGCAGGGATTTCTCGGTTGAGAGACGCTTTCTTCGAGTCTTAGCAAGGGGGCGGGGGGCCGGCCGGTGTCTTCTTCTCGAGGAGTCGGGCCGTCTTGGCTTATCGATCTCCTCTTTTTGATGATCCGAGAAGGTAGTTGAGAGTCCTTCTCGACCGCCGCTTTGGGCAGGGACACGGCCGCAGGGGCAGTGACTCGCGCAGGGCAGGAGCAGTTTGACTTTTCTTTTTGCCAAGTAGAACAAAGGTTTTCTTAGCAAACCTGCAGGGGCGCCTTTCTTCTTTGGTGGAGAGGAAACAATCGATCTTCGTGGTCACCGATTCCCCTCACTCGTGTCATCTCTCTTGGCGTAGCTCTCTTTCAGTGCGCCAGAGAGGTTTGATCTAAACATCTCTTGTTTACATGGAACGCCTTTCCATGTCTAAGAGGGACTCCTTTCGCCTCCATCACCGGCCAATCACTGTGCCATATCCTAGGGATCCTCCAAATGTGCCATCTTCCTTGAAGGATTTGTTCCTACATTTCGCATAATCGTGAAACAAACTCAGCCCAGATTTATTTTCCTTTCTTCAATGATCGCCGCCATCACGATCAACTTTGCTTTTTGATTGGTCAAAGTCGCCAAATTTGATGTCAATACATTTGGCAACTATGTCCAATACTTGTGATAATCCTCCTTCAAGACCTTCTTGTTTTCTTTGGTAAACTATTTTATCAAGATAGTCGGGCTTGGCTATTTCCTTCCAAGCAAGGCCAGGTTTACATCGCCTTCGTTAATTTTCGATGCTCCTTTCGTTGGTAGTGAGCATTGTTCACCAAATCCTTGGCAGAGATGGTGAGCTTTTTCCGTGAACAGATGACTTTATCCCTTCATCGTGAATCTCAAAGCATTCACGTAGAATCGCGGCGACCTCCTCCCACATAGGTCATCGAATATTCCATCGTCGTAAACGATTTCACTTCGGACGTTTCCAATTTCTCAGCAATTTTCATCACTAGGGTGTCGCTTCGGACCCTGTTTCACCATGCCGTCGAAATCCACAAAGAGACCGGTGTGGATTTGTTTTCCTAACTTGACAAAATCATAGGTTGGTGCCATTTTTCAGATTTTATCAAGAAAACTTAGAGATTGATTTGAAGATAGATAGGTTTTGAGAGAATTTTTGCCTTTGCTTTCGAGAGAGAGAAATGAACAGTTTTGGTAGTGTGTGAGAGAAACAGCATTTACGAAAATGGTTTAAGTATGGTTTATGAAAGGACGTGCGGGTGGTTTTTGAAATGTGATCGAAATCAACGGCTTAGATTTTGCACGCCGATTTAGCATTTAATGTCTCGTATTTAATGCGGCAAAGATTTATATCCAATCATAAGCTTGGTGTGCGGCTTTTGCCGTCATTAACACGCCATAATTATCCGACGTAATCCTTAAAAACATTCCCGCTTAGTCAAAACGATCGCGTTTTGTCACTTGGCTCATAAATGATTGACTTTTGCCCTCACCTGGTTTAGCTCTTCTTTTCACATTCCTTCTTTGTGACTCAAATTGTCACCGACTTGGTATAGTTGTCTTTCCGACACGGCCGATTTACTTAGCCGATTTGTGAGTTCACTCTTTTTCCCTTTTTGTGTTCCATTTCTTTTCTTTGATTCTTCCGAGTGTCACTTAGCTCAATTAACCCTAACTCATGCTTCGAGTTCTTCAAATCTTGACTCATATAATGGTTTTGTGAAGATGTCACCAATTGTTTATCGCTTGAGATATACTCCAAAATGATGTCCTTCTTTTCAACATGATCTCTTATGAAGTGATATCCGACATCGATATGCTTTGTTCTTGAGTGCAACACATGATTTTGAGTAATTGCAATTGCACTTGTGTTATCACACATGATTGGAATTTCTTTTTCCTCAACTTCATAGTCTCTCACCATTTCTTTGCCTCATCCATAGGACTTGGGCACAAAAGCCGCCCGCAGCCTATGTATTATGCTTCATTTGTGGAGGTGGCTATTGAATTTTTACTTTTGCTAAACCAGAAATCACTGTTTCCTAAAGCATTTGACATGTGCCTCGAGGTGCTTTTCCGTCCACTCTACATCCAAAGATAGTCGAATCAATAGCCAATTAGCTTGAATCCACCTTCCTTTGGATACCATAAGCCAACTTCTTGGCTTCCTTTCAAATATCTCAATATTCTTCTTAGCTTTGTCATATGGATCTCTTTTGGAGCAGATTGAAATCTTGCACATACACCTACAAAGAAAGGTGATGTCCGCCCGCTTCTTTGTGAAGATAGAGTAATGATCCAATAAGTGCTCAGATCTTGTTTGATCTACTGCTTGCCATCCGCATCCATGTCCATTTTGATCGATGTATTCATTGGTATTTTCACGAAGACTTCTCCTCCATACCAAATTTCTTCATTAAGTCTTCGTGTATTTTGTTTGACTTATGAAGGTTCCATCCTTCGCTTGTTTCACTTGGAGTCCAAGGAAGAATGTCACTCTCCCATCATGCTCATTTCAAATTTACTTTGTATGAGGTTTGAAAATTTTTCACTGACTCTTTGTTTGTGGATCCAAAAATGATGTCATCCACATATATTTGAACAAGCAAGATACTCTTTTTGTCTTGAATTCTGAAAAGTGTTCTATCTACTTTTCCTTTTGTGAATCCATTTTTAGTTAGGAATTGTGACAAAGTATCATACCATGCTCGGGTGCCTGTTTCAATCCATACAAAGCTTTCTTGAGTTTGTATACCTTATCTCCAAGAGTCTTCCGCTCAAATCGGAGGTTGTTCAACATACACTTCTTCTTCCAATAGACCATTTAGGAATGCACTTTTTACATCCATCTCGATATACAATGAAATTCTTGTGAGCAAAGATAGGCAAGAAACATCCTTATAGCTTCCAATCTTGCTACAGAGCAAATGTTTCATCAAAATCTATTCCTTCTTCTTGGTAATATCCTTTGGCTACTAGTCTTGCTTTGTTTCTTACCACGTAACCTTCCTCGTTCATCTTATTTCGAACACCCATTTAGTACCAATAACATTTTGATGTGTGGGTCTTTGAACTAATTCCCATACTTTATTTCTTTCAAACCGATTGACTCTTCTTGCATAGCTTGAATCTAATGTGTGTCGTCCAATGCTTGTAACACATCTTTGGGCTCTATTTGCGAGATGAAGCATGTGAACATAGCTTCTTGTTGAGTTCGATCTTGTTTTGACACCTTCTCTTATATCTCCAATGACAAGTTCTCGTGGATGGTCTCTCACCATCTTACATCAAAGTTGAAGTAAGTTGGTTTGGATTCAATCGCTCTCAGCAGCCTATGTTGCTTTGATTGCCTCTCTCGTAGTCACTTAGCCGCAAATTTTCCATTGTTTTTGAGATTCGATTATCTCATCTTCTTCTCGAGTTTATAATTCCACCTTCAACTTCAAAGAGGGACTCTTTTGTATGGTTGGATGATTGACTTATCGGTGACTCTTCAATGTCTTCTCCATTTACATTTCGCTCATCGAATACCACATGGATGGATTCTTCGCAACCATAGTCCTTTTGTTGAGTACTCAGAGGCTTTCAATTTGAGTATCCCAAGAAGATACCTTCATCCGCTTTAGCATCGAAAGCCTTTAGATTGTCTTTGCCATTGTTGTGGATGAAGCATTTACATCCAAATATTCTAAAATATGCAACATTTGGTTTTCTTCCACCCAAATCTCATAGGAGTCTTTGTCAACCGTCTGTTTATCATACATCCTGTTTTGAGTGTAGCAAGTCGTGTTGATTGCTTCAGCCCAAAATCTTTTTGGTAGCCCCTGTTTCACCTAACATGGTCCTTGCCGCTTCTTTGAGAGTTCTATTCTTCTTTCGCAACTCCATTCTCATTGTGGAGTCCTTGCAAGATAGATAGTTCATGACCAATACCATTTTCAATACAATATCGAAGTTATTATTCCATTGACAAACTCGGTTCCTCATCGATCTTATTTTGATAATGGTTTGGCTCTTCTCGTTTTGAATCCTCTTCATCACCGTGGTAGTTTTCAGAGAGTTTCTTTCTTCTTACACATGAATATTGTCCATGTATATCTTGAGTAGTCATCTACTACCACCAAGGTGTATTTCTTTCCACTTATGTTCTGGACATGTCTTTTCTTTGAATGAAGATTTGATTTGTTTTCCTTTCGACATGCATCACATATACTCTCCTTTCAGATATTGAGTCCTGGAAGTCCTTCCACAAGATTACTTCTTGCAAGCTTGTTAATCGTTTTGAAATTTGTGTGACTACTTTTGTTTTGTACCAACTTGATTCAAATTTTGTCTTTTTGCTAGTAGACAGTCCGGGTGTAGCGGTTGACCAATCTACTACGTACATGTATTTTTTGTCCGCATCCTTGCAACACAACTTCATTCGATTCAAATTTCTCCTTGATTTGGCATATACCCATGTTAAATCCAACATTATAGCCCTTGTCACGAGTTGATCGATGCTTAGCAAGTTGAAGTTGAGTCCTTCAACATATGCAACATCCGTGATTTCTAAACCGTTCCTCTTGATGGATCCAATGCCTCTTATTTCACCTGGAGCTTCATTTCCTCCAAATATGACTTTTGCTCCTTTTACTTCCTTGAATTTTGATAAATTTTTCTTGTTTCTGTCATATGTCCGGAACAGCCACTATCCATATACCAGGTTCCTTCGCACTCACTGCTCTTGAACCCGCAATCAAGGAAATTAAGTTTTAGGTACCCATACTTGTCGGGTCCCGAGGGGTTAGAATTGTAAGATGATCCAACCAACTTATAGCCAAATGATTTGACTCTAAGGGGTTGCCATCTATCGTGCCATAATCATAATTAATCTTGGCAAATTGCTTGGGGATTCTAGGTTCATACAAATTGTCTCTTTTGTGTCAGATACCGCATATGTGTTTTGGCAATCGCCTTCTTTGGGTAATTGTGGTGTCTTTGAGTGTAGTGCCTAGGTGCATATATGTGTCTTTGATGGAAGCTCTTATACTTTTGGAATGGCCTTTCTTGAGTTCTAGGCCTTTGCCATTTGGGCTTATATTCCATAAGTCTATGCCGATAGTTCACATTATTCCAATCGGCACCGCTTTGATATTTTCTACCATTTCCATCATATGTATTTCTTTTATAGATTTTCTGGGGTTTTTGGTAGCTCGCTTCTTCTTTACTGAGTTTTTTTGTTTGGAGTTTGCCGAGAACTCGGCCGAATCTCTTCTCATTTGCCCTTTCAGCCGCACTCAATCGGTCGTTTTCCTTTTCCTTTATAACCAAGGCCGTTTGCTTGTAATTGTGCTTTGGAGTGAATGTGTGTGCAACATTTAGAGTTTTGGATTTTTAGACTCTTCATTGCTTGAAGATCCTTTTTCCAAAATTACTTTTGAGGTTTGACATAGCAAGAGGAATTAAATCCTAAGCCCTGTCTTGTCTCCACATTCTCTTTGACTCATAATAAGATCATCCAATGATTTATATGCCTTAGTGAATGAGGCAATAACATTTTTGAGGTCATTCTCCCTCTTTTCTATGGCAACTATTTCTCGCTTATTAACTTAGCATTTTCGGCCTTTAAACTTTCATTCTCATCGCCTATTTGACTTAGAGTACTCGGCTCCTTAGTCATTTTGTGAGTTTTGCTCTTGAGTAGGTTGTTTTCCTCATTTAGTAGTGTGTGTGAGGATTTAATGTGTTCAAAATCTTTCATCATTTTGCCTAATGAATCATAAAGATCAGTGGGTGATGAAGTGTGTGTGTCACAATCACTATCACTAGATCCGAGTTTGATGAGTTGATGAGAGTGTACCTCATCTTCTTGGTCAGGTTGATCTTGTTCTTGGCCATCAAACGGATCAGGGCTTCTTCTTTGAGTCACTTGAGTAGTCACGCCTTTGCTCTCAATCAATTTGCTTCTCTTGACTTGTTTGTCTCGCCGGTTTCTCGCACCATCATTGCCTTTTTTTTTTTCTTGTCTTCTTTCTCTCAAGACCTTTCTTTCTTTCTTCATTCCCGTATTTGTTAACTACAGGATATGGGCGATAATGGCATAGTGACCTAGTTGTCTACAGATTCAAAGATAGATATTCAACCTTTTGATCGCTCTTTCCATTCTTGGATTGTCGGCCCTTTGATATTGACTTTTTGGTGATGTTGTTCTCTTGGTTGGCCTATCTTCCTTGATTTGGAGTGAGCCGAGTGTCTTCCGGAGGATTCCCCCTTTCTCTTGTAGTTCTTATTGAAGAACTTGTTGAACCTTTTTACTAGTAGGGCTATTTCTTCCGGGTCAATAACTTCTTTGACCTCGCCTCTCTTCCCATCTTTAACAATTAGAGCGAGTTGTTTTAGGTACAACTGTCTCTTCCAGTCTTTTCTTCTCGGCTCAAACTCGTAGGCTTTGAGGTCGAGAATAATTCATGGTTGGATGTCTTTGATAGGTCCATGGAATGTCTTAGTGCCATGACTTTCATTTCCCATTCAGTTGGAAGACTTTTTAGGATCTTCATACACATTTTTTCGTGTATATTCCTTTCCAAGTGAGATAGCTCGTTGGTGATTTCTCGTGAACGAGCATCCAGTTGATCCAGGTTTTCTCCAGAGATCATTTTGAAGTTCTCAAATTTCTCAGACGCCACCGATAATTTGTTTTCTTTGATTTGCTCCGAGCCTTCACAAATCAATGTTAGCTTGTCCGCATTTCTTTATCCGTTTTGCATGATTTGACTTTATTGAACATGGCTTTGTCCAAGGTTTTGTAAAGGATGTCCTTGGCTACATTGTCCAGGTTGTATCTTTTTCGTCATCATTTGTCCATTCAGTTCTTGGTTTTTCAACCATGGGGTGATGGGAGCAACATCCTCTTCTCCTTCACCGCAGCTCTTCTTCTTACAGATTGTGTTCACCTTTAAGATTTGCAGTGGCCCATCTTCTATCACTATCCACATCTCATCATGTAATGCCGATAGATGAGCCTCGCATACGAATTTTCCAATCATCAAATTCTTCAATTGTGAACATAGGGATGTGTGTCAAATTTGCTTCCATGATAATAAATTTTAATGATAAAGAGAGTTTTGAAAGTTTAAGTACTAAAGCAGACTTTGAAAAGTTTGGAGATCTAGTTCAAGAACGGTGCGGAAGGCTCAATGAACCAACCGCTCCGATACCACTTGTAGGTCCCAAGGGGTGTAAGTGTAAGGTTTAGAAGGGGGTTGAATAAACCTTACCAAATTTTCGATTTAATCCTTTTAAAAATTCGAGTTGATACTACACGTTGTGTCTTGGTGGACAAATCAATTTAGTTAATCAAGAGAGTTAGTCTCTCAACGACTCAATCGAGCGGTTGATGGAATAACTCGGCTCTTAAGTCTAAATTAACTCAATTGTGGTTTGTTTTTTTGGAAGACTTAACACCCTTAAGTTTGGTTAAGTAGAGATTTAGAGCTTGATTTAGTACTTAGAGATTATCTAATGGATAGCAAATTTATCACAGATTTAAACAAATAAGATGCAGGAATTAAAGTCTTTGAAATGTAAATGACACAATAAATTTTTTATAGAGGTTCAAGATGGGGTAATTCTTCTACTCCTCTCTTCTCCAACTCCTGGAGGAATCCACTAGGTATTGATCAAGATACAAAGTGGTAATATCCAAGTCTTGATCACATGGTGACTTGATCCTTTGGAACTCGGCCCGAGACGCCTTGATCACTGTTTGGCTTCTCGACGACTCGGCTTCTTCACAGGCGTACCGCTTGCTACTACACATGACTCACTTGCTCAAGCTCTTTGGATTTGATCACGAAGCCCTCCAAAAGCTCAAGACTTGGTTCGACTTGAACCTTCCTACAATCCTTCGAGGAATGTAGACCCCTTGATTTTTCAAGAATTTCCTCTTCAACCGATTGAAGTTATCTTTCCTTCACAGAGTGAGTGTTGGATTGATGTTCTTCGTAGTGTAGGCTTGAGGATTGAGAATATTTCAGGTTTCGATTCTAATAATTGCTTGAACGTTTGTGGTTCTCGTATCCTTTTCTTTTAAAGTCATTCCTCGCCTTTTATAGTGATCTTTCAAAAATCGCCGTTGAAGAGATAGGTTTATTTTTGAAAGTCACTTGCGATCGTTGGCTTGTCTTGTTGCGATCCTTGGAATTGCCATTTCCTCGTATTAATTGTTCTTCACCTTTTCGAGTTCGACACGGTGTGGTGCTTCCCGTTCGTTTATTCCTTTTGCACGCGCTCGGGACTAAGCACTTCGAGAAAGGTAGCATGGAGATATTACTTGTTTAAGTAATTCTCTTGATTTCGTCTCGGCAACGGATCTTTTGATTATCTCGACTTGATCGCATTTCCTTGCTTTCCCAGGTGACTTAGAGTCACCTTCCAATCATTGGATGACTCTTCTGTCACTTCAACTTGAGACTTGGCTTTTCTTGAGTTGACTTGACCGATACTCCACTCGGATGCATCTCGATTTTGCTTCTTCAAGAGAGTTCCCGTCTACTCTTCTTTGCCATACTACTGTCTTGCAAATGAGTCTTCCTTCTAGTCTCCGAGTTATCCTCTTGCATGTTTGGGCGTAGCCGACTTAACTCACTCCTTGACCAAATTTATTTATTACAATGTAGTTTACAACAAAAATGGGGTGTCAACTTCCTATTCTAAGTTTTACATGGCATTCATCAAAATCTAAACAATAAATTTCCTAACATTATCAATCGGAAAAGTATTAGTAGTTTCTCGAAAAAGTATTAGTAATTTCTAGAGAGTATTTTAGTAGTGCTCCTACAACGTATTAGTTTTTCTTATAAAATGTATTAGTATTTCTCCATAAAAGTATTAGTCATTCCCATGAAAAGTATTAGTTTTTCCCTTGAAAATTATTATTAGTCGCCCTCAAAATTATTTAGTTCCCCAAAAATATTATTTTTCTCTTGAAACATATTAGTATTCCCATTAAAAGTATTAGCAGATTAACTGAAAAATATCCTAGACTATTGATATCTTTAAGCATCTATAGTAAATGGAAAAGCTCATAATTTCTTAGAGGATTGAGCATTGTCACCGATTTTGCAAGCGTCTACGACTCAAAAAATTTCACATCTTTGCAGATTAACTTAGATTAGATTAAACAAAATAAAACATAAAAAAGTTGTAGAAATAGATCTTGAAGACGAACTACTGAATTAGATATCTTTAAGCAAATGGTCCTCGAATCCCACAAAGCAGAAGAGTCATATGATCTCAAATATTTGAGCAACTTCATTGCCATATGATTTGAAATATAAAGAAGAAAGGAAGAAAATCAGAAAATACAAGACAAATATAACTATTGACTCTTTGCTCATCCTTCCAGATCTGTATAAAAGCTGAGCTAAAAACAGATGCAGAATCAGAGTTCCAGCTTAAGTTCTTCATTCCGATCGGAGAAGTAATGGAGAAGGTACAGGGTGGCCCGAACGATGGTGACCCAAACTCCGAACATAGCCATGTGGCTTTGCATCAGCGCCGCCGCTGCAGAAAAGGAGAATGGAGAAGAAGGCTCGATTATAAATTCCTTTTTTTTATTTATAAAAAAAGATCCGGGTCGGGTTTGGGGGATCCGTCTAACGGACTTAGATCCGTTAGACCGTCTAACAGGAGACCTACCCGTTTAATTTTGGTATATTAGAATTTGGATGGAACGACTTGGATTTGAGGAAATTATTTTAAAGGGATAATTTCACTTTTGATACCTAAATTTTACCATATTTTTGCTTTTGATACCCAATGTTCCAACTTAATCAGTTTTGGTACCCAATATTTTTCATTTTAATCAATTTAACTACAAGTCGTTATCTTTCCGTTAGGTGACCTATTACAGCAGGTAGGTGGATGGAATGCCCTAATTAGTCAGTAAAAAGACAACAATCTTTAATTAATCCTTAAAACTCATGTTTCCATCATCCTTGCAAATGACCGAAACCCCAAAACCCCCAAATCACATTTTTTTGGTTCAATTCCGATGCATTTCCACAATACAGTGAAGAATTTGATATTTTCGCTCATAACGATATTAAAATTTGGGAGACCCAATTAGTTTCTTGTATTATATACATTCAAAATAAAACTGCCCATTATTATTACATAGACTGATGTATAGACACACAGACGCACACTTGGGAGACCCAATTAGTTTCTTGTATTATATACATTCAAATAAAACTGCCCATTATTATTACATAGACTGATGTATAGACACACAGACGCACACTTGGTGGGAATGACTCTTTTAAATTTATCTTATTAGCAAGCTGGGGTGGAGCCAGGATCGCTGGTAAGGGGAGCCAAGAATAGTGGTGTCAATTTTGTGTCGCAAGACGTGTTCTGACACAGGTATTATAGGTCTGACACGAATCCGAACACAACTTGTTTAATTATTCGTGTCAAGATACACAACACGAACACGACCTATTTATGACAAGGGTAACCCGACACGCCACGAAAACCTATATAATTTAAAGTTGATGAATATATTTTTTTTCAATATATTTTAGAGAAATAATTATGAGAAACTCATCTTTTGATGAATAAAAAACATATTTTTAAGATGATATAAGACCCACAAAATCTCCAATTTAACTTACTAAAATTCATGCAATAATTTTTATCCAACAAAATTATGAGGGGGACCAAAATACTAAATAATAAAAATATAGGTACAAAAATTAAAAAAAAAAGTAAAAAGGGGAGGGGGGGGCAAGGCCCCCTAGGCATACATGTGGCTCGCCACTGTTAGCAAGCAATGTATAACAATAAAATAATAAAATATAAATAATAAAAAAGAAACGTGAGAACAAATGGGGGTTAAATTCTCAAAGAATGATTGTGATACAGTAGTTTTAGATTTCCAACGAGATGCTAATATTATTGTACATTTCTAAGGAGCGGTGAGATTAATCTACGTTTTCTTAAGAAATAAATATTAGGATAAAAAAACCAGCAAGTTTTTGGAGCTCCGGCATTTAATACCACGTGGAACAGTGGAAGCATAATTATGTCAAATTTCATCCTAAAACTCTTGTTCATCGAGGCCAGGTTTGGAGGAATATTCAAGACTCTGGAGAGTAGGGGATTAACGCTTCGAATCTTCGTCGAGTAAGCGGGAATAAACTAGTACCTCTTGTCCATGCCAAAAACATGCAAAAAAGAGAGTCATGAAGGAGTCCTTTAGTTTTCCACATGGGTTCGATGCTCAGAAGGCAAAAACTATCTCACTCACAAATTTGAAACATGGAGCACGATGATGAGGTGAATTTGAAGATTTGCCCATTAATATACTTGAAGAGCTTGGAGTGGAATCTTCATTTCCTTCCACTTTTACATTTTTCTTCTTAAAAATCGATTTTGAGCTTGGCTTAACATTCTATTTATGCACAAACACATTTTTTTCTCTTTTTTACCGAGTCTCACCCGCTCCAACAGGTAAAACGTTAAGTTTTAACAGAAAGATAACGATTTGTAGTTAAGTTGATTAACATGAAAAATGTTGGGTACTGAAACTGATTAAGTTGGAACATTGGGTATCAAAAGCAAAAAGGTGGTAAAATTTAGGTATCAAAAGTGAAATTATCCCTTATTTTAAATGACTTCATATAAAATGAATTGAGTTGAAATCCACCACAAATCAAAATAAAATCTCAATGACTTAAAGTCTATTGCATTATGAGATATTATCGAACAAAGTTCAATTAGTTTGTTCTTATAAATATAAAATATTTAACTTCAAGTTGATGATCAATTCAAATGATCACAACTTAAAGAAAACGATATAATTTGAAAAAAAAAAAACAAATATTTACTTTTAATTATGATTTTAGTAAGTGACAAATTCACAAGTGTGAATAGTTGGACTACGTGTCATATGTATAAGGGCACCCAAAATAGGAGACATTTGTAAGAGATATTTCTCCAAATATTAACATTTCTTTTCACCACCAGTGTGGGTGAAATATTTTGCTGAGTTGTGAGCTTAGTATATATCCGAATATTTGAGTGAGAAAACAAAAAGACACGACTTGCACTTGGTAGGCGTGAGTCCACCCTGGAGAAAAGGACTTGTGCTTGGTGCCACGTGCGAGTGGGAAGGCAGAAATCTTGACTCCACCACCCGCTGCGCATGGTTTTCACTCTTTTGCATTTGTTTTTTTTTTTAATAAGAAATGTGTTTTAATTCTTGCAGCCGTTTTGCATTTAGAAATTAGTTTTTCAATTTCTTTTTTTTTAGTTTGCCCATATATTGTAAATGTTATTGGCCTATATTATTCTATTTTTGCCTATATATATGTTTATTTTTTTGTGCAACATCTACTAAATGAATACCGGTTGAATTTAAGAATACAATTTAAATATTATATTAAGTGTACTACATATTTTCCAAAATATGTATATAACTTCAAAATTAAACACATTAAATGAAAAATATTAATGAAAAAAATTATAAATGGAATTAATTAAAATAAAGATACAACTTCAAAAATAGTAAATGATTTCATTATAATATAAATATAAATAAATATCAATGAAATGACAATAGGCCACATAAATATGTGGTTGTTGGGATATTTGATTGTGGGGTATGAGATATTAGAATTAATTGATGACGTGGATTAATGAGTCTACAGGATTAATGAGTTTACAAATATTTGAAAGAACTGTATCACCGTTGTGTATGCTCCAAGGACTATAATTTGCATGCCAGAGAAATAAAGTTCACATCACATATAATTGAAACAGTGAAATTTTCTTGACTAAATATTTTTGTAACAATCAAACTTTACCTTTTTTTCGTTTTTTCTTCTCACTAAGGAACAAAATGTAATAATTTGTACCATAAATGGTGAAATTTTGTGGTGATTGTATTTATTTCCATTGAAAATGGTATAATAGGACGAAATTGTCACAAAATTAAATTTAACTTGTATAGGATACGTGGCCAAATTATAATTCGTCATGAGACTAAAATTTGAATCAAGTGTAATTGATTTGTGGTATTATAGAGATGGCAATGGGCGGGGCGGGTATTTCAATACCCAGACTCGTACCATCTATCTCACGGGGCGGGACGGGTCGACCCGTTCTAAATATAATTTTATTATTTTAATATTTATCTTGTATTTTATATTATTGATAATTTTTTTATCTTATATTTTGTATTATAAAAGCATATTATTTATAAAAGTTATTATTATATGTGTTAAACTACATTATCTTATATAATATACATGTAAATATATATCAAATATAGGAATTGGTTCAAATGAGACCAATGCCCTAGGGTGAGACCGTATGGACTTATCCTAACAATTGATTGGACTTTTTAGAGGGTTGTGATTTATCATGTTTTTCTACTATTTTCTCGTTAATTTTATTTCAATAAGCGTATGATAGTAATTATACTAGTAGGCGATTTTTTTTAATTATAGAAAAATCCGGATTCCGCTCCAATTATGCCACTTTATTAGGCCAATTTCCTTTACAATTTTTACACATATTTTTCTCTCTTCCTTCAATTGAATTTTCATTGATTTGTAAAGCAAAATTGTTGGTCTCTTTATCTTCTCAGTTTGAAATCGTCAGTTCGAGATTGTTGGTCATTGATTTGCAACGTAAAAATTTTGTTTCGTCTTCTCACTCTGAAACTGTAGCATAAATTTGAAGGAGGTACTGAAATCCGCATGTGTTAATCATCGTGAACAATAGGAAAGCAAGTTTGTTTTGCACATTTCAATATAAGACTGTTAAATTAGGTTCTTTTTATTATTAGAGTTTTTTTAAGAGTAGGTTTGGCTATTGCTTATGTGTTTTTTCGTATTACTGTGTCTGTGCAAGTTTGCAGTATTAATTTAGGGTTTATATAGTGTCCTGGTGAAGATGATGGTGTTTGTTAAATTGAGTTGGTGGATGGGAGTAAATGTTATTAAGTGTTTATGTAATGCTAATATAGGGTTAGAACTGTTAAAGTAGGATGGCCGACGCTCCAATTAGATTGGAGTTTATTCTACTTGTAAAGACAATTTTATTGAGAATCATATTAACAAATGCATTTCTTTATCATTTGTTTTGCTTTTAATACTATTAATTGTGAGTTTGATAAAGTCCTTAGACCATATTAAGCTATGGGACATGGTCGTGCATTTGATGGTGATCATGGAACATGTCTCTAAGGTTTTGGTCTTAAATTAGTTCCACGTCAATGAGCTTGTCAAGATAGGACATTGAATAGCCCAACAAGATTTGTGCACATGATGGATGCTCGTATGATGAGGATGTTGCATTCCATTAATATTACCATTGCGATGCAAATGCATAGATGTGGGTGCCTGTTAGAGAACAAGTACACTGAACATGACCCAATGAAAATTCTTAACCGGAATACTTATTGTCGAATTAATAATTTTCACATTGCGATAGTATATGATTAGTCCTTAGACTTGAGGCACGATAGTAGCCTTGTATACATCCTGTAATATTTTGATTTATCTTCCGATTGCTTGACAATCATAAAGGGGATATTTTGGATGTTGCACTGATGTACATGGAGGTTAATCAGTGGCCAACATAAAATTCGCTACTTGTTTATTGACAAGTGAATCTCCTGTGTTTATATAGTTCGTGATTTAAAGACCTTGGCCAAGGTATGATGAATATTGA
Source organism: Rehmannia glutinosa (assembly GCA_016081115.2). NCBI lineage: Eukaryota > Viridiplantae > Streptophyta > Magnoliopsida > Lamiales > Orobanchaceae > Rehmannia > Rehmannia glutinosa. Next base: position 48,730,162 of record CM071930.1, read on the forward strand.
TTTATAAAGAAATCACTATAACTTGAAATGGAACCACAGTTATTAAATCAAGTGAGTTTCGACTTATAATCCATGTCCAAGATTTAATCGGGAGATTAGATGTCGAAAGGACCGTACGTGTATGCAACTGCAATTGAAATATGTTTACTCGCTATTTCACTTATTGCTAGACGATCATGCTACTTGCTAGATGTTCCCATAATTTGTAGGTTTTTCGAATTAAAGAGTTAATTTCAAAACGTATTAATTAATTGAATAATTATTTTTCGTAAGTTACAAAAGTTGTAAGCCTACTGCTAGCATTAGTTGTGAACATAAAGGGTCACGCACAAAATGATTGGTATCATTTCTTCAATCAAAAATAGTCCAAAGGGTTTGCTACAATTAATTGATAGAGATTAATTAATTGTGGCTTGATTTTAATTCAATGATTAAATTAAAAATTAAATTACATAATTAGATTATTTAATTAGACCTAATTAGATTAGGAAGTCTTTGGAGTAAAAAATATTTAACTGATAAGATCAATTAATGAAAGACAATATTTAATAGTTAAATATATTGGATTATTTATTTGGGCTAGATGGAATTGATTTGATGAAATTAATTAAATATGGGTTAGATTAATTAATTGAAATTAATTGATGGACCTTTTTAATTAAATGTCCAATTCAATATTTAATTAAGCCCATAAGGATAGACCCATCTGACTAATTTGAAAGAAAGAAAAAGATGGAGGAATTTTCTTGTGAATATCCGGATAAGGGTTATTCGGATATGGCAAGATATCGTAGGATCAATTGAGATTATTCTATAATATTCTTCTACTTATTTTAAGTTTTGAATCTTGACACTTTTATGAACATTGGATGTATCATATAAGTATCTTTAACAATCATTAGAAGAATAACGGATACAAAACAGATAAAAAATTGTAGACGTCTTCTCTCTAAGAAAAACGTCTACCCCTTCGTGCTACCATCCATCATGTGGATTGGCTTTAAAAAATCGTAGACGTCTTCAAATTTGAGATTGAACATTGAAACAGGTTATAAATTACTAGCGAAGTTTATGATCCGGGTGCTACCATCCATCGTGTGGTCTGGCTTTAGAGGAGGGACACTTGGACCTCTGCGAGATCGTGATTCTAGGATTTACCCTACCGTGAGGAATTTAAATTATTTCTACATCCTCTTCAAAATGAAGCTATTAAGGTTAAGATTATTAAATCTTGATTTTTACTGCTTGCATAAACGCGCGGTCGTTAAATTGCTACGAGAACCCGGGGCTTTTATTTTATGTATAATTGTATGCGTGCTTTTAATTTTTAATTTCCGCTGCGTTAAGCCCCGCGGTATAGCAAACCCAACAAGAACGATGCATAGTTATTTGTGTTTTTATACGTAGTTACTTTAATGTGCATACTCTGAATTAGGCGTTGCTTTTTGTAGTTTTAAATGATGCATATTTAGCTTCTAATTGATGTATAAATAGAGAGTTTTTATTGCATATGTAATGTAAACATTTTTCTTATTTTGAATGTTAGTACCATTTGATGCATACATAATTTATGGATAATGCATATATAAATGTTTGAATCTTCTCTATATTAATGTGAATAAATAACAGGTGCATTTTTTATTTTGCAGTTACCAATGTAAATTTGTTTGGTCTTCGCACAAGTAGTAAGATAAATGACTAAAAATAACAGAAAAAGATGACATGAGTGGAATGATGGTGATGGCAACGAGCATGTTGTGGTAGTGAAGAGAACAAATAGTGCTAAAACAAAGCCTAAAGGTTCGTTTCCCAAGCTTGTCACTAGGTCTACACTCAAGACTCTTGTTGAAGGCATTGGGGTGTTAAATGATGCATATAATATATTGTAATTTTAGACATCCATTAAGTTGTAATTAGTAGGTGCAAAATATTTTGAATATTGTAATTTCTGTTAGCAGTTTGATTGACTTATTTTTTCAGGGATTTTTATTATTTTATAGTTGATAATTTTATTTAGAAATAAGATGTGTTGTTATTTATGCACATTGATATCATAAATAAGCAGTAAACGTATTATATGAATGCAACATTTTTTTTTTAAATTTACTACATAGTTAAGCTTTTTTTTAATGCATACTTAGTTTGAATATGCATAGTTAGGTATATTATTACGTAGATCAATACTTTTTTTGTGCATAGTTAACCTGAACTTAGTGCATATTTAGTTGGTTTGATGTATCGGTATGTTTACTAATTGTAAACTAACGCATAGTTAGTTAAATGGATATATGATTAGTGTACATTTGTTGCTTCAAGTATAAATATTCTGCATATATATAGCACAACATGCAACAAACTTTTTCACATATAATGTAATCACTACGATTTATAAAATGGACTTAGTGCTAGGTAATTTAATATAGTTCAAACTATATGAATTATAAAAGAAAACCAAAAAAAAAGTATGATCATGATATCATTGTTTGTTTGGGGCATGCCCTGTTGTTATATATTGTAACTTCACCGCATGTTCCACGTCTTTTTAGCTTTGTGCTTGCCATAATTCTTATAGAACAAAATGCCATCTTTCAATGTACCGAATTGCATTCCCAATCGTGGTATTTTTTCTTTTTCAATTTCAAAAATCGAATATTTTGTAGATCCCAGAGATATGACAAGCCTTTCCCTGATAGTATTATCTTCAGTGCCTGTGCCAAATAAGTTTATGCAATAAACCAACATTACATCAGTAGATATTGCTATTTAAGCAATAAAACAAAATTAAATGTGCTTCAATTTTAATGTGTTGGATCATACAATGTAGTTGTCAGCTTATATACAGCAAAATCACATGATTTATAACAATTATGCATTGATATTTTAACATTGTAATTTACGCATTTTCCATCATTGTTTTTTTTATGATGAATATAAATTGAAAAAGTAGCACACATGCAGTAATATATATATCTATTTATACGACAAACAAAATAAATTATGTATTTACAAATATCTTTTTTTATGCAGTGATTCAGTATTAAATATGCTTCAATTCTATTGCACTTGATCGTAGAAGTAGTCTTAGATTATAGGTAGTGAAACCTTATTATTTATGAAGTAATTATACATTAAGTATCCATTGATTTTTGTAACAATATCATCTACAAATATTTTCTTTAAACCTTGCATAAAGTGAATATTACGTTGAATATGCATGGAAAAAACAACATATATGCAGTAACATATAACTATATATGTAGTAAAATAAAACTATCTATGCAATATCTCACTGTTATATATGCACCGTTCAAAGGTATCTGTACATCATCTTCTTCGTCGTAATTTTCGGATTTAAGATTTTAATTTTTACATACCTGGTTCAAGTTCTTCTTCATCGAAGTCTAATCCATCATTGTTGGTTATGACAGTTTCTTGTATAATTACTGATACTTCATTGCACAGAATTAATGTAATCTTCTCACCCAGTTCTCTCTGTAATATTAGAGTTTTCAATGACAGATAGCAGTTTTAAGATGATTTAGTTTGATGGAGGATATGGAAGACATTTTTTTATCGATCTCTTTTAGGATAATATTTCTAGGATTTGTTGATTTATTTGTGCACATCATTCCTAATTTTTAGGAAACATAATTAGTTGTTATAATATTTATCCTTAAATTGTCAATTTATACCCCTAGTAATTGTAATTATTAATTATTAATCTGATTTTCACCATTAATTAAACGGACTATCAATTGAAAAATATCAACGGTTTGGATAAATCCCCATTGTCTCATATAAGGATGGGTGTCCCATTTGAACCATTCCCATTACATATATATAAAAAATTAAAATACTACACGGCCACGGGCAGGGTGGTTACCCAAAGGGCGGATGTGATACCCAGACCCACCCGCCACAGGTCATGGGGTGGGCGGGTGGGTTATTTTGCCATCGCTAGATATATAGTGCCAAAAAATCAAGATTTGAAGTTGGATTAACACATTTTCAAGGATAAAAGTGGAAACCCATAAAAGATAATATCAAGGATATATTTGTAGTACAATTATTACACAATTATGTTGAAGCGTAAAAATCTAAAAAATAAGGGTAAAAGTTGTTAAATTCGGGGGACTATGTCAATTCATTAATCATCTGAGTTCGGGGGACTTGATATATTGCCAGTGGCAGATTCAGAGTTCTGGAAATGGGGGTACGCTAGATATTTAAAAAAAATGCACATAAATATTGTTTAATATTTAAAATTGTGCATCCCAAAATATGAAAATAAAAAACAAAATTAATATTCATTAAATTAAAAATTACAATTGCAACTGGTTAAAGATTAGTTTTCTTTAAAATGGGGATGCAAATTTAGTATTCTTTTTTTTTTTTTTAACTAAAGATTATTCTTGTATTTTTTAAATTGCTGGTACAACTATATATACCCCCATGTTCCTAAATATATCTTCTAGCTGGAGGGGGGACTTGATACAACCGACACTTGAAGTGCACCTAATACAAGTGGGGGAGTGCTAGCCCACCAAGTGAGGTTCCATAAAAAAATCAATTGATGATATGGGGAGTGATGGAGATGAGATTTAAAGATAACAAGTGGACCATAAATAGATGTGAGTGCTGGAGTTATTCTCTTCAGTTTACTTTGTGGTGTTCCACCTTTTTGGGCTTAAATTGAACAAGGCATTACCCAAGCAACGTATGATAATTTGTAAATAACTAATGATGGTATTCATCTTATTTTCTCATCTCGTCCTTCTCGTGCTCCTACATAGTTTGAAAATTCCCTAGAAAAATAGATTTAGCTCATGATGGATGTACAAAAACTCATGAAAAAGTAATTATACATCTCAAGGGTTCAACAAAGATAGTGAAAAAACAATTCAGAAGAATCAAGGAAAGAATCCTCTCTGTTTCCAGAAGATAGATGCCTTCGAATCTCATCCGGAACTCTTTCTCCGTACTCAAAGTCATCTCGTGTGCTCAATAGAATGTCGAAACCTTATCCCGTGCGTCATTGGTTGTATGTATACCCCTATTTCCATCAAAATTTCAAAAAAAATAAATTTCCAAAATACTCACCAGGGACGCGCGCCCCAACAGGCGCTGCGCAAGGAGCTGACTGCCAGGTTTTGATCCCCCGCGCTGCGGCGCAGGGGATGGAGCACTGCAGCGCTGTGATGCTGTGCGTTTTTTCTCTTCTTCAAGTGCGATTTCCTCCTTCCAAACATGTTTTTCATCGTTTTCATCATCCTTCGGCCACCATAACCTGTATTGACTCCCTCACGACACCCAATGAAATAAATTGGACTCAAATGACTCTAAAACACGCAAAAACAACACAAAATCCTAGTCTAGAACACTCGATTCATTGGTATAAAACCAACTTAATAGTCCTTAGGGCCTATATCCAATGAATGGATATTATACGGAGATTTCTTCAGTTCAGGATGGTTCATCAAATTTGGGGAGTTCTGCTCTTCTGTAAGGGGTTGTTTGTTCCAGAGGTGCTTGACTGGTCTAAAAGGCTCTTGAATCCTCAGCCTGAGCGCCGAGGGGAGTGACTATCCTTGATGGACTTCAATGTTTGCTTGTTTTCCACCAACGGGATGGTTTCTTTAGTGTCTGGTTATTTTCCAATTCATTGTTCCTCTTTTCCGTTCTAGTCGAGTGGGGTCATTCTTCATGCAGCTGCTGCTGCGGCCTGCAACGGCAGGATGCCCTTACAAGGGGTCTTTATGCAGCAGCTGCTGCAGCTTACTACGGTGGGGTGCCCTTATGAGGGGTCTTCAGTAGCTGGCGTAGCTCAAGGATGTCTTCGGGCGACTCCGGAAGCGGATTGATGTCTTAGAGCGTTCCGGGTAGCTTCTTTGAGTAGGAGAGCTTCCCAAGTCTATTGAACTTATTCGGTGGGTGGAGCCTTTCAGGAGGAGGAACTTAGGGAAGGGTGCCTTTTAAGCCAGGCAAAGGCACCCCGTTGAGCGGGCAAGGGCGCCCCTTCAGCCGGGCAAGGGCACTCCCTAAGCTCTTCGAGTTGTTGTGCCCCTCTGGAAGGAGGGACCTATCCTCTTGCTTTCTCAGCGGTTTGCCTTCTTGCTTGGTATTCCCAGCTTTGGAGCAATCGGCTTCCACGAATCACTTCATGAAGTCTTCCAGTAACTCTCCTTCTGTTTATTTTACTTGAAAAAGATGAGCAGTGATCTCTAGATATTTCCTGCTGACGGAGAGTTGTCGTGTGAAGACAGTAGTGAGCTTGTTCATCCCATTGATTGATCCAACTGGGAGCTAATCAACCTAAGTTAGTGCCCTTGGCCAGAGTTGTCCAGACACTTTACAATCGGAAGCATCCATTATGTTGTAGAGATCTACCTTCACATGGAGTTTGTCTAGGTGCTCCCAATGGCAATGGCTTGGCCAGGATTGCAGGGGCCAATGAACTTCCTCCCAATAGCGATGGTCCGCGAGTTGGCTTGGATAATGTGTACCACCTATAATTCTTCTGCAGGCTTGTGAGTGTGGACTTGCGAATGTTGGGCTCTATTTCCAGTTTCTCTCGCAGCGGGAGCGTGCTGGTCTCCTTGATCTTCTCCAAGTCCTTCCTTTCTTTTATCTTTTTCCCGAAAGCCGAGGTCTTTATCAATATCTCGCGGAGCTTGAGGGAGGTCTCCTTGTGGCTCCCGCCGCAACATGATTCTGCGAAGCAGCTCGGGAAGCTTCTTCGAGCAGGGCTTGGAGGGTTGTTTGCGTCAAGCGAACTTCTTCAACAGGCAGAGCCCCTCCTAGGAGGAGGAGGTGGCGCCCCTCTCGAAGGAGTAGACTCGCCTCCCATCTTCAATGTAATAGTTCTTCTTGTTGAATCCTGGCTCCATAGCTAGTAGCTTGGGATTCTCCAGCTAGTGGCGGCTCTTCACGATTCTTGCATCATCCCTCATCTCTTCTTCATTGACCTTCCAGAGAAGGTCTTAAGTGGTGGGCAGAGCCCGGGGCAGTCTCCTCGCGGCTCCGGCCGTAGCTTGATGCTTTAGAGCATTTCAGGCAGCTTCGTCCAACAGAGCTTGTAATGCTCCCCAGGTCAGGCGAACTTCTTCAGGGGGCAGAACCCTTCTTCCGTGCAGCGGTGGCCCTTTCTTCTTAGCGGCGCCCTTCCGGTGGAGATGTAGATGGCCTCCTGTCTTCTTGATGGCCTTTCCTCTTGCTGATCTCTAGCTCTGCTGCCAGCAACTTGAGATCCAGCTTCACATGCTTGAGATCGGTTCTGCATCCTCGTGTGCTTGGACTATTTCCCACATACGGCGCCCAAATGATGCTGTTTTTTATGGTAGATGACTCCAAAGGTAAGCTTTCTGATAAAATCCTTATTCCAAGGAGGAAGTCTTCAAGTATTCTTCTCCGGGAGCTGGAAGTTCTTCGGACGGGAACTTTCCTGCACACACGCAAATGTTAGAGGGCCGCGGGGGTTGTCCCAGGGAGGCACCTCCGACGCTCAAGTAAGCACAGTGATCGAGAGAGAATAAGACAGTAAACGAATACTGCATTAAATGCGTAAGAGTAATTATGAGAGAATGTACTTACAAATAAAGAGGATGAACCTTTTTATACCTGAGTAGTGGGCTCTGTGCGCCACATAGGATAAATCGGCCAGTGGGCCAGTCCCAGACTCCTTTGGACTTGGTTATTCCATTAAGAGCTCATTGGACAATTAATATTGAATTAATATATAAATCGATTTATATATTATAAATCATTTTTGCCCCCAACATAAATCATGCTTCTTTCCTCTTATTAATCAATGTATGACAACTCACAATTCACATATTTCATAAATATAATAATTGAATAGCTACATTGGTCACGTATATACATTCATTATTTCTCCACGTTTTTTGCTAAGATTTTGTAATTGGTTTTTTTAAGTTTTTCAATATCTTGTACATATTTTAGCTCTATAGTTTTACGATTCGACTGTCGGAAAGTTTCATTGACATACTTGCCAATTTTGTTTTTCAAATAATAGTTGCACCCTTATATAAGTGATCTGATTTACAATAATGATTTTCATTTTTCATTTTTTTAATGTTAAAGAACGAATATATATTCTACATAAAAAAAAAAAATTTGGATAGCACATGTTATATTCAACCAATATTTAATTAGTCAAAGATAAATAGTTGTGTTTTCAAGATTAGTTTTCCAAACTATTTCGGAAATGAGTTTATGTTTGTTTAGAAAATTTTAGTGGAAACGAAGTTCTAGGACTGTAAACCAATAGAGCTTTCGACAAATAGTTCGTGAACGAGCTCGGTTACCGTTTGTTTATGTTCGTTTATTAAGGTTAATGCACATAAATGAACAAGAAAATTTGTTCGTTTATATTCATGAACTGTTCACGAACATGTTCATTTAGTGTCCGTTTGATATTTGTTTATTATTTATTTTTTAATTATTAATTATACATTTACTGCTTAATATTCATACTTTATTATGAAAAATAAGCTTATTTTAGTTTAATGTTACAACCTATTTACATTTGCAAGCATCATAATGTTCATTTATATGAGTTGGATGTTCATGAACAAGGTGTATTTAACTTTTTTATACACATGTTCATATAGTTGTTCATGCACAATTAATGAGCATGTTCGTAAACCGTTCGTGAACATGTACAAATAACCTTTTAATATAAACGAACGGACACAAATAACCCTCGTTCGTTCGAGCTCGATTCGTTTACGGTCCTATGAAGTTCATTTCCAGTTTTCACTTTTTATAGAGACCTTCTTTAAAAACACAACCAAATAAGTTTTCACCATACTCACACAAATTCATGTTAAAATACACTATAATCACGCAAACATATATCAAAAGTACATTCAAAAAGCTATAATCAAACATATTTTCAATTTTAAACAGAAATTCAGACAATAAACCATACATATTCTCAATTTTCACACGAAAATCAATAAAGTTTGAAAATTCATTTTCCAACATTAGAAACTAAAAATTGGACTTTGAAATACATCCATACAAGACCTAAAAATAATTGAAGCAATTTTTAACCAATAATAAAATTTTCATGGAATTTTTTTCAAGAAAAGAAACATAATTAAGTTTTGGTGATGAAAGTTAGACTTAGAACTTAGGCCATTTTGAAATATAGAGCCTTGAATAAAAGCATATATGGTAACTCTAGACCATTGATATACATATATAGGTCATATTCATATATAATTATACATTTCCAATAATTTCCCAACAAGTACCTTCAATGATACCACCATTTAAATCTTTTTGGACCATTCATTCATTGCATATTCTGTGTTGACAAATTAACAAGTCAATTTTTCTGGTACATTAACTCTTTACATGGTCAAATAATTAATTTAGAAAACTTTATATATATGAACGAAGACGTGTTAAGGTTTTAGCACTACTTAACATGAGTTTTGATAAGGCAGTGAGATCTTAAGGCTACACAGTGAGGTCTTGAAATAGGGTTTGGAGCTCCGTATCCGACCCGGACTGGGGGAATGGGTCTAACCTGCAAAGGTGGACCATTGATCTCCCTGACAACATAGTACAACTCCACCCTCCAGATGATGACACTTGGCACAACCACATTAGCCAGGAATATCTATAAATATCATGCTATAGTAACTTGATGGTGACTATTCACTCTGCCTCTCTTACCTCTTATTTTTATATTTACTGTCTCTATACCCCCGTACCTCACGAACTCGATCTCGACTTAGGCATCGGAGGGTCTTAGCGGGGACACCCCATTGCTTAGCTTTGACGACGTGTGTTTATCTATTTCAGGTCACCTAAGAGCTCGAACCCGATTACCCGAAAGTCCGTGACCCGAAGGTAATTACCTGATCCAAATCAGTTGGCGCCGTCTGTGGGAAACATTTTCCCCTTTACCAAGAAAAGAGGTACGGAAGTAAGGAGACCCCAGTTAAACACGTTCAGAAAGAGGTACTAGAGACCCCCAAGTAGAGTGAATTAGTGATGCAACCCGAGTTCCCCTCATCTCAATCATGGCCCAATCTCCCGGAAGAGAAGAAAGGAGATCCCGACCAGGTGATCTCTATAAGGAATGAAGACTTCGAGAAGTTGGTCATTGAAATGAGTAAGCAGCTCGTGGGAGAGACATACAAGGGAAAGGGGTTGCTCGACCCAGACCCTGTAGCAGGTCTAAGCGTCAAAGTAGGCGAGGGTCTTCAAAGACCCCAAAAGAATTTGAGCTCGAGGGTCCCCAAGACCCTGAGACTTGAAAAAGATCTCAAGAGATCCCCCACCTCGCAAGTGAGACCCGAAGATCACAATAACTTGCGCCAAAAAGAGTAAAGGAGGGATCCCAAGTGATTCCCCACCTCGCAAGTGAGACCCGAAGATCTCAATAACTTGCGCCAAAAAGAGTAAAGGAGGGATCCCAAGTGATTCCCCACCTCGCAAGTGAGACCCGAAGATCTCAATAACTTGCGCCAAAAAGAGTAAAGGAGGGATCCCAAGTGATCCCCACCCGCAAAGTGAGACCCGAAGATCTCAATAACTTGCGCCAAAAAGAGTAAGGAGAGGATCCCAAGTGATCCCCCACCTCGCAAGTGAGACTCAAAGATCTCAATACCTTGCGCAAAAAAAAAAAAAGAAAGAGGGATCCCAAGTGATCCCCACCCGCAAGTGAGACCCGAAGATCTCAATAACTTGCGCAAAAAGAGTAAGGGAGGGATCCCAAGAGATCCCCACCTCGCAAGTGAGACCTCGAGATCTCAATAACTTGCCCAAAAGAAGAAAAAGGAGGGATCCTAAGTGATCCCCCACCTCGCAAGTGAGACCCGAAGATCTCAATAACTTGCGCCAAAAAGAGTAAAGGAGGGATCCCAAGAGATCCCCCACCTCGCAAGTGAGACCTCGAGATCTCAATAACTTGCCCAAAAGAAGAGAAAAAGGAGAGATCCCAAGTGATCCCCCACCTCGCAAGTGAGACTCAAAGATCTTAATACCTTGCGCAAAAAAGAGAAAAAAATGAGGGATCTCAAGTGATCCCCCACCTCGCAAGTGAGACTCGAAGATCTCAATACTGCCCCAAGACTTGAAGAAGATCTCAAGGGTCTCAAAGACCCCAAAAAAGAACTCGAGCTCGAGGGTCTTCAAGACCCCGAGACTTGAAGAAGACCTCAAAAAGAACCCAAGCTTGAGGGTCCTCAAGACCCCGAGACTTGAAGAAGATCTCAAAGGTCTGGAAGACCTCAAAAAGAACTCGAGCTCGAGGGTCCTCAAGACCCCGAGACTTGAAGAAGACCTCAAAGGTCTGGAAGACCTAAATAAGAACTCAAGCTTGAGGGTCCTCAAGACCCTGAGACTTGAAGAAGATCTCAAAGGTCTAGAAGACCTCAAAAAGAACTCGAGCTCGAGGGTCCTCAAGACCCCGAGACTTGAAGAAGATCTCAAGGGTCTCGAAGACCCCAAAAAAAATTCAAGATCAAGGATCCTCAAGACCCTGACAATTGTAAAAAACCCCAGGGTCTCGAAAACCCCCAATGAACCCAAACTCGAGGGTCCTCAAGACCCCGAGACTTGAAGAAAATCTCCAGGGTCTCAAACACCCCAAGTGAACTCGAGCTCGAGGGTCCCCAAGACCCCGAGACTTAAAAAAAGAATCTCCAGGGTCTAGAAGGCCTCAAAAAGATTCAAGTTCTAGGGTTTTTGAAACCCCGAGACTTGAAGAAACACCAAGAGTTTTGAAGACCCCCAAAGAACTCAAAAGCTCAAGATCTCAAAGATTACGAAAACCTGTTGTAACGAAAAAGGGTCCAATAGACCCATAACTCACAAGTGAGATCCTCAAGGTCTCGATAACTTGTGTAAAGGAAAAGGGTCAAAGAGACCCAATAACCCACAAGTGAGATCTCAAAGATCTCGAAAACATATAAGTGACTTCATAACTCACAAATGAGATCCTCAAGATCTCAAAAACCCGTGTGCAAAGAAAAAAAGAGTTCAAGTGAACCCATAAGACACAATTGAGATATTAAAGATCACAAAAGAATCTCAAGCCCAAGGGTCTTCAAGACCTCAAAGACTTGAAGAAAATCTCAAGGGTCTTGAAGACCCAAGGGAACACAAGCCTAAGGGTCTTTAAGACCCAAAGACGAGGAAAATCTCAAAGGCCTTAAAACACAAGATATTCATAACCAAAGGTCTTCTGATCCAAGGGTAAAAAATCACGAGGTCTTAAAATCTCGAGACCATAAAACATTCATGCCTAAGAAAAAATGTACAAGGTCTTGAGACCCAAGACCCTAAGGATTTGATCCACACACAACAAAAAAAAAAAAAGAGGTAGTGGGCGCACAAGGTCTTGAGACCCCAAGACCCCGAGGAGTTGAGGAGAATAAGAGAGTGCAAGGTCTTGAGATCTCGAGGCATTTCGTCCCAATAAAAAAGTCATGTGATGCTGAGAGCCTGAGACCCCGAGGCGTTCAAGCCCAATGAAAATGGTAGCACTAGGTCTTGAGATTCCAAGACCTAAGGTAACAAGAACCAAGCAAAAAGTAGCTCAAGGTCTTAAGACCTTGAAGCTTTCATGCAGTGAAAAAGGGTAATCACGAAGTCTTAAGAGCCTGAGACCCTGAGGCGTTCTAGCCCAAGAAAAAGGGCACAAGGTCCAGAGACCCTAAAACTCCAAAGAGTTGAGGCCCACGGGAAAATGGCACTAGGTCTTTAGACCATAAGACCTAAATAGATACACGATTTCGATTTGGGGAGTCCCACCTCAAGACCAAATGATCTAAGGGTCCAAGAATAGTTGAATCATACATTTAGTCTTCAATAAATAAGGTCAAAATGACCCAAAATCCATATGAAAAAATAAAGTGATGTAATGGCCAAAAATCCATCCGAAAAAAGAAAGGCCAAATAAAAGCTTCAAAATGGTCTATAGATCCCGAGACCCCTAGCCTTGAAGGACAATCAAAAGATATCAGAAAGGTCTCTAGATCTCGAGACCCCCTAGCCTTAATAGTCAAATCAAAAGGTTTTGGAGAGGTCTTTGGACCCCAGTATCTTTATAACCCCATGTTTTGTTAAAAGTTATAGGGTCATGAAATATAAGACCTAAACTTATATAGCTAATTATGGACATTTTTTGTTAAAGGGGTAAAGGGGGCATGCACACAAGTTGATATCCCTTAACCTCGTATTTTGTTACTGGGGAGATCAATATGATAACTCCCTTAACTTGGAAATCGAAATGATGTACATAGTCATAGTTGATACTGTGTTTGTGCGAAAGGTTCATCCCAGAGAGCTCGAGCAAGGATCCGGATCCCAAGACTAAAAAAAGATATATATATATATATACACACATATATATAAAGGGTCCTAAGTGACCCCTTCACTCAGAATCGAGATCTCAAGATCTCAATAACTTGTCCAAAAATAAAAGAGGGGTCCCAAGTGATCATGACTCACAAGTGAGACCTCGAGATCTCAATAACTTGTGCAAATAAAAGAGGATCTCAAGTGATCCCTTTGACTCACAAGTGAGACCTCGAGATCTCAATAACTTGTGCAAAAAAAAAGAGGGATCCCAAGTGATCCCATGACTCACAAGTGAGACCTCGAGATCTCAATAACTTGTGCAAATAAAAGAGGGATCTCAAGTGATCCCATGACTCACAAGTGAGACCTCGAGATCTCAATAACTTGTGCAAATAAAAGAGGGATCTCAAGTGATCCCAGCTCACAAGTGAGACCTCGAGATCTCAATAACTTGTGCAAATAAAAGAGGATCTCAAGTGATCCCATGCAGCTCACAAGTGAGACCTCGAGATCTCAATAATTTGTGCAAAAATAGAGGGATCTCAAGTGATCCCGCAGCTCACAAGTGAGACCTCGAGATCTCAATAACTTGTCCAAAAATAAAAGAGGGATCCCAAGTGATACCGCAGCTCACAAGTGAGACCTCGAGATCTCAATAACTTGTGCAAATAAAAGAGGATCTCAAGTGATCCCGTAGCTCACAAATGAGACCTCGAGATCTCAATAACTTGTGCAAAAATAAAAGAGGGATCCCAAGTGATCCCCATGACTCACAAATGAGACCTCGAGATCTCAATAACTTGTGCAAATAAAAGAGGGATCTAAAGTGATCCATGACTCACAAGTGAGACCTCGAGATCTCAATAACTTGTGCAAATAAAAGAGGATCTCAAGTGATCCCTTGAGTTCACAAGTGAGACCTCGAGATCTCAATAACTTGTGCAAATAAAAGAGGATCTCAAGTGATCCCATGGCTCACAAGTGAGACCTCGAGATCTCAATAACTTGTGCAAAAATAGAGGGATCTCAAGTGATCCCTTGACTCACAAGTGAGACCTCGAGATCTCAATAACTTGTGCAAAAATAAAAGAGGATCCCAAGTGATCCCACACTCACAAGTGAGAACTCGAGATCTCAATAACTTGTGCAAATAAAATAGGGAAATCAAGTGATCCAGCAGCTCACAAGTGAGACCTCGAGATCTCAATAACTTGTGCAAATAAAAGAGGGATCTCAAGTGATCCCGCAGTTCACAAGTGAGACCTCGAGATCTCAATAACTTGGGAGGATCTCAAGTGATCATGACTCACAAGTGAGACCTCGAGATCTCAATAACTTGTGCAAAAATAGAGGGATCTCAAGTGATCCCGCAGCTCACAAGTGAGACCTCGAGATCTCAATAACTTGTGCAAAAATAAAAGAGGGATTCCAAGTGATCCCGCAGCTCACAAGTGAGACCTCAAGATCTCAATAACTTGTGCAAATAAAATAGGGATCTCAAGTGATCCCTTGACTCAAGTGAGACCTCGAGATCTCAATAACTTGTGCAAATAAAAGAGGGATCTCAAGTGATCCCGATTCACAAGTGAGACCTCGAGATCTCAATAACTTGGGAGGGATCCCAAGTGATCCCGCAACTCACAAGTGAGACCTAGAGATCTCAATAACTTGTGCAAATAAAAGAGGGATCTCAAGTGATCCGGCGGCTCACAAGTGAGACCTCGAGATCTCAATAACTTGTGAGTCGTGGGATCACTTGGGATCCCTCCGAAGTTATTGAGATCTCGAGGTCTCACTTGTGAATCGGGATCACTTGAGATCCTCTTTTATTTGCACAAGTTATTGAGATCTCGAGGTCTCACTTGTGAGCTCGGGCGATCACTGAGATCCCTATTTTATTTGCACAAGTTATTGAGATCTCGAGGTCTCACTTGTGAGTCGGATCACTGGGATCCCTCTTTTTATTTTGCACAAGTTATTGAGATCTCGAGGTCTCACTTGTGAGTCGCTGGGATCACTTGAGATCCTCTATTTTTGCAAGTTGTTATTGAGATCTCGAGGTCTCACTTATGAGCCGCGGGATCACTTGAGATCCTCCCAGTTATTGAGATGTCGAGGTCTCACTTGTGAATCGGGATCACTTGAGATCCCTCTTATTTGCACAGTTATTGAGATCTCGAGGTCTCACTTGTGAGTCGCGGATCACTTGAGATCCCTATTTTATTTGCACAAGTTATTGAGATCTCGAGGTCTCACTTGTGAGTCGCGGATCACTGGGATCCCTCTTTTAAATTAAAGTTAAAATAGAAAGAAAAAAAAAAACAAAATAATCTCAAGTGATCCCATGACTCACAAGTGAGACCTCGAGATCTCAATAACTTGTGCAAATAAAAGAGGGATCTCAAGTGATCCCGCAGTTCACAAGTGAGACCTCGAGATCTCAATAACTTGGGAGGGATCCCAAGTGATCCCGCAGCTCACAAGTGAGACCTCGAGATCTCAATAACTTGTGCAAATAAAAGAGGGATCTCAAGTGATCCGGCAGCTCACAAGTGAGACCTCGAGATCTCAATAACTTGTGCAAATAAAAGAGGGATCTCAAGTGATCCATGACTCACAAGTGAGACCTCGAGATCTCAATAACTTGTGCAAAAATAAAAGAGGGATCCCAAGTGATCCCATGACTCACAAGTGAGACCTCGAGATCTCAATAACTTGTGCAAATAAAAGAGGGATCTCAAGTGATCCCGCAGATTCACAAACGAGACCTCGAGATCTCAATAACTTGTGCAAATAAAGAGGATCTCAAGTGATCCCCATGACTCACAAGTGAGACCTCGAGATCTCAATAACTTGTGCAAAAATAGAGGGATCTCAAGTGATCCCGACTCACAAGTGAGACCTCGAGATCTCAATAACTTGTGCAAAAATAAAAGAGGATCCCAAGTGATCCATGACTCACAAGTGAGACCTCGAGATCTCAATAACTTGTGCAAATAAAATAGGGAACTCAAGTGATCCCTTGGCTCACAAGTGAGACCTCGAGATCTCAATAACTTGTGCAAAAAAAGAGGATCTCAAGTGATCCCTTGATTCACAAGTGAGACCTCGAGATCTCAATAACTTGGGAGGGATCCCAAGTGATCCCCTGACTCACAAGTGAGACCTCGAGATCTCAATAAATTGTGCAAATAAAAGAGGGATCTCAAGTGATCCCATGACTCACAAGTGAGACCTCGAGATCTCAATAACTTGTGCAAATAAAAGAGGGATCTCAAGTGATCCCGGCTCACAAGTGAGACCTCGAGATCTCAATAACTTGTGCAAAAAAAAAGAGGGATCCCAAGTGATCTTGACTCACAAGTGAGACCTCGAGATCTCAATAACTTGTGCAAATAAAAGAGGATCTCAAGTGATCCGCGGCTCACAAGTGAGACCTCGAGATCTCAATAACTTGTGCAAATAAAAGAGGATCTCAAGTGATCCCGCGGCTCTCACAAGTGAGACCTCGAGATCTCAATAACTTGTGCAAAAATAAAAGACGGATCTCAAGTGATCCTTGAGATCACAAGTGAGACCTCGAGATCTCAATAACTTGTGCAAATAAAAGACGGATCTCAAGTGATCCCCTTGGCTCACAAGTGAGACCTCGAGATCTCAATAACTTGTGCAAAAATAAAAGACGGATCTCAAGTGATCCCTGACTCACAAGTGAGACCTCGAGATCTCAATAACTTGTGCAAAAATAAAAGAGGGATCTCAAGTGATCCCATGACTCACAAGTGAGACCTCGAGATCTCAATAACTTGTGCAAATAAAAGAGGGATCTCAAGTGATCCATGACTCACAAGTGAGACCTCGAGATCTCAATAACTTGTGCAAAAATAGAGGGATCTCAAGTGATCCCGTAGCTCACAAGTGAGACCTCGAGATCTCAATAACTTGTGCAAAAATAGAGGGATCTCAGGTGATCCCACAGCTCACAAGTGAGACCTCGAGATCTCAATAACTTGTGCAAAAATAAAAGAGGGATCCCAAGTGATCCCGCAGCTCACAAAGGAGATCTCGAGATCTCAATAACTTGTGCAAAAATAAAAGAGGGATCTCATTAACTTGTGCGAAAATAATTAAAAGAGGAATCTCAAGTGATCCCCCAGCTCACAAATGAGATCTCAAGTGACCCTCAGTTCTCAAAAAGAGATCTCTAAACTTTCGTAAAAATAACAAGTAATCCTAGTGACCCCTTGGCTCGCAGATAGGACCTCAAGAGCTCGTGACCCGGAGAAGGAGCTCAAATAAAAAAATAAATAATGATGAATAAATGAAAAAGGAGAATATACACAGGTCCGAAAAGGTGCAATATGCGGGTTTAAAATTGAGGATTTGGGCTATCGCATGACCTCGACCTCGAACTCAAAAAAAAAAAACTTGGGCCCGGTAAAGGACCAAGGTTTACGAGCTTGTCACCTACCTCGAGCCCATCCTAATGATCCCGAGCTCGCACAACCTCGTGAACCAGGGGGAATAATGATAAGACAGTGAGATCTTAAGGCTACACAGTGAGGTCTTGAAATAGGGTTTGGAGCTCCGTATCCGACCCGGACTGGGGGAATGGGTCTAACCCGCAAAGGTGGACCATTGATCTCCCTGACAACATAGTACAACTCCACCCTCTAGATGATGACACTTGGCACAACCACATTAGCCAGGAATATCTATAAATACCATGCTATAGTAACTTGATGGTGACTATTCACTCTGCCTCTCTTACCTCTTATTTTCATATTTACTGTCTCTATACCCCCGTACCTCACGAACTCGATCTGACTTAGGCATCGGAGGGTCTTAGCCGGGGACACCCCCCGGCTAGCCTGACGTGTGTTTATCTATTTCAGGTCACCTAAGAGCTCGAACCCGATTACCCGAAAGTCCGTGACCTGAAGGTAATTACCTGATCCAAATCAAGTTTATATATGGTTCATGCGTTCTTTGATTCAAACAATAGTCGAGCTTTTGATCTACAATCTACGATATAATTGTTTTTCTTTATAACAGAATTTTTTTTTAAATATAAGTTATAAAAAATTAAATGTAAAAAACCAATCGAAAGTAAAAGAAGTTAATTAATTGAAAGAAGTCCTTAGTTATTATTTTGTTAAAAATATAGTGTGGGGTTACTTTATGCTCCATATATTGGAAACAAAATTAGGATTAAGTCAGAGAAATAAGAGGAGAATGTTGCTAATTTTAGGGAAACGGTGATACTGAAAATGGCAGGAATGTTTCATAAAGCTGGCTAATGGACAAAATTACAAAAACCCCTGCATCAATTTTTATTTATTTGATTTCAATGATGATAAGTTTAAACCCACAAAGGTAAATGAGTGCCCAAATATTCACACGCGACAACCACTTATTGATGCTGAGTCTGTGTTGATTTATTGCACGCTGTGTGTGTGTGTGTGTGTTTTGGGACCTACAAATTAATACCTCATATATCTGTGTGTGTGTGGGAATGAGAGAGATCTAAAGGTTTACATGCATATATAACTGTAAATAAAATTCTCACATTTTCTGTGTTTTTGTTTGAGTGGTGGTGGTATAAATTAATGGTAATATCCATGCTTCACCCATTTAATATCAATTTGGATCATCTATTTTTCGTGACATTTCTATTTTCTATGTAATATCAATAACTGTTGCGTATATGCATTGATAACGTTATTTTATATATGATATTAGAATGTGTTGTGATTTGTGAAACATGATTTGGAACAGAGGTATTATATATGGTTTAATTCTTTAACTAGTAGTAATCATAAAAAAGGAGTACTTAAAGTAATAGATATATTCTCGTACATATAAAAGCATAATTTATGAATTTGATGCACGGTAAAATCTTAAATTTTGTTTAATTTATCATAAAATTTGGGGATAATTACAAAAAAAAAAAAAGGCTTGAGGTTCGGGCTAATCACAACCCCACCCCCCGAAAATTTTAAAAATTATTAAATCACTCTTAAGGTTTGATTATGTCTTACATTTTCCCCTTCATAACCAAAAAATATTTCAAAACCTCCCTGACATTTACACTACAAGAAAACAATCAAATTCCAACGAAAAAATTCCATCGGAATAAAAAACTGTTGGAATTTTCAAAATTCCAATGGAAATTCCAATGTTACAGCATACCGTTGGAAAATTCCAACAGAAAGTCCAACGATAAGCAAAACCATTTGGTACTGTTGGAATATTTTTTCCATAGGAATTTTAATTGGAATTTTGTCATTCCACAACCATTATACCAATTGTGTCTTTCCATTGGAATTTCTGTTGGAATCGATCATTCCAGTGGAAATTGGCCAAATACCAATGAATTTTTTTCGTTGGAATTCCCTTGTTTTTTGTAGTGCTATAAACATATTACAATTACCCCTTTTAATTTAAAACATAATCATATCTAAGATTTTTTTTAAAAAAAAATTGAAATATCTTTGTGTTTTTTTTTAATAGGACAAACCTCAAGGGTGTATTTGTAATTATACCTAAAATTTAAAAATGTACTCATTTGGTTAAGAAGAGTGTGTGTTCTTAAGTAGTAATTTCACACCTAGGTTTGCTGAGCAATGAGTTACGTCTGTCTCACCAAAACCTTTGGTTGCTCAATCACGCTCAACGCCCACTGAATGAATTACCAAACCCATCTGAAAATTTTGAGTTGAGATTAAGAATCCACAATTTCAGGGAAATAATAGACTAATATCCTTAGACAGATTTGCAAAATTTTCCGGTAACTTGGGGAGACTGTCAAAATTGGTCCAGTTCGTTTCAATTTTTATTATTATTATTATTATTATTAATTTGGTCTTCAAATTTCAAAATTGCTGAATTTCAGTCTTATTGTCGACGAAATGTTGCAAAATCACCAGAAATCGAAACTAACACGTGATTAACGATATTGAGGATTTTTTGACTTTCGACTATTTTTGGGTGGCATGACAGACATATATATATATCAATATCATCAATTTTTGGATGAATGTGTTTTTGCCTATGATGCCACCCAAAAATAGCCGGAAATAAAAACAAAAATCCATTTAGAGGATCACGTGTGATTCACGTATCAATTTTCGGTAGTTTTGCAACATTCTGGTGACAATATGACTAAAATTGAGCAATTTTAAAACATAGAGTATAAAATTAAAAATTTGAAAATGAACAAGACCAATTTTGACAGCCCCTAAATTGAGGACCAATTTTGCAATTTTGCCACTACCCATATGAACTGCTATAAGAAGGAATTTTAACTGATACAATTTTTTTTTCAAAATAAGTGTGAAATTATTATTAACAGATCCATTGTATTGAGTTCTCGTGATATTGTAAAAACAAAACTTAGTAATAGTAACAAATTCTGTCAATAAGGTATATATAGGGAAGGCAGGTTGATCCTCTTGTGTAAATATTGTTTTATCTCTCTCCTATTTTAATTTCATCACAAACTGTTGGGAAAAAAATGTTATTTTATTATTAATATATATATATATATATATATTGATTTAATCTCATTAATTGTCTATTAATTAGTGAGCCACAGATGGAACAATTTGACCCACGGGATTCGGATCCGGCCCACAATCCATTTTCTCCTACGCGGCCTATGAGGGCCGCTACCCAGGTATATAAAGGCCCCCGCTTCATTTGTAAGATAGTTTGTTTTAATTTCAATTAATTCATATTCAATATTCGTTTGATGTCTATTATGCTCTCTTGGTCAGCGTGCTGACTTGAGCGTCGGAGGACCTTCCTGGGACAACCCCATGATCCGTCTAACATTTGCTCGTGTTGCAGACAAGTTCCCAGTACTGAAGACTTCCAGTTTTGAGAGACGAAGACTTCAACTAATTTAGAAACCTTAGTTTGGAGTAATATGCCCTAAAAAACATCACAAACTAATAACATAATTAATGTATATGTAGAAAAGTTCTCCTCTCGTGAAGGAGTCTAATCACCTCTTAGGGTTTTGTTAGGGTTTCCTTCTCGTTCAACCGCTTGGGGTTGTGTGCCCGTCCGGTGTCTCTTCCTTTATTTTCGTGTTTACCCTCATCCCTACCACCCCTCTCGGAGTCATAGTTTCAGTCCACGTTAGAGTCTTTCAGAGTCCACGTCCTTCTCGTTAGAGTTATCACAATTTTTGATCTCGGTCTCTTTCCGTTGTTCTCACCTATCCCGTGTCTCAGTGTCATTCGTTTTTTCTTTTCCTTTATCAGTTGGGGTCTCTTTTTTCTTTTTTGGGTTAGGGTTTCTACGTCTAGGGTTTCGTCTCCTACTTCCTGCTGTTTTCTTGGCCTGGCATTAACTATTTGTTTTTTCTTGTGTGTTTTTAGGGATACGACTCCAAGACGCCCTACTCTCGCAAAGTTGGTTCGATTAGCAAACAGGAACATGGAGGAATTGACGGAGAAAGAGGGGGATGTGGTTGATCTGGATTCGGTTGCTATTGGTGACGGGAATACTCATTTAGGAAAAAACCTTACGCTTGGTTTGGGAAAGCGTATCTGAGATAAAGCTTGGAAAGTGTTCTACCTAACCGAAGTTATAAAAAGTCATGGAAGGCAAAAAACCCAATTACCGCGCGAGAATGGGGTGGAGACCTAGTTCTGTTTCGATTTGAGGATGAAATGGATAGGGATTGGGTGCTTGCGAATCGACCTTGGCACTACGACCGGGGCCTGTTCGCCGTTCGAAAATTATTGGATGACGAACAATCCTCAACAACATAGATTACAAAGATTGCGTTTTGGATCAGGGTGTATGATGTCCCGGTGGCGTGTATGAATACGAACACGACTGGGGTTTTGGCTAGGGAAATTGGTGAACTGGATACGCTTGATAATACTATGGAGGGCCTCTTCGGTAAGTTCATACGGTTTAAAATCTTAGTGTATATTACTAAGCCCGTCCTTCGTGTTATCACAGTCCGTATGCAAGGGAAAGTTTTTACTCTTCCGTTAAAGTACGAATCGCTCCCGATTTAATGTTTTTCTGCGGTCGAATTGGGCATTATTTCCGTAATTGCGAAACATATGACCGTAACGAGTGTCAAGACACAGCGAACATGAAATATGGTCCATGGCTAAAAGCTTCGCCTCTTAAACGAAACTCAGTGACACGTAACTTCTTGGCTAAAAACCATACTACCCGTAACCTATTCGGCAATGATTCCACACCCTCAGCCTCCATGCAACGCCCCATCTCCCCTATTAACTCCATCACTTCACCTATCCAACCAATCAAAAAAATAACACCCTCAAACAACCCTACTGCCAGACCTGAACAAGAGAACACAAGCCCCTCCAAAGCCCACTTATACCATTCCCTTGAATCCTTATCCCTCACAACATCACCTGCTCCCTCACCCACAAAAAACAAGCCTCTTCTGATAACACCATATAATGACCCGCTTACAAGACAACCAAGCCCTATACACATAGCCCCACTAAACTTAATAAATGAACCAAATCACCCACCCCAACCGACAACCACCACGGAAAAAACATCTTCAGCTATTGTCCTCTACACGGCCACCCCCCAGCCCGACCTCTTCAGCCCACATATAACCAAAAACAACCAAGCCCCACCCAAAAAGTGACCATACCACTTCAACCCAACCACCCCACCCTAAACTCGACCCCCTCCAGTAAACTAACGAACCATACTACACCACACTCTTCTTCTAGCCACATAAAACCAACCAACAGCTGGACACGACTCAAAAATCGCAAACCCACAAAAAAACCACCCATTTCCCTTACCCCCTCAAAACGTGACATTATACCTGGCTTGGGAAAGAACATGGCTTATTCGAGATACCCACTAATTTTGTATTATCGGCGGAGGCTGCAAAAGAGCAGTCCCGCCGGGGACAATGAGTTGCCTCAGCTGGAACTGTTGTGGGCTTGGGAACCCACGGGCAGTTAGTGCGCTAAAAAATAAAATTAATTTGCAAGATCCCGTGTTTGTGTTTTTGATGGAAACCAAACTTAGTCAGCTAGAAGTAGAGGATATTATGAAAAACACGGATTATAAAGGTGTTCATGTTGTAAAATGCGATAGGGCAAACAGAGGCCGTCGTGGTGGGCTCAGCTTATGGTGGAAAGAACAGTTTGAGTTTCAGCTCATCTCGGACTCTTTGCACCACATAGACGGGTGGATAGTTGACGGCGACAAGAAGTGGAGATTTTCAGGGATTTACGAATGGCCGGAGGAAGATCTTAAATACCGTACTTGGAATCTTATTGATGAACTTAGTCAGGCACCACATTCGGAATGTCTCTGTCTAGGCGACTTCAATGAGATTCTTTATAATTTTGAGAAGATTGGCGGGCGAGTTCGTGAACAGACAAAGATGGACTCTTTTCATGACGCGATTCAAAGAACAAATTTGGACGACCTAGGCTATAATGGATTTTCGTTTACCTGGTCAAACGACCAAGGAGGCGAAGCTAATATTCAGGAAAGATTAGATCAATGCCTTGGTAACAGCCCATGGGTGGCTCTTTATTACCGTGTGCAACACCTTCTGAGGCAAGGATCAGACCATTGTCCTATCCTCATTACGTGGAGAAACGCCCTTGATCGGGGGGGAATCGAGGGGGAAAATGCGGAAAAAAAATTTTCGGTTCGAAACAATGTGGCTTTCGGATGAATCATGCCAAGATGTTATAAAACATGCATGGAAAAACTATGGAGGGGGCACGACTGCAGACAATTTAAATCAAAAAATGGATAAGTGTAGAGAAGGTCTTTATTTCTGGGAAAAGACCCATTTTGGGAACATTGGAAGCCAAATTCGAGAAATAGAAGGAAAATTGCAGGGACTGGGTACGAGAAATATGTCGGGAATTACATACGGGAGCGCAAATCTTGAAGATCGATTGAGGGACCTACACACGAAGGAAGAAAAAATGTGGCATCAACGTGCGCGAGCAAATTGGATAAAAGAGGGGGATAAAAATACCAGATTTTTTCATAAACTCGCAAATGGGAGGCGCACCCGAAATACAATTGACCGAATCCAAAACGATGAGGGTGTATGGATGGAGGAACAAAGTGATATCTCGAAGGAATTTGGGAATTATTTTCACACCCTGTTTGCGACCGAACCATACTTGGAGATAGGACTAGCCTTGGACGCCGTAGACCGCAAAGAAACGGAGGAAATGAATAATTTTCTGACACGGCCTTTTGTGACAGAAGAAGTGGTAGCGGCCCTGGCGCAGATGCATCTGACCAAATCTCCCAGCCCGGACGGTATGCCTGCTCTTTTTTTCCAAAAATTCTTTCCTATCATCAAAACCGATATTTTATCCGCTACTCTTAATATTCTTAATGTGAAGCCGAGTCCCTAGGTCGATAAATGAAACCTTCATTGTCCTTATTCCAAAAAAAAAAGAATCTTGTACGTGTGTTTCGATTTTAGGCCCATTAGCTTATGTAATGTCGTGTTCAAATTGGTTACTAAGACGATAGCCAACCTGAAGCTAAAATTGGTTTTGCATGATCTTATTCATCATACTCAATCTGCTTTTGTCCCAGGGAGGTTGATTACTAATAATGCTTTGCTTGCTTTCGAAATTTTCCACCATATGAAAAATAACACTGCTAAGAAGAGAGGATTGTTTGCTTTCAAACTAGACATGTCAAAAGCTTATGATAGAGTTGAGTGGTGTTTTCTTAAGGAGGTGATGTTAAAATTGGGTTTACATGAGCGGTTGGTGTCTCTCATTATGAAGTGTGTGTCGACTGTTTATTTTCCTATTTTGATAAATGAGCAGCTGAGTGCCACTTTTTCACCTCTTGTGGGCTTCGACAAGGAGACCCGCTCTCGCCGTATTTGTTTTTATATTGTGCAGATGCATTCTCATTGCTAATACTCAAGGCGGAAAGAGTCGGAGATTTGCATGGAATCAGAATTAGCAGCAGGGCACCGGAGATTTCTCATCTTTTCTTTGCCAATGACAGTATCATATTCGGAAGGGTGAATACGAGGGAGGTTGAGAAAATACGGCATATTTTGGCAGTCTACGAAAAAGCCTCGGGTCAAAAAATTAGCTTGGAAAAATCAAAAATTTGCTTTAATAAGGGGTTAGAACATGAACACCGATTGACACTTGCAAACCGCATTGGAGTCCCAATGGTAGATAAACATTCGACCTACCTTGGGATTCCGGCTGTGCTAGGACGTTCAAAAAATGAGATTTTTTCAGGTGTGGTGGATAGAATCCGGAAGAAGCTGAAGAATTGGAAGAGTAGAACACTTTCGACAGTCGGGAAATTAATTCTTATAAAATCAATAGCACAGGCCGTCCCGACGTACTTGATGAGTTGTTTTGAACTTCCAATAAATGTGCGCAACCACATAAATTCTCTCATTAGTAATTTTTGGTGGGGGCAACGCGGTGATGAGAGAAGAATCCTTTGGCGAGCATGGAGTACGTTGTGTCGGCCTAAATCTGAGGGTGGTCTAGGCTTACGGGACCTTCATTGTTTTAATGTGGCGATGATAGCAAAGCAAGGATGGCGGCTTATCCAGAATGAGAGCTCCCTTTTATCCAAAGTATACAAAGCCAAATACTTTCCACAAAGTACATTCTTAAATTCTACAATTGGCCAAAATCCATCGTTTGTGTGGAGAAGCATTGTAGAGGCTAAGAAGGTTCTTTGAAGAGGACTTCGGTGGAGTATCGAGGATGGCTCGAGGGTGAGGGTATGGGCGGATCCGTGGTTGAGCGATATGCCGAATTTTAAATCTTTAACGCCAGAAATTCATGATGATGCTGAATTATGGGTGAATGATTTAATTCGATAGGATATGGGGACTTGGAACATGGAGTTTATAAACGCAATTTTTGACCCGGGAGATGCTAAAGCTATTGTCGCAATACCACTGCGTATCACAAGGACAACGAATAAATTAATGTGGCACTTCACTAAAGATGGGATATATTCAGTTAAATTTGGGTATAAATTGGCTAGAGCAGGGTTGGAGTGTACGAATAGTCTCTTATCGTCATCGGGATCCGCGGGTTTTGTGGAAATGGATATGAAATTTGAGTGTTCCGTCCAAATTTTCATTTGGAGGTGTGTACAGGGCATATTACCTTCAAAATCTGAGTTGCTGCGGAAATGGCGGTTAATGTGGAACCAACATGCATGAGATGTCGGAGGGCGGTGGAGACCACTGAGCATATCTTGAGAAATTGTGAGTGGGATGTTCTTTATTGGGCATCTTCCCCTCTACGGCTACGAACGGGTGAACATGAGACGAATGAGAGTGTCGGAGATTGGATTCAGCATTTTCATACGGAGGGGGCGAAAGACAGCCATGCTCTCTTTGCAATGCTCATGTGGGCTTTATGGGACGCAAGGAACAAGCTGATTTTTCAAAATAAATCCACAGATACTACACGAAGCCATCAA
The DNA here is from genome assembly GCA_016081115.2 of Rehmannia glutinosa. Classification (NCBI taxonomy): domain Eukaryota; kingdom Viridiplantae; phylum Streptophyta; class Magnoliopsida; order Lamiales; family Orobanchaceae; genus Rehmannia; species Rehmannia glutinosa. The sequence goes on from CM071930.1 coordinate 48,756,985, forward strand.
CTTGCCGTTTCTGGCCTGACGGAGTACCAGACGACAATGAAATAGGAAGGAGACCATGGAAAAGATAGGAGAACCAAAGACGGGTGGATCCCTCCGGCGGACACCTACGTTAAATTGAATACAGATGCATCTCTCATGGGGGAAGACGGTACGGGGCTAGGGGCTGTGATACGAAACCACAGGGGTGAGGTGCTCATCTCTGCATCAAAATTGGTATGCTTCGCGGGCTCAATCAAAATTGTCGAAGCACTAGCATGTCGGGAGGGTCTGTTGGTGGCGAAACAAGAAAATTTTCGAAGAATAATGGTGGAGACGGACAACATTAACCTATTTTACAAGCTACGGGGCCATACTGGAGATCTATTATATTTTGGAAATATTGTGGCGGACATCTAGGACCTTTTTATGCATTTTGATGAAGTTATTTCTTGTTTTATTCGTAGATCGGGTAATGTTGTGGCCCATCATTTAGCTCGCTTTGCTTTTAATTTAACTTGTAATGAGTCATTTGTTGGGGCTATCCCTGACCGAGTTGACATCGTTTTATCGGAGATTGTTAATGTTTGATTTTGTCAAACAATATTTTTTTCCTTCGATTTTTTCTTCCAGATTTATGGTTACTTTTTAACAGTTAATATTTTCAGTTTTCAGGAGTTATGTTAGAAGTTCTAAATTCAGTTTTCTAACTCCTTGGAAGTTTATTGTAGTGGGCGGTTTTCTCCTTAAATTTTGCAGGAAGTTTTTTCTCCTATTTTCTTGCAGGAAGTTATTCAAGAGATAGCTATTTAAGGATCAGAAACCAGCACATTATGTTTACAGATTTGAGAAGATTTGAGAGTTCATCTTCTAGCTTTTTCATACCAGGAAATTCTACAGAAGCTCAGTGATACCAGGAATGTTGGCAACATTGTTGGCATCATTTTCAGAACTCGAGTGTTGAGTGTTTGTGTGAGATAGATTCAGTGTAGAACTTGAATTTGAGTGCACTAAATGTATTCTCATGCTTTGTAAAGGAGTGTTGTTGCTTTTGGAGACACAAGAGGAGTTGTTCTTCTAGTTTCCTTGTTTACTTTGTATTTTTGTATTTTATAAACAACATCATCCTTTGAAGAATTTTTGTTCTAATGAACACCGTACAAGTATTTTATACTTGTACAAAAATTTTAATCTCTTGTGTCTTGTCTTTAAATCTGTCTTTATTTCATACATTGTGAAATTGTGTTTCTGATTAAAAGTCTTTCATTGTGTTTTGCAAAGTGTTGGCATCACTGTTGACTGCACACTGCATATTCATTAGAATCGGACCCTTCAATTCTTTCAATTGGCATCAAGAGCCTTCACTAGACGATACTTAGTGTGATCCTATTTTTTTGCAGTGTTTTTATGATGGAAATTCAGAGTAGTTCCATTTTTCGACCTCCTGTTTTGGATGGAACAAACTATTCCTATTGGAAGGTGAAAATGAGGGCTTATATCAAGTCTATTAATGAAAGAGCATGGAGATCTGTTCTTACAGGATGGACACCCCCAAGAATCGTTGACACCGAGGGAGTTACAATAGACAAACCAGAGATTGAGTGGCAAAATGATGAAATCCAGATTGCAAGCTTTAATTCTAAAGCTTTAAATGCCATATTTACTGCTATTGATATGTTTTTGTTCAAAATAATTTCTAATTGTGTTTCAAAGAAAAGATGCTTGGGATGCATTGCAATTGCATTGTGAAGGAACACAAAGTGTTAGAAGAACAAAGCTAAGACTCTAGCAAGCGATTCGAGAACGAGAATGGAAGAAGAAGAGACCATTGCTTCATATAATGCAAAAATCTGCGATATTGCTAATGAGGCACAATCACTTGGAAAACCTATTAGCAATGCAAGATTGGTAAGCAAGGTAATGAGATATCTTCCTGAAAGATACAATATTAAGATTTATACCATTGAAGAAACCAAAGATACTGATACTCTTAGACTTGATGAACTTATTGGTATTTTACAAACTTTTGAGTTAAACTTGGGACAAAAAAAAGAACATCATGTTGAAGACAAAAGTATTGCTTTTAAAACCCAAACTAGTTTTGATTTTTGTGGTGTTCAAAGTAATGCAATGGAACATTTTATGAAAAACATTCATGAATGTGATTTAAATGAAGAATCTATTGCATTATTGACCTTACGGTTTAATAGTTTACTCAAAAAATCTTCTTAGAATGACAAAGATTTCAAGTCTAAGAAACAGTTTTCTGGAAATTCTTCATGTTTCCCTGAAAAGTTTGAACCAAATCAAGAGAACAATTTTTTAAAATCAAAAAACCTTGATTTGATTCAATGTCGTGCTTGCAAAGGATTTGGTCATTATGCAAAACAATGTGCAAACACTCTTAAGGAAAAGGTATGGATTTTACTGTATCTTTTAGTGATGAAGAATCTGAAGATGATGAAGAAAATTGCAAGGGACTTGTAATGATTGTTGAGGAAGAGAAGCTCAAATCTGATAGATTCAGAAATGATGCCAACACTGAGGCATCACAAGACAGGTTTGCTGATTCTGAATATGATTTTGTTAATCATTTTGCATCATTTTTATGTATGAATTCAGGGTCAAAGTCTGTTGATCTAGAAGATAAATGTCATGATGATTTGCAACTTAAATGTGAAGATCTTGTCAAAGAGAATGACATTTTAAGAGAATCTGTTAGGAGATTGGAAGTTCTTTTAACAAAGAAAGACAAAGATCTTGATCTTGTAAAATCTGAACTTACTAGTCTTGAAAAGACTGTAAGTAAGTTTGATTCTAGCTCTGCTGTTATTGATGATATATTTTTGAAAGCTAGATTTGATAGAACTGGATTAGGATATGTTCAAGCAAACAAAACAGATTCTTGTAAGAAGACATGTCATTCTATGAAACAATGGAGTGTTGGAAAAAGTGGCAAATCATTTTTCAAAGACAAGTTCAAAAAGTCTGAAAGTGTGTTAAAACGTAAGTTTGTGTGTCATTACTGTTTTAAACCTGGGCATATTAAACCTTTTTGCTTCAAACTGAAGAAAGATAAGGTTTTAGGTAAAATGATACCACAAATGATACATGACACTGTTGAGGACACTTTCAATTTTGCTGAGAATTGTTCAAAAACTGATCCTAAATTGGTTTGGGCCGGTGATAATGATCATTGTTATATTCAACACATTGCCACTAAACATCGGGTAGCAGATATTTTTTCAAAATCATTGGACTTGGAGAGATTTTCCTGTTCGAGGAAATCTCTTGATTTGTGTGTGTTTTGATTGCATGTGTTGCATAATGTGTTACATCTTATATTGTAGCACATTCTATATTTTCTGTTTTTTTGTTTTCTAGGCATATTTTTTCCTTTTTGCATTATGAATCATGGGATTTTTCATGTGTTGATGCTCCATTTTTATAAAACTGATTATGTTAAAATCAAACTCTTCGTAAAGTCAGCAAACAGATTAATTTTTCTCTCATTATTAACTTATATTTTTGGGCATTTTTGTACATTTTTAGCTCTCCAAACATGTAAAAAGTAGATTTTTATCTCTATGACTTTGTAAAAGTCTTTATGTATTGTTCTTATGCCTGTGATTCATCTATGCAAGTGAGAGGGAGTAATAATATTTTGTTTGTGACATACAAACTGAGTTTGCTGATACAAAATGTTCTTGAAAATGATGGCAACATTGTACATGACATTCTGTGATACATAATTTTATACATGTGTGTGTGTGTTTATTGTTTTTCTTATAAATACATGTTTATAGGCATAACTTAGGTCATGCATTACAAAAAAAAAGTGAAAATATCTGCAAAACCTGATGTTTAGTAGTAATGAGTTGTTACTTTTTATCTCCTTTCACCTATGTTGGATAACTGGTCCTAACTTCTTTTAAGTGGAGATAATGGGGTATCAAAATGCTCTCAGTGAGCTTGTATATTGTTTTTTTCTCTTCTTAAATTACGGAGGCTGATTTCAGTCCAAAAAGGGGGAGAAAGTGGCACAAACAACAAGGTGGAAGCAAAGGCAGTGGAGATGGTAATTTCGAGAATGATGCCAACACCTGAGGCATCATTTGTTAACAGCTGAACTTGCTTATTTGAAGAGTTTTTGATGTTTTTGGTACTTCTTGTTTCTGACTTATATTCAGAGGGAGATTTGACTTCTTGTATTCAGGGGGAGATTTAACTGTGTCGTTGTGCAGGTTTTGTCTAGAAATCTGTAAGAAAGGGGGAGATTGTTAATGTTTGATTTTGTCAAACATTATTTTTTTTCCTTCGATTTTTTCTTCCAGATTTATGGTTACTTTTTAACAGTTAATATTTTCAGTTTTCAGGAGTTAGTTTTCAGGAGTTATGTTAGAAGTTCTAAATTCAGTTTTCTAACTCCTTGGAAGTTTATTGTAGTGGGCGGTTTTCTCCTTAAATTTTGCAGGAAGTTTTTTCTGCTATTTTCTTGCAGGAAGTTATTCAAGAGATAGCTATTTAAGGATCAAAAACCAGCACATTACGTTTACAGATTTGAGAAGATTTGAGAGTTCATCTTCAAGCTTTTTCATACCAGAAAATTCTGCAGAAGCTCAGTGATACCAGGAATGTTGGCAACATTGTTGGCATCATTTTCAGAACTCGAGTGTTGATTGTTTGTGTGAGATAAATTCAGTGTAGAACTTGAATTTGAGTGCACTAAATGTATTTTCATGCTTTGTAAAGGAGTGTTGTTGCTTTTGGAGACACAAGGGGAGTTGTTCTTCTAGTTTCCTTGTTTACTTTGTATTTTTGTATTTTATAAACAACATCATCCTTTGAAGAATTTTTGTTTTAATGAACACCGTACAGGTATTTTATACTTGTACAAAATTTTTAATCTCTTGTGTCTTGTCTTTAAATCTGTTTTTATTTCATACATTGTGAAATTGTGTTTTTGATTAAAAGTCTTTCGTTGTGTTTTGCAAAGTGTTGGCATTACTTTTGACTGCACACTGTATATTCATTAGAATTGGACCCTTCAATTCTTTCAAAGATGATCTCCTAATATAATGGTTACTTTTCCCCTCGAAAAACAAATGTAGGCAAAAACTTGTATAGGACCGTCTTACGGATCCTATTCCGTAAGACGGATCCTACTGCGACCCCCTTGACCCACTGACCAGCGCCCTTGACCCACTGAATTTACCCGAGTTACCCGCTGACCCCACCAGCCCACCCGTTATATTTAAAAAAAAATTACGCGCGCTTATGGGGAAATGAACCTGTGAGCCTCTGGAGGCTAAGGTGTTATTCTACCACTAGATCACTGGTGCTTATTGTGCATATTTACTATAACCATGAGTATAACCATGAATATAAAGCTTCATTATCATCCCTTCACTTTAAAAATTTAAATTCTCTGAATAGGAATGATACTTTATCCGAAAATAGTGATACTTTTGAGTAATAAATATGATACTTTTAAGGTGAACATTGATATTTTAATTTTTACATATTCAAAAAATAAGATTTTTTGATATACTCATTCTAGTCTCATAGCTAATGTTTTTTACATTGAAAAACTGATACTTATGCTGGAAATAGTGATACATTTGATATTAAAAATGATACTTTTATATATGATGGACAATGGCATTTTAAAATTTTAAATTCTCTGAATAAAAAGTAATACTTTATCCGAAAATAGTGATACTTTTGAGTAATAAATATGATAGTTTTAAGGCGAACATTATTCAAAAAATATTTTTTTTATGTACTCATTCTAGTCTCATAGCTAATATTTTTTACCATTGAAAAACTAATATTTGTGCTGGAAATAGTGATACTTTTGATGTTAAATATGATACATTTGTGATACTTCAATCTAATGTTTTTCTAATATGCGACTGTATTAAAAAAAAAAACATGATACTTTAACCCAAAAAATGGATATTTTTACTCATAAAAGTGGTACTTTTAACTCTGTCATATTTATTTTTCTTTTTTCACTGTACTGAATTCATACTTCGTGATTTATTTACAAAAACATGATACTTTATCTCAAAAAATGGATATTTTTACTCATAAAAGTGTTACTTTAGCTCTGTCTTATTTATTTTTCCTTCGTGATTTAAAGTATCATTTTTTTAATATAGTCACAAATTAGAAATGAAGGAAAGAAGAAAAAATAAAAAATAAATATGATATAGTTAAAGTAACACTTTTATAAGTAAAAGATCGGTTTGTTGAGATAAAGTATCATATTCTTAATACAGTTACAAACTAAGAACAAAAAAAGAGGAAAAATAAAAATAAATATGATGTAGTTAAAGTAACACATTTATAAGTATCCATTTATTGAGATAATGTATCAAGATTTTTTTAATAGGCTTGGGTTCGATTCTTAGCCTTTACATTTATAGGCATTTTTAATTTTTTTTAATTACCAGGCGTATTTATGAATGGGTTTATATAAATTATTATACTATAATTGCACAATAAGTACTAGTGGTGTAGTGGCAGAACACCACCTTAAGTCTATTAAGGTCGCGAGTTCAATTCTGCGGTGGATTTTTTAAATAAGAGGTGTGGCTGGTGGGCTGGGCGTGGGCTGGGCATGCTTTGGACTGGAGGCTGGGCCGCGGGGTGGGGCGTTGGGTTGGGCTTGGCTGAGGCTGGGGCGCGGGTCACAGGGCGTGCTGGGGGATCCATCTTATGGAATAGGATCCGTAAGACTGTCCTACAGAAGACCTACTAAAAAATGTATGTGTAGCATATATTGAAAATGTTAGCGTAAGGAATGAAACACCACTAACAAATATAGTGCAGTAAATAAATGGCACGTCTATAAATAATACTATTCTTATGCACATATAATATTTAATTAATATATTAAAACACCATAAGAATAGGAGACTTGAACTAATTAATTAGACATACATAGTTACAATTTCTTGTCTAAGACCATCTCCAACCCATTACATCAAATTTGGTGTAAAAACTACACAAAATTTGGTATTTTGGTGTAATTTTGTCAAAACCATCTCCAACCCATTATACCAAATCTTACACCAAATGAATATTTTATTCTTTTTTCTTCATTTTATAGTAACAAATTTATTTATTTATACAATTATTTTATTTACTTATATTTTTTAAATAGTAATGTAATTAACTATAAACTTCCATTTAATTAATATTATATTAATTAGTTATATTACTAAAATAAATATTAATATTAATATTATTATTTCTTTTAATTTACATTATAATTATTTATTATTTATTAATTTATAGAAAATATTAATTAATTATTAAAATCATGTTATATAAATTAATTATATGTAAAATGAGGATATAAGTGGAATTTAATTTTGAGGTAAAAAGGAATTGGAGGGCAAATGTGGGATATTTGCATTACACCAAATTTGGTGTAAATGAATAGTGTTACACCAAATTTGGTGTAATACTATTCACTATACCAAATTTGGTGTGAGGTTTAGAGTTGGGTTGGAGAGGGATTTTTGCATATTTGGTGTAATAAGGTGGGATTTGAAGTTGGGTTGGAGATGGCTTTTAGCCATCTCCAACCCATTGCACCAAATTTGGTGTAAAAACTACACCAAATTTGATGTTTTGGTGTAATTTTTTGAAAATCATCTCCAACCCATTACACTAAATCTTACACCAAATGAATATTTTATTCTTTCTTTTTCATTTTCTAGTAACCAAATTTATTTATTTATACAATTATTTCATTTAATTATAGTTTATTATTGTTAATATAATTAACTAAAAACTTATATTTAATTAATATTACATTAATTAATTATATTGCAAAAATAAATATTAAAATTAATGTTAGTATCTCTTTTAATTTAATTATAATTATTTGTTATTTATTATTACTTATAGTAAATGTTGATTAATTATTAAAACCAAGTTATATAATTTAATTATATTTAAAGTGAGGATACAATCGGAATTTAAATTTAAAGTACAAGAGAATTGGAGGGCAAATAGGGGATATTGCATTACACCAAATTTGGTGTAAATGAATAGTGTTACACCAAATTTGGTGTAATACTATTCACCACACCAAATTTGGTGTAAGGTTTAGAGTTGGGTTGGAGGAAGTTTTTTGCATATTTGGTGTGATAGTGTAGAATTTGAAGTTGGATTAGAGATGGCGTAAGCATTACACCATGGTTTTATGTGCAAAGAATATAATGATTATTATGCACACGTGGTCATTATTCCTTTCACTGCTACCAGAACACCTTTTGCAAAACAGCTGGTTTTAAAAAAGTTTGTAACGTTCCACCAAGAATAGAAAATAAGTTGGTGGATTATTATGCACACGTGGTACCAACATTATTCCTTTCACTGCTACGGGGCTTGCCAGAACACCTTTTGCAAAACAGCTGGTTTTAAAAAAGTTTGTAACGTTCATCATCAAAAAAAAAAAAAAAAAAAAACCAAGAATAGAAAATCACACCCTCATCGAATAATAAAAAATATCTTCTTACATTATTTTAAAAAAGTTTAAAAATTTTGAATTACATTTTTGAGCGATCCCTTTTAGAATAATAACAATTTTTTTATTTAATTAACTATGCTGGACTGTTCAATCTTGTTTTAATATTTATCGACCTTCAATATTGTGAAATTATCCAGACCTAACCCCCCCACCCCTCAACTTCATTTCTTTTTTCAAATTACTGTAATTTTTTATACAAAAATATTAGAGTTTAAATATTTATTAACCCAAAACACTAAAAAATACTTCTTCTTTTTGTGGGTAAATACAAAAAATCCCGATATTTGTGAAATTCTTTTAAAATATCCAAAAAAATCACAATAACAGAAACCCATTTAAGTTGTGGTTTTGTCTTAAATTTAACCAGGTAATTGTAATGTCTATATAAGGGGTATTTGAAATATTTTTTGCTCATGAAATTGGCAAAATATAAGACAAAATCAAATATCAATTGTTTTTCTATAAATATGAAACTTGTCTAATTTTTTAAGTATTAATTAACCCTTTTTTATTTAAATAAATTTAATCATTTCAGTATCATTTTTTGAGATAGATATATTGTATATTTTTTTCTCTTACTTTATTTTGGGGTGGGGGTGGTAGAGGGTGATGCCTGAGAATAAAGGTGGGTGGGTGTGGCTATAAAGATGCTGCAACAACAAACTCACCTTCTTCCTTCTTTGCCCATTTTCTGCTTCATCTCCACACACCAAACCAAACCAAACAAATATTTCCTACCAAGAAACAAATATATTATCAGAAACACCCCCAAAAAAAATTGAGAAATGGGCAACTGCCAAGCCATTGACAATGCAAGTCTTGTAATCCAGCACCCAAATGGCAAAATAGACAAACTATATTCCCCTGTTTCCGCTACTGAAATCATGAAGATGAACCCTGGCCATTACGTCGCACTTCTCCTCACCACCACCCTCTACTCCGCCAAAGACGGCGCTCCGGCAAACAATAATACCCCTCTTCGCATAACGCGTATTAAACTTCTTAGGCCAAATGATACTCTTGTTCTTGGCCATGTCTACAGACTTGTCACCAACCAAGGTTAGTAAATTCTTTTTTAGGCTTATTACAAAAACTACCCTGAAACTTAGCCTATTTACCAAATGATACTCTTGTTCTTGGCCATGTCTACAGACTTGTCACCAACCAAGGTTAGTAAATTTCCTTTTTAGGCTTATTACAAAAACTACCCTGAAACTTAGCCTATTTACCAAATGATACTCTTGTTCTTGGCCATGTCTAAGGGGTATTAGTTAGGAAAATACAAACATCAAGGGTTTTATAACACTTTAATTTTTTTAAAAATAACTCAAGTTTTTTGTAATTAGGCAGGGTAGTTTTTTTGTAATTATCCGTTTTTTATTTTAATTTTTTTCACAATATTTCAACAATTGAATGATGTAAATATTAATTTGTTGCAGAAGTGATGAAGGGGTTGTGGGCAAAGAAGCAAGCTAAGTTGCAGCAACAGCACAAGTCTAAGACTGAGAAGAATGGAAATATGACAGAAAAACAGACTTCAGATTTTGAAGCACAACTTAGGAAAACTGATGTGAAGAAAACCAGTCAGGTGAAATTTAATATTTAATTTTGTTTATTACAACTGTCAAGATTAGTTTTTTTAATACCTAATTTTTAATGCCAAGATTGTTGAGATACCCTTGTTTCTGTTTTTTTATTTTTGTTTTCATTTTCAAAAAAATAGTTAGCATGTATAAATTTTAGGGATGATGTCCTGATGAGTTGGATTTTAGAATCTTGAGATCTTAAAATCCATGCTTGATTTGTTCAGCCCATTAATTACTCCCTCCTATTCAAAATAAGTGTCTTTTTAGGGAAAAACACACATATTAAGGATTGTGTTAAAATACCAAATATACCCTTAATTAATAATAAATGCTACTTTGGAACAAATAAATTTAGGTATTAGTATTACTTGGAAAACAATATATTTAAGGATAATTTGGGAAATCTTTCTCTCATGTGCCAAAAAGACACTTATTGTGAATAGGAGAGAGTATTATTTTGTGTGAGAAGAGGAAATTATGTAAGAAAAGAAATATAGTACACATAATACAGTTCAATAAAGTGATTAACATAATAAAACAATTATTTTTGGAGCATCATGATTTTACTATATCAATGAAGCTGTCCTAACAAAATTAATATTTTCAAACATATATATGAATTTCCAGAGGATATTAAGCCACAGCTAATGTTTTCATTTTCCAACAATAATTAGTTATCTCATATTTTGTTTTTTTTCCCCCTCAAATGTGTATTTTTAGGTAAAACAAGAAAGGCAGAGGTCAAGAAATAACACAGCAGTAAACTCTGGTGCATCAAAATCCAAATCATGGCAACCAGCATTAAAGAGCATCTCTGAGGCTGGAAGCTGATCATTGTACCTTTGGTTTTTTTTTTTTTTCTTTAGATTAAATTCTGCAAAATACTTGGCTTAGATTTATTTAAAAAAAGAAAAAAAAGAAAACCCAAAGGGGCACATTGTGAACATGGGCAACTGACAGCAGTGTTCCAGTATAGCAAAGGAAAGCAGATCCAGATGTGAAGAACACATGTTCATAGTGTTAATGTGTTATGCTAAACAAGAGATTATCAAATTGCACATTCTCATCAGCTACTCTTTCAATTAGATATTTCCAATTCCCCCCCACCTAATAATTCCTCTTGCTCCTTATTTTTTTTAATAAAAAAAACTAAATCATCAAAGTTTTCCTGCAGAAATAAAGTAAATATAACAAATTTCTTGCTGCAAATTCAACATCAAATGTTACAAAATATAAATAACCTGGACAGACTAGACAAGCAAACAAAATAAGAATGAGATGTTTCTTGAAGAACTTATAACAAATTAAAATAAGACGTTTCTTACATCTCTTAGAAATTAATGCTGAAAATCATTATTTGGCCCATAGTGGACTCAATATTAATCAAGTCAGTCTGCTGTAAAATGAGTAGCTACGTCTAGACGGCCAATTAGGAACAATATTATTTTTTCCTTAATTTTGATCGCCTAAGCAGACACCTATGCCGATATTTGGTCTCATCGCAACGAAGTTTTTGCCGAAATGATATTTTTCATCGATTTAGACAAAATCGCGTCGGTGTATGGACGTCCAGGCTTAAAACATTTTAAACGATCCAAAATTTGCACCAGAGTAATATTGAAATGTATGTATCAAATTAATGTGAGTCTGATCGAGTAAGCATGAGAGAAGCAACAAATTTAAATTCAGCTCCTCTATTTCAAATGATGTTCTATCTTTTATTCAAATATATAAGACCAAGTTTGTAAAATGATATTGGTGATGTAAAAGTAAGAGAGGAAATATTGTTTGCAATAAAAGATGGGCTTGGATTTTTGGATCCTAGCTATACTCTCTAATGATATCAAGGAAAATAAAAAAAAATAAAAAAACACGAGTGGCAATGAATACCAATACTACATGGCCGTGCAAAAAAAGTAGGGTATTTTGACCACAAAAATATTAATGGCTTCTCAATGTGCAAGCAATCCTTGATGAGTTGTTCAAAGAAGCTGTACTCCATGCCAACAAAGCCAATTGATAATTATATGTAAACAAATAAAACAGAGTTAATAACTCTTTAAGTTGTTATCAACTTTCTATAAGCTAAGAGCACTTGCAACTTTCAACTTATTCTTTATAAGTGGGTCCAAAGAATCGTTATTTGTGGTAGGTCCAAGACAACAAAATACATGTATAAATTTAATAATAACTTACTACTAGGGCTACACGTATAATATGAAATTGTCCATCAACAATAAAAATCATGAAAAAAAAAAAAATACGATATGATGATTATAAAATATGGTTTTGAATCCTCTAAATGGCTTCCAGTGCAAATCTTACTAGTTAATATTAACCCCACACTTTCTTTAGGATAATCACAATCTACTCAAAGCTACACAAAATTAATGTCCTCTATTCCACCGAGTGGATCCTAAAAAAAATGCTTTAGCAAAATATATATATAAAAAAAAAATGGACCTATATGCATTATTCTTTTGGGTTAGTCTCTCATATTGTCTAACGGTTTTAATTTAGACGGATCCAAATACCCGATCCGTGGTCAATTCGTCTATTGACCCACACTGCCACACTGTCATTAACACCACAACAACAACATCCGTTGACCGCTGCTAATACTTTTTAGGAGGGATACTAATATTTTTTGGAGGACTACTAATACTTTTTCAGTAGAAATACTAAAATACCTTTAATCGAAAAACCTAATACTTTTCAATAAGATTGTTTATACGTTTTAGGGGGAATACTAATATAAACCTAATTATCTTTCAAAATTACAATTACTAATTCTTTTCCAGGGGATTACTATTATTTTTCCAAGGGATTGCTAATACTTTTCAAGTGAAAAACTAATATTTTTTAGAGAGTTGCCTAATATCACGTCACTACCTAATACTTTTCAAGGGAACAATTAATACATTTTAGGTGGATTACTAATATTGTTTAGGCAAAAACTCATACTTTTCATTAGGGCTACTAAAAATGTTGTTCAAGAGGATTACTAATACTTTTCAGATGTACTACTAATAATTTTCAGATGTACTACTACTAATACTTTTCAGGGGAAAAACTAATACTTTTAAAGGCCCTTAATATTACAAAAATGCCACTGTTCCCTTCTATGTCACTGCCCCAGAATATTATAAAAACGCCACCTATGCATAAAATTATAAAAAAAACCCTGGTCGGATTGGATCCGTCTACCGGAAAAGACCCATTAGACGGTCTAACCCAAGTCTTTGTCTATTCTTTTTTTTTTCTTAATAATTTGGGAGGAGAGAGGGGAAGGGATCAAAAAAACTAAAAAGCTCAGAGTTCGAACCCTAATCAACACTTTTTTAGAGCGTGAACGATACCACTTAAACTGCAATACTCGTGGCAGTTATAAGCATTATCCAGCTTCCTTTTATCCATTCATTTCATATGATCACATACAAATATAAATTAATTTAATTACAAAAATGACCCTTATATAAGTTTCAGTCAATTATAAACCTAATTATCTTTCAAAATTACAATTACTCAATAAGATATTACAAGCATTACCTTGATATTTGCATTTATTCAACAGATACCCCTTCCCCTTTAATAACTACCTTTTGTAAAATAGAAAATAATATCAAACGATACTAGTAATTTTGAAAGATATAACTGGATCCCTTTTTATGAGTAGATTGATTCTTAAGAAGAGTTTTTTGTAATTTCTCTAAAGTTAAGTGTATATTTTATTTTAAGTATATATTTGACATGAACGATGAACTATACATATGCTTAACATACATTATACATATATAATAATAAAATATAAGAGATTAAGCCCCTCCTATGTGGAGTACTTAGTGGAGTAGGATGGGTCCTTGAGGCCAAATATCTCAATGTCAAATCTAACTATGCACAACTTGGTCGAGCCTGACCAGTGCGGTTTACCTAATTAATGTGGTTTCAAGTTTGAGAGTTTACCCAGTTCGCGCCAAAAGTATAGTAGCTACGGATTCTCCATTATTGTTATATATATACAATGGCGGAGTGAAGGGGGGCCACTCCGGGCCCCCCCCTATTTTTACAAAAAAATTTATACACTAGAAAATATTTTTTTAAATTTTTTTAATTATAATTTATATGATTTTTGTGCAGATCTACTACCCCCGTTTTTCACAGATCGCCCACTCCATTTTAATTCCTGGCTCTGCCCTTGTATATATATATATATATGTGTCTATATGAGATGAAATACTAAATTGAAATATATCTCCGGATTCTGCTTTTTTAGATGCCAACGTTGGAAAAGATACTTAAGAAGATGAAATGATTGGAGAATACAAACTGCGAGAGAAATAATGATAGGGTCAACAAGGCATACAAAAATAAACCTAATTAATATGTAGAGAGATCATATATGCTTGTTACATTTTTGACTTAGAGCAATCATATCAGCCATCTTTGTTGCTGTGGAGGAAGAAGGAATTATTCTTCCAGCCCACGAGGCCATTCCATCCTTTTTAAGAGTCCCACTGCAACAAAATTACTATACTAATAAAGCACAAGATATAACTTTTTTCTTTATTCTTTTTTCACTTTCTAAGGAAAAGAGAAACAAATCTTCATTTTTATAATTATGGAGTTGCAAATATTTCTTTTTCCAAGATTTGGGACCAACAAAAGAAAGGAATCTTAGGTGCACTCAGCAATGATATTTCATTTTTCTTTCTTTTGTTTTTTTGTTAAATGGAGGAATTAATTTTATATTATTACTAGCAGTAGAGTGGATATTAATGGAGATTGGTTGGTGTGCTTTATACATCATACTAAAGCAATTGATGTAAGGTTTTGCTACCACCAAGGTCCAAGGTGGTGAAAACTTTGAGCGAAAATATATTAAATAAAAGGGCTAATTATACAAATAAAAGTTTGAAAAAAAAATACAAATAGAAGTTTGAAAATCACAAAACTTCTTTTTGAGGTTTGAGTCTTACATTTCCGCTTTCATAAGTAAAAATATTTCAACTCATCCTCAGACATTTACAGAAATATTTTAGTTACCTTAAAATTGAAGACAAAATTAAACCTGAGTGGGAATTTCGTAATTGGTAAAAACCTTTGGGTATTTTAAAATTAGACAAAACCTCATGTTTTTTTATTTAAGTTAGCCCTTTATAAAATCGAAAGCTAGTACATCTTGATATTATAAGCATTAATTGGGAATTTCATGAAAAGAAGAAACTGTGCAGTTCTTGCGTACGTTGTAAGCATGTTATTGGGAAAGTGAGTAATGTTAAATGGATCTCAAATGAAGTGAAGTTACAAAAATAAATGGACATTTTTTGAAGGGAAAAAAAAGGAAAAATGAAAGGAACAAGCAAGATTAATAATACAACACGTAGTCAAAGAAATTAATTGTATGTCTTGTTCAAGAACTCTCTAAATTTGTCTATAGAATAATAAATACAATAGGAAGGATGACCAATCTATAGTATTTAAAGGGGAAAATGGAAGATGGACCAAATTTATGTGACTAGAAAGCGTGCAAGGAAAGCAAACAAGATATGACCATTAAATAAGACACATAATTGGAACAACTTTACTGAAAACACGAATACAGATATTTTTTTATTACTATCAACCATTTGTTGTTAAATTAAAACTTTCTTTTAGGGGAATAGTACGAGAGCAAATACGTCCACTTAGGGGAGTCAATTTGGGTTGGGTCCGGGGTCCGAATTCGCAGGTTCGCGTGTCAGAAACAACCGACCCAGACCCGACTTGTTTAATTATTCGTGTCAGAATCTTAAACCCGGACCCAACCTGCTTATTTCACAGGTAACCCGGACCCGACCCGTTTAACCCATCTAATAAAATTACTTTAATATACATTTAATAGTTTTAACTAAATAATTTTATTTTTTTAAAATCAATCACTATCATACACTATTCAATTAATAAGCAATATCACAATTCACAACATACAAAAAGAAATAACATAATTGCATATATAACATAACATACTAATCATATTTTAAGGACAATATTCAAAAAGACATGCATAATAATAACAAATACATAATTAAAGAGGTTTTATCATTTGAGTTTTAAAGATGTCTTGTTTGTTGTTTTTTTCTTACAATTAGTTATTTACTTAATTTTCTTTTAAATTCACAAACGGGTTAGACGGGTTAAACGGGTCATAGTAGGTTGACCCGGACCCGACCTGTTTAATTGGCAGGTTAGTCGGGTTCGGCCCAATTTCGACCCGAACCCACGAAGCCTGGACCCATACCCATTAATTCCGTGTTAGGTTCGTGTCGGATTTACGTGTCGGGTCCTAAATTGACACCCCTACGTCCACTCGTATGGGATCATACTCAAGCCTGTTAGAGTTATATTTTATTTATATTTATGGAGTAGTTTCGTATTTTTCCTTTCTTAGTCTTTAGCTAGGGTTTTATGTTATATAGTTGTAGCCTCCATTTTACTTCTTTGTGTTGTATTCTAAGGCTTGTTCAAGACTTCTATGAAATTTTCTTCTCCATTTTCTACCACAATCATGTATACAAATTAATCTCATACGGTATCAAGAGCTTGATTCAATAGCATTCTCGACTTTGCAGGGGGGCAGCACGCCCCCTGCCCGGGATTCGGGGCAGAGCCCCAAATTTTTTTTCCTGGTGGGATATACACAGTCAGTTTCGGTGGGTATATCGCGATCACACAGTGGGTACATTGCAGCTTTGTGTTTTTATTCGATTTTCACATTGTTTAGCACTTGTTGGTTTTGCTCTCATCTTTTAGTTTCAAGAATCAAATTATTTGTAGTGGTTTTGTTGATAAAGTTGGCTTGATTTGTTGGATATTTGTATCGATCTATCTTGTTGTTGGTTGGTGTTTGTGTTTATTTCCTTTCATTATAGCTAGCGAAAGAGATGATTCGTTTGGTCGATTAGTGTACGGTTGGACGGGAAAAATTATTCATACTGGAGTTATGTGATGAGAAAGTTTTTGAGAGGAAAAAATTATGGAGTTATATTTTTTGAACAAAAAAACAACTTGTTGAAAAAAGATAATACTAAATTTGTTGAAGAGATGGAGGTCTGGGAAGTGAACAATTCGAAAATTATTACTTGGGTTAATAACTGTGTGGAGAACTCTATTGGTATGCAATTGGCTAAATATGATACTGCTAAAGAAGTTTGGGATCATTTGGAGCGATTATATACTCAATTGAATTTTGCTAAACAGTACCAATTGGAAATAGATATTCGTGCTCTTCAGCAAAAAACATGATTGTGCAAGAATTTTATTCTGCTATGACTGACCTATGGGTGGTCATATTCCATGACGTACATGTTGATTTTACAATATCAATCATGAAATGGGACATGACTAGAGCAACTATCTCAACTCATCATCATCTCATCATATATTTACATACAAGTAGAAAAACATATGATGATGATGGTTTTGGAATTTCATCTCATTTCTCCTTTGTATGAAGGTTGTGTCAGGAAGGGTATCCAGCGTAAGACTGTGACGCTCACCCCTATTACTACACTACTAAGCAATATAAAAAGTGAAATTTGACAATGTACCCTATATACCTGTACACATTCTTTTTTTTTCCTGTGACATTTTAACAACAAACAAGTAAGATCACTTTACTTGTAAGAAAATGACAACCCATATCCACAAGCAGAAGAGGTAACAAACCCTGTTATTAAATACAACAGACATCCATATGACCAAACTCATAACCCACATCACCCAGCTATTTACATGTACATATTTACATCAGAGTTTTCAAAAGAGGATACAACCCTAAACCAAAATATAATACAAGACCAAAAAGAAAGGCGACCCATCAACATAGCCCAACAGGTCGTCATCCATGTACATTGTCCTCAATAACCTGTAGGAGCTCCAGCAGCCTTCCCAGTAAGCTCATGAAATCCAGCATCACCAAACTCACCTACAATGCATGAACTACGTGAGCTAATGCCCAGTAAGCGAAAACCATGCATGTTTAATGAACAATGTATTACAAATGCAAATGCATTCTAAGATATTTTACCAGAAGTGCACATAATGCATTGAAATATATTATTTATAATCATTTCTTTACATAGGGCCCTTGACCCACCGCTATGCACGGAAGGAAAGAGCTCAACACAATATCAATAATCACATGGCCATAATCATATTGACACCGCCAGGACCATCTCCAGGGACCACCCGAGGTCCACCCCATGTCTTCCCCAATGATCCCCAGAGTCTTCCCGACGACGTGTCAATAAGGATGATCAAGTGGTCCGCCCCTCGTGACCATCGGAGGCACACCCCCTATCAACCCCTATGATCCTCGAGGAGTAACACCCACTCGCACCCTAAAATATATCATAAAAGCACGCCTCGCATGCCTCGGTGCACTAACAGTGGTCAACCAAAATCTTTTCTTTTCAAAGGAAGTTGTCATGTCGTGCATGTCTCATCTCAATAATGCTCATATGTTTGCATGCATGTGCAAATGCCAATGAATTACATGCTCAATGAAACAATAATCATCACACTCCAATATCCACCAAGCAACATATGAACATCAAGGTTTCCATAATGCATCCATCAAGATACAAGAATCGCATTAGTATCAATAAGATAGGAAATACTATGTTCATGCATTGTAGTTGCGGATGGATTTTCACTTACCTTATACAAGCTCGCGCCTTACTTACAAATTCATTAATGTTCCCTCCTAGTCTCGGTCCTGAATAATCTGTAATAATACAAGTTATTAACTTCTAACATACAATCAACAAGTTTAGTATGCCTAATCATGCAAAAAGGTATTAACTCAGTAATAATTTGATTAATCGATGAAACTATATGTGACACCCTTTTCTATAGTTAACCTATAACTTGATTCTTTCTCCCCATATGAAGTTTAAATATATATATAGGATTTGGTTCAAATGAGACCACCCTCCCTAGGTGAGACAGTGTGGACTCATCTTACCCATTGATCTTAAAAAATGAAGGGATGTGATTAATTCGGTTTTTTTTAATTATTTCCTAATTTTCGCTGATTTTAAGGGTAAGATTGTAAATTTGTAATTCAAATTAGTGGTCCCAACGAATTTTATGGTTCAAATTAGTGGTCCCAGCGGATTTTATGGACTGAAATTGACACTGCCGGATTTTGTGGCGGAATTTAAGGAACCTGGTTTCTTTCCAAATATTTTTATTTTCAAAGATAGTTACGATTCTTCTCGCATAATTAGACATCAAATAATGCATATTTAGTTATTTTGTTGGCACTGTTTTACGAAAACAAGACATAATTGAATATAACGTACTGCATATGTAGTTATACTACACTACATAAATAGGTTCAATATAATGTATATTTAGTTATGAAAATGGGATGTCGCTTTTGGAAATTATAAAAATGGGATGTTACATAATGTACTGCATATTTAGTTATTCCACAATGCATAGATAGTTTCTAGATAATACATAGTTAGTTGATATTGTTGCATAGTTTATGACGTCTTGCATAGTTAGATATACTGCTATATATTAGTTTTTTTATGCTGCATAGATAGTTTTCAGATAATGCATATTTAGTTGAGTTTTGTTGCATATTTAGTTTTCGAACTCACTGTTCGTTATTTCTCTGTAATATTGCACCGATTTTTCTTGTTTTTTCTCTGTAATTTTCATGAACTATAATTTTCGAGTTCTTCACAGTTTTCTTTATTTGCATTAATGGAGGAATGAGAGAGAGAGAGAGAGGCGTGAGATTGGAAACATTGGGAGATGTATGAGAGAGAAAGAGATTTAATTCCATTTTTGTAACTAACTTGTTATGTTATTTTACCCTACTACCCTTATATTGATTAAATTAATATTTTAATATATTTTTTATCCATTAAATCATACCCATTGATTAATAGTGGGGGATGGTTGAGATTAGTCTATTGTGTCTCACCTAGAGACATGGTCTCACTTGATCCTCCCCTATATATATATATGTGTGTGTGTGTGTGTGTGTGTGTGTGCGCGCTCATATATAATGGGTAATTAAATTAGAACCGATATCTACCCTATTTATAACTGGTAATAATTTTCTTTTCTATCATTAGCACTTCGCATATATGTTAATGAACTTCTTTCTCATTTTTATCTCTAATTCCTTAAATATAGCTATGAGCAGGAAATTCCCCACGCTCAACACCTATCAAGACGTGATTATCCTTCAACCTGTTACTGTATTTTTATTATCCAAACAAACAAAGGAATATGAATTGACATCACTTACCAATATGGCTTATTGTATGGTAATTAGCTTTACCTTCCCTCGAACCTGACCGCGTGTGTGTGAATGTGATATACCCAAGTATATATATGATATATCCTTAGTATAATGGCGGTTAAGTAAATAATGATATATAATAATTAAACTTTAATAATGGAAACATGTGGCCATGTGTCATTAGAAACACATATTTGTATAAAAACGTGTTTGATATGTTCAGATTATGAGTAAGTTGGTCAACACATATATATGTCCTACTTTGCATGCTACTATATATATTAAATGTATAATATATCCATTATATTCCCACACACCACATTTATATTCTTTTATAATTATTTTTTAATAGATTGTCCATATTTTTGATATACTACACATATTTATTATATATATATCAACTATCTTTAGTAATATATATATATATATATGTATAAATAGATTGATTTTAATCACATTATATATATATATCTCAACCCGATGGACACGTTGATGTCATCTTTCACTTCTAAATTAACCACAAGTGTAACTTAATAGCCAGCCTCTAATAGTCCGACAACTAAATACTATAAGTGAGCTCCACAAACGTAGAACTATTCATGTCATATAAAATAATCGGATTATGCAAATAGCACATAACCAACATGAAATGCATGAACTATATTGGCCAAGTGAGTCGTGAGAGGCTCGGTTATTACAAAGACTTTGCCACTTTGCTTTCTGTGTGAATTTGTAGTGTTCACTAATTTTAGACAATTAATTGACACTATAAACTTCACACCACCGACCTCACATAGTGGAATAAGATGCAGTTAATGATGATGATGATGATGATGATGATGATGATGATGATGATCATGATGATCATGATGATGTGACTGACCTTTGGGATCAATTAGCCCTTACTGAATTTCCTGAGCTTCGAGCATTTGCCCTTTACATTGCTCGTAGAGAGGAGCAACGATTGGTTCAGTTTTTGATGGCTCTTTGGAATGATTTTGAGTCTCTTCGTGGAAACATTTTGCATCGTATTCCTCTACCATCTGTTGATTCTGCTGTCAGTGAATTGCTAGCAGAGGAATTATGCCTAAGTCTTAGGCAAGGAAATGAGCTCTTCATGTTCCTACTTCATCAGTTCTTGTTGTTCCCCCTCGTCCATCTTCTGTTCCTTTCAGGCCTCACCCAAAGGTCGTTGATAATGATTTAGCTACTGTAAACAGCTAGGACATTGGAAGGCTCAATGTCCAGAGTTGAATAAAGGAGGACAACAATATTTTCAACAAATATTTCCACAACCTCAACAAAATCAGTTTGTCCACCGGCATCAACGTGTTTTTAGGCCGCCCCCACACACTCGTGTTGCTGCACGTGTACCCTCATCAGATTCTGTGACGTTTGGCGCTCTTACATCCAGTCAGCCTTCAATAGATGCAATTGCCGAACAATTTCAGAAATTCCTTGTCTCATCTCATGCTTTGTCTGCCTCAAGTTTGTCAACTCTGAGCTCGTCAGGTATATCATCCTCAATTTGGGTATTAGATTCTGGAGCTTTTCATCACATGCCCCATGAAATATCATGTTTTACTTCCACTTCACCCACAAATGCTAAACCTGTTGTAATTGTTGATGGTACTCTATTACCCTTAGCAGGAATTGGATCTGTAGTCGCACCTCAATTGTCTCTTCCACATGTCTACCATATTCCCAAACTTACATTAAATCTTGTTTGTGTTAGCCAATTGTGTGATTCAGGTTACTTAGTATCATTCTCTCCCACTTCTTGTTGTGTGCAGGATCTATATCTAACCATTACGCATCCAGATATTGCATATGATGTCCATGTTGTGAGTCAGTTTGTCACTTGCCCCACTACAGTTCATTGGGCCGCAGTTACTCGTATTTTGCGATATCTTCGTGGTACTCTTTTCGAGAGTCTTTTGTTTCCATCCACATCTCTATTAGAGTTGAAGGCATATTCTGATACAGACTGGGCTAGTGATCATGCTAATCGAAAATCCACCACTGTTTTTGTATTTTTCTTGGAGACTCTCTTATTTCTTGGAATAGTAAGAAACAAAATGTTGTTTCTCGATCCTCCACAGAAGCAAAGTATCGGGCAATGGTCTCTACTACCACTGAAATAGTTTGGTTATGTTGGCTTCTTGCAGATATGGGTGTTCATTTATCCTCACCTACTCTCATGCATTGCGATAACAAAAGTACTATTCAGATTGCTCACAACTCAATTTTCCGTGAAAGAACAAAGCACGTTGAGATTAATTGTCATGTCACTTATCATCATCTACAGCATGGGACCCTCCACTTACCCTTCATCTCGTCCTCTTTACAGATTGCAGATCTTTTCATTAAGTCTCATCCGCTTCCGCGCTTTCCTTTTTTGGTTGGCAAACTCTCGATGATTTCTACAACATCATCATTAGTTTGTGGGGATGTTAGAGTTATATTTTATTTATATTTATGGGGGTAGTTTCGTAATTTCTCTTTCTTGGTCTTGAGCTAGGGTTTTATGTTATATAGTTATAGCCCCCATTTTATGTCTTTGTGTTGTTGTATTCGAAGGCTTGTTTGTAAGACTTCTATGAAATCTTCTTCTCCATTTTCTACCACAATCATGTATACAAATTAATCTCACAAAGCCTACTATCCTGAAGCACAAGTTTCTACCCCTAAAGCACTAGAGTGTTCCATTAAATTAAAAGTGAAGACCGTTAATAGAAACGTAATATTATCACTGTTCTAAAAGACCCCGCCTAGTAAAAAAAAGTCAATCTGACTTTTTTCTCTCTCTACCCCTTTTCTCTTCCTTCTCTCTAGGAAAAAAAGAAACCTAACCTATTTCCCTTTCCCCTTCTTCACCCCTCCACAGCCGCCACCCTCATCCCTCCCCCCTCCTCCTCCCTCCTTCCCCCTCCCCCTCCATGCTTTCTGATGGAGGGCAGACGATGGCGGTTCCTTGTGATAATCGGAAGGGACCGATATTTTCGTTTCAGGGTGAAAGCGGGTCGGAGCTCCACGGAGGTGTCTCGGAGCTGAGTAGATGATGGGCTGCAGCAGTAGAGTTGGGTGAGGGAGAGGCAATTTTTTGTATTTGTTTCTCTCGTTTTTTAGCTATAGTTGTTGTTTTCTTATTTTGTTTGTATTTTCTTTCCCGGTTGATTTGCGATACTCAGAAAGTCATTTTTTTCTGCTCTCCGTAAAGATGTAGTGGTTGCTCGTGTCGTGCCGGTTTCGTTTTTTTAGTGTGTTCGGTCTCCATTAAGGAGTCAAGTCTCCCGTGGAGTGGTTTAGTTTAGGGTGGGTAGTTTTTTTAGTCCATGTTGTGAATCTGAATTGGTCTTTACCAATTCCCCGCTTGGCTTTTAGTTAGTCATGTCGGCTCTTAGCCCGTTAGCTACGATTGTAGTTGTAGTTTTAGTTTTTGAGTTGTTATAATAAAATACTATCGTTCGACAAAAAAAAAAAAGACCCCGCCTAAGAGCTAGGCCCCCCTTATCCGCCTACGTTATTTTTTCAATTAGATCCTACCTAATGCCGCTCAGGTCCCACCTAATCCCACACAGGCTCTGCCTAGGCGCTAGACCCCAATTTATCGCCCGGTTAGCGCCTAGCGATTTTTAGAACACTGAATATTATTTTCATATAATTTGACATAACGCCGTATACGATAAGCTAGGATGGACCATGATCACATTTTCATTTGAGGAGAGACTCAATGGTCTTTTGTTTGAGAGGCAATTTTAGGAGTGCCAGTAATGCGTGACATGAGAAAATGCGATTTTTGTCTTGTAATTATGGGTGTGCGGCAAAATTGTTTTTTTTTTTTTTTAAATTTCGTTTGGCAAAATCATCTCGTGTCTTATAAAAAATCTCGAATTTACTCCTTAATTTCCGGAAAACATCAAAATTATGATGATAATCTCAAGCGAGTTGGATGCGAACCCCAAATTGGGGATTTTCGATTCTCCAAGCAAGAGTAAAAAGTTTCGGTAATTGAGAAAAACACCGATATTTGACCAGGCATTGGCTTGAAATACTAATTTTTGGCTCGAGAATAAAAATCCCCATTTTTTTCCGCTCAAGTGCAATTTATGTAAGATTTCCGAGCAACTTGAAATCTCCAGCGAATTAAGGACTAAACTCGAGAGTTTTTCCAAAGATACATGGTGATATTTCCCAAATAAGATTTACAAAGGACCAAATTTGTCGCACCCAAATATTTTTATAATCTACCCTACCTTACATCAACTAGAATCGGTAGTCAGGTGTTTATAAATTCGGACATTATCTCCATTGATATAAGGTCTTAATTTTGGGTGAAGCCCACAAACAAAACCTGAGAATTTAGGTTCAAAGTGGACAATATTATATCAATAGTCCGCAGATATAATCCTCAATCAATTACAGTATTCTAACAAAGTTATCAACTTAAAATGAAGAGGTGTTCACTTTTTTTTTTCTGATGAAGCATCTCAGCTTTTATGCCACCTTAATAATGAAACTTTGGCAATGAGACATTTCTGCATGCAGATTGGTGTAATGGTCCAGCCTAAGTTGCTGGCAGAAAATCTGAGTTTGATAAGAAGTCAATGGATATGTGAAGGAACTCATAACAAACTACAATCATTAAAGAATTGGCTTCCTTCTCTTATAATGCTATAATGAAAAAAGCCATTGACATTAACTTTCTTGACCAAGAACTTGATAATATGATTTGAAGCGAATGATTTCTAATTCACAATAACAAATCCATTCAACTTGTTTATATAATTTCATGATTCACAAATCCGTAGCTCCTGTTTTGAGCTAATTTTTTAGTTATTGTGGTGGATTTTGAAGCTATCTTCTTATATTGAGTCATTTGAGTTCTTACACAAATCATCCCCAAATCAAAATCATTTCATCCAAATGCAATCTAATGGGGGTATTTGTAATTTTGAAAGATAATTAGATGTTTTTGTAATTAAATTAAACATCAGTGGTAGTTGGGTAATTACAAAAACTACCACTGAGTTTTGGGTTAATTACAAAAAAAAAAAAAAACAAACCAAGAGATACATAAAAATTACACAAAAAAAGAAATCCATTGAGGTTTTGGGGTAATTTTAATATTTTTACGAATATAAGGAGGGTGTTTGAAATGTTTTTGCTTATGAATGGGTAAACTGTAGTATATAATCAAGCCTTGTTTTTTATAATTTTCAAAAAACCGCTGGGTGGGTTTTTGGTAATTAACCCAAACATCAGTGGTAGTTTTGTAATTATCACAAGGTAGTTTTTGTAATTTATCCTGCTCTTGATAGCGGTTTGGACTTAAGTATTGAAGGGTTTTTGTGAATTGTGGTGGTAATACTAACAACTATTTTGGTGCCAGTTCCTTGTCTCCATTTTGAGCTAACCACATGATGCTTATTATATTCGTGCTTCTAACTACAACAAGCCAAAAACATTATGTATGCATCACAAGATAAAATCTTCTTTTTGCTCTTTCAGAAGAGGGTTATAAACCAATAGCAGGGTGGTAACATCAGTCTCTCACCAGACTACTTTCGCATATTAACATCGGCGGGAATTACTATTAACACCCCAAAAACTTATTAATACACCCCTTCTTCTTAATACACCCCCACCCCTCTTTTTACAAGTAACTTATTTACTTAATACACCCCAACAATTCCCAATTTACCCTTCCTCTAATTAAACCCCCAATCAAACCTCAGTTCTTTGCCCAAAACAAACATTGCTAGCGAAGAGAATTAATTCTGGCAAGCTTCAGAAAAATACTGAAACATCAACACATTTTGTACGGTAATCAAAAACAATTTTGTTAGAAATCTTTTTGATTGGAAATCTAGTTTGGGCTCGTCATTTTCTGTTCAAAACAAAACCATGAGGAAGGGGAAATCTAGTTTGGGCTCGTCATTTTCGCATCAGGATGTTCTTTGTCTTTAGTTTCTGTTTTTGCTTTGAATTGCTTCATTTGTTTGATCATGATGTGGGTTTTTATCCTCTTCTTTTAGTCCTGTGGTTCTAGGCTCTCCTTTGTTGAGTGTCCTCTTATTTATCTTATTTGGAAGTGCTTTCTCTGTTTCCAAAAAGATTTAGTAATTCTATCTTCAAACATTTTCTTAGGCTTATTAATACTCTGTGAACAAGAAAAAAGAGGTAAAAGAAACATTTCCGTAGGCTTATTAACACATTGACGTGCGAAAAGAAAGAAGATTATAAGGATTAAAAAAGGTGGGTGTATCTAGAGATTGGGTATGTGTATTTTAAAAAATTACTAGAATACTAAGGGTATTTTAGTCTTTCAAATAATGATATTTTTTATAATTAAATAGGAAGGGTGTATTGATAGATGTTGGGGGTGTTAATAGTGACTCCCAACATCGGCAGGCGTTTAAAATTTTACAAATACTACCCCTGAGATTTAGCCTAGTTACATTAAAATCCATTTATCTTTCAAAATTACAAATAACTCCTTGAAATTTATTTCTTTTTTACTAATTGCACCCTCAATAGGGAGCATTCGCTAGATAAATACAAACCTCAAATGGGTGTTTGTAATCGGATGGGATCTCCTATTCCAAAATGGTGTTTCATCTCTTATTCCACCGCACGGATGATTGCCACGTGTATAGAAATTACCATATTAAAACCCCATAATTTAGGCGTGATTTATGCTCCAAAATTAATATGGTAAATTCTATACACGTGGCAATTATCCGTGTGGTAGAATAGGAGATGAAACACCATCTTGGAATAGAAGATCTCATCCGGTTTGTAATACATTGGGGTGGTATATTTGTAATATTGAAAGATAACCGAATTTTTGTTTAACTAGGCTAAAACTCAGAGTAGTATTTGTAGTTATCCAAAATTTAAATGAATTACAGAAGTTTGGCTTTTAACATGAAACGCGTGAAATCAATTTTCTTTTTGTGAAAACGCATATTATAAATCATACCATAACCAACAACATAACAATTCAAAAAAGACGTGGAAAATTAACCCACATGCTATTAGTTGGGGATCGAACATGAGATCTAGTAATCTCATGGCCTCCACCTTACCACTAGGGGAAGGCCTCATTCACTCAAATCATTTATTCATGACCCAAACACGAGTATTCAAAACCACAAGTAATCGGATATTTTCACAACAGGTCGCCTATTATCTTGATAAGGAAAAACGGAGAGAGAAACTTGCAGTCTGCAGAATACATGACATTGGAAGTAGAATAGCATACCATACCAGAAACAATGCTAACAAGTGTCAAAAATCACAAATTTCAAGCTTCAAACATGCATTTAGCAAAATTGTCTCACTCTGCACATAATTTAAGTCAAAAAAAGAAAGAAAAAACTCGATATAGATACAATACCAAAAATTAAAACTAAAAGCCAAAACGAAAATCACCAGCAATGCACACTGAATTATCCTCGGTTACTAATAATCCTTCATATATATTATACAGAGAAAGGCTTAGAGTACCTCTAGAGTTCACGCTTTTAGCAACGGCATCTGACTCTGGCTCACTAAACCGTGTTTCTCAATCTGATATTGCATATTTCACATGTATCGATTTAGGCTGTTCCGTTTTCCCCTTTAGCTTGATCGTGCTTGTCTAGTTGGCTAAAGTTGCCTTTTTGCTTGAAAAGCTGAGTATGGTGATGCCTACAGTAGAGCTGATGCTCGTGGGCAACATAATTTGATGGGCTAATCACACAGCCGCCATGGCTGCACTTGAAACAAGCCCGGTGATACGAAACTCCATCGACAGCTACCTATTAAATTATAAGTCATCGACACGTTCGACCGAATCATTGAGTTTGAATTCAATTGTAGCAATGATTTAATTTTTGGATAATTACAAATAATTACACTTGAAGTTTGACCTAATTACGAAAGAAACCCTGTTATCTTTTAAAATGGGATCATTACAAATACAACCCCTGAGATTTGGGGTAATTACAAAAAAAAAAAAAAAAAAACAGACAAGTTTTAGAATTACCAAGAAAAAACCCTGACATTTGATTATGCTTTGGTAAGGGGACAACTGTAACATTTTTTACAAATGTAAAGGGGGTGTTTGAAATGTTTTTGCTTATGAAGGGGGTATCGTGTAATATAAAACCAAATCTCAAGGGGTTTTTTGTAATTTTCAAAAACCTCTAGGCTTTTTTGTAACTACCCCAAACCGCAGGGGTAGTTTTTGTAATTATCCCTTTTAAAATTACAAATATCCCCTCAAGGTACTACAAACTCCCTTGGGATTTGTATTTGCTTAACAAATACACTCTGGTCTCTTGAGGGTGCCATTTGTAAAGTAGAAAGAAATATCAAGGGGGATGTAATTTTAAAAGATAGCTGAGAATTTTTTGTGATTAGACTGAACCTCAAGGGTATTTTTCTTTTTTTGTAATTAACCCTTTGATTTTCGTCTTTTTTTAGTCAGAAGTACCTTTTCAAGAGGGTAAACTTTCTTGCTGCAAGCGACACATTTATCTTGAGTACCGGCAAACAAACTTGACATTTTGCTATTCCCGGCGCCCTGCTCAACAGATCTGTCGACTCGAGCAGTTTTTGGAGCCCCTGAGAATAATATAGGGAAACAGATGAGCTAAAAAGGTAAAATTCTGGGGGACAAAGTTAAGATCAACTAAAGTTCTGCTATATAACCTTCAAAACTTTTATCCAGGCTGCCAGTCATCTTGAAGAGTTGGTCAAAATGAGGTTTGCAGTATAGAACCCTTCATAGGAAGAGTAATTACTCAGCTGCACCATAAATGAAAACATTACGGATCAACGTGTGAGCAATGCATTAGGCATTTACTGCACTAAATGACATGAAAGAGTGCAAAGTTGAAGGCTCTTATCATCTTTCGACATGGACAAAGTCCGTTTATAGTATCAAGACTCAAGTTATATTACAAGGCATGAAAAAATTGAGCGGAGAGGTATGCAGCAAAATTTCATCATATTGTTGATTAGGATTTAGGACCGAGAAGAACCGTGAGTCATGTACGAAAGGCAAAGTGACTAAACACAGATAATATTGGCAGAATTAGGTTAAGTCAATCAGCAACAAGCCATGCCTAGTCATCTCAGGTCACCACTCATGATCAACTGAAACATTAACTTAGGGACTGTTTGCAAGAACTTATGCTTTTAAAAGAAGTGATTATTATAGTAAAAGTGAAAAGTAGTTGAGAATCAAAAATTAGAATGTTTGCAAATAAAAGCTGAAAGTTGATTAAATTAACAGAGTTTGTTTGGTGAATAAAATTTAAAAGTGTTTTTATATATTCCAAAATGAAACCAAAAGCAGGATAAAAAATCTAAAGTACCTCTCCTCCTGCTTTTAGATTTTGATTAAATTATATAGAATGGAAGCAGAAGTTGAAATTTGAAACACTTAAAACTACTTTTTCTTTTTCAGCCAAAAGTTGATAATCACTTTTTTAAGTGTTTGCAAACACTTAGTGTCTCGACAAGTTTGAGTAAGAGGTTCAGAAACAACAATGTTTCTCATGAAGGAATAAAGAAAAGGATAAGTGGGGAGACATTATGTGTTTAAGTTTCTTAACATGAAGGACAGTGGTGGCAAGAAGACAAATTGAAAAGCCATATAATCTCATCATCCACAGCGAAATTCAGCAGTACATAAGTATAATGAAGATGTTGATGGAATTAAGATTAATTTTGTTGTAAGAAATAATATGATCTAAGCCTCCGAGATCAACATGTAATTAACCCTGCCAAATGGACTCATTGCTTACTTCTGAGAGAGAATGAATTTGTCACATTAAACTTGCCTATTTCACCTGCTGACAACATGCGGCATGCTTTATGGAGTATATGATCACCTATTTAGAAGCTAATTCTTGCTACAATCGATATCCTTCATCGGCCCAATTGAGCACAATATTGGTGAAAAGTGAAAACATGATAGCGGAATGAAAAATAGGCAGAATAATTGCACTGTTCTAAGGACATGAAACTGCAAATTGATTAGTAGATCAGGAATTTGTAATAAAAAATTTGTACTCACATTTGAAAGTGTCATGAGACTCCGTTTCCACTTTGTGTGTTCCTCTTCCTATTCCACTCCATTGGATGATTGACATATGTTTATATGATAAACATGAGTTGTTGATCTTTTAGATATATTTACACATGTCAATCATCCAATGGAGTGGAACAGGTAGTGGAATAGGAAATCTAATCCCTTTGAAAGTGAGGGAGCGTTTGCAAAATTTTAAAAATGATTGTCAGCTTTTGACTGGAAAAAAAAAATAGTTTTTAGTGTTTTCAAATGTCAACTTCTGCTTCTAGTTCTAAATAATTTAATCAGAATATAAAAGCAAGAAAAACGGTGTTTTAGGTTTCTGTTTATTCTTCTAGTTTCATTTTGAAATATGTAATAACAGTTTTACAACTTATTCACCAAACACTCTATTAATTTAAGGGATAATTACAAAAACCACCCTTGAGGTTTGGGGTGATTACAATAAAACCCAGAAGTTTCAAAATCACAAAAGCCCTCTTGAGGTTTGCTTCTACCTTACATTCTTACCCAACTGTTAGTTGAACGGACGGAATTCGCTGACTTCATCAAATATTTTACAATCGAATCCCTTAATTTTTCTAAATATTACAAATAGCCCCAACTTTTTATCTTACATTTTACAATTTAATCCTTAAAATTTTCTACGTAGTACAAATAGCCATACGAAAAGTTGAATCCAAACTCGTAGAAACTAAAACAAACGAAACTAAAACTATTTCACGATCAAGCAACACTTAAGAATTTGATAACCTACACCAAACTATCGTCCGATCGAAAAGTTCTCCCCGTCAACTCTTCAATAGATTCTCATCCCTCATAATACAATCTTCTAAAACTAGAACTGATACCATCAACACGGGCGTAGCTAGGGGGGTGCCACCCCGGCCCCCGGCACACCCCAAATTTTTTTTTGTCCCGTTTTTTGTGGAAAAAAAATAAAAAAAAATTTATGTGTTTTTTTAAGGGGAAACAATAATTGAGCTAGGGCGAAATGGGGAAAAAAATTTTGGGCTAGGGCTAACCAGTCGAGCTGGCTACGCCCCTGACCATCAATAATCAAGCAAGCAATCAAGGCCATCGATCATCACTCATACTCATCTCAACAAATTAAACCAAATTCCAAAACCAATCACATGTTAGCAATCTTTCAAGCAAAACCCTCATCAGAACAAAATATACTCTGTGCAAAAAACAAACACAATTCTTGAATATATCAAATAAGCAAACATCACCAGCAAAAAAAAATACACCACAAGGGCTGTAATAAAAATCAAACCTTGAGGGTTCCTTTGCAGTGATGGCACCTAAAACAAGCCCTGTGATACACTTTGTTGTCAGCTGTGAGTTCATCCACCAAATACACAGTCTTTTCACAGGCCTTACATTTTTGTGTTGTACCTGCAAAAGTTGCCATATTTTCTTGATTCTTTTTACTCCCTCTACTTTCAAAAACTTGGATCTTGATTCTTGTTATTGTTACCACCCAAAAGAGAGAATTGAAAAAGAGCAGTTCAAAGAAAATTAATGCTACAAAATTAATTCTGCCAACCCTTTTTAATTTTTCTCTCTTTCCTTTCTTTGTTTTAGAGTAATTTACAGGTCAGCTAGTCAGAAAAGTGGGTGTACTATGCAGGGCGTTACGAGGCTTTGACAAACTATGAATTTTTTTTTTTTTTTTTTTTATAATCCAGATATCCGATTTTTCAGGATTTTTACAGTAAGTGGCAAGGTTTACAGGAAAGCAACGTGATTCGCTCTCCTTAACAAACCCCCACAATATTTCAAAATGAAAATCTGCTCCACACGGATTCGAACCTGCGTCGCTGGAGGAATTCACCCCACATCACCTTAGCCCTTACCACTTGGCTATGCCCCTGGGGGCACTATGAAATTTATTTGTAGTTGTTCACACGGGGGGCATTTATGGGATAATTTAATTTGAACTGTTTTCGTTCTATAAGTTAAATTACATATATTTTTTTGTACTATTTATGTTAGGCTTAATTGCAAAATATGCCCTGTAACTTAGGCCATTTTGCATTTTGGGACTTTTATTGTTTCACTTTTAATTTTTGCACTCCAATTTAAAATTTCAGGCACATTGTGCCCAACAGTCGCCGGATTCCATCCAATTGCTCACGTGGCATCCCGAAGTGGTCCCACAATTGGAGATTTTATGATTTTCCGGCCAGTTTGCTGAGGTGGAAAATTATATAAATACATATATTTAATATTATCCCACATGGAATATTTTTGGAGGGAAAATAAAGAAACCTAACTACAAAATTCCCCTCTCTTTTTTTCGTTCCCAACTTAAGCAGAATCAGAAAACAGAGGTTAAACCCAACCATAAATTATTCCTTCATTCTTCAACATAGAGTTCGTTGTTTCATCTTCCTCCATTCTTCAACATCAATATCGAAAATGTCTCATGTTACTGGATATGAGACTTGTTTCTGTGGACGGCCTGCCGTGATTCGAACCTCATGGATGGAGGACAATCCTGGGAGAAGGTTTCAATCGTGCCTGAACTTCAAGGTAAGGATTCGGGTTGTAATTGAAAATTTTCTGTATGCAGTAAAAACCATTTTTTTTTAATGTTGCAGTAAAAAATTTTCTTGTTTTTTATTTGTAAAACGGAGAGGGGGATGTCAATTTTTCTCCTGAGAAGATCCTCCTATGTGTAACAGAGCTAGACAAATTATTCCTGGGCTGCTTCGTAAGATAAACCAGATTCAAGATGAATTAGAGAAGCTGAAAGAGAAGAATGTACGACTGGTTCTTTTGCAAGAAGAAGTGGGGAAGTTGAAGTCACAAAACAAAAAACTAATTGTCTGTGTTATTGTGATTCCAATTGTTTTTGGCATATTCTGCGTTATTTGGTCTGGATTCAAGCAGTCTGATGCAAATGGTTTGTCTAGTGTTTCATAATTCAAGATGGTAGCTTGAAGATGATGTATGATGTCAAAGTTTATATTTTGATGATATGTTTAAGGTATTTAAGTAGAAGCGTATGTTGTTTATATTTGGTGGTGTTTGGTTATTGTAATTTAGATTTGAACTTGAAATCTTGTCATGTCTATGGATATCTATAGTGTTGTAATATAATTTATGTTAATGTTATGTTGGTTATCCTTGGTATGTTTTTTGATGTTTTATTGTGTTATGTTGGCTATACTAACTGGTAAGGCAAGAAAACAAGGTAAAATAAGCACATTACAACTGTCAATGTGTTATGTTTGCTAACTGGTAAGCAAAGCAAACAAGGTGAAATAAGCACATTTACAAAAGAGTAGGTCTCTTGTATAACCGTCTTACGGATCATAATTTGTAAGACGGATCCCAAGATCTGAATTCGGATCCAATACCCATATTTTATAAAAAAAATAAAAAAAAATGCACAACAATCTCTGTCTTCTGTTCACTCCAAATCCCGTCTCCCTCTCTTTATATCTTTCTCTTTCTCTCCTCACCTCTATTCTCGTTTTCTTCCCTCTCTGATTGTCCTCACCCCTATTCCCGTATTCTCTCTCTGCTTGGAACAATATGCCTGCATGTTTCATGTTACATTAATTAGTGATTTAGCTAGATTTGGGGTTTTGATTTACAAGATTATTTTTATTTTTGATGATTATCTGTTTTTTTTTTTCTTTTTCTAAGGTTTGCTAGAATACATAAAGAAGATATGTTGAGTGTTATATGAGAAAATAATATATAAAATCTTGAACATAGCTTGCACAAAATTTTAAAACCAACCACAAAATCTCATTGTGGTTGCGCTTTTGATGTTGAAATTTGAGTGGAAATAGAGTGATTTTTCTTGGTTGATTTGAATCAATCTGGTTGTGGTGTTTTGGGGATATTACCAGTGGAATGGTGATCATGACTAGAGGGGTCTATATAAGGTGGTTGATTGAATAACATCCCAAAACTTGACTGATAATCAAATAGTACTTTTCAGGAAAAAAAAATGATTCTTTTCAGAGAAAAACTAATACTTTTCTGGGAAACTACTATATATATATATATTACTAGTTTTGTTATTTTAAAAACATATACTTTTCAGAATAAAAGTGATACTTTTAAATAAAAATTGATACTTTTCGGGTCTGAAGTAATACTATGTTAGGAGAGCTACTAATATAGTTTTGTAACATTGAAATATATACTTTTTAGAGTAAAAGTGATATTTTTTAAAATAAAAAGTGATACTTTTGGACTGGTCTGTATATAACTTTGCAAGCAAATAATCAATTTTATTACTTTTGAAAATGTATACTTTTTAGAATAAGAATGATACCTTTTTAATAAAAATTGATACTTTTCGAGTCTAAAATGGTACTATATGAACTATTAGTGTATATATTTTTGTTACTTTGAAAATATATACCTTTCAAAGTAAAAGTGATACATTTTTAATTAAAATGATACATTTCACTTTTGAACAAAGGTAGCATATAAATTTACAAGTAAATACTTAGTTTTGTTAATCTGATTAATGTATATTTTTCAAAGTAAAATTGATACTTTTTTTAATACGTGATAATTTTCGAGTTTAAAGTGATACTATGTCAAGGGAAACAACTTTTGTAATTTTGTTACTTTAATGAAAACATATACTTTTTATAGTGAAAATGATACCCTTTTTTATTTATTTAAAAGTGACTCTTGAACAATGATGTATATAACTTTGCAAGTAAATAATCAGTTTTGTCTTGAAAACGTATATTTGTTTCGGGTAAAAGTGATAATAATAAATATGATATTTTTCGAGCCTAAAGTGATATTATGTCAAGGGAACTACTAATATAATTTTGTTACTTTGAAAATATTTATTTTTTAAATTAAAAGTGATATTGTTTTTAAATAAAATGTGACACTTTTGAAAAATTCAGCTTTGTTCCTGGTGATTATTTGTAATTTTGATATTAAGCTCAAAAAATAATTTCTAAGGCATAATGATTTCACACCTACATTCTAATTTGTTAAGATTCACGAGAATCACAATCCAGATATGATAAATAAGGATTGCAATTGGTATTGGATCTACACATGGACCAACACAATTTCATTGAGTTTCGGCTTTGGGCGGTGCAACTAATGATTTCAACTTAAAAAATAAGCCCACACAATTATTGTACCCAGCCCATAAATCTTCACTGACAGTTGGGCAGGCAGGCGGCAGGTCAGGCACGATCCGTCTTACGGGAAATGACCCGTAAGACGGTCCTATACAAGTTTTTTCCTTTACAAAATCTTGTATGAATTATGTCTGCATTCCAAAATCTCAATAGAATGTCAATGTGCTTCCTTATAGAGGTGGCAAGCACATTTTGTAACCAAACCAAAATACAAATAGACATTATTTTGGGGTTTAACAAAATCAAAATAACATCTTACAAACATGTAAGATTAAAACATCCATGCCTATTCTAACAAAACAGAGTTGGCACAAAGTTTTTGGACATCATAATCCATACAAAAAAGGAGAATTCCTAGACTAAACACTAGGAGGCCTGAACAGATTTTTGGAAATCTGCAATTGGCTCCACACTGAAGGACCTTGGCTTGCTGGAACAACCTGAGATTCTTGTGTCGGCACAAAGTTGTCAACTTCAGCAACTTCTTCATGTTCAACCTCACTTTGAGTAGGTG
The DNA here is from genome assembly GCA_016081115.2 of Rehmannia glutinosa. Taxonomy (NCBI): domain Eukaryota; kingdom Viridiplantae; phylum Streptophyta; class Magnoliopsida; order Lamiales; family Orobanchaceae; genus Rehmannia; species Rehmannia glutinosa. The sequence continues at coordinate 48,793,143 of CM071930.1, forward strand.
GATAGGTGGTCAGAGAAACACCAATATTGGATGATGCATTGGAAGCTGGCCTTGGTGGAATGAACAATCTTTTTCATAGAGGCTCCAAATCAGTTGCATTCATCTCATGCTCCAAGTCTGCTGCATTCATACCATGCTCCAAATCAGCTGCATTCATCTCATTCTCCAAGTCATGTGCATTCATTGGAAATGCTTCTTAGTAAATATGTAAATGAAATAACTTACTGTCTCCTGGGCAAATGCTTCTTGAGTTGCATTGTTTGGATCTGCACCCCCTTCTTTGTTTTTGGGACATGTTTTGGCATTATGTCCTGCATTTCCACAAGTCCTACAATGGACTATTCTTTGTTGTCACTTTGACTTCATTGGTAGTTTTCCTTTCCCCTTTTCTTCTGCTTCAAACATGGTTCATCTATTTCCCTTCTCCTTGACTTTGATGGCCTTCCAATCCCCCTTCCAAATTGTGGAGGCAGTGGTGGAATGAAATTTGTCTCATCCCACAGCTCTGAACCATTCACACCAAGAATGGATGGAGCATAAACTTTCTTATATGTTTCCACAGTATAGCAGTCTCCCTAGCTTCAAGTATACACATGTTGAATGTTTCATAACAGTTATTGAGCAGCATTTCACACTTAGATTTTTCCCTAAAATGAGATCTACTCCACTGATTTGGTGGCTTATCATTCAACCATGCCCATGCACTCTCATTCATTGCCTTCAATTCCCTCATTCTCACATTGAACTCTCCCACTGTACTTGCCTGTGCAGCTCTCCATAGAGCATTTTTATAGGCTTGTCCCCTAAAACCTGCTGACTTGATGTTACCATGCAAGTGCCTAACACAAAATATGTGCTCAGCATCAGGAAACACTTCACTCATAGCCTGGACCAATCCTTTCTGCTTATCACTCATGAAAGTGTAGAGATTGTTGTTTTCAATATTTAGATCATGTTTTAGGATCAGAAGAAACCATTCCCATGTTTCTCTATTCTCTTTGCAAACTACAACCCAAGCAATGGGGTACAAATTGTTGTTAGGATCAACACTAACAGTTGTTAGTAAGATTCCTTTATGAGGCCCTTTCAAATGACAACCATCAATACCAATTATTGGCCTACAACCACCTAAAAACCCTTGCTTCAGTGCATCAAAACATGTGTAAAATTTATTGAACCTATGCTACCCATTTTCATCCTCCTCAGTACCTATTATAACAGTTGATCCAGAATTAGACTTCCTAACCTCTTCAGCATAGTCCCACAATTTAGTATATTGTTCATTTGGGCTTCCTTCAAGTTCTTTTAGTGCTTTTATTTTTGCTCTATAAGCTTGGTATTTTGTAACATTGCATCTTAGTTCATTTATCACATCCAGTCTGAATCCTTTTACACTTCTTTTAGGATCTGACTTGAATTTTTTGCAAGTATTTCTCACTCAGCCAAGATGTTTTAACATTTTTAACATTGTATGTTGGTGCACAAGAGTGATTAGGATTGTATTCTATGATTTTAAAGCTCTCTTGCTCTTTCAGCTTGATTAAATTCATCTTCCAGCCACATTCCTCATCCCCACATCTCACATAGCACCTACCTGGGTCAGATTTTGCAATTCTAAAGTTCTTTTAGTTCTAACTGCATATGAAGTTATTGCTTTTTTAAACCCATCCTTAGAACTAAAGACCATGTCAATATCAAACACAGGATCATATATCATAGCAGGATTAAACACATGATCACTGGGTCCATCCCTCTCATCATTACTAATCTTATGCTCATCCAAGTCTACTTCATTCTGCATAAGATCATCTTCTCCTGACTTTGAGCTATCACTCTCACCTAAACCATCATCCTCATGACTTGATTGACTACGATCAACATTCTCAACAAACAACATATCATCATCTTCACTAGATACATTCCCAATATCATAGTCACTATCACATTCACTATCATCACTTGAACCACTTGAACTCTTCTCAATATTCTCATCACTTAAGTTCCCCATATCATAATCACTATCATAGAGCTCATTGTCACCTAAACCCCCATTCTTCTCATGTCCCACACTTTCACCTAAACCCTCAGTAGGTGGCCTAGTTCTTACCCCATCATCCTCTGCCCTAGTACTTTCCCCATCACCCTCTGCCCTAGTTCTTCCCCCATCATCCTCTGCCATATTACTTTCCCCATCACAACTCTTGTTGAATTCCACATAAACATGCATTTCCCTCAATAAAAGATGTTTAATGCACCATTTCTTTACTTGTTCATCAGAAAACAAGCCTCTAAATATGTTGTTCATATGAATAAAAAACCGCATAGTTCCAGGTTCCTTTAACACTTCGCCACTAAACTTTTGTAAGTTACCTAACATGCAGGTTTTAGCATCCACATAATCATACACAATCACATTACCTCCCACATAATGTGCAATAGGATTATGTCTAAACTCACCTCCATAATGAAATACCAGAGTCAATTTTCCTCCTCCACGACCTGTGTATATGAAAAAAAAATGAAAAATTTATTATTAAATTAATTTTAGATTAAATAACAAAATATAAAAAGGAATCTTGACAGCAATCCAACCCCACATGTATGTCAAGTAGGTAACATGCATTTATCAAACAAATAAAAAACGAATCTTGACCCATACAGTAGTTTATAAAATTTATTTGAGGACCACCTACCCCTGAATCAGTACAAAAGCTAAAGATTCTTCTACCTTTTTCAAAGCAACTGTAAAAACTCCCTGAACCCTTCGAAAAAATACAGAACACTTACCATATGGTGGAGGAGGTAGGTTTACATTTCTATCACTGCGCACATACACCATTCTTGTTCTCTTTTTCGTGAAGATTTGCAGAAACCCTAGCTTTTCTTTCTCTTTCGAAGGGTTTTTTGTGGGGCTTTTCTTTCTCTTTCTTTCTTCAACTGTTTCCCGCTTGGTTGGTCCTATGTGGCAAGGTAAGTCAATTTTTAATTATTTTTTTTACACATCATCAGCCAACTCAGCCAAAATTGACAAGAAAATGTAAAATCTCCAAATTGAGAACATCACGTGCACATCACGTGAGAAATTTTGGGGAATTGGACGGAATCTGGCGACTTTTGGGCACAATGTGCCTGAAATTTTAAATTGGAGTGCAAAAATTAAAAGTGAAACAATAAAAGTCCGAAAATGCAAAATGCCCTAAGTTACATGGCATATTTTGCAATTAAGCCATCTATGTTATGGATTCTTTTCTGGCCAAAAAATAAAATGTTATGGATTCTTTAAATAGAATATTTTATCCAAATAAATGTGTACTCATATAATTTATTACTAAATTTAATGTTCTAGCAAGGCCATTTGTGTTAGGTGTCTAGATCTATTTTTAGATTATTGAAAGGGCAAAATACAAACACCCAGTGAACTTTGTCTTATATCTTATTTATTTTCTGAACCTAGAAGTGTAATACTTACCCCTCAATTAAAATATAATTTAATATATGGACAAAATGGCCCTCAATAACAATAGCTTTTAGCATGTTTTAATAATTGTACCTCAAGTTTGATTTTATGTTCTTTATGAACCAAAAGATACTTTAAATCATTTTTCTTAGAAAAAGCAGTTAGCAATTAAACTAATTCAAATATTAAAAATATTTTAATAATAAATGAGTATAACACAAAAGTCAAAAATAGTGTGACTATTTGAGCTCAATATAAATTAACTTTTAAATCTTAAACTCTTTCAAATAATATGAAGAAATATATTTTTGTATACAAATATACATACATATTTTTTTTTAAAATTATTGGTAATTTATATTTGTAATATATATGCAATAGTTTAGTAAGAAAGAAAAATAATACATATTTTTTTGAGGAACCACTTGGGTGTTCAGTCAAAAATCTTTGCTCAAACAACAAGTTAGTACTAAAATATTTTAATAAAACTAATTGGGTGTTCAATCAATTTGTTTCATTAATTATAAATTTTTTTGAGGAAGTTTCATTAACAATATTTTTTTTACAATGGGGGATAATATATAGGCAAGGGGAGATACGCACTTGTATGAGATTAAATCTATGGCGATTGTCCTGACAACACAAGTCTATGCCACTACAACACAAAGTTGATCCCAGTGTCATTAACAATATTGATTATTCATTAAAGACGGTAATTTACTGATGGTATATTTTAAAGTATGAATATTTAAGAATCTTTTATGTTTTTCAAATTTCAAAATCCTCAAACTGTAAATGCTTGACTAGTAAGTAGTAACCTTATTATTGCATATAATGAATAATCATTATTTATCATATTATAGGTACGTCAGGCAAACACTGACGTGTTTCTTAAATATAGTTTCAATAAATATATGAGATAAATTCACTTTTGGTACCCAAAGTATTAGCGGTTTTTACTTTTGATATCCGCTTTTTGGGGCTTCTCATTATTAGTATCCAACGTTTCAAAATTCACTCATTTTTGGTATGTTCCGTTAGTCAACCGTTAAAGACTAACGGTTGACCAACTGTAGCAAGTTTCCACGGTTGGTGCATGCTTCACGGCGTCTCCGGCGCCGATTCCGGCGACCCCAAGTGTCGTGCAACCACTCATTTTGAGTGTATCCGCAAGCCCTATAATGCCCAGTGGTCAATTTCATGATTTGAGCTCGTCTCGATGCCAATTGACGATAATTAAAAAAACCCAAAGTTTAATTCAAAGTCAAATTCCATCCAAGATACTCCCCCAAATCCAAAATTGAGCATACCATCGTCTTCCTCATCTTAAGGCGCACAAATCCCACTCCTCAATCGGTCCGATTTGCCCCCCGAACCAAAAATGCATAAAAGGGGATCTTAAAATCGATTTTTCGACTTTTAGGGGCCCATATCTCCATGTTGCCGGCCGAATTGGCCTCCGGTCAAGAAGACAAAGTTGCTCAGGATAAAATTTTGAGTCAGAATTTCTCAAAAAAAAAAAAAAAATTGAGTCAGAATTCACCACCCCCGTCCAACATTGCTCCGACTCCGGCCGGTCAACCGTTAGTCTTTAACGGTTGACTAACGGAACGTGCCAAAAATGAGTTTATTTTGAAACGTTGGGTACTAATAATGATAAGCCCCATAAAGCGGGTACCAAAAGTAAAAACCGCTAATACTTTGGGTACAAAAAGTGAATTTATCCCATAAATATATCTACAAACTTCAAGTCCCGATGTTACATCATTAATTTTTAATTAAATTTAATATTACGTAAATCCTAATTTAAAATTCTATTATATATATTTATGTGGATTATACTTATATGTTGAAAAATAAAAAAAAATCATCATATTATAGTGGAATGATGAGAAATCCACACAAAAGTTGATTAACTGGATGATGTTTTTTTCACCTTTTATATATACCGTGAGTTGCAATTGCACCTTAAGGTCATGGGTTCAAATCTTGACTATCGCGGAGTGAGGGGTTGGAGTTTGACCCTCCTCCCCCAGAGATTAGGATCATCCTTGAGAAGGACGGATATCCCATAGTACGAAGGAAGTATTGTGTTTGTGCCCCAGCTGGTGCGAGGATACTCTTGATCGTCAAAAAAAATATATATATATATATATATATATATACCGTGAGTTGCACCAGCAATGGACAATAATATATATATATATATATATATACCGTGAGTTGCACCAGCAATGGACAATAATTCCTTAATGCAGTACACATGTCAAGGTGAGTGGCTTTATATATTCAGACCAAAACTTGACTGCTGGTATTGGGAATCGGGACTCGGGACCTGTGGGCGGAAAAAATTTCAGTACTAAGATTCGGACATTTTCTGCTTTTTAAGGTGTTAATTAAATACAAATAAATTGTGTACTAAAAGAAACTACAAATAAAATATTTTCTTACTTCCTGTTCCTCTACGGAAAAATGGATTTTTTTTTCTATTCTTTTTTGGGAGGCAAGTGGTAATTTACACTACATTATACATACGTTTATCTCCATAGCCAGGAAGGTTAGACACCATCAACTTTCAAACTAAAGAATAAATGATGAATTAATTAAGTTGTGTACAATTTAAGAGAACTTTAGAATTTAAACTTTTCATTTCTCATGTTTTTTAATATTTTTATTTTAGAAAGAACTCTTAATTAATTTTTTTAAAAATGATGAATTAATTTCACGCACACACATATTATATTAAAGTAAAATCTCAGTAAAAGTTTTTTTAATAATATATTGGAAAGGAGCCCTTTGCTGAAGAGAAAACCCTGCAAAAATCTCATGATAGATCATATTTATTTAAGTTTATTTTATATTTTGATCTAAGTATACATGTTGGGGACAATGGAGCCGTGATCTGAGATTTGATTTATCCAAAATATTCGACAAATCACACAAATGAGATGATGATATGAAATTAAATGGTATCAACAGAACATAGTGCACACATAGATTTTACATGGTTTGATAAAACTCACACATGTCCACAAAAATTTCTGTTCTTTATTAATAAAGAATTTATAGGAAAATATAGGATGCCATTAAGCTTACAAATGCAGAAAACTACTCTCATCTTAGCAACACCGGAATACTATTTGATATATTGAATATTGAGTGAATTGTTGGCACAATGGTGGTCTTATATATATAAGACAAAGGAACAATCTAGATACAAAATGTTGGCACTATTCTATTAGCTGATCTTAGATATTTATTTGCACAGAATATTCCCTTATTATCTAATGATTGATAGATGATTTGCTACACATGATCCTGACAGATATAGTGAGCTCATGAGGTGGCATCTGAGGTGTAATTATCTTTATCATGCTCCCTCAACTTGATAGAGCCTTTGGAAACAACGCCTAGCTTGTTTTGAAGGCGATGGAAGAGTTGCCCTGATAACAACTTAGTCAAAATGTCAGCTACCTGGTCCAAGGATGGTACATGTTGAACCGAAATAGCCTTAGTCATCACCTTTTCTCGGATGAAGTGAAGATCAAGCTCAAAATGCTTGGTTCTAGAATGAAAACGGGATTTCGGCTAGAGCAATAATGACTTGATTATCAACCCAAATAGTGGGAGAACGGGTTTGATGAATTTGCAATTCTCCTAACAAAGATTGTAGCCATATCAAGTCACATGTAGCATGAGATAGACTCCGATATTCAGGTTCCATACTTGATCTCGACACCACTGATTGCTTCTTGGATGTCCAAGTTATTAGATTGTCACCCAAATAAGTGCAAAAACCTGATGTAGAGCGCCTATCATCTGGATCCAATGCCCAATCTGCATCTGAATAACTGATTAGGTTAAGATGCAAAGAGGCTGTGAATTTTAAACCATAATCCGAAGTCCCAGAAAGATATCTCAATATCCTTTTAACCGCCTTCCAACTGCTATCAAAAGGAGTGTATGCATTGGCTGACCTTGTTCTCTGAGTAGCTAATGTCTGGACGAGTCACAGTGGCATATTGTAATGCCCCTACAATGCTTATGTAGAGCTTGCTATCCTGTACAGGTTGTCCATCAAATTTGGATAAGGATGGTGATGAAATCATAGGATAACCAAGACTTTTTGCCCCTTCATCCCAGCCTTGTCCAAAACATCTTCAATGTATTTCTTCTGATTGAGAAAAATGCCATTTGAAGTAGGAGTAAACTCAATGCCATAAAAAAAATGGAGTGACCCCAGATCTTTTAAAGAGAAGAACTCACTGAGAGCACCAATCAATTTATGGACTTCTTTGTTATCATCTCATGTGATGACTATGTCATCAACATAAGCAAGAACTAAGAGACAAGATGATCCTCGATGTCTGTAGTAGAGTGAACTGTCAGCTTTAGACATAGTAAATCCCAAAATGAGCAAAACTCCAGCAAGCTTGCTAGTCCAAGCTCTAGAGGCTTGTTTAAGCCCATAGAGAGATTTCTGAATTTATAAACCATGTTCTTATCACTATCCTTTTCAAAACCCGGAGGTTGTGCCATGAATAAATCAGTGTCAATTTCTCCATTTAAAAAGGCATTGTCAATCTCAATCTGCCTTATAGCCCAAGAGTTAGACAATGCTAAGCTTAAAATAACTCTGACTATAGCGGGTTTGACAATCGAGCTAAATGTCTCATTACAATATATTATAGCACATTGTGTGTATCCCTCTGCAACAAGTCGTGCTTTGTATCTTACCACGCTCCCATCTGCATTTTTCTTAACCTTGAACATCTACTTACACCCCACAAGCTCTCTATCAACAGGTAAAGGACATAATGACTAAGTGTTTTTTTTATGAGAGCATCATATTCTTGCTGCATTGCTTCCTTCCATTGGGGTGTATTAAGAGCCTCTTCAATGGTTTTGTGATCTTGCAATGGCTGCAGAGTATTAAGAAATAGCTTGGGCTTATGGATACCAGATTTTGATCTAGTAACTAGGTGATGAGTCCATGTGCTTTGTCCTCTTTACCCTGCATCAAACTGATTAGTTCTACAAACATCATTGTCAGATAAATAACTCTGTTCAATTGGTAAATATATAGTAATTACACCTCCTCTATGTGTTTGAGAATCAGGAGAAGAAATATGAGAGATGGAAGAAGAATGGGAGTTATCAGAATCTGAAAGTGGACTGTCTATGGAGGAATCATTTGCTGCAGATGGGATATCAGGTGGAGTCAAATACGGATTGGGGAGAGAGTGTTTGTTTAGAACCGTGAGTAAGGGTGGATAGATATCAGAGGTAAATTGTGAAAGAGAATTTTCTGAGGGATTTTTGAGAGAAAAAGGAAAGACCATTTCATCAAAGATAACATGTCTGGTAACAATTATTTTTCTATTGGACAAAAGAATTATATAGCCCTTATGATGAAGGTTGTATCCTATAAAAACTGCTTGGGTGCTTTTGGGCTGCAATTTATGTTGATTGTAAGGCTTCAAATAGGGATAACAGAGGCAACCAAATGTCTTAAGGTGATGATAATCCGGTTGTTGTCCGGTGAGAACTTCTAAAGGTGTTTTGAAGTTGAGAATTTTGGTGGGTAATCGGTTTATCAGGTACACAGAGGTTAAGAATGCATAATCCCAGTGTTTTGAAGGGACATGAGATTTGTTTAGAAGAGACATGCCCATTCCAACTATGTGCCTATGTTTTCTTTCGACCAAACTATTTTGTTGGGGAGTGTGAGGGCAAGAAATTATGTGGGATATTTCATTCTCAAGAAAGTAATTGGTTAAGGCAATGAACTCACCTCCCCCATAACTTTGAAATGATTTTATCCTTTTATTGAATTGTGTTTCCATCATTGTCTTAAAGTGTATGAAGGCTTGTTTAGTATCTAATTTGGCTGTAAGGAAATAAATCCAAGTATATCAACTGTGATGGTCTATAAAGCTAACATAATACTTGAATCCATAATGAGATAACTAGGGAGAGGGACCCCACAAATCACTGTGGTGATTATGTCAAATATTTCTGTGGAGTGATCCATAACAAGATTAAATGGAAGCTTGTGCATTTTAGACTAAAAACAAGGTGAACATAAGAATTTTTTTTCATTCATATCAAAAGAAACATTACAACTTCCAAGAGCTTTCTTAATGATATCTAGAGAAGCATGACCTAGTCTAGAGTGCCAAGTATCTAAACTAGGCTTATTTTTAACTGTCATGAAATTAGCATCAAGAGGGGAAGCAATGTGGTTGAAATGTTGATGAGGCTGGTTAGGAGATGATTTGGAGCTTTTCAAGTGGAAACTGTAGAGCCCATTCTTAACCTTCCCTTGGAGGAGGATATGGCCTGTGAGTGAATCCTTCACAAGACAATAAGTTGGATGAAATTCAAAAAATACTTTATTGTCATGTGAAAATTATGAGACACTGAGAAGATATTTTTGTTAAATGAGGAACATGCAGCAAATTATTTAGAATGAATATATGGGAGTCATTAGAGTAAGGTGAAGTTACTGTAGAGGCACCAATGTGAGCAATAGTCATACTTGTCCCATTGGTTGTTTGTGCCTTATCAGTTCCTTGGTAATCTGTGGCTAGATTGAGATTAGCCAGATCAAATGTGAGATGATTGGTAATTCCTGAATCCGGATACCAAGCCATTTCCCGAGGCATCTCAGAGACTCCATTTCCAATATTAGCCATATGAGCAAAGACATTGTTGGTTTGTCCTAGATTACTGTTGTTACTCAGATTTTTTGGAGTGAAGTTGGCATCAAGTCGGTAGTAGCATTTATCAGCCGCGTGTCTAGTATAAAAGCAAATTTGGCATTTGGGTTTATTATTGAATCCATATCTTCCACCTCTTCCTCTATAGTTGTTATTTCTTCCATAACCTCTGCCTCTTCCATTGTAGCCTTGAGACATTGTCCTGCCTCCATGAAATTGGTTCGAGAAACCTCTTCTTCTAGGACCATGGTTCTGTCCTTGAGTAGTAAGATTTACATAAAAACCAACATTGTCTCCACCATTAGAGAACCCATCCATGGTTTCCAATCTATTTTCAAAACTGAGAAGCAAGGCCTGCACTTCTCTTAGTTTCCATGGCTCAGTTCGTGAGGTAACTGATACAATTAGTGCATTGTATTCAGATCCTAATCCAGTCAAAATGTGAAGCACTTGGTCTGATTCCTATATTACTTTGCCAGCAGAGGCCAACATGTCAAAAATGTTTTTCATTTTAACTCAAGTAATCTTTCATTGGCATATTGCCTTTCTTTGTGGTCTGTAACTCTAGCTTATACTGCATAATTTTTGCTGAGTTTGATTTGAAAAATTTGTTTCATGAGCTTGCCATATTTCTCTGGCAGTGATCAATCCAACAATGCTAGCTAAAACATTTTTAGATAAAGAGGCCAATAATCAGGAAGCAATCAATTGATCTTGTCAATCCCAAGTTGTATAGGCCGGGTTTAAAGACCTTGTACCCTTAGTTGCATCTGTTATGAATTGTTCTGGCATTTTATTGTCACCAGTGATAAACCCAACTAGTCCATAGCTTCTTAAAGCTGCATAAATTTGTTGTCTCCAAACCAAGTAGTTGGAGTCTGTTAATTTCACAGTCACAAGCTGATTGCGAAGCTGAACAAACTGGTTCTGATACGATTTCAGCCAGTTTTTCAGTTATATGGACGGCCATACTAAAAATATGGTTCTAGATGACCTTTTATGAAAAAAAAAAAGATAATCAGCAAAAATATATGGACCAGAAGCAGATATTAACCTGCTCTGATACCAAATTGGAAAATGTAGGATGCCATTAATGAAAAGCTTACAAATGCATAAAAATACTCTTATCTTGGCAACACCAGAATACTATTAGATATATGGGGAAATTACACAAAATACCATTAATTTTGACCGACTCTCCAAAATACCAACACATCCCATTTCTACCTTCTTCATTACTTTTTTACACTCTTGTTTTTAACTTTTCCCCTAAAATATGCTATCAGTCTTTCCGTGTCCATTCTTTTCATTTTCTCTCTCTCTCTCTCTCTCTCTCTCTCTCTCTCTCTCTCTCTCTTCACGTCGTCGACTGAACTCCCGCGCTGAATGTCTTCCATTTTTGCCCAGTTGGTGTATGATCCTTCTAACTTCTTCGTCAACTCATCCGTAATTCTCTCTAGAAATCGTCTGTGGAAATTGCTTCATTTGAAACTATTTTTTTGTGTCCTTTTTGGTTTCGTATTTATACCATGGCTCCCCAGAAACCTTTTCTACTTCGACTGAAAATGGAGAAGAAGGCTGATGCTAGTTCAAGAGTTTTGAGAAGTGGTTCGAAATTTGAAACCCTAGTTCCTTCATTGTCTAAAAAGAGGAAGATGAAACCTGGCGATGATGTTGAAAAACAAGTTGTTAAGGTAAAATCACTTAAAAAGAAGGTTGTTGGTTTTAGAGGCGTGGATATTGCTGATGTATATTGTTTTTGTTAGGGCGATTTTTATCGCCGGAAATAATTTCCAAAATTATAAAGTGTAGGTCCCAAGGGGTGTAAGTAAGGTTTAGAAGGGGGGGTTGAATAAACCTTACCAACTTTTTGATTTTAGTCCTTTTAAAATATTACTGAGTTTACACAAACAACTAAGTCCTTGAGGGACATCTAAGTTGGTTATTCAGCAGAGTTAGCCACTCAACAGACTCGATAGAGATGTTGATAGAATAACTCAACCGTTTAACCGAACCTTAACTTATTTGTGTTGGTTTTTATCGTGGAAGACTTAACACCCTTTGATTTGTTTTAAACTTGTTTTAACACTTGATTTTAGCTCTTGGTTATTAATCAGTTGGATAGCAAATAGGTTTATCAGCAGATATAATGTAAGTATGCAGAAATGTAAATGTGCTGAAAAATATATGACACAGTTAATTTTTATAGAGGTTCGAAGATGGGGTAATTTTTCTAATCATCTCTTCTCCAACTCCTGGAGGAATTCACTATGTAAAAGATCTGTTTACAAAGTGGTCAACAGTTTAGAGACAACCTTGGTCACACGGTGGCTTCTCTTCCGACTCGGTTTCTTCACAGGGTTTTGCGCTTTGCTCTTGACTCACTTTCTCAAGCTCTTGGATTTGATCACGAAGCCCTCCAATAACTTGATACTGGTTCGACCTTGAACCTTCCTACGATCCTCCTTGGAAAGTAGACCCCTTTTGATTCTTCAAAAGTTTCCTCTTCAACAGGTTTGAAGTTGTCTTTCCTTTACAGCTTGTGTTGGATCGATTTCCTTCGAGTTTCAGGCTTGAGGATTTTGCTTGAATATACTTGAGAATATTTGCAGGTTAATAGCTTGAATAATACTTGATTTCTCAGGTGTGCTAGGTAACCTTTACTCAATGATTTTCGTCAGCCTTTTATAGTGAACTTTCGTAAATATGCCCATTGAAGAGATATGCTGATTTCAAAAATCACTAGTGTTCGTTGGCTTGTGTTTTCTCGATCCTCAATCTTGAGATGTAGACACTCTCCCATATTAAATGAGTTTGCAGCTTTTCAGGTTCTGACACGAGGTGCAGTGCTTCCCATTGGTTTATTCATTTTGCACGCTTCTGGGATAAGCACTTTAAGACCTGGCAGCATGGAAGTATTACTTATTTAAGTAATGTTCTTGACTTTTGTGCAACAAATTCATTTCAGTTAACTCCTCTTGGCTGCTGCCTTTTTCCCCAGGTGACTTGAGTCTGCTCCAATCATTGGAAGACTCATCTGTCACTTCAACTTGAGACTTGGCTTCTTGAGTTGACTTTGACTGACTCTTCACACAACTGTTCCTCAGCTAATACAACTTCAGTTGAGTTCTTGATCTTCTATCTTGGCCATACTCAGCTGTTCCACAGCGGAGTCTTTACTTCAGTCTTCAGTTGACTTCTTGTATTTTCCAGGCGTAGCTGACTAGACTCAGCTTTTCCAGTCTTATCTATTACAATGAAAATTATAAGGAAAATGGGGTGCCAACTTTCTAGTCTAAGTTTTACATGGCATTCATCAAAATTTATAAAATAAATTTCCCAACAATTTCTTCCATTTTGATGATGCCAAAACTTAAAAACATTCAACAAAATAAATAGCAAAGATACATACAGACAACGCAGTAACAAAGAATGTATGCGTTGAATTGATCATAGCATTCTTGTCCTTTACACAACTGTTTACATTTGGTATCAGAGCATTCTATATCAAAGCAAAATACAAACATCTATGCTAGGATACTAGAATAAGTACAAAGAAAAAAAATTACAGAACACTTCACTAAGTACACAGATGACTTACATGAATGTATTTACATAAGTAAATTACATGAAAGGTTCGCAGCAACACTTCATCGCCTTCGCTGCCTCCTTCTTTCCTCTTCATCTTTGTCAAAGTCATCAGCTCTTTTTCTCTTTTTATCTTCTTCTTCTCTCTTTTTCCTTCTTCTTTCTTCTTCTTCTTTTCGTAAGCTCTCTTTGTAGCAGGGTCATCCTTTTTCTGCCTTTCCTCCCATTTGCGTTGGGCTTTGGCACTTTCTGCTGCCATTCTTCTTTTGGCTTCTTCAATTTTGCGTTGGTCTTCTAAATTCACCAAATGATCGTGCCCAATCCAATACACGATGTCCCTTTTTCTCTCTTTTCTTGACTCAGCTCCTCTTTCTCTGAGTGTGTACTGCACAGGAGCTTTGGATTTTCCTATTTGAGTGTCGCTAGAGATTTTTTGTTTTCTCAGCTCTCTTGCACACCTCCAGTCCTTTTTCCCAGTATAGATCCCATGCTTTGGTTAGAGACAGTCCCTTGAAGTAGCCTTCAGCTTCCAGTGTTTTGAATTCTTCCATGGATCTAGGCTCAGATCCAACATGCAACATTAATTCACTGGGAGGGTCAATTAGAGCCTTGCTTAATTCGGCTGGGAGTCCACCATGCTGTTCTAAGATCTTTTGAACGCGAGCTTCCTGTTTTCCGGAGAACTCCTAAATTTCTGCTTCAATGATCTTCCTTCTTTCTACTATTGGCACAACGGAGTGTCCCATTGGAAGAGTTACATGGAGTTTGCTCATGATAGAGGCTGTGATTTGACCTTGCTGAGGGGTTTTAGCAATCATTAACGTCAAATCCTTTGAATGTTCCCCCTCAGCTGCTTTTCCCTTCTTCTCAGCTGCAAATTCCTTCAACTTTTCTTCTTTCAACTCCCTTAGAGATTCCTCTTCCCCCTTTTTGGCATCATCAAAGGAAAGAGGGACCCCAGGGAACATGCCTGCAAGCATAAAATCGAGTCTGCTGAGCGTGGAATTCTGTTTGGAGTCTGCTGCTGCGTAAGCTGTGCGAAATTCTGAGTGAGTAGCTTTGGACTCGGCTACCACTATTTTCATTTCAGCCATGAGGAGGCTGAATTTCGCATTCATGGTCTCCTCAAGGAGCATAACTTCTTTTCTTTGAAATTCACGCAGTAGCTCCATTTCTGTTTTGTGAGAAGCATGCGACCTTTCAATATACGCCTGCATCCTTTGCTTCAGATCAGTATTGTCAGCCATCCAGACGAGCATTCTACCATACAATACTTTAAAATAATGAACTTGCTCGATTCGCATGGCCGATTGCTATTAAGACCATTCGTGGATCCGTACCACTATCCCTCTTAAGTCTGCTGTGAGGGTAGCATCCCTGTTGTCCAGTCGTAAGTCGAGTGAGGCCTGATGTCTTTCGATCTTCTCAATCTCTTCACAGATCTTCTTGAAGATCTCACGAAATTCAGCTGTTTCACTTGATTCAGTGCGCAGCCACTCTTCAACAAAGTTGAACTCGACTGGAACAATTGTGTCAGTAGGGATGATTGGATCTTCTCTCACGATGAATCTTCGTTGTTCAACAACGGTCTCTTGTTCCAAGTCTGGTAGGATCGGCGAAAGGAAATACCTTTGGAAAGGCATCATCGCTCACATATGGGATTGTTTGTGAGGGTTGTGCCTGTGATGATTAAGCTCTTCGTACCTCGGCTACGATAGCTTCGTCAGCAGTGGTCACAACTGTGGGAGATTGTGATGGAGCTTGAGTAGTCGTTACTGCTGCAGCTGTGGGAGCCCGCATAGTTGACTCAGTTTCAACTGGGGCATTTGAGACAATTTACCCAGCTGACTAAGCCTCAGCTATCTTAACATCATCTTCGGTCTCAGTAGATTTTTCTAAGTGAATAACCGGTTCCTCTGCTGCATCATCAATGTCATCGGATGATGATGAGACTTGGGGGCTTGGCTCATCATCGAAATTGAATTTTTGACGAGCAGCTTTATCACTTAGCTGACTCGTAGTTTTGAGAACATCCTCAGCTGGGTCCTTTGGATCTGCAATTGGAGTGGACTCAGCTTCATCTTCAGACCCCAAGAATGATGTGTCTAAGTTCTCCTGGGAGTCATGAAGTGCACTTATCTCCTCTTCTATTTCAGTGCTTTGAACAAGAGGAATGTTCTGTGTCTCTTGAGCTTTACCCAGGGAAGTCTCAACCTCCCTAGGGCCTTCACTACCTCCAGCAGTCTCAACTACAGTGAGGCCTTCAACATTCCCTTCGACAGTCGCAGTTGTCTTAGGGTCTTGGACCATGGCATCCATAGGAGTCTCAATCCCTAGGATTGCACTTTCACTTCCTAGAGTGTTAACTCCTGGGGCATCTCCATCATGTGCCTCGACTATAAGAACAATGTCATTAGCCTTCAAAGCAGCTGACATTTCAGCTGGGACAGACTCAACTGTCCGAGCTTCGTCAATGTCACTCTGCTGTGGTTGTTTCTCAGTTTCCACTTTGCCTCCTTGCTTCAAGTTGGAGTCTTCTGCAGCATCCTCCGACCCTGCTATAGTGGAGAGAGTTTCCCCCTCAGCTGGCACACCAGCTGAGTGACTGATGATGGGGTTACTTGTCGCGGCTTTTTCTTTTGAATGCTCAGCCGCAGGGGCAGGTGGTAAAACACCTTCTTCAGGGGTTGGCTCAACTTGGGTGCCCAAAATCCCAGTTTCATTGCCAATTTCCTTGGACCCATCCTCAGAAAGTACCGGGGACGTGGCTATAGCGATGTCTGTGGCAATCTGTTGCACCACTCCCAAAGGGTCGATTTGCAGGAGAGATTGAAACGACTCGCCTGGTCCTTCAAATAATTGTTGTTCATGCAACTGCCTGGATTCTCTCATTCCTCATTGCATGTCTGACTTCTCTGCTGCAGCAATGGGATCCTCATCACTCTCTAAGTATATGTCTAGATGTGTATGAGTGTGGGATGGAGAGTTTGTCAATTCACACATCTTGGCCTTTTCTAGGACACATGCTTTCTCGGCTGCCTTTCCTTTCTCTTATTCCTTGATGATTCAAAGAATGTCCATGCAATTTTCTTCATCAAGGGCCTGTCGTAACGTGGCAACTCCAAGAAATTGCAGCAATTCCTCTTCTTCTTCGATATACTCAGGGTGAGCAAACTGCGCCCTTGAGTGATCAAGTTTCCATGCTCTCCATTCTCTAAGACGTCTATGGACATCTGGATACAGAGGAGAATACATGACAACATCATCATCCTCTCCTTCTGTTTCTAGAATTGGAGGAGGAAGAATCTGCTCCTCCTCATCTACAACAACATCAGTAGCAGGTGGAGAGACAACTTTTTCAACAAAGTTGTTGTTGTTGTCGGTGCTTAAGGCCCTCATTGTCGACGCCCAGGTGAGTCTTCATCGGGACTCTGCTGATGACCTTCAACAGTCTTGTTAGATTCATCAATGACTTCAGGAGACTGCACTCCCGAGTTTGGTGGTCTCGATGCTTTCTCGGTGAGTGGCGGATTCATTGTCTTCTCCAATTCAGAGTTTCTTACCAGTCTCCTTTTTCTTGGACGAACTAGAGGGAGTTCTGGTTCTGATTCGGCCGTTTCATCACCGGTGGGGACTTGGGCACTCTTCTTGGAGGGAGCTTCCTTCCTTGACTTAGCATTCCTATTCTTCCGGATGTTGGAGGGGCGGGGACTCGGCAGGGGGCAGCGACGGCCACAGGGGCAGTGAATTCTTTGTCTTAGCCGCAGGGCAACTTTCTTCTTGGGAGGAGGGGGCACTGTGTGTCCTCGGGTTGGTGATTCCCCTCACTTGTTTCCGCCTTCTTTGCGTGGGCTCTCCTCTGGGCTCCAGAGAGGTTTGCCCTGAGCATCTTCTTGTTGACATGGAAGTGTTTTCGATGTCAAAGGGGAATACCCTTCACTTCCATCAAGTGGCCAATCACGAGGCCATATCCAAGAGATCCTCCAAAGGATTCAACTTCCTTGAATGACTTATTCATCACATTCTGGCAGAGTCTGCTGTACACGAACTCAGCCCAGTTTACTTTCTTGCCCTGCATGATCGCAGCCATGATGATCAGCTTTGTCTTGGACAGCTGATTAAAGCTTCCAAACTTCATGTCTACACACTTGGAGACAACATCCATCAACAATTTCTTCTCAGCTGTGTAGACAACCTTAGCAGCACACTCCGGTTTGGCTATCTCTTTCCACGCAGCATCCAAATCAACATCAGCTTCATTAATCTCCTTCATGCCTTCAGAAGGCAACAAACAGTGCTCCGCAAGGTCCTTAGCACTGATCATTATGTCCTTGCGGTGGACAGAAGACTTGATTCCTTTGTCCTGCACTTCCGCGTTAACATAGAACTGCGTTACTTCCTCGAGATAGGTATGCGAGTATTCCAAAGTCAGAAAAGCCTTGAGACCTGACTTTTCTAGCATCTCAGCAATCTTCTTAACTAGGGTTTCATCAGAACCCTGCTTCACCATACCTTTGAAATCCACTGACGATTCTGAGTGGATTTGCTTCGATAGCTTGACGAAATCAAACTTAGGTGCCATTTTCAGAGATTTTCACCGATTAGAACTTAACGAACTTGCTTGAGGATGCTTAGGGTTTTCGAGAGGGAAATAACTTGCTTTCTTTTTGCTTGAAGATGAACAGTTTCCATATGTGAGAGAGAAAGCTGTAAAATGTATATATATAAGGGTTATGAAAGGACACGTCTTCGGTTTTGAAATTTTGATCGAGATCAATGGTTCAGATTAAGCACGTCAAACCGCATTTAATTCCTCGCATTTAATGCGGCATCATTTATATCCAATCATATGCTTACTGTGCAGCTTTTTACTGTACCCGTTATTATTACGCTGATGTCATCCTTAAAAACATTCCTACTCATTAAAAACGACTGCGTTTTTGTCACTTATCTCATAAATGACTCAGCTCATATCCAAAGTGACTTAACTCTGCTGCTCTCTTCTCATCCAGTGACTCACCGTCGCCTAACTCGACATCTGGTGACTTTCCGATACGCCTGATTCACTCGGCTGTTGAGTGAAATTTGCTTTTTACTCAATTTTTCATCTTCTATCTCTTCCGATTGAGTCTTCTAAGTGTCAACTCAGCTCAATTAACCCTAGCTCATTCTTGAGCTCTTCAAATCTTGACTCACATAAGAGCTTGGTGAATATGTCAGCTAACTGCTTATCAGTTGAGATATATTCCAAAGTGATGTCTTTCTTTTCAACATGATCTCTTATAAAATGATACCTGACATCAATGTGCTTTGTTCTTGAATGCAACACAGGATTCTGAGTGATTGCAATAGCACTTGTGTTATCACACATAATTGGAATCTCTTTTTCTTCAATCTCATAATCTCTCAGCTGCTGTCTCATCCATAATTCTTAGGCACAACAGCTGCCCACATCTATGTACTCTGCTTCAGCTGTGGATGTGGCTATTGAGTTTTGCTTCTTGCTAAAGCAGGAAACCAGTTTATTTCCAAGAATTTGACATGTACCAGAGGTACTTTTCCTGTCAACTCTACATCCAACATAGTCTGAGTCTGAATAACCAATAAGCTTGAATCCATCTTCCTTTGGATACCATAGGCCAACTTCCTGGCATCCCTTCAAATATCTTAGGATTCTCTTAGCTGCAGTCATGTGGCTCTCTTTTGGTACAGATTGAAAAGGTGATGTCTGGCCTGCTGGCTGTTAAATAGAGCAATGATCCAATAAGAGCTCTATATCTGGTTTGATCTACAGCCATGCCATCTGCATCCATGTCCATCTTGACTGATGTGTTCATCAGTATTTTCACAGAAGACTTATCTTCCATACCAAATTTCTTCATTAAATCTCTGGTGTACTTTCTTTGACTTATGAAAGTTCCATCCTTTAATTGCTTGACTTGAAGTCCTAGGAAGAAAGTCAGCTCTCCCATCATGCTCATTTCAAATTTGCCTTGCATGAGGTTTAAGAACTTATCACACAACTCTTTGTTTGTGGATACAAAAATGATGTCATCCACACATATTTGAACAAGCAGTATACTCTCTCCATCTTGAATCCTGAAGAGTGTTCTGTCCACTTTGCCTTTGGTAAATCCATTGTCAGTTAGAAATTGAGATAATGTATCATACCATGCTCTTGGTGCCTGTTTCAATCCATATAATGCTTTCTTGAGCTTGTACACCTTATCTCCAATAGTCTCCTGCTCAAAGCCTGGAGGTTTCTCAACATAGACTTCTTCCTCTAACAGTCCATTTAGAAATGCACTCTTCACATCCATTTGATATACAGTGAAGTTCTTATGTGCAGCATAGGCAAGAAACATCCTTATTGCTTCTAATCTAACAACATGAGCAAATGTTTCATCAAAATCTATTCCCTCTTCCTGGCAATATCCTTTGGCTACCAATCTTGCTTTGTTTCTTACCACAGATCCTTCCTCATTCATCTTGTTTCTGAAAACCCATTTTGTGTCAATAACATTTTGATGGGTTGGTCTCTGCACCAATTCCCATACTTTGTTTCTTTCAAATTGATTTAGCTCTTCTTGCATAGCTTGAATCCAATGTGTGTCATCCAATGCTTGAGACACATCTTTTGGCTCTATTTGGGAAATAAAATAAGTGAACATTACTTCTTGCTGAGCTCTGGATCTGGTTCTTACACCATCTCTAACATCTCTAATGACTAACTCTGGTGGATGGTCTCTCAGCCATCTCACATCAGGTTGGAGCAGGTCAGCTGTATTCAGCCGTCTCGCAGCTATGTTGTCTTGAACAACTCTTTCATCTTCATTCAGCTGTAGACTTTCCAGCTGTCTTTGAGATTCAACTATCTCATCTTCATCTGGATTTGATTGCTCTTACTTCAGCTTCAACATAAGGAATCTTCTGCATAGTTGGCTGATTCAGCTTATCAGCTAACTCTTTAATATCTTCTCCACTTACATTAGGTTCATCAAAAACCATATAGATAGACTCTTCTGTGACCATAGTCCTCTTGTTTAGCACTCTATAGGCTTTGCTCTCAGCTGAGTATCCCAAAAAGATACCTTCATTAGCTTTAGCATCAAAAGCCTTCAAATTATCTTTGCCATTGTTGTGGATGAAATATTTACATCCAAATATCCTGAAGTACCCAATGTTTGGCTTTCTCCCTGTCCATATTTCATAGGGAGTCTTGGTCAATTGCCTGTTTATCATGCATCTATTTTGAGTATAACATGTAGTGTTGATGGCTTCAGCCCAAAATCTCTTAGGCAATCCAGCTTCAGCTAACATGGTTCTTGACTTCCTTGAGAGTTTCATTCCTTCTTTCAGCTACTCCATTCTCTTTGTGGAGTTCTTGCTGCTGATAACTCATGAGCAATACCATTTTCAACACAATACTGAGTGATTATCCCATTGACAAACTCAGTTCCTCTATCAGACCTTATTTTTATAATGGTTTGGCTCTTTTCATTTTGAACTCTTTTCATCAGCTGAGGTAACTTCTGCAAAGTTTCCTTCTTTTTGCACATGAAGATTGTCCATGTATATCTTGAATAATCATCCACCACTCTAAGGTGTATTTATTTCCACTTATGCTGGCTGGTTCAACTGGACCAAATAGATCCATATGCAACAGATGCAATATCCTTGTTGAAGAAAGACTAGGCTTATCCTTGAATGAAGATTTGATTTGCTTTCCCATCTGGCATGCATCACATACACTTTCCTTCTTGTATACTGAGTCTGGCAATCCTTCCATAAGATGATTTCTTTCAAGCTTGTTGATTGTCTTGAAATTTAGATGACTCAGCTTCTTGTGCCACAACCAACTTAATTCGGCTGTACTCTTTGCTAACAAACAAGTGCTTGGTGTAGCAGTAGACCAATCTACCACATACATATTCTTCTCTGTCTTGATCCTTGCAAGATTATTTCATTTGATTCAAGATCTTTGATCCGCACACTCCCATATTGAATCCAACATTGTAGCCCTTTTCACGAGTTGCCGATGCTTAACAAAGTTGAAGTTGAGGCCTTCAACATATGCAACATCTGTGATTTCCAATCCATTCTTCTTGATAGATCCTGTGCCTTTGATTTTCCCTGGAGCTTCATTTCCTCCAAATATGACTTTTGCACCTCTAATCTCCTTGAATCTTGACAGGTTTTTCTAGTTCCCTGTCATGTGTCTGGAACAGCCACTATCCATGTACCAGGTTCCTTGGCACTCAGCTGTTCCTTGAACTTGCAATCAAGGAAATTAGTTTTTAGGTACCCATACTTGCCTGGGTCCTGAGGGGTTAGTGCTTTAAGATGATCCAACCAACCTATAGCCAAATGATTTGACTCTAAGAGGTTTCCATCTATCTGTGCCATAATCATAGTGCACACTAGCAAATTGCTTAGGGGCTTTAGGTTCATACAACTGTCTCTTTTGTCTGTATGCCTGTGTGTGTGTTTTAGCAATTGCTTTCTTGGGGTAGTTGTGATATTTCTGAGTGTAGTGCCTGGGTGCATATGTGTGCTGATAATAGCTCTTTTGCCTTTGGAAAAACCTTTGCTGCGGTTTAGGTTTTTGCCATCTAGGCTTGTATTCCATTGGTCTTTGTTGATATTTCACATTGTTCAAATCAGCTTGGCTTGGGTAGTTTCTACCATTCCCTTCATATGTTTTTCTCTAATGAAACTTTTGGGGTTTTTGGTAGCTCTGTTTATTCTTCACAGAGTACTTTCTATTTGGAGTTTGCTGAGAAACTCTACTGGATTTCTTCTCAGCTGTCCTCTCAGCATACTCAACTGGTTGTTTTCCTTTCCCTTTTTATCCAAGGCCAGTTTGTTTGTGATTGTGCTTAGGAGTGAATGTGGGTGCAACATTTGGTGTTTTGGATTTTTGAGATGTTTCATTGCTTGAAGATCCTTTTTCCAAAATCACTCTAGGAGTTTGATTGAATCCTATGCCTGTCTTATCTCTACATTCTTTTTGACTCATGATAAGGTCATCCAATGATTTGGATGCCTTTGTGAATGAGGCAATCACATTTTTAAAATCATTTTCTCTCTTTTCTATAGCAGCTATCTCTGCTGATAGTTTAGCATTTTCAGCCTTCAGCTCTGTGTTCTCATCAGCTATGTGACTTAGAATACTCAGCTCCTTAGTCAGCTGTGAGTTTTGGCTTTTGAGCTGGCTGTTTTCCTCATTTAGAAGTGCGTGTGAGGATTTAATGTGCTCAAAGTCTTTCATCATTTTGCCTAATGAATCATAAAGATCAGTGGGTGATGAAGTGTGTGTATCACAATCATTATCACCTAAATTTGAATGAGATGAGTTACAGTGTACCTCATCTTCTTGGTCTGGTTGATCTTGTTCTTTAGCCATAAGACAGATCATGGCTTCTTCTTCAAAATCACTTGAGTAGTCAGCTTCACTACTCTCTAAGTCTTGCTTTTTAGACTTTAGTCTCTCAAGAAATTTGATCTCGTGACCAACATGGCTTTCTTTTTTTCTGTCTTCTTTTTCTCTCAAGACTTTTCTTTCTTCTTCATTCATTCTGTATTTATTGGATGGTGTGGACATGAACATCAATCGCAAAATGTCCTGGTTGTATCGCAATTCCAACACAGGTTCTCAGCTCTTTGATCAGCTCTTTCTGTCCTTGGGTTATCAGCTTTCTGATATTCAACCCTTTGATGTTCAGCTCTCTTGAGTGGCCTATCTTCCCTTGGCTTAGAGGGTGCTGAATGTCTCCTGGAGGTTTCACCCTTATTTCTCTTATAGTTCTTATTGAAGAACTTGTTGAATCTTTTAACCATTAGGGTTATTTCCTCCTGGTCTATGGCTTCCCTGGGTTCAACTCTTTTTCCATCCTTGACTATCAATGCAGCTGTCTTGGGTACAACTGTCTCCTCTTGATCTTTTCTCCTCCGCCCAAACTCATAGGCTTTGAGGTCTGAGAATAGCTCATGATTGGATGTTTTTGAGAGGTCCATTGAATGTCTTAGAGCCATAGTCTTCATTTCCCATTCAGCTGGAAGGCTCCTTAAGATCTTCATACACATCTCCTTTTGTGTGTATTCATTTCCAAGAGCTGAAAGCTCATTTGTGATCTCAGTGAATCTTGCATCCAGCTGATCCATAGATTCTCCTGCAAACATTGAAATTTTCAAATTTTTGAACAACAACAGATAATTTATTTTCTTTAATTTGCTCTGATCCTTCACAAATTAAAGTTAGTTTATCCCAGATTTCTTTTGCTATTTTGCAGGATTTGACTTTATTGAACATTGCTTTGTCCAAAGTTTTGTAGAGTATATCCTTGGCCACATTGTCCAAGTTGTATCTTTTCCTATCATCATTTGTCCACTCAGTGCTTGGTTTTTCAACCAGGGCTGGTCTTTCTTCAGCAGCAGTTTTTTCTCCTTCAGCTGCAGTTGCTCTTCTTACAGCTGTGTTCACTTTCAGTATTTGCAATGGCCTATCCTCTATTACGAACCACAATTCATCATGTAGAGCAGATAGATGAGCCTGCATGCGAATTTTCCAGTCATCAAATTCCTCAAAAGTGAACATAGGGATGCGTGTCAAATTTGCTTCAATGATAATAACTTTGCTAAAAATGAAGGATTTTGAAAATACAAGTGTTTGAAATCTTTTTGAAAAGATAGAGATCTAGTTCAGTAACCAGTGCATAATGCTCAATGAACCAACCGTTCTGATACCACTTGTAGGTCCCAAGCGGTGTAAGTAAGGTTTAGAAGGGGGGTTAAATAAACCTTACCAACTTTTCGATTTTAGTCCTTTTAAAATATTACAGAGTTAACATAAACAGCTAAGTTCTTGAGGGACATCTAAGTTGGTTATTCAGCAGAGTTAGCCACTCAACAGACTCGATAGAGCTGTTGATAGAATAACTCAAATGTTTAACTTGAACCTTAACTTGGCTGTGTTGGTTTTATCAGCGGAAGACTTAACACCCTTTGATTTGTTTTAAACTTGTTTTAACACTTGATTTTAACTCTTGGTTATTAATCAGTTGGATAGCAAATAGGTTTATTAGCAGATATAATGTAAGTATGCAAAAATGTAAATGTGCTGAAAAATAAATGACACAGTTAATATTTATAGAGGTTCGAAGATGAGGTAATTCTTCTAATCCTCTCTTCTCCAACTCCCGGAGGAATCCACTATGTAAAAGATCTGTTTACAAAGTGGTCAACAGTCTAGAGACAGCCTTGGTCACACAGCTGGCTTCTCTTCCGACTCAGCTTCTTCACAGGGCAGCTGCATTGCTATTTCAGCTCACTTTCTCAATCTCTTGGATTTGATCACAAAACCCTCCAATAACTTGATACTGGTTCGACCTTGAACCTTCCTACGATCCTCTTTGGAAAGTAGACCCCTTTTGATTCTTCAAAAGTTTCCTCTTCAACAGGTTTGAAGTTGTCTTTCCTTCACAGCTTGTGTTGGATCGATTTCCTTCGAGTTTCAGGCTTGAGGATTTTGCTTGAATATACTTGAGAATATTTGCAGGTTAATAGCTTGAATAATGCTTGATTTCTCAAGTGTGCAAGGTAACCTTTACTCAATGATTTTCCTCAGCCTTTTATAGTGAACTTTCGAAAATCTGCCCGTTGAAGAGATAGGCTGATTTCAAAAGTCACTAGTGTTCGTTGGCTTATCTTTTCTCGGTCCTCAATCTTGAGATGTAGACCTTTCCTCGTATTGAATGGGTTTACAGCTTTTCAGGTTCTGACATGAGGTGCAGTGCTTCCCATTGGTTTATTCCTTTTGCACGCTTCTGGGATAAGCACTTTAAGACCTGGCAGCATGGAAGTATTACTTATTTAAGTAATGTTCTTTACTTTTGTGCAACGGATTCATTTCAATTAACTCCTCTTGGCTGCTGCCTTTTTCCCCAGGTGACTTGAGTCTGCTCCAATCATTGGAAGACTCATCTGTCACTTCAACTTGAGACTTGACTTCTTGAGTTGACTTTGACTGACTCTTCACACAACTATTCTTCAGCTGATACAACTTCAGTCGAGTTCTTGATCTTCTATCTTGGCCATACTCAGCTGTTCCACAGCGGAGTCTTTACTTCAGTCTTCAGTTGACTTCTAAGTTTTACATGGCATTCATCAAAATCTATAAAATAAATTTCCCAACATAAAGATTGGATATTGATTTGTTTTGCCTTTCTAGACTCATGGTATGATTAGGACTTTTTAGATTTGGAAAGAAATCATATTGATATGGTATTGATATATTAGGACTCTTGGATAGTTATCTTGTTTCCTAACATAAGTGATTTACTTGTCATATATTTGTATATATCTTTTTTCCTTGTGTATTAGGTCTCTTGAAGGGTTTGGACGTCTATATAAAGGGAAGAGGACACACATAATAAATATACAAGAAATACACCAGAGTTACAAGAGTCTTGAGAGAATTAAGAGTCATTCAAGCACAAGGAGTCTCACTGCCCTCGATGCAATCTCGAATGTGACTACATCTGAGATTACATTCAGTTCTGCAGATTGTGTTTGTTAGCTTTTCATCCATTATTTTTAGTATTGTTATTAACGATGTCCACACATGTCTATTGTTGGATGAGTTGAATTACATAGATCATACATACTCTAGATAGGAGTTTTTCGTTGAGTTTCTACTAGTTGGTTTTAGTATTTTTGTATACAGAATCAAACGATTTTTTACTAGTGGAATGTTTCGCCACATTGGCACGTCTACAAGCTTGTTGGCTTGTAGACAATTTTTATTTCGTGTGTCTTGTTACTGTTTTCAAAATTCCGCTACATGTGATTGTGGCCACATCTGCAATCACATCTTTACTCTGCGAAACTTTTTCAATTTATCCGTGCTATTGTTCTTTCAATTGGCATCTAGAGCCTACACTTGACGACACTAAGTGTTGATCCTGAGTGTTTGTTAGCATGGATACTCAAAATAACCCCACTTTTTGTCCCCCTATTCTTGATGGCTCCAATTATTCTATTTGGAAGGTCAAAGTTCGGGCCTACATCAAATCAATTGATGAAAGGGCCTGGCGTACAATCCTTACTGGGTGGTCACCTCCAAAACTCATTGATATTGAAGTTGACTACAAGGACAAAGGAGAAGTTGATTGGACTAATGATGAATTAATTTTGTCCAATTATAATTCGAAGGCATTGATGACAATCTTTGGTACTGTGGATCAAAATATGTTCAAAATCATAGCAAATTTTACTGTTGCTAAAGATGCATGGGATACTCTGCAAAGTCATTGTGAGGGACCTGCTAGTGTGTGAAAAACCAAACTTAGGTTGCCTACCAATAAGTTTGAAAACCTTAGAATTCGTGAGGATGAGAATATCGCCACCTACAATGCCAAACTATGTGATATTGCCAATGAAGCTCAAGCCCTAGGTGAACCTATCTCCAATAAAAATCTTGTGAGCAAAATGATGAGGTCTCTTCCTATTTGGTACAATATCAAAATTTCATCCATAGAAGAAGCCCACAATCTGTCTTCTTCGAGTCTCGAAAAACTTGCTGGCAGTCTTCAAACCTATGAGATGAATATGGCTCAACAGATGGAGAGTATGGGTCAAAAAGTTGCTTTTCAACTTGAGTCCAAAGTCACCAATGATTTTACCGATCTTACCAATGAGATTGAAAAATCTGATCTAGGAGATGATTCTATGGCCATGTACTCGAATAAGTTTGATAGGATTCTTAAACTTAAAAGTCAGAAAAAGTCTCAAAATTTCACAAAACCTTTTAAGTCTGAGTCAAGCAAGTTCCCTAAAAAAACACCTTTGATAAAAATCAAGAGCGTTTTTCTGGTGAAAAATCAAACAAGTCCGACACAAAAACTCTTGATTCCATTAGGTGTAGGGCATGTACTATGGTCACTATGCTGCCCAATGTGCTAATACTCTTATGAAAAAGGGAATGAGTCTGAGTGTGACTTTAAGTGATAATGAATCTGACAATGAGAAGAATGAACATGAAGAACAGAAGGTTCTGACCACTTTGGTGAAAGATCGAAAGTATCTCCAAATAAATCCTTCAGGTGTTGCCAGAGGTGTGGCCAGAGATGTGATCACACCTTCTCCAATAACATCTGAGGTCACATCTGACAAACATGATTTCATATCTGTCTCTAATCTTTTTTGTTTCAATTCTGCCTCTGCTTCTAATGATTTTGAACAGGATGATGAATCTGACGATGAAAGCCTGGAAGACACATACGCGAACCTATATAAGGATTGGCTGAAGAGGATTAAAATGAATGAAATGATGAAGTAGAAGAATGATTGACTCAAGAAGGAGAATGATGATCAAAGAGAAGTGATTACCAAGTTAGAAGCCTCTCTCACAAAGAAAGAACTTGAATTCGAAAAACTAAATTCTAAACTTGAAGAATCTCTTGAGACCATAAAGAAGTTTAATTCTGGGAAAGCAAAAGTGGATGATATACTTTCCTTGGGTAGTGATGATAAAGCTGGCCTTGGTTATAAAACTCCAGTATTTGTTAAAGCTAAAGAACAAGGAGAATCCTCAGATTCCTCCAACAATAAAAGAAATGTTTTCCAGAAGTCTAAACCATGGAAACACCACTTTATTTGTGACTATTGTCATTCTCCTGGACACATTAAACCATTCTATTATAAACTGAAATCGGATTTAAGGTCTAGACGTCAGATGTCATCGCAGATGTTACGACATCCTAGTAATCATTTTTCAAAATCTGTCTAGGTTAAAAATCTGATGTTAAATGTCATGTTATCTATATTTCTTTGAGATCTAACGTTGCAGGATCTTGGTACTTTGATAGTGGATGCTCACGACATATGACAAATACCTTGGAGTATTTAACTGACTATGAAGTTTACAATGGTGGCAATGTTACCTATGGAGGTGGAGCCAAATGGAAGATAGTTGGGAAAGGGACGTTGAACGTTGAAGGACTACCCAAGCTACGTAACATGCTTCATGTAGTTGGTCTTAATGCTAATCTCATAATCATAAGTCAACTATGTGATGATGATCTTTATGTAAAGTTCAACAAAAATTCTTGTGAAGTGTTCGATGAGTCTGACACTTGTATCCTTACTGGCTTGAGGTCGTCTGACAACTGTTATCAGTATTGTAATGAGAAACTCTGTCACAGGGCACACACAAATGACACTGATCTATGGCATAAAAAATTAATGGAACTTGTGAAATTTGAAGCTGCTATTGGTTTGCCTAAATTGTCTATGAAAAGTGTCAGTGTGTGTGAAAGTTGTCAAAGGGGTAAACAAAAGAGAGTGTCGCATCAAATAACATCACATTTCCACACCACTAGATGTCTGGAGTTAGTTCATATGGATCTCATGGGTCCTATTGAGATTGAGAGTGTGGGTGGTAGAAAGTACTCTTATGTGATAGTCGATGACTTTTCACGTTATACGTGGACATATTTTCTACGTGAGAAATCTGAAACTTTTGATTTCTTTAGAAGCTGACATAAAAAGGTTTGTAACTTGTATAATATAATTGCTGCCAGAATTAGATCAGACCATGGTAAAGAATTTGAGAACTCTTTGTAGGTTCCAAGGGGTGTAAGTGTAAGGTTTAGAAGGGGGGGGTTGAATAAACCTTACCAAATTTTTGATTTAGTCCTTTTAAAAGTTTAGAGTTGATACTACACAATTTGTGTCCTTGGTGGATGACCAATTTAGTTAATCAATAGAGTTAGTCTCTCAACAGACTCAAATCGAGTCATTCTTTGGAATAACTCAAATTGTTAAGTCTAAATTAACTCAATTGTGGTTTGTTTTTTGGAAGACTTAACACCCTTAAGTTTGATTAAGTAGAGATTTAGAGCTTGATTTAGTACTTAGAGATTATCTAATGGATAGCAAATATGTTAGCGAGAAATAAACAAATATGATGCAAGAATTAAAGTCTTTGCTGAAATGTAAATGACACAATAAGATTTTTATAGAGGTTCGAAGATGGGGTAATTCTTCTACTCCTCTCTTCTCCAACTCCTGGAGGAATCCACTAGGTATTGATCAAGTATACAAAGTGGTAATAGTCCGGATACAAGTCTTGATCACACGGTGACTTGATCCTTTGGGACTCGATGCGGAGACGCCATGATCACTCGGTGGCTTCTCGTGCGACTCGCTTCTTCTTCACAGGAGGTTTTGCCTTGCTACTACGACTCACTTGCTCAAGCTCTTTGGATTTGATCACGAAGCCCTCCAAAAGCTCAAGATTTGGTTGACCTTGAACCTTCCTACAATCCTTCGAGGAATGTAGACCCCTTGATTTTTCAAGTAATTTCCTCTTCAACGATTGAAGTTATCTTTCCTTCACAGGTGAGTGTTGGATTGATGTTCTTCGTAGTGTAGGCTTGAGGATTGAGCGTTTAATAACTTGAGAATATTTCGGGTTTACGAGTTCTAATAATTGCTTGAATGTTTTTGGTTACGGTCTCCTACTCTCGAGTCATTCCTCGGCCTTTTATAGTGATCTTTCAAAAAATGCCCGTTGAAGAGATAGGCTTATTTTTGAAAGTCACTTGCGATCGTTGGCTTGTCTTGTTGCGAGTCCTTGGAATTGCCATTTCCTCGTATGAATTGTTCTTCACCTTTTTGAGTTTCGACACGGTGTAGTGCTTCCCATTGGTTTATTCCTTTTGCACGCGGGTGAGCACTTCGAGAAAGGTAGTATTGAGATATTACTTGTTTAGGTAATTCTCTTGATTTACGTGCAACGGATCTTTTTGATTATCTCGACTTGATTGCATTTCCTTGCTTTCCCAGGTGACTTAGAGTCGACTTCCAATCATTGGATGACTCTTTGTCACTTCAACTTGAGACTTGGCTTTTATTGAGTTGACTTGACCGATACTCCACTCATTTGCATCTCATTTGCTCATTGATAGAGTTCCCATCTACTCTTCTTTGTCATACTCATTTGTCTCGCAATGAGTCTTCCTTCTAGTCTCCAGTTGTCTTCTTGCATGTTTGGGCATAGCGACTTAACTCACTTGACCAGCCCTATTTATTACAATGCGGTTTACAACAAAAATGGGGTGCCAACTTCCTATTCTAAGTTTTACATGGCATTCATCAAAATCTAAACAATAAATTTCCCAACAATTTCCCCCTTTTTGATGATGCCAAAACTTAAACCATTCAAAAATGTAAATAGCAAAGATACATACGAGATAGTGTATTCACATAGAATGTATGCGTAGAATCAATCCTTTTATTGATCATAACATTCTTGTTCTTTTACATTTGTTTACAAGGTGTATCGAGCAAACATTTGTCTACACAAAAAAATAAAGAATTTATAGCTTTATTGCGGAAGACTTACATAGTATGTATTTACATAATAAAATACATGAAGGGGTGGACAACAACACTTCATCTCCTTTCTCTCCTTCTTTCATCTTGTTCAAGATCTTCGCTCTTCTTCTCTTTTTCTCATCGTCACCGCCTTCTTCTTCTTTTCATATGCCTTCCTGGCACTTCATCTCTTCTTAATCTCTCTTGTCTTTCCTCCCATAGCTGAGTTTGTCTCTTGTTTTCTTCTTCTATTCTTTTCGCATACTCAAAGCATTACTTTTAGCCACTTGCAAATTTGCTACTTGGTCAAGACAAAGACAAAGAGATCCCTCATTTCTTGCCTGGATCTATGTATTCAATGTTTTTGGGCGGAGGCCAGGTCGAAACCTCTTCCTCCACCATCGCTTCTTCCTCTACCTGCGGGCGTGTATTGTGATGCGGGGTCTTCTTCTTTCGGTGAGTGACCGGCGGAGTGACCAGCAGAGGATCACGGTAGTCTGCGCCTATCGCCTTCTTCACATAACGTGAGACCCTTTTCCCAAGACAAGTCCCAAGCTTGAGCCATAGACATATTTGCAAAGTATCCTTCGGGATGCGGCGTTTTAAATTCATCAAATGATTGTGGCTCGTCCCGACATCCGAGATGGCATAAGTGTCTCTGTCTCTTGGAATGCCTCCATGTTGTTTCAAGATGTTCATAACTCGGGCATCCATTCTTCCTTCCACTTCCTCCATCCCGCTTCAATTGTTTTCTCTTTTCGACCATAGATATAGTAGAGTGTTGGAGTGGCGAGTCACTTGGGAGTTTCTTTGGCGATAATATCATTTGTGTCAATACCTTGTTGGGGGTTTGTGCGATCATCAAGGTCACATCTTTCGATCCTTCCCCCTCAACGGACTTTCCTTTCTTTTGTTTCAACACTTTCATCATCTGTTTTCCTTCGCATTGTGCATCCTCTTTTTCACCGGATCTCTTTTGTGCTTTAAGGTATTCCTCTTCCCCCTTTTTGGCATCATCAAAGGAGAGAGGAACGCGGAAACATCTTGGCAAGCGAGGAAATCGAGCTGCTAATAGTAGAGTTCGTCTCGAGTCTGTTTGTGGAGTATGCGGCACAAAATTCGAGAGAGTAGCGTTGGACTCTGAAATTAGCTTCATTTCAGCCATGAGAAGGCTGAATTTTCTGTCCATATTTTCTTCCAGATTTGGAGATCACTCTTATTTTGCTCACGCAACAACTTTATCTCGGCAGTGTGAGCTTCATGCATGTGCTCAATGTGTTCTCTCAATTTCGTTTTGCATCAAAGCATTCTCGGCTCTCCATACAAGCAGCTTGTTGAACAATGTCTGAAGTATCTAACTTGTTCCACATGCATTGTTTCTTCTTGTTGCCACCATTCCCTTTATCCGATTGTTATGCCTCTCAAGTCGCAGTAAGGTTGGCATCTCTGTTGTCGATCGCATGTCCATAGAGGCTGGTGCCTCTCCATCCATTCAATTTCAGCAAATAATGCCTTGAACACTTCCCGAACTTGATTGTTTCTTCAGTTGCATGATGGCCACGCAGCGTCAAAGTCATAGTCATTTGGAGAACGATGGTACTGACGAAATGACGGAGCTGGTCTAGTGGAAGCGTGCGAACTCGTTCTCGACTCTTCATGGAGGTCGGGTACCTCCAAGGAGAAAGGAAATGATTCTACAAAGGAATCATCACGGCCAACGGGATTTGTTCAATGATGAGAGGTGCGTGAAGTTCCTTTTGGAGTGAACCTGCTGCGACTTGAGGAGCTGTGCGGTGGACTCTGTTTCATTTGGGGTCTTTAGTGAAGTGGACCCGACTTGCCGAGCCTGTTTGTCTCAACAACTTCGTTGGTCTGTTGGTTTCTCCAATTGAGTGGACTAGTCCTCGGCCTTATTAGAAGCGTCATCGGATGATGATGAGATTTCCATTGGTGGCTCATCATCAAAATTGAAAGTTTGACGAATAGTCTTGAGATCGACTTGCTCGGCCGGGAACATCCTCAGTCTTTTGGATCTTTCACGGGGATGACTCGGCTTCTTCGTCGCCGCCTTTCGATCCCAGAAAGGTTACATCGGGATTATCTGGGAGTCATGAAGCGTGCTTATCTCCTTTTCGGATGGATCAATGATAGAAGGAGGGATGTTCTCTACTTGACTTCTTTACCCCGGGAAGTCTCAACCTCCCGTGGGCCTTCATTACCTCTGCGGTCTCGATTGCAGCGAGGCCTGGACCTCCCTTTCGAGTGTGTCACATTTGTCTTAGGGTCTTCGTGGTGGCATCCATTGGAGTCTCAACCCCATGGATTGCACTTTCATCGCCCAGTGTTAACTCCCAGGGTACATTCCTTTGTGCCTCGACCGCATCGGCAGGCGTCATTAGCCTTCGGAGCGGTTGGCACCTCACCGAGACAGTTTCAACTATCTAAGCTTCGTTGATGGCAACTTGCTTTGTTCGTTTTGCGTTTGTACTTTCTCCACTTCGCCTCCTAGATTCGTTGTGGAGTCATCTGCAGCATTCTCCGACCTTGCTGCGGTGGGGGAGTTTCCCCCTCGGTGGCTCACCGGTGAGTGACTTGGAATGGGGTCACTCATCTCCAAACTCCCATTGTTTTCTCGAGTGTTCGGCCGTTGGGGCGGTGGTAAGACACCTTCGTTAGGGGTTGGCTCAATGGGGTCCCCACTAACCCGGTTTCATCGCCATTTCCCTTAATTCCTTCTTCCAAGTGAGTGGGGAAGTGGTGGCAAGCAACAACGGTGGTGATTTCTTTGAACCACTCCCATTGGATCAATTTCAGCTGTGTTCGGAGGACTCTCTGGTCCCTCCATCATGCTCTTCTCATGAAGAATTCGGATTCATGCATTGCTTGCTTTGCATTTGCAACTCTTTCGTGGCGAACGAGGTCCAGATCCTCATCACTTTTCGATAGAATATCGAAGTGAGAATGTGTATGTTCTGTGGTTCCGGTGAGAGGGTAGATCTTGGCCTTCTCTCTTGCCTCGGCTTACGCGATCGCTCCTTCTCCTTATCCTTGAAGATCTGCGGGATATCGTGTGCGATTGTCTTCATCGATCTTTGGGATCACGAGAGAGGTCAGTCCAAGGAAGTTCAACAGTTCCTCTCTTCTTCTATAAACTCGGGCCGTTGGAACTGTTCCCTGGATCGACTCAATTTCCATTTCCTCCACTCGCAGACGATTTTGGATATACGGGTAAAGTGGGGATAGGATCATCACATCACTATCGGCTTTATCGGCTTCTTCTTGTGTCTCGGTGCGCGGACTACACATTTGTGTCTTGATTTGCCTCTCTTGATCGCCTTCAACAGAGACTTATTGTTTCATCAATTACATCTGGGGGACTCTCTACTTGCTTAGTTTAAGTATTTGTTCGGTGATTGGTGACTCGGCCGGTTTCTCAAGCTCGGATCGCTTGATGATTCTTCGTCGTCTCTTAGTTCATACCAGAGGGACTTCGGTTCGAGAGAGTTTCTTCGAGTCTTGGGCGGCGGGGGCAGTCTTTGGTGTCTTCTTCGAGGAGTGGCCGTCTTGGCTTATCGATCTCCTCTTTTTGACGATCCGAGAAGGTAGTTGAGAGTCCTTCTCGACCGCTTCTTTGGGGCGGGAGACACGGCTGCGGGGCGGGTGACTCTGCTGGCGGGGGAGCGAGTTTGACTTTCTTTCTTTGCGGGAGCATCGATCTTCTTAGCATTGCAGGGGACTTTCTTCTTTGGTGGAGAGAAACAATTTGTATCTTGAGTGGTGATTCCCCCTCACTCGTGTCGCCTCTCTTGGCGTAGGCTCTCTTCGTGCGCCGAGAGAGGTTTGATCGAACATCCTCTTGTTTACATGGAACGCCTTTCCAATGTCTAAGAGGACTCCTTTCACCTCCATCACCCGGCCAATCACAGGCCATATCCTAAGGATCCTCCAAATGTGCCATCTTCCTTGAAGGATTTGTTCCCTACATTACGGCATAGTCTGCTATAGACAAACTCACCCTAGTTTATTTTCCTTTCTTCAATGATCGCGGCCATTCACGATCAACTTTGCTTTTGATGAGTTGGTCAAAGCCGCCAAATTTGATGTCAATACATTTGGCAACTATGTCCAACAACTTGTGATAATCCTCCTTGGTGACCTCTTGTTTTTTGTGTAAATTATTTTATTAGCATAGTCGGGCTTGGCTATTTCCTTCCAAGCGGCAACCATGTTTACATCGGCCGTTGATTTCGATGCTCATTCCGTCGGTAGTGGCGGTGTTGACCAAATCCTTGGCGAGAGATGGTGAGCTTCTTTCCGTGAACAAATGACTTTATCCCTTCATCGTGAATCTCGGCGTTCACGAGAATCGTGCGACCTCCTCCACATAGGTCATCGGATATTCAGCGTCGAAACGATTTCAGAGGCGTTTCCAATTTCTCAGCAATTTTCATCACTAGGGTGTCGTCGGACCCCTGTTTCAC
The DNA here is from genome assembly GCA_016081115.2 of Rehmannia glutinosa. Lineage (NCBI taxonomy): Eukaryota > Viridiplantae > Streptophyta > Magnoliopsida > Lamiales > Orobanchaceae > Rehmannia > Rehmannia glutinosa. Next base: position 48,828,770 of record CM071930.1, read on the forward strand.
CATGCCGTCGAAATCCACAGTAGACCCGGTGTGGATTTGCTTTCCTAACTTGACAAAATCATAGGTTGATGCCATCCTTCAGGATTTTACCGAAGAAAACTTAGAGATTGATTTGAAGATAGATAGGGTTTTGAGAAAATTTTTGCCTTTGCTTCTGAGAGAGAGAAATGAACAGTTTTGGTAGTGTGTGAGAGAAACGGACGAAAATGGTTTAAGTATGGTTTATGAAAGGACGTGCGGGTGGTTTTTGAAATGGGATCGAAATCAACGGCTTAGATTTGGCACGCCGATTGAGCATTTAATGTCTCGTATTTAATGCGGCAAACATTTATATCCAATCATAAGCTTAGTGTGCAACTTTTTGCTGTACACGTCATAATTATCTTTGACGTCATTCTTAAAAACATTCCCGCTTAGTAAAAATGATTGCGTTTTTGTCACTTTGCTCATAAATGATTCGACTTTTGCCCTCATTTGGTTTAGCTCTTCTTTTCACATTCCTCTTTGTGACTCAATTTGTCGGTGACTTGGTATATTGTCTTTCCGATCTGGTGATTTACTTAGTTGATTTGTGAGTTCACTCTTTTTCCCTTTTTGTGTTCCATTTCTTTTCTTTGATTCTTTAAGTGTAAGCTCAACTCAATTAACCCTAACTCATGCTTGAGTTCTTCAAATCTTGACTCACATAATGGTTTTGTGAAGATGTCACCAATTGTTTATCGGTTGAGATATATTCCAAGATGATGTCCTTCTTTTCAACATGATCTCTTATGAAGTGATATCGACATCGATATGCTTTGTTCTTGAGTGCAACACGAGGATTTTGAGTAATTGCAATTGCACTTGTGTTATCACACATGATTGGAATTTCTTTTTCCTCAACTTCATAGTCTCTCATTTCTTTGTCTCATCCATAGGACTTGGGCAACTGTTTGCCGCAGCCTATGTATTCTCCGCTTTTGTAGAGGTGGCTATTGAATTTGCTTCTTGCTAAACCAGAAATCAACTGTTTCCTAGCATTTGACATGTGCACGAGGTGCTTTTTCTGTCCACTCTGCATCCGGCATAGTCGAGTGCGAATAGCCAATTAGTTTGAATCCACCTTCCTTTGGATACCATAAGCCAACTTCTTGGCTTCCTTTCAAGTATCTCAGGATTCTTTTAGCCGCTTTGTCATATGACTCTCTTTTGGAGCAGATTGAAATATCGCACATACACCTACAAAGAAAGGTGATGTCCGCCCGCTTCTTCTTTGTGAGATAGAGCAATGATCCAATAAGTGCTCTGTATCTTGTTTGATCTGAGGCTTGCCATCCGTGCATCCATGTCCATTTTGATGATGTATTCATTGGTATTTTTACGAGAAGACTTCTCCTCCATACCAAATTTCTTCATTAAATCTCGGTGTATTTTGTTTGACTTATGAAGGTTCCATCCTTCAGTTGTTTCACTTGGAGTCCAAGGAAGAATGTCGGTTCTCCCATCATGCTCATTTCAAATTTACTTTGCATGAGGTTTGAAAATTTTTCACACAACTCTTTGTTTGTGGATACAAAAATGATGTCATCCACATATATTTGAACAAGCAATATACTCTTTTTGTCTTGAATTCGAAAAGTGTTCTATCTACTTTTCCTTTTGTGAATCCATTCTCGTTAGGAATTGTGACAAAGTATCATACCATGCTCGGGTGCTGTTTCAATCCATACAAAGCTTTCTTGAGTTTGTATACCTTATCTCCAAGAGTCTTCGCTCAAATCCTGGAGGTTGTTCAACATACACTTCTTCTTCCAATAAACCATTTAGGAATGCACTTTTTACATCCATCCGATATACAATAAAATTCTTGTGAGCAAAGCATAGGCAAGAAACATCCTTATAGCTTCCAATCTTGCTACAGGAGCAAATGTTTCATCAAAATCTATTCCTTCTTCTTGGCAATATCCTTTGGCTACTAGTCTTGCTTTGTTTCTTACCACAGTAACCTTCCTCGTTCATCTTGTTTTAACACCCATTTAGTACCAATAACATTTTGATGTGTGGGTCTTTGAACTAATTCCCATATTTTATTTCTTTCAAAGCGATTGACTCTTCTTGCATAGCTTGAATCCAATGTGTGTCATCCAATGCTTGTAACACATCTTTGGCTCTATTTGCGAGATGAAGCATGTGAACATAGCTTCTTGTTGAGTTCGGATCTCGTTTTGACACCTTCTCTTATATCTCCAATGACAAGTTCTCGTGGATGGTCTTTCGGCCATCTTACATCGAGGTTGAAGTAAGTTAGCGGGTTGATTGTCTAGCTTGTTTGTGTTGCTTTGATCAGCTCTCTCGCACTCACTTAGCCGCAAATTTTCCAAAGATTTTATGAGACTCGGCTATCTCATCTTCATCCGAGTTAATAGTTCGACTTGACTTCAAAGATAGGGACTCTTATGTATGGTTGGATGATTGACTTATCGGTGACTCTTCAATGTCTTCTCTATTTACATTTGGCTCATCGAATATCACATGAATGGATTCTTACGCAACCATAGTCCTTTTGTTGAGTACTCTGTAGGCTTTGCTTTTTTGAGTATCCAAGAAGATACCTTCATCTCGCTTTAGCATCGAAGGCCTTTAGATTGTCTTTGCCATTGTTGTGGATGAAGCATTTACATCCAAATATTCTAAAATATGCAACATTTGGTTTTCTTCCAGTCCAAATCTCATAGGGAGTCTTTGTTGTCAATGTCTGTTTATCATACATCTGTTTTGAGTGTAGCAAGTGTGTTGATTGCTTCACCCAAAATCTTTTTGGTAACCCCGCTTGACTAACATGGTCCTTGCCGCTTCTTTGAGAGTTTCATTTTCCTTCTTTCTCGCAACTCCATTCTGTTTGTGGAGTCCTTGTCTGAGATAGTTCATGACCAATACCATTTTCAATACAATATCGAGTTATTATTCCATTGACAAACTCGGTTCTCTCTCGATCTTATTTTGATAATGGTTTGGCTCTTCTCGTTTTGAATCCTCTTCATCAATTTGTGGTAGTTTTCGTAGAGTTTCTTTCTTCTTACACATGAATATTGTCCATGTATATCTTGAGTAGTCATCTACTACCACCAAGGTGTATTTCTTTCCACTTATCTTTGTTTGGTTCCTTTGGGCCAAATAGATCCATATGTAGCGAGATGCAATATTCTTGTTGAAGATGGACATGTCTTTTCTTTGAATGAAGATTTGATTTGTTTTCCCTTCGACATGCATCACATATACTCTCCTTCTTGTATATCGAGTCCGGAAGTCCTTCCACAAGATTACTTCTTGCAAGCTTGTTAATCATTTTGAAATTCGGGTGACTCAACTTTTTGTGCCACAACCAACTTGATTCAATTTGTGCTTTTGCTAATAGACAGTGTTGTGTGTAGCGGTTGACCAATCTACTACATATACATGTTCTTTTATCGCATCCTTGCAACACAACTTCATTCGATTCAAGTATCCTTGATTTGGCATATACCCATGTTGAATCCAACATTATAGCCCTTGTCACGAGTTTGATGCTTAGCAAGTTGAAGTTGAGTCCTTCAACATATGCAACATCCGTGATTTCTAATCCATTCCTCTTGATGGATCCAATGCCTCTTATTTCACCTGGAGCTTCATTTCCTCCAAATATGACTTTTGCTCCTTTTACTTCCTTGAATTTTGACAAATTTTTCTTGTTTCTGTCATATGTCCGGCGAACCACTATCCATATACCAGGTTCCTTGGCACTCAATTGTTCCTTGAACTCGCAATCAAGGAAATTAAGTTTTAGGTACCCATATTTATGCGGGTCTGAGGGGTTAGAATTGTAAGATGATCCAACCAACTTATAGCCAAATGATTTGACTCAAGGGGTTGCCATCTATCGATGCCATAATCATAATTAATCTTGGCAAATTGCTTGGGGATTTTAGGTTCACAATTGTCTCTTTTGTCGTATGCTGTGTATAAGTTTTAGCAATCGCCTTCTTTGGGTAATTGTGGTGTCTACGAGTGTAGTGCCTAGGTGCATATGTGTCTTTGATGAAAGTTCTTATACTTTTGGAATGGCCTTTGTTGAGTTCTAGGCCTTTGCCATTTGGGCTTATATTCCATAAGTCTATCCGATAGTTCACATCATTCCAATCGGCTTGGCTTGGATATTTTCTACCATTCCCATCATATGTATTTCTTTTATAGATTTTTAAGGGTTTTGGTAGCTCGCTTTTTCTTTCTGAGTATTTTTTGTTTGGAGTTTGTTGAGGAACTCGATTGAACCTTTTCTCATTTGTCCTTTCAGACGCACTCAATGGTCGTTTTTCCTTTTCCTTTATAACCAAGGCCAGTTTGCTTGTAGTTGTGCTTTGGAGTGAATGTGTGTGCAACATTTAGAGTTTTGGATTTTTGACTCTTCATTGCTTGAAGATCCTTTTCCAAAATTACTTTTGAGTTTGACATAGCACAGAGAATTAAATCCTAAGCTTTGTTGTTTCCACATTTTCTTTGACTCATAATAAGATCATCCAATGATTTAGATGCCTTAGTGAATGAGGCAATAACATTTTTGAGGTCATTCTCCTCTTTTCTATGGCAACTATTTCGCTATTAACTTAGCATTTTCGGCCTTTAAACTTTCATTCTCATTAGCTATTTGACTTAGAGTACTCGGCTCCTTAGTCGACTTTGAGTTTTGGCTCTTGAGTAGGCTGTTTTCCTCATTTAGTAGTGTGTGTGAGGATTTAATGTGTTCAAAATCTTTCATCATTTTGCCTAATGAATCATAAAGATCAGTGGGTGATGAAGTGTGTGTCACGAGTCACTATCACTAGAATCCGAGTTTGATGAGTTAGAGTGTACCTCATCTTCTTGGTCGAGGTTGATCTTGTTCCTTGGCCATCAAACAAATCAAGGCTTCTTCTTCTTGAGTCACTTGAGTAGTCGGCTTCACGCTCTCGAATCATTTGTCTCTCTTGACTTGGCATTTTTATTGATCTCTGCAGACCAACATTGCCTTTTTCTTTTCTTGTCTTCTTTCTTTGAAGACTTTTCTTTCTTCTTCATTTCGTATTTGTTGACTATAGGATATGGGCAATCAATGGCGTAGTGACCTGGTTGTCACAGCCAAAGATAGATATTCAACCTTTTGATCACTCTTTCCATTCTTGGATTGTCGACCCTTTGATATTCAACGTTTTGATGATCTGTTCTCTTGGTTGGCCTATCTTCCTTGACTTGGAGGAGCCGAGTGTCTTCGGAAGATTCGCCCTTGCCTCTCTTGTAGTTCTTATTGAAGAACTTGTTGAACCTTTTAACCATCGGGGCTATTTCTTCCGGATTAATGGCTTCTTTGACCTCGGCTCTCTTCCCATCTTTAACAATTAGAGCAAATTGTTTTGGGTACAAGTGTCTCTTCCTGGTCTTTTCTTCTCGGCTCAAACTCGTAGGCTTTGAGGTCCGAGAATAGTTCATGGTTGGATGTCTTTGATAGGTCCATGGAATGTCTTAGTGCCATGACCTTCATTTCCCATTCATTTGGAAGACTTTTAGGATCTTCATACACATTTCTTCTCGTGTATATTCCTTTCCAAGTGCGAGATAGCTCGTTGGTGATTTACGTGAACCGAGCATCCGGTTGATCCAGGTTTTCTCCGAGATCATTTTGAAGTTCTCAAATTTGTCGACGACCACCGATAATTTGTTTTCTTTGATTTGCTCGAGCCTTCACAAATCAATGTTAGCTTGTCCCATTTCTTTAGCCGTTTTGCATGATTTGACTTTATTGAACATGGCTTTGTCCAATGTTTTGTAAAGGATGTCCTTGGCTACATTGTCCAGGTTGTATCTTTTTTTGTCATCATTTGTCCATTCGGTTCTTGGTTTTTCAACCATAGTCTGGTCTAGGGACAACATCCTCTTCACCTTCACCAGCTCTTCTTCTTTGTTGTGTTCACCTTTAAGATTTGCGGTGGCCCATCCTCTATCACTATCCACATCTCATCATGTAATGCCGATAGATGAGCTCGCATACGAATTTTCCAATCATCAAATTCTTCAATTGTGAACATAGGGATGCGTGTCAAATTTGCTTCCATGATAATAAATTTTAATGATAAAGGTATATTTGAAAGTTTAAGTACTAAAGCGAGACTTTGAAAAGTTTGGAGATCTAGTTCAAGAACGGTGCGGAAGGCTCAATAAACCAACCGCTCTCCGATACCACTTGTAGGTCCCAAGGGGTGTAAGTGTAAGGTTTAGAAGGGGGGGGGGTTGAATAAACCTTACCAAATTTTTGATTTAGTCCTTTTAAAAATTTAGAGTTGATACTACAATTTGTGTCCTTGGTGGACATCCAATTTAGTTAATCAAGAGAGTTAGTCTCTCAACGGACTCAATCGAGCCATTCTTTGGAATAACTCAAATTTGTTAAGTCTAAATTAACTCAACCGTGGTTTGTTTTCATTGGAAGACTTAACACCCTTAAGTTTGATTAAGTAGAGATTTAGAGCTTGATTTAGTACTTAGAGATTATCTAATGGATAGCAAATATGTTTGCAGAAATAAACAAATATGATGCAAGAATTAAAGTGCTAAAATGTAAATGACACAATAAGTTTTTTATAGAGGTTCGAAGATGGGGTAATTCTTCTACTCCTCTCTTCTCCAACTCCTGGAGGAATCCACTAGGTATTGATCAAGATATACAAAGTGGTAATGAGTCCGATACAAGTCTTGATCACACACGGTGACTTGATCCTTTGGGACTCGATCGGAGACGCCTTGATCACTCGGTGGCTTCTCGACGACTCGGCCTTCTTCACAGGGCATTTTGCCTTTGCTACTACTGACTCACTTGCTCAAGCTCTTTGGATTTGATCACGAAGCCCTCCAAAAGCTCAAGACTTGGTTCGACCTTGAACCTTCCTACAATCCTTCGAGGAATGTAGACCCCTTGATTTTTCAAGTAATTTCCTCTTCAACCGATTGAAGTTATCTTTCCTTCATAGGTGAGTGTTGGATTGATGTTCTTCGTAGTGTAAGCTTGAGGATTGAGCGTTTAATAACTTGAGAATATTTTAGGTTTATAGTTCTAATAATTGCTTGAATGTTTTTGGTTCGGTCTCCTACTCTCGAGTCATTCCTCGCCTTTTATAGTGATCTTTCAAAAATCGCCCGTTGAAGAGATAGGCTTATTTTTGAAAGTCACTTGCGATCGTTGGCTTGTCTTGTTGCGATCCTTGGAATTGCCATTTCCTCGTATGAATTGTTCTTCACCTTTCGAGTTCGACACGGTGTAGTGCTTCCCATTGGTTTATTCCTTTTGCATGCTTCTAGGGTCGAGCACTTCGAGAAAGGTAGTATTGAGATATTACTTGTTTAGGTAATTCTCTTGATTTCTCGCGGCAACGGATCTTTTTGATTATCTCGACTGATTGCATTTCCTTGCTTTCCCAGGTGACTTAGAGTCGACTTCCAATCATGGATGACTCTTGTCACTTCAACTTGAGACTTGGCTTTTCTTGAGTTGACTTGATCGATACTCCACTCACCGCATCTCGTTTGCTCATTGATAGAGTTCCGTCTACTCTTCTTTGCCATACTCATTTTGCCTCACAATGAGTCTTCCTTCTAGTCTCCAGTTGTCTTCTTGCATGTTTGGGCATAGCCGACTTAACTCACCTTGACTTGACCCCCTATTTATTACAATGCGGTTTACAACAAAAATGGGGTGCCAACTTCCTATTCTAAGTTTTACATGCCATTCATCAAAATCTAAACAATAAATTTCCCAACACTCTTCTTTCTCGTCTTTCTGTGATAGAAAGGGGATTTCTCATGAATTTTCCGCACCTAAAACTCCACAACAGAATGGAGTGGCAGAGAGGAAAAATCGTACATTGGAAGAGATAGCCCGTGTCATACTTAGTTAAAAAAAATTTAAAACGATTTTGAGTTGAAGCTCTAAACATTGCGTGCCATATAGCGAATCGTGTATATTTGAGGCCTGGATGTTCTACGACCCCTTATGAAATTCTTATGGGAAAGAAACCAAACCTCAAATATGTTCATGTTTTTAGGTGTGTGTGCTATGTTCTCAATGATCGCGATAATCTTGGTAAATTTGATTCCAAAAGTGACAAGTGTCTTTTCTTAGGCTACACTTTGAATAGTCATGCCTATCGAGTTTATAATCTTCGTACTAAGACGATCATGGAATCTATAAATGTTGTCTTCAAGGATCTCTCAGATATTGCAGGAAAGAGTGAAGGAGATAATATTGTAGATCTGCCCGAATTTGTTGAGACTGCCCCAACGAAGGATGTAGGCACAGATGTGATGAAGAATGTGACTGAAGTTCCATACACAGCTGTCTCAAATGCAGAACCAAATGTGATGGCATCTAAGCCCACATCCGTGTCTGCTGCAGCTGAGTCAGACTCTGATTCTGACAATGAACCTGTTGAAGAAACTAATAATCCAATCGTGGATCGTGGTAGTGACATACCTACAAGGATTCAAAAAAATCGCCCTACGTCTCAAATCATTGGTAACACTACTGATGGTATTAAGACCAGAGGGAAAGGTAGAGTGAACTATCGTGATATGGTAAGAATGGTCTGCTTGTCTACTGATTGTATCAATGCGAGAACATGTTGTTTTTGTGTCCAATTTTGAACCTAAGAATGTTGTTGAAGCTCTTAAATATGAATTTTGGACACATGCTATGCAAGAGGAACTAGACCAATTTGTCAAAAATGATGTGTGGTTTTTAGTCCCTAGGCAAGAGGATGTTAATGTCATTGGAACAAAATGGATTTTCAAAAATAAAACAGATGAATCTGCCAAAATTGTTCGCAACAAAGCTCGATTAGTTGCTCAAGGGTACACACAGGTTGAGGGGGTGGATTTCGATGAAACCTTCGCTCCTGTAGCCCGTATTGAGTCCATACGTGTGTTGCTTGCTTTGCATGTTACTTGGGATTAACTCTTCACCAAATGGATGCAAAAAGTGCTTTCTTAAACGGATTTCTATATGAAGAAGCTTTTGTTGAACAGCCTAAAAGCTTTGAGGAACCTTTTAAGCCTAACCATGTGTATAAGCTTAAAAAGGCTCTCTATGGTCTCAAACAAGCCCCTAGAGCTTGGTGCGGTAGGCTAACTGAATACCTTCTTCAAATCGGTTTTAAATGTGGTGAAGTTGATAAAACCTTGTTCATTCAAAAGAAAAACCATAACATCATGATTACTCAAATCTATGTCGATGACATTGTTTTTGGTTCCTCATCGGATAAACTGTTAAAGGAATTCATTGCTTGCATGTCCTCCACTTTTGAAATGAGTATGGTATGTGAGTTAAGTTACTTCCTGGGCTTGCAAATTAAACAATTAAAGGAAGGAATTTTTATCTCACAAAGCAAGTAAGCTAAGAATCTTGTGAAAATATTCGATCTTGAAAATGCCTCTCACTTGAAGACTCCCACGGGGTCGAGTCAAAAGTTGAGTAAAGAAGATGTGGCTGAAAGTGTTGACCACACCTTGTATAGAAACATGATAGGAAGTTTGTTGTACTTGATCGCCGATCGTCCGATATTATGTTCAGTGTTTGTCTTTGTGCTCGTTATCAATCTGATCCCAAGGTTACTCACTTAAAGGCCTTAAAACGTATTATTCGATACGTAGGGGACACAACTGATTTGGGAATTTGGTACACAAAAGATAGTAACATTAATCTTGTGGGATTTAGTGATTCTGATTGGGCTGGAGATGTTGTGGATCGAAAAAGTACAACTGGTGGATGTTTTTATTTGGGAAATAATTTGGTCTCATGGTATAGCAAAAAGCAAAATTGTGCATCTCTTTCGACTGCTGAATCCGAATATGTAGTAGTTGGGAGTTGTTGCACACAACTTTTATGGATGAACCAAATGATTGAGGACTATGGTTTGCAAAGTGAAACACTGATTGTCTATTGTGATAATATGAGTGCGATTGATATTTCCAAAAATCCTGTCCAACACTTTCGTACTAAACACATAGATATTAGACATCACTTTATTCGAGATTTAGTTGAGAAAAATATAATTCGACTTAAATATATTGCTAATGAAAATCAGCTTGCTGACATCTTCACTAAGGCTTTGGATTTTGAGAGATTCTCCAATTTAAGGAAGTCTCTTGGTTTGTGTGTTTTCTGAAATGTTACACGAGATGTCACAACATTGCACATCACATCCGCTGTGACATCCATACGCTGCATCTCTTTTCATCTCCTCTATTTTTTTTTTTATTTTCTAGGCATCCCTGCATTGTAAGCTTATCACGCATTTCTGCAAAAAGTGGATTGATGGTTTGAACTAGTCACATATTGTCTCCCTTGGAAAACTGGTGTGAGTTGATCTCTCCAATTAAAAAAAAAAGATGTTATTTTTCCCAGCAGCTGAGTTGAGAATAAAGTCTTGATCATGCTTGGAGGCCTTATAGGAAAAAACTACCAACCCATTGTGTGAAGCTATTCCTTGTGACCAATTTCCTCAAGCGTATTGTTGTTTAAAAAGGCATGATCATATGAAAAAGAGATATCTATGGCATTTGAGTGAAAGCTCCCTGTTAGGTTAACTCCCTCATGAGACTTGGAAAAATTGAAGAAAACTCGAAAATTCGTGAAAAGCTGGGATTTCGGATTGCAATTTATTGAATCAGTTAGTACAGGTGTGACTCAAAATGGGATGACATTTGAACTTTATATCCATTGCTGCAGCACATTCTCCTATAGCGTGTGTTTTTCCTTTTTGGTGCATTAGGCATATTAGGTTTTGCATGTCTTGGTGATTTTGGATTCTTTGCTGAGATTTGGTTTCCATATATAATCTGAGAGTGATATTTTTCTCTTCCCAAAATCTTGAAAATCTTGGTGAATATATTTTGTGGGTTGAACCGATTTGGAGGATAAGGGTAAATCTTATTTTTTGATCTTACTTTCCTTATCACAATTTGGCATAATTTGGACACTTTGTGAAATAGAGTTTGGGATTAATTGGACTCCTGATTCTTTCCTTAATTTTCGATTTTTCCCATTAGGAATTCTTTCCTAAATAAAACTCTTCCTTTGTACTTCGATTTGTGTGTCTGACTTTGATTTTTTCTAATCCCTATTTAATTGCAGGTACTCGATTACACCACTCCTACTGTCTCTCACATCTTTCGAAGTTTTTATGTGGTTGAAATCTTTTTTGGGTTCAAAGGTTATCTTCCTCTCCATGGCTCGATTTGTTTCCTCCATCAAGAACCTCTTCGGAAGCCCCAACAAGTCATCATCCTCCTCGTACAATTCCGATAGCCTAAAGTCTGACAAATCCATGGAAGAGAGTATTGTTCCCAATGGTGTCAGAGATGGAACCCCATCTGACACTGCATCTCCGTCTACCCAGAATCCGTCTTCTTCTCCGATTAAGGAGAGTTCGGCACCACCAGAAACCATAACCACTCCTTCATCCACTCCTATAGAGGTCGCCATAGATACCACTACACCTCCGTCTCCGATAATCTCTGCACCACAGTCCGTCCAAGAAAACCCTGCTTATGGGTTTGTAAATGTCCCTGCATCTGGGACTGCATCTCCGGCTGATCACACCCAGGAACAAGGTACGGAATCCACTCCTCTAGAACACCCATCTTTTCCAAGTTCCACTCCTACTGCTATTATCCCTGTTCTTTTTCAAGACGAGGCCCTTACCTCTGTTCTCCCCGGGGAAAAAGGATAATGAGATATACGTCGACAACCCTCCAAATTTCGAGGTAATTCGCACTGTTCATCGACCACTTGGTACTCCCACTATTCGACAGTCAAAGCGGCTTAAAGGCTACTCACCTGAGGATTTCGAATATTCCGATTCTACCCCTGGAATTTCTCCCAAGAAGTAAAAGACCACTTTAGAGGGTACTTCGAAGAAAGGGGGAGAAGATTTGCCTATTCCTCACGTGTCTTTCAGTGATTCCGACGATAATGTGAACCAATTTGTTGTTCAGCCCAGAGAACATGTGCAGCCTGAGCACAAAGATAGTGATGATGATGTTTCTTTGGCACAGATGGTTTAGAAAGCCAAAAAGGGCAAGGGTGTGGCCACATATGTGACCACATCCCAGCCTACACCAACTGTTGCCGAGTCGAGTTCTGAGTTTGATGACTCGAGTGATGAGGATTTTGATGCTTCTAAGGAACCAAACACTGAGATTGATTATGAGGCTATGGTTAATGAAGTTGGTGATGAATTGATGGCTGAAGAACGGAAGGAGGCTGCTGCTGCAGATGCAGAGGAGGATGTGATGTCATCCGACGACAGAACTGACTCTGATTTTGACATTGGGAGAGCTCACTCTGAGCTATTTTACACAGCTGCTGCAGCTTCCAGGTTTCATGCTTTATTTTCCCGTTCTTTTATTGATGAAAAATGCAGAGATTATGAGCACTTTGCAAAGTATAATCTGAATCGTTTTTTTGAGGAACGAAATTTGTTGACCACGATTGATCGCTTCTTCCTTATATGACTCTGTGGTTTGTGAGTTTTATGCTAACATGTCTACCAGGATTGTTGTTCGATGTTCACCTAAGTTTGGCAAGGTTTTTGTTCGCAATAGAATATATGAATTCAGTCCCTCAGTCATCAATTATTTCTTTGGCATGCCTGATTTTGAAAAACGTGAGGTGCCCTCTGATTACAATGAAATGGCTTAATTTCTCACTGGTGGCTGTGTGCAAGATTGGCCTGCCCATCCCCAGAAACTCGTCTCCTCCCGTCTTACGTCCTTTTATGGGTTTTTGCACAAGATCTTTTGTGCAAACTGGTCTCCTTCTAAGAATAATTCCATTGTCACAAGGACGCATGCACGAGTTTTATACCAAATTGGGAAAGGGGTGCCCTTTAATTTTGGTAAATTGGCTTTCGAGGAGGTAACATTCTTTGCTACCAGTGAATCCAAAACCTGGTCCCTGCCATTCCCCAGTCTCATCTATAAAATCCTAGTTTCTCAAGGATTTTAACAGAAGGAGGGTGATCACTTCACAAACCAGTATGTGGTTTTTCATGTTTCTCGACCCCTGCTTAGTTCTCAAAATTGCATTGTTGATCTTCCCCTAGTCTATCCAGGAGATGATCCACCTGCTCCTACGACTCCTATCTCTACTTCTTCTCCAGATATTGATGCCCATGTCCCTGGGCCTGGTCTGAATGTGGCCTCGGATGTGGTTCCGGATGTTGGCAATATCCCAACTCCCATTTCCTCTAACATCCCATGTATTCCTGTCTTTGTGGCTTTCTTACAGGTACAACTGACCTTTGCTGAGCACCAGATTGTTCACTTCACTGCTCTTCGTTCCCAATTGCAGACTATCCTTGGCTCAATTTCTAGCCAAAAGGGGGGAGAGAATGTAACGGACCAAGCACTGCTCAAGGGGGAGTTATACCGACTGAGACACCCAGGACTGATGCTCCAATTCCTGAAAACCCTGCAGCCCAAGATGCTGCTGCTGCACCATTGGCTGGACATGGTGAAAGCAATGAAGGTCTTCAGTTTGACTTTGAAGGACAGATGGATGCAAATGTGTACACTGATGAACTCTATAATCTTTAATTTTGGGATGTACTAAACAATATTCTCTAGCTAGGTTTATTTGTTTTTGGTTGTTCATAACTTGCTAAAACTCTCTTATGATATTTTTTGCTGCAGTCATGAATATGACCTAAAATGTGATTACATCTGCTTCAGTATTTTTACTCAGCATGATATTTAGGGGGAGTTGTTATATTTAGGGGGAGTTAGTTTGTTTTGTGCTTAATAAGTGTTTTGTCCAGAAAGGCAAAAAGGGGGAGATTGTTAGGCGATTTTTATCGCCAGAAATAATTTCCAAAATTATAAAGATTGGATTTTGATTTGTTTTGCCTTTCTAGACTTATGGTATGATTAGGACTTTTTAGATTTGGAAAGAAATCATATTGATATGGTATTGATATATTAGGACTCTTTATGGTTATCTTGTTTCCTAACATAAGTGATTTACTTGTCATATACTTGTATATATCTTCTTTCCTTGTGTATTAGGTCTCTTGAAGGGTTTGGACGGCTATATAAAGGGAAGAGGACGTGCATAATCAATACACAAGAAATACACCAGAGTTACAAGAGTCTTGAGAGAATTAAGAGTCATTCAAGCACAAGGAGTCTCACTGCCCTCGATGCAATCTCGAATGTGACTACATCTGAGATTACATTTAGTTCTGCAGATTGTGTTTGTTAGCTTTTCATCCATTGTTTTTAGTATTGTGATTAACGATGTCCACACATGTCTATTGTTAGATGAGTTGAATTACATAGATCAGATATACTCTAGATAGGAGTTTTTCGTTGAGTTTCTACTAGTTGGTTTTAGTATTTTTGTATACGGAATCAAACGATTTTTTACTAGTGGAAAGTTTCGCCATATTGGCACGTCTACAAGCTTGTTGGCTTGTAGACAATTTTTATTTTGTGTGTCTTGTACTATTTTCAAATTTCCGCTGCATGTGATTGTGAATGTGACCACATCTGCAATCACATCCTTACTCTGCAAAACTTTTTTAATTTATCCGTGCTATAGTTCTTTCAGTTTTCTCCTATATATTACTAGATCTATTTTTGTTATCTAGTGTTCTATGTTTTTATTTGTTTATGTGTTGTTTATTTTGTGTTTCTATGCTGTTGATCTGTTGTTTTGATTATTTTTCAAAATGTTCTGTACAAGATGGGTTGTTTATTTTTCATTTCGTTGTTGTTTCTTTGTAGTTTCTAGGGTTATGAGTATATGATTGATCCGGAAGAGTGGTATACTGCTAGGATAAACACTAGGTTTTCTTTTGAAGTGATTAAAAATTTGAAGGACATGTTATCCCAGCTGCAGTTGGATGCGTTTAGGCGTACTTGTTTTGGTTATTTTCTGGACATGCATGAAGTTGATTTCCAAAATCAACTTGTGCATTCGTTGTTGAAGAGGCAGGTTGTTCATTCACGGAAGGATGAGATACTAGTGTCTGTTTGTGGGAAACTTTTGAGATATGGTGTTGGGGAGTTTGCCCTGGTCACGGGGCTGAAGTGTGTTGGGAATAGGACCTCTGTTCGTGGGGATGGTATTACTTCTGAGTTCTTCCAGAAGTATTTTACTGGCACAATGAAATTCACTAGGCAGTCAATTGATGAGTGTTTTAGATTACAAGTGTGGGGGATAATGATGATGATGCCGTGAAGATGGTGTTGTTGTACTTTTTGCATTTTTTTCTCTTTTCTTCTACTGGGACTTCTGTGAATATGGCTTTTTTTGATTTAGTTGATAGGGAATCTTTTAACACATATCCATGGGGAAGGGATTTGTTTGACCTGACAATCAGAGAACTGAAGGAACAAGTGCTCCATAGAAAGCAACTTTAGGATGAGGATTTGAAGCCTGCTGCTAAATACATTAAAATTTACAAAATTAAAGGCTTTCCTCTGGCCTTCCAGATATGGTTCTATGAATGTTGTTCAGAGGTGAACAATAAAATTTGCAATCATATCGGGTAGAGTATCCCTCGTATTCTGAATTGGGGTTGTCCATTGGCTGGGAAAGATAAGAATTTGAGGTCTGATAATCTCGATATGATGATTTTCAACCGTTCTGCAGAACATGTAATACGTGACTTTTTTATTTTTTTGTTTCTGTTTTATTTCGCTTTTGTTTCATAACTGTTTATATGTTGTTTCTAACTTTGTTTTTGTCTGTTTTGCTTTTGTTTTAGTTGAAGTTGATGAATATTTGGCCATCAGATGAAGAGAGGTTGCAGTTGGATATTGCAACATTTTTTGATGAGTTCAAGTATTCGTTAAATTCTGTTAATTGGGACTTTGTCATTGGTAATTTGAAGAGAAAGGAGCCAGATGTTGAGTTGGGATCGAGCTACACGTTGGATGACATTATTCGGAAGCAAGATAAATTGTCCAAGGAGTTGAAGGTTTTCAAGAACTCCGTTAACAAAATCTTGGAAGAGCAGTTTAAAACTGTTCTATCTGAGTCGTCTGCTAGTAAGGGGAAACTTAAGGTATCCTTATTATTTTTGTCCCTCTTGTGTTTCATTATTTTTTTGTCTTTGTTGCTTGCTTGTTTGGATTTATAATGTTGTCATTTTTGCTTTTTAGGCTGGTGATGGGCTGGATGAAGCTGATAAGGTTGTTGGAGATCAATATAATAAAATATCGTCAGCATCCGCTACAGAGTCTGCGAACGAGTCAATGGGAGTGGATGATCAACATGTTAAAACTCATGTTGTGCCCTTTTCTAAAGAGGTAGTGACCCTGCTTGTTTGGAAACCACTGAGCGAACCAGTAGTCCCCTGGCTAGTGGACAGTTTGAAAAAAAATCAGAGGCTATTGAAGGTGGAAATATTGGTGGTGATGTTAGGGTTGAGTCTGTGGTTGAAGGGATTGTTAATAATGGTGAGGGAATTCCTGTTGATGGTGAAGTTGATTTGTCAGTGGATAAAGGGGTTGGTAATGATGGTGAGGGACTTAATGTCAGTGGTCTGATGGATTTTGCAGAAAAATGTTGAGATTGTTCCGTTTGATTCAAGTAAGGTTTCAGAAGAGGTTGGTGTTGAATCTCCGGGCCTGAATGTTCATGTTGAACATGGCTTCATTGGGTCTCAAGAATTTGATGATCTCACCCAATCTCAATTTGATTCTATTGTGAACGCTACAACTCAAGCTGTTGTGGGAATGGTTTCTTCCTAATAATGCCTCTAGTTTGTTTTGACATTGAATTGTCATTTATATTTTGTTTATAACATTTATATCATGTTTTATTGCAGGCTGGTGTCAAGGGGTCTGATGCATCCCATGTTGCTAATAGGATTTCAAAACCCTCTGTTGCTGTGAGAACTCCTTTCACCACTCATTTTGAATCATTTGGGGATGTGAGTGGGAAAGTAGTTGGGGGATTTCAATTGGGAAACATTGATTTGGAATCGACTCCTCAGGAGAAAGATTTGACCTTAGATGCTGCCAGGAAGCCCCAAGTAGTGTTGGTTAAAGGAAGGTGCCCATTGGATGATAGCCTTGGTGAAGGTTATTACGTTTTAGACGAATTTAATGATGATCTGAGTGAGTGGTTCGCAAGGGTAAGATTTTTTATTCTGTTTTGCAACGATTATGAAACATTATTGTAATTTTTTCACTTATTTATGTTTTAGGCCAAAATGTTATTCTGTAGAAGATGACAAGATTGATCCCTCGTTAAAGCTGGGTGTATGCGAGGTGAAGCAAAAATCATGGTTTCATAGCATGTACTATGTTGACGAGTATTTGTCTTCTTCGGTAAGTTACTATTTTTTATGTTGATGTTTTCCTATTTTTGTTTATGTGTTCTTACTTTTTGTTTGCTTCTTTTTCAGCATATGGACGTGTTGTTCTATTACATACGCAAGAAGTATATGCACGCGCATAGTGCTGTGAGATTTACTACCATGGACCTGATCTTTCATAGATGCATCCAAAGTATCTACAGCCTGTTCACCCATGTCAACAAGAGGAAGAAGAAAAATTTCGACACTTCCAAGATTAACTTGAATTCTTCTATAGTTGACTATATCATGGGTTTTGATATAGGATGTGGAAAGCCGTGGTCTGATGTTGTTCATATCTTGTTTCCCATTCATTGCATTGACATGGAACACTAGGTCCTTGGGAGGTTGAGTATTCAAGAGAGAATTATTTATCTGTACAATTCACTGCGGACCGCGGACTCTGTAAAAATAGCTAGGAAAGCTATTGAAAGCTATAGCATGTTGTTGCCTCATTTTCTTTCCATGGTAGCATTCTACGAAGATCGCCAGGACATTGCTCTTGGTTTTGGCCCTTACTCTGCTGACATTAATTCTCCATTCAAGATTGTGGTTGTTAGGGATATTCCTGTTCAACTGAAAAAGTAATATTCTTGTCTGTATCCTATTTCATTTGTGTTTTATTTTTTTGTGTGTTTTTATATTATGTTTTTAACCTCTTCCCTTTTTTTGTAGCGATTGCGGAGTATTTATAGCTTGCTATGCAGAGTAGTTTATCTATGGGAAGCAAATGTCGGAGGAAGACTTCGACATTGAAAGAGAACGGATGAGGCATACTCACCTGCAATACAATCACGCAAGGCTGAAGCAGCAGAACGGAGACGAAGACGACACTGATATTGAAATCATCCCCCCACTTCCTATTGATGCTAGGAAATTGTTGTTAAAGAAGAATTATGTATGAGATTTGTTTATGGTCACATGGAACAGTATGCTTTACTTATATTTTAATAGTTTGTTAGTACGGTTATTTGGTATATGTCTATATTTCTAGTTAGTTTCTTTAGAATTTTGAAGATGTATGGGACAACATCTGAATCACTTTGAGGTTGTGTGGAACAATATGCATGATTTTGTTTTGGCATTCATGAGTGTTTGGAAGGTTTTAGTTTTCTAGATTTTGTATGCTTGGTTTTTGTGTTTTACAAGAAGAGTTGCAGTCAATAAACAACTGTGCAAGAATATCGGAAACAAATAAGAAACATGTAAGAAACTATAAAGCAACATGTATGAGTTTTTATTGAAGCAATTGTGTTCTGTTACATTGTATTAATTTGTCTAACTTGACATGCATGTAAGCAATTGGAATATAGTGTTATTAAATGCATCTTGTTTTTGGTTGATTCCTGCATGTATGTCTATTGTGTCCATGTTGCCCACATCTTCCGCATTTATTTTTGAAAATTTTCTCCCAAGCTGCCTTGTGTCTTCTTTTCTTTGGCCTTCCAGATTTGGCCTTGCCTTCGGGTAGAAGAGTCCACATTGTTTCAATTTCAGGTGTCAGGATCCAAGTACTTCATGTGGGATTGGATACACTATTTTCGAATAAGTCGCTTCCATTGTTTCCTTCATGTAGTATGCCGAGCAGTACTGGTACGGATCTTCATTCAATTCTTGTAGTACTGCTATAACATGTGGACAAGGAATTTCATCCATTTGAAACTTGTTGTATGTGCAAATCCTTTTCTTAAAGTCCACAACAAATATTTTCTCTGATTCTATGACTTTAAAGAGAAAATCATTTGATCTTTTCACCTGAAAACATAAATGAAACATGTGAGAAACAATTTGAAACAAGAAACATGTTTCAGATTTGTAGTAAATTACTCTTAAATTTAGAGAAATGGTGTAGTTTTTCCCCATATACTCTTCAGCTGTTTTTGTCATTCTTATAAATGTTGATCTTGCTTCGTTTCGATTCCTGCATGTCCAATCTTGAACTAATGATCTCACGTACTCGAGCAATATTGTTACAGGTAGGTGTCTCCCTGCTACAGTTGCTACATGCAATGACTCTGCAATGTTGGATGTCATGATAAAGTATCTTTTGTTGCGACAGTATAGTCGTGTCCATTTCTCGTATCCAATAGCGGACGAGTAAGGTATGATTTTGTTGTTCACTCTATTTTTTCAAATTCGCCCTTCTTGTAGGCTTTTGCTGCTTCTATGAATGACTCCCTTATTTCGTTGTTTTTCTTTTTGAAGTTTGCTTTCAAATGTTTAGGAGATGATACATGCACAGTCCATGGGATACTTCAGGATATACCTAATCATTAAAATAATATTTTTAAAGAATGTTTTGTGACTGAAATTATTTTTGAAACCTATATGTGAAACATTAAAGAAACATATTTGAAACATCTATGAAACATCACCTTAAGAAATATTTACAATTTGTACCTCATTTATTGTTTTTTCTATGTTGATATGTTTATCTGAGACTATACACCTGCCTTCCCTGAGACCAAAAGTTTGTCTGATCTTTGCGAAAAACCATCCCAAGATCCATCATTTTTAGAATCCACTATTGCAAAAGTCAATGGGAAAATGCTCCCATTCCCATCCTGCGTGCATGCATACAATAAAGTCCCCCCGTAACTTGCTTTCAAGAATGTACCATCAACAACAACCACTGGCCTATAGTGTTTCCATCCCTTTATTGATGTATTTATAGTCATGAACAAGAAGAGGAATGTGTTATCCTCTTTTCTTACTATTTTAGTAATTGATCCGAGATTTATTTTCTCCAACATGTAAAGATAAGCTCGTAGTTTCTGATAAGATTCATCCAGTCTCCCCCTTATTATTTTGAGTCCTTTCTCTTTTGATCTCCAAGATTTTCTGCAGTCGAGACTTATTCCATGCACATCCTTCATGTCTCTTATTATATCTGTTGTTGTGTACACTGTTTTGATGTTGTTGAGGTACTTTGATTTGATAATGTCTCCAACCATTTTGCAGTAGCTTGTCTACTGTCATTCATTCTCTTATCGAGTGGACAAGTATGGTTATTGTCGTATTTTCTTACTATGAACTTTGTTGTCCTTGTTCTTGATGATTCTTTTAAATGCCAATTGCAATTTTCATCCAGACACTTTATATGGTATTGCTTGTTGCACGATTTATTGACCTTATATTGGAAGTGATTTTTCAATGCAAAACAGCTGATGTGTTTTATCAATTATTCCTTGTTGTTGTATACATTTTCCTATTTGGATTTGTTCTTCACAATTAATAGGTTCTTGGATTTGCATTGTTTCTTGGACTACATTTTTGCTGATTAAGTTTGCATAGTTGATGTAGTCAATGAGATTTGGCCCATATTTTCCATTGTTGAGCTCTCTACTGATATGTTGCTTGTTCCCTCCATTGCATTTTGTTGTGTTGTTTCTTGCAAGTTTGTCTCTTTTGATTTCAAGAGCAATTAGTTTTCTGGATTAACTACTACGTCTATGCACATAGGAAACTTCATCCAATCTTCTTCTTTGCTTTTTACTTTCAAATAGGACTTCAAGTTGAAGTCATTTTCAATCTTTAATTATGGCAGAGATTCTCTCAGTTTGTACTTAATTTGCATTCTTTCCTCATCTTTTCTGAATTGTATTTGTTGTTCTAAAATTTCATGCAGGGTGCTGAAAATGCAATCCATTGGAATCAGGATCCCCATTATCTCGAAGTTGATATAATCCTTGTTCTCTGCCCATTCTCCCTTGTGGTATACTACTGCTGGAATTTTATCCATGGTAATATAGAATTCGATGAAATTATCATATTTGAAACATGAAAGAAACATCATTGAAATAAATATGAAACAATTCCCCTGTACAGGGAAAGCAATGTGCTTCCCATGCAGAATGGAAACACTTTTTCAACAACAATGAAACAACTATCTAAATGATTGCATACAGTTTTTTGAGATCCAGACATTTTTATGTGTAGATTTTCATGACAATCAATTATTTTAGAATTTTGTATTAAGTTATCGAACAAAATAAGCATTTTATAATATTGAACGATTCATTTCGATGAAATTCTCTATTCGCAAATTCATGGTACAATCTCAATTTCTTTCGATATTATATATATATATATATATATATATATATATATATATATATTCAATTATGATTTTGCATGTGGAAATAGATACGCAGTGATGTAAACAATATTTTTCAGCATAAACTAAGCATTATTTTTTGAGATTGGTGTTTGGTACCTTGTTTTTGTCCTGCTTTCTTCTTTGTTTTACTGATTTGCAATTCAGTTCTTCTTCCTTTGCTCGAATAGTCGTTCTGCTTGTTCTTCTCCTTCGCATAGTGTTTGCGCACTTGTATTTGGCTGCTGCATTCTGGATTTGTGATTCTATTTTGGTTGTTGTTTTTATGTGTAGCGTATTGTGTGGGAAGGAGTTGGCTTTGAGCTTATTTTTTGGAATTAGAATCCGGTCAGCGTACTGTTAGGTAAATTTTGTTAAAATCGAGTATCATGTGCCATTTTCCCTTGATATATTGAATATTGAGTGAATTACTGGTACAATGGTGGTCCTCTATATATAGGACAAAGAACAATCTAGATACAAAATGTTGGCACTATTCTATTGGCCGATCTTAGATATTTATTTGTACAGAATATTCCCTTATTATCCAATGATTGATAGATGATTAACTACACATGATCCTAGGCAAATATGGTGAGCTCATGAGGTGGCATCTGAGGTGTAATTATCTTTATTAGAATTTTTAGTACAAGAAAATACATATCTTGAGTTTTATGGACCAAACCTAAGAATATAAGACTTTCGTAAAACTAATTTACTAGTTATCAAAGAACACTCTTCAACCACTTTGTATTACGCCAACAGAAAAAAATACCCCGAGTATTTTCCCATACTTATCACAATCTGACTCACACAAATTGATCTCTCCAAATGCTACACTTTGTCTATATCTCCTGGATCTCTCTAAGTTGGTCGTTTTCCAAG
Organism: Rehmannia glutinosa; assembly: GCA_016081115.2. Classification (NCBI taxonomy): domain Eukaryota; kingdom Viridiplantae; phylum Streptophyta; class Magnoliopsida; order Lamiales; family Orobanchaceae; genus Rehmannia; species Rehmannia glutinosa. The sequence goes on from CM071930.1 coordinate 48,851,156, forward strand.
CTACTTTGCTTGTTTATTTTTTTTTACACTTTTCAATTGAAGAGAGAAGCCGTGTTTATAGCGCAACAACCATTTAAAGATTGTTAACCTCTTTAACTAAGTGACAATTTTATCTTTCAACTCATCAACTGATACCCACAAATTCAAGGTACTCCTTGTCAAAACAACATACTAATATAAAAACTAATTCTTATTTCTTATAAAAAATAAAAAACCAATTTTCATTTTGGTTCTTAGGGAGTGGTTCCTTTTGAAGAAAGTGATTTGTTATATTAGAAGTGAAAATAAACAAAAAAATCATAAATTTGTAATATTTGAAAAAAATAGTTGACAAGCAAAAAAAAAGTAGAATGACAATGAGCCTTCTAATAATATAACAATAGTATCCTCATTATAAAAATACTAAATAAAATCGTCGTGCAATGCACAAGCTGTATGTTTGTGATGCTTCTATTTTGTAATGTGACATGTGCATTTTTCTGATAGTTCTATTAATTTTATCTCACGACATTGTAATAATTTTCAAATAGCATCAGACAGTATGCGGGAATTAATACTATTTAATATCTTATTGATGAGTGAAAAAGGAAATTCATCATTCTTTAAAATCGTGCAAAATACGTTCAAAACATGTATTTGTGTTCGATCTTTGAAGGTCGATTTTTCATAAAAATTGCACAAGGCGCAACTTCATCACCCGTTGCATTTTAGTCATGTTTAGATCTTTAATAAGTGTGATGTTGGTGCATGTTTTTTTTTCCATGTTGTACTTTTATATTCAAATGCAATATTATTTTCAAAAGCTATTCATATGTGTAAATTGAGATGCAATTAAAATAAGTATTTTTTTCATTTAATGTAATCAACTTAAATACAATTCTATATATTCGGAAGAAATGAGCTAATTCAATTAACAACTATACATATATTAAAAGTAGCAAAAATACGTGAGTATTCCCAAATGCATAATTTTTAAAGCTCATTACAAAATAAAATTTTGAGTAAATATGTCTTAATATATTTTATGTTTATTTTTTGTTTTATTTATACAATACGGGTGTCGAACTGAAGATCGTAAAAAAATGACTAATTTAATATATTATACATAAAAAATGAATCAAACAATATTTAATTTTAAAAATAAAAAAATAAAATTATTAATGTAGTACAAACGATTAGGAAAGCTGATATTTATAAAATGCTTTGTTATTATATATAGATTTTCTAGAATTAATTCACGAATTACCAAAATTAATATATGTTGTAATTATATTAATATTTTGCGAGGGTAACTTAGGCGGGAAATTTTTTATCATGCTATTTATAAATGTCTTTCTTATTATATATAGATATATGTTCTCCGCATTCCTAATCTGTTTTGAAGGTAAAAGTATCGAGATACCTATATATTTATTTACAAAAATACTAGAAGTGGGAATTGCGGAATTAGTAGCACTACAACCATTCATTCCTTTAAATTTTAGGTAACGAAGCGGCCGAAATAGAATTAACATTTAAAAATACACAACGATTCTTTTTTTTCTTTTTCTCAATAAAAAGCTAACAATCGCTTAATTTATTTTTCTTTGACAAACCCTCCCTTAATACACATTCTTTACCATCTATTTTGGTGGGCTCCGATCATAGAGATAATTAATTAATGTACGAATATATGATAGTCATCATACATAAACATGATATACATGATATGAATTTCATGACCAGTGTGATATTATCTATCGATAATTTTTTTTAAGTACAATGGGAGATAGTAGTGGATGGAACACATGCACTCGCTTGAGATCTAACCTGGGTCAATCTCTGTTATTTTACAAGATACTATCATTGGAGCACAAAATTGATCATATTATATATCGACATTATAAGTACGTTGTTGTTTGTGAAAAAAATAATTGTCAAGTTGATGCAGACGGAATCAATACAAAGAACATAAATACTACCGTTGATTCGCAAGAATACATGAAAGTATTGAAACAAAACAATATAATTCTCAAAAGAACGTGTATTGCTTGGAGAATAAATCTCAAATTTTAATAATATTCAAACTCTCTAAAAAGAATAAAATAGCAAGTATTTATAGGATTAAAATTCTACCACAATAAAACTCCTAACTTGACTAGGAAACTTAAAAGATAAACTAAATAGAATCCTAAACACACAAATCACTATATAAAATATAAGATATTCTAAAATCCTAAAATTAAAGATAATAAACTAGATATTATCTCCATCATTCTCTCCGGGGTCAAGACAATTCGTCCTCGCTCGAATCGGAAGGGAGATCGGCATTAGGAAATTTATCAAACCATGAAGGGGCGCAAGGAGGTTAAGATAGAAAAACAATATGAATATAGTTATGTATTTGAGTTGGATCAAAAATAAAAAACTTCAAGTTGATATCTAGAACACCATCATTCATTATCTGGTAGCGTCCAATACCAGTATAATATGATATCTGACTCCGCGAATTATATTTTTCATCCATACTAACATCAACAAACTTCTCCTTAGATTTTGTTAATTCTACCAAAGAAGGCAATAATCTCCTCTTTAGGATTCATTTTTTTTTTCGTATGAGGAGAGAATGATAGTATAAGAAGGATTAAGACATCAACAATATAGTTGATTGGTGTGTGTAAAATATACGTGCATTTTGGGGCTTAAATTGATATATAATTGATGCATTTCCACGCATATTTACTATGTTTTTACTTGGTTTCCTTTAAAGGGCATGATACTGCGTATTCTTGTAATTCTTGCAGGAAACAGAGCTTAAAATGAAAAAATATCAGTTAGGATGCCCGTATAAGATTGCCAAATGCAAAGAGAAGATCAAAACAACGGGAAAAAGGAACAAAAACAAGTCACACGGCCGGACCATGTAGCCTCACACGGCCGTGTGGACTGGTGTTGTGAAAATCACACGGTTGTGTGAAGAAAGGACAGAGCAGGTCCACACGGCCGGACCGTGTGAACTCACACAGCCGTGTGGATACGGTTATCAGCCGCACCACCTACCCGTGCGACCAGCCTGCCCGTGCGACAAAGGGCTAAGCCCAAGGCCACACGCCCGTGTGGACCCACACGACCTGATCGTGTGGGAGTCTATTTCAGCACATTTTTAGAGTTTGCTTCCCGTTCCAACTCTACAAGTGATCTCTCCAAGCATCTATAAAAGGGGACTAAGTCTTGCACGCACACATATCATTCCATACAGCAAAAACACATCAATTAACACAGGAACGCAAGAATCGAAAATCTTCTGAGCAAAGAAGGCTAGGTCGCGAAGGACACCATAAGGCTTTCGCATCTAGGGAGCACAAGAGATTCGAAGGCTTGGAGGGAGAATCCATCCTGACAAGAAGGGATTTTCTTTCTATGTCTAAAAACTCTTGTCTGTGTTTATATGATGTCATAATATACTATGAGTTTGTAATCAATGTTTGGCATATTTTTCGGATCTTAGGGGCATAATCGAAACTATTGATTTATGTTAAATATAATTATTTATTTTCTTAATTAATTCATGCTTTCTATTTTATGAATTCGAGTGCTTGTTTATAATTGTTTTTTATCTGATCAATAATTTGCATGTCATACTTCTAGTCATATAATCCGGGAGGTGAGTTCTAGTAAGACGAAAATCGAATTCAGACATAAATAGAGTAATGTATAGGGAGACTACTTTTATTTGTGGGGAGTACTTCAATTCAAAGATCTTTTAGGAGTTAGTAATAATTGTGATGGATCGGGAGACCTCAATTATTATTAATCTATTGTTTATGTGCACAATAAACTATTTTAGGAATTGAACCCATAGAATTGCATGAATTGGTTTTTAAAACTTTAATTGCATTTAATATTCAAGAAACATGTTGAGATTATGTGCCTAAGGTTGCTCATAAAGATGTTGAAAATACTTGTGGGGTTCACAAATTTATTTTTATTTTCTTTCTTTATTTTCGATTTTTAGTAGATAAAAATACTTGATTATCCGGTCGCTTCAATAAAATTGGAATACGATGTTATTATAGCCTAAGTGTTTCGAGATTTAATCCCTGAGGAATACGATCTTGCTTGCCATTATTCTATAAACTACATAGTAATAAGTAGTTCAATCTTAATTGAAGCATATTTTTTTTTGTAAATAGTTTTTTTTCTTTTTCGATTTTTTCTTTTTTTCGATTTTAACATTGTTTTTGTTTAGTGCAGATAGTGCATGATCACGCGTTCCAAATCCACCCCGCCAATTCCCATTGATTTGGAAATTGAAAAGACATTTAAACAACTAAGGAAAAGAGCCAAATCAATGGCGGATGGGACTAATCCAAACACAGTGAAAAACATAAACAATGAGGAGCGTCCACCTGGAGCCGGCGTCCAGGACAGAATTGTAGAAAGGCCCGCGAGAAGGGCAGTTAGGGACTACTTTCAGCCACAAGTAAGCCGAACTTATGGGGGTGGTGTAGCACGTGCCAATTAATGCAAAAAATTTTGAACTAAAACCGGCATTGACCCAGATGGTGTCACAAAACCAGTTTGGGGGTAGAGCCATTGAGGATCCAAACGCACATCTGGCGTACTTTCTAGAAATTTGCGATACTGTTAAGATGAATGGTGTTTCTGAGGATATCATTCGATGCCTCCTTTTCGCATTCTCTCTGCGCGATAATGTTAAGGGTGGTTATGCTCTTTAACACCACCAGCCGCAAATTGGGTAGAACTAAGTCAGTGGTTTCTAGCCAAAAACTTTCCCCCCAGTAAGACGCTGCAATTGAAATCTGAAATCGCCCAGTTTAGGCAATTGGATGCTGAGCCGCTATATGAAGCATGGTATAGATTCTGGGAATTACTAAGGAAGTGCCCTCAACACGGATATCCCGACTACCAACAGGTTCAGTACTTCTAGAATGATTTGAGTGGTAACACAAGAACAATTATAGATGCTTCATGTGGAGGAGCGCTACTAGGGAAATATCCTGAGGAGGCACTAGAGTTACTAGAGGAGATGGCGAACGATAGTTACCAATGGCCATCCGAAAGGTCGACTGTCCGATGAGTGGCAGAATTTTAGGATGAGAAAGTCGCCATGCTCACAGAACAGGAGTCCGTGCTAAATATGAAACTGGAGGCGATGCAGCAAGTGACTCCAAGAGATCCTACCGTTGTTGAAGAGGAAGCAAACTTTGTGGGGCAACAAAGAAACTTCAACAATAATTACAGAAATAATCAGATACCCAACTACTATCATCCAGGGTTGTGAAACCATGGAAATTTCTCTTATGCTAACAATAAAAATATTTTGCAGCCACCGTATGGATATAACATGGGTAATCAAGGCAGAGCGGAGTCCAATGAAAAGAAAGCATATGTTGAAGTGATGTTATCCTCATTTATCGGAGAAACAAGGGCAAGAGTGAACAAAGATGAAGTCGAGATAGACAGGATAGAAAAACAGGTCACTCAGCTAAACACAAACGTAAACGCAAGACTGAAATCTCTGGAAACACAAGTAGCCCAAATCGCAACTGTTGTGGGAGGCCAACACCAGAAAGGCAAATTCCCAAGCGATACTGAGCTAAATCCACGGGAGTAATGCAACGCCATTCGTCTGATAGATTGCGTTGAGGGTCCACAGGTTTCAAATGATATAGTATAGGAATAGTGATTAGAAATCTGAAGTCTGGCTGAAGACGTTAAACTTAGCGCTGTATGGGAGGCAACCCAATTTATTTCATATTTTCCGTCTATTTCTTTTTTTAATCGCCTCCAATATAAATTTTTATTTTTAGTTATAATTTTTGTTTATTAACTTATTTTTTTAGTTTTGTTTAGTTTTCTTGAGTTGTTGTGTAGGAGGCGTCACGGCAAACTCCTGAAAAAAAAAAGTACGGAACCAACTCAACAAGGGCGTGTGATGTCACATGACCTGGCCGTGTGATAGGGCAAATTGCCCAGCACCACACGGCCGGACCGTGTGACCATCACACGGCCATGTGGTCAAAGGATGGCAAAACAGACGCAGTAGTACAAACTTGCAGGGCCACATGGCCAGACCATGTCATCCCACACGGCCGGGTGGCCCCAGAAACAGAAATCGGGCAGCTTACGAATTACACTTATTTTTACCCCGAAATCCCACTTTTTCTCACACTTTCTTCTACACAAACCCTAACCCACGGAAATTATCTCCCCAAATACTCAAACCACTCTCCAAATCTCTATAAATACACCTTCAACCTCAAATCAAAATCACAAATCCTTCACTTTCTCGAGAAACCCCACATACCTTCAATTTTCAACTTCTCCAAGTTCTACACCAAGTTTGGGGGTACTTCAAGAATTCCAAAATTTCAGATTTTTACTCTTCAACCATTGAATTCATGGCTTCTAGGGATGCAAGAGGAACTAAGAGGAATACAAGAAGAAGGAGAGAGCCGACCCCGGAGCCCGAACCCGAGCCTCAACCAATTTTCGACCCCAAGGAGCCCAAAGTTTCCAACATCAATTTGCCAAACGAAACTCATCGAGCTAGATGGAATATACTCTACTTTCGTCCATGGATTAATACGAGGTATCTCGATGAACCTACTCTTACGAATTTGGGTTTATTGGAAGATTTAGGGCTTTATGTGGGAGAATTGATTGGCATGATTTTCTTAATGGGCATTGGGCTACTTACTCTGTTATTACTCTTGAATTCTTAAGTAGCTTTGAATTGATTGTGCGAAAAAGAAATCTGATGGGGGTTAAATTTTGGTTGGGGAATGAGCAAAGGGAACTATCAATTGAGGATTTAAATGAAATTTATAGAACACTGGCGTATGGGGTAGAGGAGCATGAGGAATTTGATAAGGATAGGTTTTGGAAAAACATAATAGGGAAGCAAATTTATATGCCAGGCACTTCTAAGGCGTCTAGTATTCGCAACCCGATATTCCGATATGTTCAGCGAGTCTTGGCTGAAACCATCTTTGCAAGGGAGGATAGTAAAGGGGCTTTGAGGGTTGATGAATTGTTTATAATTTGGTGTATGGCATCGGGGACTGAAGTGGTGCCAAACGTTGGGGCTATGATAGCCCGACAATTTGATAGAATTAGAAAGAGTGAGAGGGGTGGAATTTGCATAGGGGGGATGATTACCCCAATTGCTGAACATTTCAATATTAATTTGGAGGGGTATGCGGAGGCAGCTGGGCCTAGGTTGATTGATTTGAATGTTCTAACCACGATGAAAATGATAAAATTCGATGGACGGGATTACTGGCTCATTCAGGCATATAGAACAACAATTAGGATTCCGAACCTCGATGCAACTTCAACCAGAAATAAGGGTAACTGACTACTTAGAGATGTGGGGGTAGAAGGGGCTGCTGCTCAAGAAGAGCAGGATGAGCAAACGAGGGATATGCCCGGAACCTCTTGCCAAGGGGGTAACCGACCGTTGATTATGAGTGAGAGGCTAGAAAGAGTAGAAACTGATGTGAGGAAATTGATAGATGACACATATCAGTTGACAACCACCACCGATGAGTATCACCAGGAGTATTTACAGTGTTTTGATGCCATCACCCAACAGCAGCAGCAAATATACGAGATGACGTCTTGTATGGACCAGTGGCACATCTCACAAGACCACTATTATCCCCTTCCACCACCTCTGTGATCTTTGTAAGTACTTATTACGCATTTCTCTTTTCTTTTGATAATTTCCTCATATGTTCGGGACGAAGTATATTTTAAGTTTGGGGGGTTGTCAAGAATGCGTAATTGAGTATTTTTGCATTTTGCATTGCATTTAGGACTGCATGTAGAGGCACTTTCATTATAATTTTCGAAAAAAAAAACAAATTTTATTTTAATTTTCGATTTTTAGTTATTTCTGTTTTAGCACGTTTACCGCTTTAGCACGTTTAATTGCTTTTGTCTGTGGTTTTTAATTTAGTTCGTATACCCAGCTCCCTATGATTTTACTATGAATATTTTATGACATGGGATAACATACTTTTGGGAATAATGTAATAGATTCTTAGGAGGAAAGTTATTTATTTGCTTGGCATTTGTTAAGAAAATTGGGTATTTGAGCATGTATGCGAAAAATGAGCCTGTGAGCTTTTGTGCCTTAAACTGCTTTATATTATGCAGACTTATTTTTGTTGAGTGTGTCATTCATGATTGATAGAACTCTAGAACTTGCTCTGGTATCTTCATTGAAGCCATGTGTGTATGCAATTTTTGAAAATGATCTAAGGCCATCTTTGTTTTAGCCTACTTAGCCTAAAAAACCTACCTATGAACTCATGATTCCCTGGTTAGCTAATTTTGAGCCAAAACATTTATTGTTAGCCACATTGATCTTTAATATTTACATGTTTTTATCCCTACAAATTCTCAAGCTTATAGAAAATACATAAGTTTGGGGGAGATGTGGTGAAAATTTATGAAAAGAGAGAAATTTGGCAAAAGAAAGAGGGATGAGCAGTATCAAGGTAAATGAGAAAATACATGAAGCTCGAAAAAGAAAGAAATATCTCTGAAGAAAAAAAGAAGAATAAATCGAGCAAAGCAAAAAAAATCTGAAAATTATGAAAAAATGAGAGATTGAGACTAAAGAAAAAGAAAAGAAGGCAAAAAAAAAAAGGCCTAAAAATGAAAAAGGAGAAATAAGGGTGGAATTGAGTTGAAAAAAGAAAAGTGATATTAGGATGAAATTGAGTTGGTGAATTGCAAGTCTGTATGCTTAAATTCTATTTGCTCAAGTCAAGTCACTTAGTCCAAATTTTCCTACCCTTACCAAAGAGTCTACATTACAACCAAATAAAAAGTCCTTTTTGATTCTTAGATTGTGCACACAAAAGTGGTAGAGATGTTAGACGATTTGCAAGCCTATGGTAGTTCTGTTTTCACTGAATTGAATTTGACCGTAAACACTATCCATACACTTCTGAGAGTCGAGTGATACACTATCTTCTTGTGAGTCGCGATGACAAGTACCCAAAAGATTAGTAATAGTGCCAAGTTTATGAATAATTAATCTTTCGATGATGAATTGCATGGTCTCCTTGAGTATGGAGTCGAGTGCTATTTAATGTTTATAGTATTCTTGGGTGTTCTTTCGTTTTACCCCTTATATTATTTTTCTAAATTTGCTCGAGGACGAGCAATGCTTTAAGTTTGGGGGATTTTGATGTGTGTAAAATATACTTGGGCTTAAATTGATATATAATTGATGCATTTGCACGCATATTTACTATGTTTTTACTTGGTTTTCTTTAAAGGCCATGATACTGCGTATTCTTGTAATTCTTGCAGGAAACAGAGCTTAAAATGAAGAAATATCAGTTAGGATGCCCAGATAAGATTGCCAAATGCAAAGAGAAGATCAAAACGACGGAAAAAGAGAACAAAAGCAAGTCGCACGGCCAGACCGTGTAGCCTCACACGGCCGTGGGGACTGGTGTTGTGAAAATCACACGGTTGTGTGAAGAAAGGAAGAAAACAGAGGACGAAGCAGGTCCACACGGCCGTGTGGACAAGGTTATCAGCCGCACCACCTACCCGTGCGACAAAGGGCTAAGCCCAAGGCCACACGCCCGTGTGGACCCACATAGCCTGACCGTGTGGGAGTCTATTTCAGCACGTTTTTAGAGTTTGCTTCCCGTTCCAACTCTACAAGTGATCTCTCCTAGCATCTATAAAAGGGGACCAAGTCTTGCATGAAAACATATCATTCCATACAGCAAAAACACATCAATTAACATAGGAACGCAAGAATCGAAGATCTTCTGAGCAAAGAAGGCTAGGTCGCGAAGAACACCACAAGGCTTTCACATCTAGGGAGCACAAGAGCTTCGAAGGCTTGGAGGGAGAATCCATCCTGACAAAAAGGAGTTTTCTTTCTATGTCTAAGAACTCTTGTCTGTGTTTATATGATTTCATAATATTGATTCGGATTTGTCTATTAGTTTGTAATCAATGTTTGGCATATTTTTCGGATCTTAGGGGCATAATCGAAACTATTGATTTATGTTAAATACGATTATTTATTTTCTTAATTAATTCATGCTTTCTATTTTATGAATTCGAGTGCTTATTTATAATTGCTTTTTATCTAATCAATAATTTGCATGTCATACTTCTAGTCCATAATCCAGGAGGTGTATGACGAAAATCGTATTCAGACATAAATAGAGTAATGTATCGGGAGACTACTTCTATTTGTGGGGAGTACTTCAATTCAAAGATCTTTTCAGAGTTAGTAATAATTGTGATGGATCGGGAGACCTCAATTATTATTAATCTACTGTTTATGTGCACAATAAACTATTTTAGGAATTGAACCCATAAAATTGCATGAATTGGTTTTTAACACTTTAATTGAATTTAATATTGAAGAAGTATGTTGAGATTATATGCCTAAGGTTGCTCCTAAAGATGTTGAAAATACTTATGGGGTTCACAATTTTATTTTTATTTTCTTTCTTTATTGTTTTTTATTTTTAGTAGATAAAAATACTTGATTATTCGGTCGCTTCAATAAAATTGGAATACGATGTTATTATAGTCTAAGTGTTTCGAGATTAAATCCCTGAGGAATACGACCTTGCTTGCCATTATTCTATAAACTACAGTGTACACTTGCAGTTGTATGAACCAAAATATTTTTGGCGAACATTGATCTCTGGTGGAGGGAGACAATATCCAATGCCAATGAATGATTCAACATCCTCAATTTCTTTATCAAAAATTAGTGAGTCATCATAGCCGCCATTTTCCTCCTCATTGAAAATTGGTGGGCTATCATAGTCAATATTTTCTTTAAATTCCAAAAGTTTTTATAACCAATCTCTGGAATGAGATATTCATCTTCCTCATCAAAAATTGGTGGTCCATCATATCCACCATCTTCAATGTCACTTGAGAATAAAGCATCCATACTCATGGAATAGGTTTCCAATGGGGTGAACTGGATGGGTACAATATCGTAGGCAAACTCACAACCATCAAGAAATTGTTTTTCAACAAGCCTCTTGATTTCTTGAATTGGATGCACACTGTATGTAATTTTTTTGTCATCAAGTCGATCTGCTGATGGATTTGTGCGGTGTCATTCATGAGTTGTGGATTTGGTCTAGACAACATGGTTCAGGGAGCGTAGGCTGGTCTCTGATACCAACTGATGCAGACGGAATCAATATATATAAAGAACACAAATTCTACCGTTGATTCGCAAGAATATCAGAAAGTATTGAAATAAAGCAATAGAATTCTCAAAAGAACGTGTATTGCTTGAAGAATAAATCTCAAATCTTAATAATATTCAACCTCCTTAAAAATAATAAAATAGCAAGTATTTATAAGATTAAAGTCCTACAACAATAAAACCCCTAACTTGACTAGGAAACTTAAAAGATAAACTAAATAGAATCCTAAACACACAAAACACTATCTAAAATATAAGATATTCTAAAATCCTAAAAGATAATAAACTAGATATTATCTCGGTCACAAGTTGAGTTATGATTAGGTTTGATTTTGTGAAAGTCTTGTTTTTTATTATTAGTATTGGTTACTATAGCATGTCAGACAGATGGTATATATATATATATATATATATATATATATATATATACAACTCATATTCACCTAATCCGGCACTTAATTGCACTATGTTTTTTACTGGGTGTATTTAGGTTGCATCCATATTTGAGATAATAGGGAGTCTTATTTAGATGAGGTTTATCTAGAAACCTCTCCCATTAGGACTCTAACTAGGATATGGGATTGAGATATATATATATATTGATATCTTTCACTATAACATCAGTTCAACTGAAAACATCGTTCCCCAATGAAAAGAATAATCTCTCTCCTAAAACTTCTCTCTACGGTTCTTCTTGGAGCATCACCAAAATTCTCCAAGGGTTTAAGGTGTGCACATCAAAGTAAATAATTCTAGTAATTGTTTAGACCAACGAGAAAGATAGTTTGTGATCTTGTTCATGGTTCAACCAATCTATGGAGTTCGTTCGTTGTTCGCGGTTCAATCAAAGGGAGGCTTGTAGATGATTTATTCATGGACCAAAAAGAGGCTTGTAGATGAGCTCAATTCTGGCTATGTGGATCAATGGTTCCGCTGCAAATAGGTATACTCGATTCACCTTATATGTGCAAATATGTGATTTAGATACTGACCCATATTTGCTAACAGTGGTATCAGAGCTTTAAGGGCTAGATCTCACCTATGTGGTGTGCTTAAATTTGATAATACATATGTTTTGATTTTTTTTTGAAAATTTTGAATCTATACTTTCGTTTTTATAACAATATTGGTGTCAAATTGTAGATCTCATTAAAACGATTAATTTGACATATTATACACGCAAAATGGATTTGGAACGTAGAAGTTATTGCTTTTCTAAGTTTCTGCAGAGAAAATTCATGTATTGATTCTTGTGCCATGCTTAGCCTGATTGTTCATGTTTTGTGCGAATATTTTTACTACTGGTCTAGCATATGGTACGGTGTTTGGCAAGCTGATGTGCGTCGACACGTGTTTATCGCTTAATAGAAAAAAAATATTCTATGTGGCAACTGTTGGCTATGAATATGCTGACTTGGGTATGTGTTGAGCACTTGACATGAACAATGACATGGCAGTGTTGGGCACCAAGTGGTTGCGCCATGTGTCACTGACGTACTGGATGCCATGTGGGCACTGATGTGCCGCTAAGTAGTGCATCCCTTTTGATAAAAATAAAATAAAATTAAGGGGATTTGTGTAATGTAAATTTGATAACTAGACCTTTTGACATATCTCATGTATGTCCACCACTTGGCTAAGATGATTTTTTGTTACTATTTCAGCAAATTTTGTATTTATATAGAATCTAGACAGTAGATTTTTTCTTGCATGATGATGTATATGGAATTTTTTTTTGCGCGTTAGGACGCTTGAAAAATTAATTTTTTTGTGCATTACTATTTTTTTTGTTATAGTATTAATGAATGATTTTTTTTAACGCATTTTAGTATTTGCAAAAATTATTTAGTGCTTGCAAAAATTTATTTTTTGCCCATGAAAATACAGCCAAAATTATTTTTTGTGTTTTATGATGTATGCAAAATAATATTTTTGGACATAAGGTGCATGTATTTGTTTTCCGCATTGGGTGCAGGAAAGAAAATATTTTTGCACATTAAGATGCTTGCAAAAAGGTAATATTTTTTGTACATTGTGATGCATGCAAAAATTATTTTTTGCACATTGGTGCATGGAAAATACTTTTTCGCATAAGGTGCGTGAAAAAAATTATATTATTGCGCATTGAGATGCAAGCAAAAATATTCTATGTTATAGGTTCCAAGGGGTGATGTGTAAGGTTTAGAGGGGGGTTGAATAAACCTAATTAGCCTTTCTCGTTTTAGTCTTTTAAAATATATTCAGATTTAACACAAAAACTAAGTCCTTGAGGGACAGCTAGGTTGGCTTACACAACAAAATTACCCACTCAACACGGACTGACCGAAATTTGTTGATAGTATAGTTTTATAACACTTAGAAATTCAGTTGATTTGGTTTTGTCAATGGAAGACTTTTCACCCTTATGATTTTTAAGCCCGTTTTTCAACACTCATTTTAGCCATGGTTATTATCAGCATACTTAAGCAAGTTTAACTTTATCAGCAGATATAAAATAAAGCAAGTAATAGAGTGTGCTTAAAAGTAAATATGCACAAACAGTTTATAGTGGTTTGAGGATGGGGTAATTCCTCTAGTCCACTCTTCTCCAGCTCCCGGAGGAATCCACTAAGTAACTTAAGCTTGGTTACAAAGCAGTTATCAGTCCAGGACAACTTCGATCACACAACTTGATGCTCCTGGGACTCAGCTTCTTCACAAGATAGTTGTTCTGTTACTTCAGCCTCCTTCAAACCCTTGGACTTGATCACTTAGCCCTTCAACAGGTTGAAAGCACCGGTTCGAACTAGAACCTCACTACTTCTCCTTCAACCTTGGAGAGTATACCCCTTTGTTCTTGAAAATATTTTTCCTCTTTAACTGATGAAGTAATCTTTCCTTCACTGAGTGTGTTGGATTGAATTCATTCGAAGTTAAGAATGTGGATTTCTTTGAAAAGCTTGAGAAATATTTGCAGGTTATTGCTTGATTGCTTGTATGCTTGTATTGAACTCGGTAACCTTCTCTCACTTGCTTCCTCAGCCTTTTATAGTGTATATTTGAAAATATGTCCGTTGAAAAGATAGGCATTATTTTCAAATCACACTTGTAGGTTGTTAGTTTGTCTTGTCTTGCAGCATTGATGTAGATCGTACCATGAATTAATTGCTCTGTAGCCTTTCTTTAATCTCTGCAGGTTTTCAGGTGCATCCCACTGGTTCATTGCTGCACTCTTTCAGCAAAACGGCTTTATTGTTGGCAGCCTGACACATGCCTATTTCCAGCAAAACCTTGACTTGTCTTGACTCTTGACATGGATCTCTTTCAGCTTTCTTCAAGTTTTGTCTGTTGCATACCCATTTGACATTCGATTCCAATTATTTTGGAATGACTTAGCTGTCAGCTGAGACACCTTTTCTCGTCACTTGACTGAGTCTTCTCTTCACTTCACACAGCTGACACACAGCTGAGTCTTCACTTTAATCTCCAGTCGAGTCTTGTAATTTTCAACTTAGTTGACTTCAACTCAACTTATACAACCCTATTTATTACAAGTTGTATTACACAGAAAATGGAGTGCCAACTTCCTAATCTAAGTATTACATGGTATCATCAAAATCTATACATAAATATTTCCAACAATTTCCCCCTTTTTCATGATGCCAAAACTTAAATAAATAAGCAAAGTAAATAGTGCAGTAACAAGGAATGAATGTATAAAATATGTCAATTTTGTTTGAACATATCATTCTTGTACTTTAGAATTGCACTTTACAAAGCTTGTTACAAAGTATAAGCTATACACATGTATCTATACAAATGTGTCAGAGCAATACAGGTATCGGACCTTTTAATAATACATACAATTATATGTATTTACAGTTAATTAAAAATACATCTTGAAGGGGTTCAGCCGTCTTCAACGCCTCGGCTGCTTCCTTCTTCTCTCATCCTCCTCAGCTCTCATTATATCTTCTTCAGCTCTTCTTATTTTTCTATTCTCTTCCTCCATCTTCTTTTTCTCATAGGCTCTTTTTGTTGAAAGGTTTTCTCTCCTCTGCCTTTCTTCCCTTTCACGGTTGAGCCTTTCATTTTCTTCTTCTTGCCTCCTTCTGGCTTCTTCATTTCTCCTTTCCACTTCAATATTAGCAAGAGTATCTAGCCCAGCCCAGTAGTTTATCCCCTTCTTCTGCAGATCAACATACCGAACGTCTTTAGGTTTCAGTTGTGATGGAGTACCTCAGCCTCTTCCACCACTGCCAAACCTTGCCTTTCCTCTATGTGACTCAGCTCCTCCTCTTGGAGTGTACTGTACGGGTACCTTGGTAGTCTGCTAACTACTTGAACTCTGCTACCTTTCAGCTGATTTGCACAAATCAAGTCCTTTCTCCCAATACAGATCCCACGCCTGAGGTAGAGTCATATTCCTGAAATATCCTTCTGCAGTTAGAGTTTGAAATTCCTCTAAGGATCTTGGCTCAAATCCTGCATCAGGCAATGTAAGATCATGAGGGGGTCTCACAGCTGGGGAATCTTTTAGTAGTCCGGTTGGGGGGCCATCAAACTTTGCCTTTATGATCTCTATCCTTCCTTGCTGCCTTTCAGCTACCTCGTCAAACTCAACTTCAATGGCCTCTCGAGTTTTCGTTAAGGCCAAATCAAACTTCTCATCAACGAACAGATTTTGAGGCAGCTGACTAAAGATAGAAGCTGTAACTTCACCTTGCTAAGAGGTTTTAGCAATCATAATTTTCAAGGGTGGCGTCTTCATTTCACTGCCTTCCCCCTTACTACTTGCTTCCCCCTGACTTCCACTTCTTTTCTTACTTCCTTCCCTACTTTCATTTTCCCTCTTTTTGGCATCATCACCAAGGGATAGAGCCAGCTGAGGGAATACTCCTCCAAGGAGTAGATAAATCTTGTTATTGGTCATGTCCATCTTATCATGACTCTTGGAGTATGCTATTCTGAATTCCAATCACAGAGCCTTTATTTCAGCTGTTATTAGCTTCATCTCTGTTTGGTGCATCATAATCTCTGCACGCATGTTGGCTTCTATTTTCTGAAGTTCTTTCTTGTGTTGCGCCTTTAGCAAATTCATATCACTTTTGTGCGATTGATCCATTCTGAAAATGTGATCCCTCTGCCTCTGCTGAAATTTAGCATTTTCTGAGCTCTATATCACCATCTTGGCGAATAATGATTTGAAATAAGTGACCTGCTCATGCCTTAGTGCTTTTGTCTTCCCAATCCATTCCCTTATCCTTAGAACTGTGCCTCGGATGTCTCCTATGATATTTGCATCTCTGTTGTCTAGCCGTTGGTTGAGTGTTGTGAATCCTCTTTCCATGTTTTCAATTTCATTACATATGGCCTTTAAGGCTTTTCGGAAGTCGATTGCATCAGCAGACTGCTCTTCTGGCCACACAACATCAAAATCAAATCACATCGGCACCATTGTAGTTTCAGCAGAAGTTCCAAGTTCTTCAGCTGTGACTTAAACGTGGTACTTTGCAATTTTAGCAGTTGGCTCTGCTTCCAAGGGTACATGAGCCTCGAAAGGGAAGTAATCAACAAATAGATATTCTAGAAAAATAGGTATCTCCACATCCTCTGTTGTTGGAGCCTTACCCTTTTTCCTTCAACAATTCTTCAGCTCTTTGTCCCTCGGCTGTCTCAGTGTCATTGGCATTTTGTGCAGCTATTTTAGCCTGCGGAGATGAATGACCCTTAGCTCTCTTAATAGCTTCATTGGCATCAGTAGAGTCTTCCTTTTGAGTAGACTGTTCATCAGCTTACTTATCAGCATCATGGGAAGGTGATGGCACTATGGGAGGTGGGCCATCACCCAGTGTAAAATTGATAGGAGCGCTTTGTCGCTAGCTTGACTCCTTTCTGCCAGTGCCTCCTCAGCAGCTTGTCCTATAGTGATTTTTCAATTGGACTGGATTCATCTTTGTCGTCTATTCCCAAGAACTCAACATCAATATTTTCTTGAGAGTCATGAAGAGCACTTATCTCTTCTTCTTCCATGAGTTCTTCCTGAGGGGCTGGCACATGTTCTTAACCTTTCTTACCCAGAGAAGTCTCAATCTCCTCTGGGCCTTTTTTACCCTCAGCAGTCTCAACCGCTGACGGGCCTTGGGTCATCCCTATTGCAGTCTCAACTGCAGCAGGGTCTTCAACATATATCCCTTCAGTAAACTGAGCTGCTTTGGGGTCTTCAGTGGCATCCATTGAAGACTAAAATCCTTGGATTACACTTTCAGGGCCAAGAGTCTCAACTCCCGTGGCCTCACTTCCAATCTTTGCCTTGGCTGCAGCAGCAGCTTCATCGGCCTGCATGGCAACTGAGATTTCAGCTTAGACAGTCGAAACTGTCTGAACCTCATCAACCCCACTTTGTTGTATAATTATAGTCTCAATTTCGCCTCCAAACTTCTCTTTGGTATTGTCTTCCACAGCCTCCTTTGACCTGACTGTGGTGGTTTGAGTTTTCCTCTCAGCTGGTGCACCAGCTAAGTCTCAAGCAGTGGGGTGACTCGAAACCTAAGACTCAACTTTGTTTCCTTTCTAGTGATCAACCGATGGGGAAGGTGTCTCAACACCTTCTTCAGGGATTGGCTTGGCTAAGGTGCCCTCTTCTCCTCCATCCTTAGCTTCATCGCCATTATTCCTGGTATTGTTATCCTCCGAGTGCACTGAGGAGGTGGTGGCATTAATCATCCTCACCATCTCCATAATGTCTGGGCTAGGAGTAATCATAACTGAAGAAGACTCTCCTTGACCCATTCGCAATCTTTGCTCGTGCAGCTCTTTGGATTCTTTCAATGCTTGCCTCAGTTCAGCATTTTCCACTGCATCAGCAGGGTCTATTTTTTCCACATTACTATCACTGATGGCTGACTGTTGGGCATGTTCTAGGAATTCTGTAAGGAAACAAGTGTGAGGTTTTAGAGATTCCTCAACAGCCTTTGCCTTGGCCTTATCCTTAGCTTTCTCCTCGTCCCTATTCTCATATAGAACAGTTGAGCAAAAATATGGGTCGAGTGCGGAACTAATAGAGATGTTCCCCAGAAAGCTTAGAAGCTCCTCTTCCTCTTCTATAAATTCAGGACTCTGGAATTGATGCCTGGCATAGCTTAACTTCCAGTGCCTCCAGATCCTTAGCCTCTCTTGGACATCAGGGTAGGCAGGGGATAACATTACAAGGTCATCGTCCTCCTCGTATAGGCTTAACGGGAGCCCTCTCCTCATCAATGGTTCTTGCATCAGTTTTAGGGGAGTTAACAGCTAACTCCTCAGATTGGTCAGTTGTGTCCACTTCTTTTTCTTCAAATGTCTCATGAACAGCTGTCTCTACCATACTCTGTAGATCACTACCAGCACTCTCTTCGACTTCAGCCGTGTTCTCCTCACCACCTTTTGCTTGTTTAGACTGCTGCTCCTCTATATCAACAGTCTCCTTCATAGCTTCAATGCCAGACTCAGGTGGCTTTTCCAAAGTGGACTTCTTCATCAATCGCCTTCTTTTGGTTTTAACAAATGGAACCTCAAGTTCCACAACATCTGGTTCCTCACCTGTGAAAGTTGATTCTCCTAACTTCAATTTCTTTGTTGCAGCTGGCTTCCTTGGCACAGCTGTTTTCTTCTTCATGACTAGAGAAGGTGCAGGGGTATCTTTCTCAGTGTCGGTTGTTGGGGCAGGTGCTAGGTCTTCCACGGCTGTAGGGGCAGGGGCAGGCTTTGCTGTAGCAGCTTTCATCTTCTTCTGCACAGGCTTTGGAGAATGAGCCTTTGCAGTTGCAGCAGTGTCCTTGGGGACTGGATCGGCTGACTCACATTCGCGGGTGTCAGCTCTTCTTGCATGGGCTTGCCTCTGAACAACTGAGAGGTTTGCCTTGAACATCTTCTTATTAACATGGAAGGGTTTCTCATTCCTGAGAGGAATACCCTTCACCTCCATCAAATGGCCAATCACCAGGCCTTATCCCAGCAAACTGACGAATAGACCAACATCATTAATGGTCTTGTTCATCACATTCTAGCAGATTCTGTTGAAGATGAACTCAGCCCAATTCACCTTCTTCTCCTCCAAAATAGCAGCCATGACAGTCAGCTCCTCGGCAGCTGATTGAAACTGCCAAACTTCATGTCAATGTATTTGGCAATCACGTCCATTAGCTTGTGATAATCGTCCTTGATGAGTGACTTCTTAGCTGTGTAAACAGCCTTAGCAGCATACTCTGGCTTGGCAATCTCCTTCCACGCCACAACCAAGTTTATGTCCTTTTCAGTGATTTCCTTCAATCCAAATGAAGGAATATGACAGTGAGCAGCCAAATCCGCAGCAGTTATTATAATGTTGTTGTTGTGGACAGAAGAACGGATTTCTCCGTCATGAACCTCAACGCTCGCGTAGAACATAGCCACCTAATCAAGGTAGGTGTGCGAAAACTCCATCATGAGAAATCCCTTTAGGCCGGATTTCTCCAACTTCTCATCGGTCTTCTTGGAAAGGGCCTTGTCAACACCTTGCTTCACCAAATCGTCAAAATCCACCGTCAAACCCAAGTGAATCTTCCCAGCCATCTTCACGAAAATGGATGTTGGAGCCATTTCAGAGATAGGAACTTGGAAACTTGAACGAAGTACAAACTAGGGTTTTTGCTTGGTTTGCACAGAAAGTCTTGCCTTTGCTTTGAGAGAGATGAGTGTAAAGTGAGGAGAGAGAAAATGAAATTAGAGTATATATGGGATGTGAGGGGATATGTTTTAGAATTCAAAAAGTTTGATCACGATCAATGGTCAAGATTAAAAGCTTGAAACCGCATTAATTTTCCCGCACTAAATGTAGTAGCATTTATATCCAATCATAGGCTAAACGGGTACAAGTTTTTTACTGACACCATATTACTGCTGATGTCATGCCCAAAAATACTCCCGCTCGCAGAAAACGACTGTGCTTTGTCACTTAGCTCTTAAATAATTCAGCTATCTTCCAAAAGTGACTTAACTCTGCTTTTTTCTTCGCATATTGATCACTCGATTATCCAGCTAACTCAATACAGCTGACTTGCCGTCTTGACTGTTTCACTTGGCTAAAAAATAAAACTTGGTTGATTTTTAATTCTCTCTTCTTTAACTCTGCTGATTGAGTCTTCTGATCCTCCTAACTCAACTCAATCAATCCTAGCTCATTTTGAAGCTCTTCAAATCTTGATTCACATAATGGCTTAGTGAACATATCAGCTAACTACTTATCAGTTGATATGTATTCCAAAGTAATGTCTTTCTTGTCAACATGATCTCTTATGAAAAGATATCTGACATCAATGTGCGTGGTTCTTGAATGCAATACTGGGTTTTGGGTTATTGCAATAGCACTTGTGCTATCACACATAATTGGAATATCATTTTCTTCTATAGCATGGTCTCTCAGTTGTTGCCTCGTCCATAATACTTGGGCATAACAGCTGCCTGCAACTATGTACTCTGCTTCAGTTGTGGATGTACATATTGAATTTTATTTCTTACTGAACCAAGAAACTAATCTATTTTCCAGCATTTGACAGGTACCTGATGTACTCTTCCTGTCAACTCTACATCTAGCATAGTCTGAGTCTGAGTAACCAACTAGCTTGAATCCTCCATCCTTTGGATACCATAAGCCAACTTATTGGCATCCATTTAAATACCTTAGGATTCTCTTGGTTGCAGTCATATGACTCTCTTTTGGTGCAGATTGAAATCTAGCACATACACCTACATCAAAGGTGATGTTTGACCTACTTGCTGTCAAATAGAGCAATGATCCAATAAGGGCTCTATATCTGGTTTGATCTACAGCTTTGCCATCTGCATCCATATCCATTTTGATTGGTGTATTCATGGGAATCTTCACAGATGACTTGTCTTCCATACCAAATTTCTTCATTAAATTTTTGGTATATTTGGTTTGACTTATGAAGGTTCCATCCTTAATTTGTTTGACTTGAAGACCTAGGAAGAAAGTCAGCTCTCCCATCATACTCATTTCAAACTTCCCTTGCATGAGATTTGAAAACTTGTCACACAACTCTTTGTTTGTGGATCCAAAGATGATATCATCTACATAAATTTAAACAAGCAATATACTCTCTCCATCTTGAATTCTGAAGAGTGTCCTATCAACCTTGCCTTTGGTGAATCCATTGTCAATGAGAAACTGAGACGATGTGTCATACCAGGCTCTTGGTGCTTGTTTAAATCCATACAATGCTTTCTTGAGCTTGTAGACTTTATCTCCGATATTTTTCTGCTCAAAACCTGGAGGTTGCTCCACATAGACTTCTTCTTCCCAAAGTCCATTCAAAAATGCACTCTTCACATCCATTTGATACACAGTAAAGTTCTTGTGTGCAACATAAGCAAGAAACATCCTAATTGCTTCCAATCTAGCAATAGGAGCAAATGTTCCATCAAAATCTATACCTTCCTCTTAGCAATACCCTTTGGCTACCAATCTTGCTTTGTTTCTTACTATAGATCCCTCTTCATTCATCTTGTTTCTAAATACCCACTTAGTATCAATAACATTTTGGTGGGTAGGCCTTTGAACTAATTCCCAAAATTTGTTTCTTTCAAACTGATTTAGCTCTTCCTACATAGCTAGAATCCAATGTGTGTCGTCCAACGTGTGTGGCACATCTTTAGGCTCTATCTGGGAAATGAAACAAGTAAACTTAGCTTCATGTTGAGTTCTGGATCTGGTTCTTACTCCATCTCTAACATTTCCAATGATTAACTCAGGTGGATGGTCTCTCAGCCATCTCACATCTGGTTGGAGTAAGTCTGTTGGATTCAGTCGTCTCGCAGCTAAGTTGTCTTGAACAGCTTCCTCATCATCATTATTCAGTTGCAGACCTTCCAGCTTTCTCTGAGATTTGGCCATCTCATCTTCATCAGGGTTGAATGCTCTTACATCTGCTTCAACATACGGACTCTTCTATTTAATTGGTTGATTCCTCTTTTCAACTAACTCATCTATGTCTTCTCCATTAACATTAGGTTCATCAAAAACCAAATGGATAGACTCTTCTGTAACTATAGTCCTTTTGTTCAGCACTCTATAAGCTTTACTCTCAGCTGAGTATCCCAAAAAGATACCTTCATCAGCTTTAGCATCAAAAGCTTTTAAGTTGTCCTTGTCATTGTTGTGGATGAAGTACTTACATCCAAAGATTTGAAAATATAAAACATTTGGCTTCCTCCTTGTCCAAATTTCGTAGGGAGTTTTAGACAACTACATGTTAATCATACACCTATTCTGAATGTAGCAAGCAGTATTAATGGCTTCAGCCTAAAATCTCTTAGGCAACCAGCTTCAACTATTATGGTCCTCGCAGCTTCCTTGAGAGTTCTATTACTTCTTTCGCTACTCCATTATGTTGTGGAGTTCTTGCAGCTGACAACTCATGGGCAATGTCATTCTCAATACAATACTGAGTTATAATCCCATTGACAAACTTAGTTCCCCTGTCAGACCTTATCTTTATAATGGTTCGAGTCTTTTCATTTTGAACTCTTCTCATCAGCTGAGGCAATTTCTGCAAGGTTTTCTTCTTTTTACACATAAATATTGTCCAAGTGTATCTTGAATAATCATCCACCACCACTAAGGTGTATTTCTTTCCAATCGATACTAGCTGGTTCAACAGGACCAAATAAATCCATATGCAATAAATGTAATATCCTGGTTAAAGAAAAACTTGGCTTGTCCTTGAAAGATGATTTGGTTTGCATTCCCATCTGGCATGCATCACAAATGCTTTCCTTCTTGTATACTGAGTCAGGAAATCCTTATACAAGACCACTCCTTGCAAGCTTGTTGGTTTTCTTGAAATTTAGGTGACTCGGCTTCTTGTGTCACATCCAACTTGATTTTGTACTCTTTGCTAGCAGACATGTGCTTAGTGTAGCAATTGACCAATCCACTACATACATGTTCTTCTGCCTTGATCCTTGAAGCACAATTTCATTTATTTCAGTATCATTGATCTGGCATATACCGATGTTGAATCCAACATTGTAGCATTTGTCACAGAGTTGGCTGATAGGCCTTCAACATATGTTATATCTGTGATCTCTAGTCCATTTTTCTTGATGGATCTTGTGCCTTTGATTTCCCATGGAGCTTCATTTCCTCCAAATATGACTTTAGCACCTTTGATTTCCTTGAACTTTGACAAATTTCTCTTGTTCCCCATCATATGTCTGGAACAGCCATTATCCATGTACCAGGTTCCTTGGCACTCAGTTGTTCTTTGAACCTGCAATCAAGGAAATTAGTTTTTAGGTACTCGTACTTGCCTGGGTCCTAAGTGGTTAGTGTTATAAGGTGTTCCAACCAACCTATAGCTAGATGATCTTACTCTAAGAGGTTGCCACCTATCAGTTCCATAATCAAAATGCACATTAGCAAATTGCTTGGGGATACAAGGCTCATATAGCTGTCTCCTTTATCTGTATGCTTGTGTGTGTGCTTGAGTATTCGCTTTCTTGGGGTGATAGTGGAACTTCTGTGCATATTGAGTTTTGTGCTTGGGTGCATATGTGTATGACTATAGCTTTTATGCCTTGGGAATGACCTATGATAAGGTTGAGGTCTTTGCCACTTAGGTTTATATCCCATTGGTCTTAGCTGATATCTCATTTGGTTATTCCAATCAGCTTGGCTAGGGCAGTTTCTACCATTCCCATCATGTGATTTTCTTTTGTGGAAATCTCTGGGGCTTTTGGTAGCTCTGTTTAGACTTTACAGAGTATTTCTTGTTTGGAGTCTGTTGATGGACTCTTCTGAATTTGGTTGCAGTTGTCCTATCAGCATACTCAGCTGGCTTCTTGCCTTTTCCCTTGTATCCAGGGTCAGCATGGCTGTGATTGTATTTTTGAGTGGGTTTTGGTGCAACATATGGTGCTTTGGATTTTTGGACTCCCTCACTGCTTAAGGATCCTTTCTCCAAGTCACTCTAGGGACTTGGGCATGCACAAAGAAATTGAATCCAATGTCTGTCTTGTTACCACTTTCTTTTTCAATCATTATAAGCTCATCCAATGATTTGGATGCCTTAGTGAATGATGCAATCACATTTTTAAGATCGTTTTCCCTCTTTTTCTGTAGCAGCTAAGTCTGCTTGAGTCTTGACAATTTCAGCCTTCAACTTTGTGTTCTCATCAGCTATTTGACTTAGAGTACTTGGGTCTTTAGTCAGATGTGAGTTTTGGCATTTAAGTTGGTCGTTTTCCTCATTTAGGAGTGTGTGAGAGGTTTTTATGTGTTCAAAATCTTTCATCATTTTGCCAATAGAATCATAAAGTTATGTGGGTGATGAAGTGTTTTTGCCTCATCTTCTTGATCTTTGGAGTCTTGTTCTTTGGCCATGAGGCATATCAAAGCCTCTTCCTCTTTATCACTGGGGTAGTAAGCTTCACTACTATTTGACTCTGCTGGTTCCTTGCATTTGGTTGTTTTAGCAATCTCCGCAGCCAACATGGCTTTCTTCTTTTCTTGTCTTCTTTTCTTGTCTTCTTTTCTTATCTTCTTTCCCTGAAGACTTTTCTTTCATCTTCGTTTCTATACTTGTTGACTGATGGATAAGGATCCAACAAAGAAAGTGTCCTGGTTGCTGTAATTCCAAACAGGTTCTCGCTCTCTGCAAGTTAGCTCTTTCGGCTCTCGGTTATCGGCTCTACGATACTCAGTTCTTTGATGTTCAGCTCTCTTAGGTGGTTTATCCTCCCTTACTTTGGAGGGTGCTGAGTGTCTTCTTAATGATTCACCCTTTTTCTTTTGTAGTTCTTATTAAAGAACTTATTGAATCTTTTTACCATCAGGGCAATCTCTTCTTGGTCTAAGGTTTCCTTAGATTCAACTCTCTTTGCTTCACCAGCCATGAGTGCAGCTGTCTTGGGTACATCTGTCTTTTCTTGTTCTTTCTTTCTTAGCTCAAACTCATAGGCCTCAAGATCATAAAACAATTCATGGTTTGATGTCTTGGTGAGATCCATGGAATGTCTCAGGGGCCATGACCTTCATTTCCCACTCAGCTGGGAGAGACCTCAGGATTTTCATACACATCTCCTTCTATGTATATTCTTTCCCTAGAGCTGAAAGTTCATTGGTGTCTCTGTGAATCTGGCATCCAGCTGATCCAGATTTTCACCTGCAATCATTTTAAAATTTTCAAACTTTTGGACTGCAACATTTAATTTATTTTCTTTGATTTGATCAGACCCTTCAAAAATCAAAGTGAGTTTTTCCCAAATCTATTTGGTTGTTTTACAAGATTTAACTTTATTAAACATAGCCTTATCAAGAGTTTTATAAAGTATATCCTTGGCAATATTGTCAAGGTTGTATCTCTTTCGATCATCATTTGACTACTCGCAGCGTTGTTATTCCACCATGGTAGGTGTAGGTTCTGCAGGTGCAACATCTTCTCCTTCAGCAGGAGTTGCCCTTCTTACAATAGTGTTGACCTTTAAGATTTGTAGTGGCCCATCCTCAATCACTAGCCACATCTCATCATGCAGGGCTAACAGATGAGCATGCATACGAATTTTCCAATCATCAAACTCTTCCACAGTAAACATTGGAATGCGAGTTAGATTTGCTTCCATGATAATAACTTGCTTTTGAAATAAAAGCTTTTAAAAATTCAAGTGTTGATTCTTTGAAAAAGAATGAGATCTAGTTAAGTAACCAGTGCGGAAGGCTCAATGAACTAACCGCTTTGATACTACTTATCGGGCCCAAAGGGTGATGTGCAAGGTTTAGAGGGGGTGAATAAACCTTACCAACTTTTCTCATTTTAGTCCTTTTAAAATATATTCAGAGTTAACACAAATCAGTTAAGTTCTTGAGGGACAGCTAGTTGGCTTACACAACAAAGTTATCCACTCAATAGACTCGACTGATCTGTTGATTGTATAACTTAGTTGTTTTCAGCTAACACTTAGAAATTCAGTGGATTTGGTTTTGTCAGCGGAAGACTCTTCACCCTTATGATTTTTAAGCATGTTTTTCAACACTTATTTTAGCAATGGTTATTATCAGCAGACTTAAGCAAGTTTAACCTTATCAGCAGATATAAAATAAAGCAAGTAATAGAGTGTGCTGAAAAGTAAATAGACACAAGCAGTTTATAGTGGTTCGAGGTTAGGGTAATTTCTCTAGTCCACTCTTCTCCAACTCCTAGAGAAATCGCTAAGTAACTTAAGCTTGGTTACAAAGCAGTTATCAGTCCGAGACAACTTTGATCACACAGCCTGTTGCTTCTGGGACTCAGCTTCTTCACAAGACAGCTTGTCCTGTTACTTCAGCCTCCTTCAAACCCTTGGACTTGATCACTTAGCCCTCCAACAGGTTCAAAGCACCAGTTCAAACTAGAGCCTCACTACTTCTCCTTCAACCTTGGAAAGTAGACCCATTTGTTCTTGAAAACAATTTTCCTCTTCAACTGATGAAGTAATATTTCCTTCACTGAGTGTGTTGGATTGAATTCCTTTGATGTTAGGCTTGAAAATTTCTTTGAAAAGCTTGAGAGATATTTGCAGGTTATTGCTTGATTGCTTGTATGCTTGTATTGAACTTGGTAACCTTCTCTCACTTGATTCCTCATCATTTTATTGTGTATATTTGAAAATATGTCCGTTGAAGAGATAAACATTATTTTCAAATCAAACTCATAGGTTGTTGGCTTGGCTTGTCATGCAGCATTGATGTAGATCGTACCATGAACTAATTCCTTTGTAGCCTTTCCTTTGTCTCTGCAAGTTTTTAGGTACATCACATTGGTTCCTTATTTTTTGCACTCTTTCAAAGAAAATGACTTTATTCTTTGTGACTGACACATGTCTATTTCCAGCAAAACCTTGACTTGTCTTGACAACAGATCTCTCTTTCAGTTTTCTTCAAGTCTTGTCTGCTATATACCTTTTTGACATTCGATTCCAATTATTTTGGAATGACTTATTGTCGGTCACCGACCGAGACAGACTTTTCTATCACTTGTCGAGTCTCTTCTCACTTCACTTCACACTGGACACACAGTTGAGTCTTCACTTCCATCTTCAGTCGAGTCTTGTAATTTTCAACTTAGCTGACTTCAACTCAGCTTATACAGCCCTATCTATTATAAGTTGAATTATACAGAAAATGGGGTGTCAACTTCCTGATCTAAGTTTTACATGGTATCATCAAAATCTATACATAAATTTTCCCAACATATGTGATTTGTATATTGTATGAGTTGCATGTTTTATTAATTGTTTATGTGTTTGCAATTTTTTTGTGATGCAATTAATTGAGTTGATGTGATATGAATTATCATGTGTTGGGAATGAATGGACATTGACATACGGGTGCTCATATATGTGAATGTTTATTGTTTTATATTAATATTATTTGTGGGGGTTAATTTTTGATAATAGTGGTAATTCGGTATCCTCACTTATTTTTTATTTTTCTAGATTAATGTAGTAGGCTTTGAAAATATGTACTTTTTTTATTTTTCGAGGAATGTATTTATTAAGCCGATTTTGGAGGCTATGTAACATCAATTTTACGAGAATATTTTTTGTTTTACCACAATAGGTCTAAATTATCTCCACATGATGCACGATCTGTTAATGTCGCCCATGGGGGCTATTTTTTCATAATTACTTATATTGCATGGTTGCATTCATGATTTATTTATGGAAATCGATAATTTTATTCATGGATCAGTAATTTTTATTGTGATCTTCAATTCAGTGGGAGATGATTACTAGCCTTGGTGGCAAGGCAAATTTTAGATCTCATTGAATTTAAGAAAATAATAAATATTACTTGGATCCAAAATAAATTTTTTAGATCAGTATCTAATTGATTGCGCAATTTATTGAAAAGTGTTTAGACCAAACTTACCAAATTTAGTTTAGCCAATTTAACATGAAAATAGACATAAGTATCCAGTATTGTCGCGACTTAGATGCGGACAATATTTTTTTGGATTAAAGAAAGTATTTGCTCTTTATTTGTTTAAGTCGCAAATGTAAGAACTTAATTGCCCAAAATAATCATAGTTGAGATTCCGATGATACACTTACGGATCAAGAATTAATTTTGCACTTTAATTTATTTAAGCTGCAAATTTAATAAAAGTATTTTTGGAATATGAGCTGACTCCCAAGTAAATACTATAGTTATCCAAATTTGCTATTTGAGTTGAATTAAGGATATCACTAACTTGTGTTATTATTAATGAAAATCGCCTATCTAGAGGTTGTTTATAAAAAATTGAGAAATACACAAGTGAGTAAACTTGTCGCTTGTGGTGACCGACATAAACCAACTCAGTTGAATGTTGGGACAAGCATAGTGTAGCTTGACGAGAGCAAAAGCTAAAACTAGAAGAATAAACTGATCCATAAAGTGACAATGTGTGTCACTTTATTGAATGAGGCAATTAACTATCAACAAATATTAAGTGCACTTATGAGATTAGTAACTTTGCTCGTAATTGTAATGAGTTGAAGGTTGGCAATTTAATTACTCTCTTATTTTTTCGCTAATATCTCCAAGTCTCTCCATGGGTGGATTGTAGATATTGGTTTACTTAGCATGTGGTTGAGATTGAGCAAATGTGTATGACTATTATCGAGTTGTACAGCTATACATCTCACAAGAGGAGGCTAAAGAGGGTCACCTCAAGCTTAATAGTTGGTGTGATCAACTTGATGCGTCGATGTACTCTTATTTTGACAAATGCACTTGTAGAATATTTGTTGAGTGAGAAGACTTTGTGATGCTTGGCTTTAGATAGTATTTCTTTTAAGTCTTCTATTGATATTGTGGCACGTGAGGTTAGGAGGACGACTATATTAGCTCGAGGAGGCTTTATTGTCTAACTCTCTAAGGTCAATCTCCCTTTGCATATTTGTTTCTAGCGGGATAAGCTTAGTGGAAGAATGTAAGATGACTACTTTTCCTTTAAATCTAAGTCCACTGAATTGAGTGCAGACTTATGAGTGTGAGGCACAAATTAATGCATCATATTTTCCTTTATTGCTATTTAAACTATAAGTTAGTACATTCCCACTCTCATCAGTTAGAAGTGCCAAATTGTTTTCAGCGATTCTTAATAGATGGAGATGTGTTAATAGGGAGCGGTAATAGTGTGTCTAATTAGTTTGGACACACATTTGAAGGAAATAAAGTTGCAGTTGAATGATGGTTCTAAACACTTTGCAGCTACATGCGCTTGCAAAGAAGGGACAATCACTTCAAAATGGTTAGATTTATGATGGCGCAAATTGATTTGTGTATCTTGTTGATGCCTACATTATAAAATATGTGTCTTCAAATGTTTCTTCAACCTTGTATGAGCTTTAATTTGTTAACAAGCCCAAATTAGTGAGTCTGTGCCTATGTAAGTTCGAGAATATATGTTCTCAAGTGGAGAATCAAGTCGCAAGATTTAGGTTTCTCCTCAAAGGGATTTCTTGAGCACGTGTCAGGTTAAAAGAAATCTTGAAACTATACGAGTTGCAAGATCCTTAGGAGGCGCTCATTTCTCTAGCGAGGATGTTGTACTTTAAACTTATCTAGTATCGCTGGGATAGTGGAAGTGACACTAAGTCAGTGGGAGCTAGTGTCTCACACACAAAGGATTCTCAAATTCCACGAGTAAAAGGAGTGAAGATGAAATACTTCCCATCATCTATATGAGATTGAGTGGATATCTTTCACAATTACTTTTGTGGATTTTGATGAGTCGATTGAATAGGTGACTTCACTTGATGCCCTAAGTGGATAGTTGTTGCAAAGGAAAAGATGAGTTGAATGACTAAGAATAAAGTCTAAGAGCTTGTTAATCTTCTGCCTAGATGCAAGACCATTTGAAACATGTGGTTTCGGAAGGTCAAGTGCAATATAGATGGGTTGATTAACATGTGTATAGCTCGACTAAGGACGAAATGTTTATGCCTGTTAGAAGAGCATAAATATTTTGAGATGTCCTCCCTAAGTGGTGAGATTGCGTCAATTCGCCTGATATGTTATCTATTATAGCCACTTTCGTCTATGTTTGTCCTGGATGATTGATGTTGACATAGTTCAGTGAAAGTTGAATAAGGAGATCTATGTGGATCACCCGATGAATTCAAGAAATGTAGTAAGAGTGCATTGATTGTTTATCAAGAAGCTCCGGATGTGACTTGAGTCGTCATTGATTTCATCGAGATATCATTTTGGTAGGCCTACGATGGTCAATTAATTCATTGAAAATATGTAAGAGTTGTATCTCTATGTATGTGGCAAAAATGCGATGACTGGAAAGAACATTGAGTTATAGCTGCTTAGTGATAGCTGTGTTTACACTCCATGGTCAAAGATCATATTCTTACTCAAGAAACAATATCTTCGGAAGAAGAAAAGAAATGCTAGCTAGTTTATGTAATCATTGTCGAATGTTTGATGTGTGCTATATGCATACTCAATAAGTCATGTACTTAGGAGTGTGAATGGTGAGTGGATATCAAAGTGATTCATGCATTATTGTGATGCCGACATGTGGATACTTAGATATCGTAACAAATTTGCCTATTATTTTCTATAGACAAATTTGGCATCTTGAAATGATGCGCATTGCGCGAACATCCATGATGTATGTTGTTGTCTTTGTGAGAGTAAAACCACTTTGGTGTATGGTTTGGGCTCCAAATATGGTTGGTAGACCAAACATACTTACTCGAGGATTTACTTCACTTAAGAGTGTTTGCGCATAGTTAAAATTGTAATTAGGCATACTTCTACGAACAGTGTGGGCGCTCATCCCTTTTATGAGCCTTTGTTTGGAGATATGCTCCGAAGGCATGTGAGTTATTAGGGATTAAGTAGAATTGGCCTATGAGAACATATTGTGATTAATGAGATATGTTGGATTCTCATTATGTGTTTGGTACTGAATTAGTGAGTTGTCACCAGGCTTTGATTGGCCCTCTCACACAGGCAATCGCCTTGGCACTAAAAGAGCGAGCATGATGAGACTTAAAAAATTGTGTCGCGTAAGGAGGTTTGCGAATGATCGCCTTCACGCTAGAGCAGTGAGGAAGGTTAATAAGTATAATTAACAGTCGTCTTAACTAGAGGTTAAGATGAGATCCTAGTTGATCGATTATGAAGTATGTTCAAACTTCATAAAAACCTATTTGTAGTCGAATGTATGAACTATCTATGACACTTTGGGAGTAACTACGATTAGTACGCAGCTCGGGCGCTTGAATAGTGACTGGACTAAGATTTGTATGATGTCTAGAGCGTGACATGCCTAAATTCAGCGGGAGCTCCATCATAGCATGTATTCTTACTACATGTGCTTTGAGACGACTGCCTATGGGAAGTGACTGAACGGGTCCCTGCTTCGTCACTGTGTGAGCCCATATTATTTTCTTGTACCCTTTGAGACTTTGGACCATGTCATGAGGTGTAAGCTTGATGACGCTACTTTAGCATGTATCCAATTGCTATGTGTGATTCGGTCTATCGGAGCATGTCTATGAAAGTTGTCAAGACCAAGCTAATTGGCATGTGGGACCGAGGAAGAATTAAGTTGGTAACGCAGTTATGTTCTATGATTCGACTATGTCGAAATGTGTTTGACTAGTCATGAATATAGAAACATATTTGAGTGAGTCGAGGATGCTCTATTTATTTCATTGAGGGATCTAGAGATGATTAACTGGGTGCGACCACTTGGTTTGGGGTACACAACGAGTTATTGAGTTGTAGGGTTATGTTGGTTTGGTGATAAGTTAATATAACTCTCCTCACCTTTACTTTCTTGCTTGGTCGCACGCCTTATTCCCTGTATGAAAGAAGATACGTAAGATGAGAATTATGAGGATGTGATTCGAATGAGACGAGTCAAATATGTATGAGTGGGAGATATTGGATGCAATTAGGTTGCATCCATATTTCAGATAATAGGGAGTCTTATTTAGAAGAGGTTTATCTAGAAACCTCTCTGATTAGGATTCTAACTGGGATATGGGATTGAGATATATATTGATATCTCTCTCTACAATATCAGTTCAACTGAAAACACCATTCCCCAATGAAAAGAATAATTTCTCTCCTAAAATTTCTCTCTATGGTTTTATTCTTGGAGCATCACCAAAATTCTCCAAGGGCTTAAGGTGTGCACATCAAAGTAAATAATTCTAGTAATTGTTTACACCAACGAGAAAGACAGTTCGTGATCTTGTTCGTGGTTCAACCAATCTATGGAGTTTGTTCGTTGTTGAGAAGGCTTATAGATAGTTTATTCATGGATCAAAAGGAGGCTCGTACACGGGCTCAATCTTGGCTATGTGGATCGATGGTTCCGTTGCAAATAGGTATACTCGATCCACCTTATATGTGCAAATATGTGATTTAGATATTGACTCATATTTGTTAATAGTTACTATAGCATGTCAGACAGATGGGATATATATATATATATATATACAACTCGTATTCACCTAATTCGGCACTCAATTGCACTGTGTTTTGTATATTCACCAAAAAGTAGATAGATTACATCAATACTCCTTCATCTTCTTTTTTAACTTTCCTCCACCCGGACCCTCCTCACCCTCTTTTCCTAATATTCTAAAAATCAAGTCATGGAGCATAGCTCAATAGTCTGACCAATTCATGATAAGTGTCTAGCAGTGGTAGGGTGGAGGTTTGAATCCGGTTGGATGTCTAGGCGACGTTCAGTTTGAAGTGATATTCGTTGGGCTTAGATAGTCCGAGGACTATTTACTTGCTCTACATGGACTCTGTGGCGGGGTCGGTGAGGGCGCCAATGATGGAATGTAATCCAAGGAAAAAAAATAGATCAGTGGGTGACCTAATCTTTTAATCGGTTTGTGGTTTAATCACTGATCCACCCCGTCTAAATGAAAATTAATTATATTATTATATTATATATAAAATATGAATATAATATGATAATTATTATTTAACATATTTCAAAGATAAAAGAAACATAAATAACAAACTAAAAATTAGGAAAATTTGGAAAAATGCCACTTTATCATCATTTTTTTGGAAAAATGCCACCCAACCTAAATCATTTAAATTATGCCACCCTCACCCCTATGAAATGTCCAACTTACCCCTTTGCTCAATTTTTTTTAATTTACCTTGTTCCTTCCTTAAACCCAACTGACCCACATACTTCATCTTTCAAGAAAATTTCTTCATGATTCTCTCCTCTCCTCTGAAATTATAGCATTTTCCGGCCAGGGTGGACGACATTGTTCCCGTCTCGGCTATTTTTTACGGAAGAGTTCAAGCAGAGGTATTTTTCGCAAGCAGGGTGGACGGAATAGCTCATTTCAATCTGGGTTTTTTTTCCGCGATCTCATTTATGGGTGCATTTCAGGAGTTCAAGTAGATGTGTCCTACTTTTCAGCTAGTTTATATTCGAAAATATGGAAAGAGGTTAGTCTTATTTTTTGATTAATGTTTGGCGTTAATTTGGTCATTTTTCATTTGTAAACTATTGTCAAAAGCGCAATGTAGTTGGTGTTATGGATTGAATAATTTGTAATTATTTGTATTTTAGCACATGTAGTGGTTTAGAAGCTGAAAATGTGATGAAATTATAGAATTAAGTCGATTTTGTTAAAATTTGTCATGTACATCAGTTGGTTGTCTATTGTCTGGTATATAGTCAATTTTATGGTCGTTGTGTGGTCGGTACTTATATTCAGTGTATGGTTGCAATCGGTTCGTTGGTCAGTTGTGTGGTCGTTGGCTTTATAAATTTATGATTTCAGTTTGTTACTGTATTATTTCAGGTCCTGGTTCAGACCCAATACTAATTTTTCGGGATGATGCATGGGAGTTCGATTCAAGTAATCGTCGTTGGTGTTTCATTGAGAAGCAAACAAAGCATGTGGTTGTCCCTGTGGATGTCACATTTTCATAATTATTAGAAAAGGCATATCTAGTAATGGGGTTGTTCTTGTAATTTTAATATTAAAGTGCACATGAAGTTTGGGAATCCAATATATGTTGATCATCACACATTGTGCTTGTGTTGCTTGAGTTAGTTTTTTGTACTAGTACTTACTATTTTATGATTAATTAGTTCCCCGGCCTCGATATTTTTCATGTTTTACATTCAATATTCACTATTCACAGTCAATATTTTATGTTGGAGAAATAAATTCATTATGAAACAAACTAAGATAATTATGTATATATGTTGGAGAAAGAATATAAAATTATACAGATAATCAAACTTAGAAAAATACAAAATAACTAATATTTAAATACAACTAAAATTGAAGGGCAGCAAAATCAAGTCAACTAAGGTAATCTAAGAAGTTCTAATCACATAAGTACTAATTCAGAAAACTGTTAGACTAAGAAAGATCATATATAAGATATTAATAAATTACAATGTCTTAACGACGTAAAACAGCCTCATTATTGTTTATATGAAATATAATTTTCTTCTTGGAAAGTCCAGAATCTTGTCGGAAGAATAAGTGCAACACAAGCTATCCCTGGAACTTGATGGTATCTGTCTCAAGGGATCTCTTGAATTTTTCAATATTTCTCCCATCAACCGATCACTAATAAGTTCCAGTGCATTGAAATGAGACATGCGGAAGAGCTTGCCTCGAAAATGATCGTTTCCATCTGGAACGAAAGCCATATTGTCTTTGTTTCAAACAAAAACAACAAATAAGGTCGAAATAAAAGTCGGAATAGGGTCGGAAGGTAGTCGGTACTACAAGTAAAACGCACAAGGCCAACCACATGGTCGGTACACAATCATGAACATAATCGGAAATGCATTAAGTACATACATACCGTTAGAAAAATAAAGAAACATGTCTAATAGAATTCCAAAAAGGCAAACAACATCCAAAACCAAAAAAATCCAACTGAAAAACATCACAAATGAACTTCAAAATAATACTATCATGCTTTGAGAGAATATCAAAACGACCCAAACAAACTTACAAATACTTAGCATTATTTTTTGGCAAAAATGTAGATAATTTGACCAAAAATCCATCAATCCCATACCCATGAAAGTCCAAAAAACTGAGCAAACATGAAATTCAACGGATGCACAAACAAAAAGATAAAAATTTGAAAGTATAAAACAATACATTTTCTGGAAAAAAATTACAAAAAAAAATTTAAAACGAAAATACAAGAAAAAACTTTAGAAAACCCTAGAATTGAAGAACAACAGAGCCAAAATCGGATTTACCAAAAAATGTACTTGATAATGTACGCCGAAAAAAGAATTTTCACTAAAGAGAATAATCTGATCATTTAAGATGCATTATGCTGTAATTGCATAAATCTTGGTGGGCGACCAAAAACCCTAACATTTGAAGCTGTGATAATCAGTTGCTTTTTGCACAAAAAATTGAACATGGATTTGAATCTTTTTTTGATCAAATGGGTGGTGAGCAACGAAGAAAACACATTTACCTATAGATACTATCAATCATAATAATGCCGAACAAGGTGGTTCAAATTTGATGAGATATCAACAAGAAATTACAGTCTCATGAAGAAACATCATGCTAAAATATGCGCATAAAAATAACAGAACATTTGTACCTAAGAAATTTGGGATGATGAAGGAGAAGACAGAGCCCAGCTGAACAATCTGCAGATTTCAAACTCCAAAACCCTCTTTCCTCAATTGGTCGGGCATCTCCAATTTGAATTTTCGAGAAAATAGAGGAACGGTGACGAACCACTACACTGCTCCCCGTCGGCTCATCAAGGAACGCAGGACAATCGAGACGGGAAGGACAGAGAAAGACCCAACGGAGATAACCGTGTTTTTTTTTTTGTCAAACACGTGATAAATGAGAGAGAAGTTGATTTGGGTCCTTTTCATTCTAAAGCAAAGGGTATGTTGGACATTTCACAGGAGTAAAGGTGGCATAATTTAAAAAATTGAGGTTGAGTGGCATTTTTTCAAAAATTTGTTGAAAAAATGGCATTTTTCCGAATTCCCCTAAAAATTACCCAGACAGAAATATAACAAAATACCCTTTAAAATCTTTAAATTTCTAAAAGAACAACTAAAAATAACATTAAATAAAACTTGAAAACCACTGTGACCAGTTTGGCCGTTTTTGACACATTCAAACATCAAAACGGTTTTTGGGAGCTAACTGGGTTGGGCCGTCCACCAATTAACGACTGGGCTGTTTGATCCGATCCGCTTTTTAAACAGTGCCTTTTTCTGTCACTAAAAGCACTTTAAGATTAAGACGTGCATTTCCTCAAAAAAAAAAAAAAAAGATTAAGACGTACACATAAGAACTATGAAATGTAGCATTTCTGATTTCTCACATTTTCCACGTAAGATAATTGCAATTTCCCTGAAATATATTTCTTAACTTTAACTGATCTTACAATGGGTATTTTGTATGCTCCCAAAAAATTTATGTGAAAAGCTAAAATATAGGAACAATAGCTCCATATGTTAGAGCGAACTCACTGTGAATATCATTTAATTAAAGATTTCAAATCCTTAATGATAAAAGTATCACTCTTGTTTGGATAGTGGCAAGCTATTATGGATTTCAATATCATTTAAAAATACAAACTAATTTTCAGATTTATGGCTATTTTTCAAATCTCTCTTTAAAATTAAGGGTACTTAACAAAAAATATCCTAATTACAAAGAAATGTTATATTACAAAATTACAAATAGCCCTTAAGTATTGCAAACACCCCCTGATATTTGTATTTACTGAACAAATAACCCCTCCCGAAGGTGCAAGTTGTAAAATGGAAGAGCTGGCTTTTTTTTGGGTAATTAGACTGAACATCAATGGTATTTTTGTAAAATATAACTTACTGCAATAACACATTCAAGATCAAAAGAACCCACCATAGAAAAAATCTTCCACTTGCAACCTTATAGATATCAAGCAAAAACGAACAATATTGTGCATGCCACATTCCATAACCATTAGAACATTTCACATATGTATGAAGTAAAATGAACCACTTTATATCAAATTCGCCAAGCCAGTTCAAACACAAATCTGCTGCAATAAAAATATCAAAATGCTTTCTTGCCTTTGACAATGCTTAATCGGCTGAGAAAAGGCATTGATATGCATTATTACAATAAATTGCAAAATCACACATTCTATTTCTCTTGTTTACGGGCTTCCTCTCGCAATACTGCTTTAACGTAAATCTCGTAACAGCATCCTGAGTACAAAGAATATCAATAACAGCAGGGTATAAGACTCGGACGTTAAATATTCCATAAAAGGCCTAACAAGTATAATTGGAGTTTAGTTTTATCATACACAATATTTTAAAGAAATGAATACACTATTTTTATCGTAAGGTAAGATTTGGTACTTGGAGACAAAAATGAAATAGCAGCAGTTCTCGAAATACTAGAATGTTAGGGATCGACGTCATAAACACGAATTAATAAATTTTGCACCATTAGAATCACCAACCCATTGTTTCTTATTACTTAGAAGCTAATAGTTATACATAAAATAAGGATTCAATTAATAGAGGAGGTTTGCAGCACTTTCCATTGCACGGATAAATATTCAGCAAAAAAGATTTGGATTTGGGGAGAGGATTTGGGGAAAGATTTCAAATGACTCCAAATAGAAAGGATTTGAAATCCTTCAAAATGACTCTAAAAATAGCTTTCAAGGATTTGAAATCCATCATAGAATCATTCCATCCAAACAACCTTAATGGATTTGTTATGATGAAATTGAAATCCATAGCTCAAATCCTTCCATCCAAATGGAGCCTTAAGGTTCAGTCTAATTCAGAAAAAAAAAAAAAAAAAACCTAGCTATTTTACAATTGAACCTCAAGAGCGGGGGTACCAGTAAAAAAAAAACCTCAAAGGGGGTGTTTTGAATACCTTAAGGGTGGTGCATTTGGATGGGAGGATTTGGGAGGGGATTTGGGATGAGGGATTTGAAATCCTTAGCTAAATCCACACCCTTGTTTGGCATATAAAACCAAATCAATGGATTTCAAATCCATCTTTAAATTTTAGTTCATTTTCAAAGAATTTTAAATCCCTCCCAAAACCTAGTCATTTGAAATCCATTCTTTTTTTCCCTTTATGCTCAGTTGCAATTTACACACACTATACACATTGCACACATTTACACACACTACACATATTTACACACGCTACACACACTGCACACACTTACACACATTTACACACACTATACACATTTACACACACACACTCATGCATACTCTCACTCACATATTCACACCACATTATCTTCAAACACACACACACATACTCACACAAAGTTATATATTTCAAATTTTTATTAGTGTATAAAATTATAATTATTTATAAAATAATAAGATTATATCTTTTATTTTTATTTATTAAATGTTAAATAAAAAAATGAATAGAGCTTTTAAATTTTTTTAATCAAAATTTACGATGGATTTGAAATCCCTACACATATCCACATCATCCAAAAAAGGGGTGGATTTCAAATCCAAGGGTTTGAAATCCATTGATTTGAAATCCCTTGGAATTTCAAATCCCTCCATCCAAATGGACCCTAAGAGGGTATTAGTACTTTCAAAAGATAAGTAGAGTTTTTTGTAATTAGGCTAAACCTTAGGCGTAGTTTTTGTAAT
Organism: Rehmannia glutinosa; assembly: GCA_016081115.2. Classification (NCBI taxonomy): domain Eukaryota; kingdom Viridiplantae; phylum Streptophyta; class Magnoliopsida; order Lamiales; family Orobanchaceae; genus Rehmannia; species Rehmannia glutinosa. Next base: position 48,890,087 of record CM071930.1, read on the forward strand.
TTATTCTTAAGGGAAAGACAAATACTTCCCCAATCATCCAAATATTGCTTCGCAAACTGGAGCAGTTGCTACTCCCTACCCACACTGTCTCTCGACTCTCACTTTCCGTCAAACAAATACATATTCCGCCAAAATACCTGCAAGCTACTTGTATACAGAACATACCACCCAGCCCAAGTGGGAAGGGCATATATAATCTTGAACACTCATTCGCTACTATCTCTACTTTGTCTAACAAATGGTTGTCCATAATGAATGAGAGCTTTTGGTTGGGTGCTAATTTAAATTCATAAATGAAATATGGCCAATTCTCACATCATCTCAGGATGATATTACCAGCACTCCACTAAAACAACCATTTGATCTCCACTTAGAGGACCATTTGATCTCCACTTAGAGGGTGTTTGGCTGAGCTTATTTCAAAACATCTTATAAGATGTTTGAGAGCTTATAAGCTCTCTAGATGTGTTTGGTTAAGTTTTTTTAAAAAGATCTTGTAAGCTCCTAAAATAAGATGTTAGGAGCTTATAAGTTCGTTTTAAAAAAGGTGGGGGATCCCACCTTATTCTCAAAATAAGATCTTATTTTAACAACCTCCTTTGACTTTGGTCATTTAAATTACAAAAATGTCAATATGAACATCACTGTTTCATCTTATTTTATCCAAACACTTCAACCACTTATTTTTATAATAAGATCTAACATCTTTCAAATAAGCTTAGCCAAACACCCTCTTAGTCTAGAGGCCAGCCAACACTATCAAATATTAGCATGCCATCCTAGTTCTCGTAGTGAAATTATTTATACTGCAACTACACCGGCAAAATTCCACAAACATTTCTAGTAATTGAATTTTCAAGGTTCTAATTGGAACCAATTATTTTAGAAGGCTAGATAACAAATTTTTGTAGTTAAATTAGTTATAACCATAACCAAATGTTGCCTATGCAAATAAGACAAAGAGCAAGTCTCTTGTGAGACGGTCTCACGGATCTAAATCCGTGAGACGGACCTCCTAAGGGCTCCGTCTTGAGAACATGAACCATGAAAATAAATTTAAAAATAATAATGAACCATGAAGAAACAAAAATAAACCCTAAAAACATGAACCATGAAGAATAAACCCGAAAAACAAAAATAAACCCAAAAAATAAAACATAAACCCTAAAAAAAACTAAAAATTCTAAAAACTCAAATCAATTAAAAATAAACCCATGAAACAAAATAAACCCTAAAAAACAAATATAAACCCTAAGAAAAATAAAATCTGAAAAAAAAAAACCTTTAAAACTTTGTGTAAGGGCTCCGTCTCACGGATCTAAATCCGTGAGACCGTCTCACGCAAGTTTTTGCCTAAGACAAATTACCCAATTTCTATCTAGGTCTTTCTATTTGTCAGTTCATGTATTATACAGAACTTTCGAAGACAAAGAATGTCAGTTTTATGTTTCACCTGCTCAGATCATATCAATATATAAAGTAGCATCAAAATAAAGCATTTCATCAACCTAGCAAATACTTTTAGGATAAAGGCATACAAAAACAGCTATAAAGCCTGAGAACATGGTACAGTCAAATTGTAGCGAAGTGATAAACATACCAGCTACAACTACGACTGTAAGAACGTCTCCGACAATTTTGAGACGTCGCACACTTTTCTTGGTCGATTTGAAGCGTTTTAGTGATGGGTGTTCCTCCAAGAGCTGAAAAACAACGAGCTTGACTTAATAAAGATGCACAACACAACAAAATTGAAAAGATGGAGAAATGGGCCAAAAAAGTGCAGGGCGAAATATAAAACAAGCAGCCTGTGGAGAAAATAAATGTCAAGTTGCCAAAATTCAATGGAGTAATTTCAACTCAGCACACCACAAATCAAGCATCAAAACGATGTTGCAGCCACAAATGTGTATGCATGCAAAGACATGCATATGAGAAGAAAGAGAGTTAAAAGGAAGAGAAAATGGGACTACATATCACACTAAGTATTGAATGCAATCTGGCAATCCACAGTGCGGCAGGAATCTTGAGGCAGCAGAAAATTGCATTATAAATTTAACAAAAAGCCATTTGAGGCATCAAAGGAAAAATAAAAGAAGGCAAACCAAAACCATTATAGTTTGATGCTTCCAAAAAATTGACAATCCTTTTATATGTGGACAGATCCTTAAGAATGGTTTCATTGTCTAGCTCTAATGAGAAAAACGAAATAAGAATTCTAATGAAGAAAAGTAAATCTTTGAATTATGATAGTTCCTGTTTTCTAAATTAAGCTCTTAAGAATCAGATTAGATACATCTAGGGCACTGATTTAATAACCACCTCTCAAACTTCAAGTCAGTAACACAAAACTCCACCAACTTGTATGGAATTCTCACGCAGTTACCAATCTGAGAGAATAATTTGATCTTTTGTAGCTATTTTTCTTATCTTTTCTGTGGGAGGGAGTATTTACATCGGATTTCATATTAAGAGCCTTGCAAGGCTACGAAAAGATAATACTTCAGAAACATAACTCTGCTTCGCACCTAAGATATACAATAACAAAAAAAAAAAGAATCCTATCATGTCCGAATTCCTACATCTAATACCCGTGTTCTTAGAATTAGCGGACAATTTTTCTTTTTCCAATTTTTAAATCAAATTTAGAATTTTCTCACAATCTCACTCCAATTTGACAACAATAAACCTCTGACAAAGTCCAACTTATTCTAACTAAAACCCCTTTTCCGTGCTTCAGTAAGCAGATAAAATCAAAATAAACAATCTGGCTTGTCAACTTACTACTTAGCTTTTTTTCTTTTTTCATCTCCATTCCCATTCAGTTGATTCATAGCAGATATAGCATCTAATTAGCACATAAAATCAGAAAGATTTCCCACATCTTCAACTATCTTCATTCTTCTACACTTTCTCAATTCAGCTTTTAATTCTGATGTAACACTTCACCCTTGACCAAGAAAATATATTTTCTCCATTACCCATACATACATTCAGATCCCAGTTAAAAGTTTTCCTACTGCATACGATCGAGAAGAAATATACAAGAAACTCAAAACCAAATGATTAATCCAACACAAAAAAAAAAAAAAAAAAACAGGTAAGTACTCACAGCCTTCTCGCGAGCCCCTGGCTCCACATGAAACCCACGCCTTGAGAGCATCAACGAATCATCAGCTTTCTGCGTAAATTTTCAAAAGAGACATCAACTTTTACAGCTTATTCCCAATTTTTAACAGTAAAAAAGCAAAATCAAGTCGGAATAGGATACACATATACATAAATAACATATATATATATATATATACACACACCTGGGAATTGAGTCGGAGAGCGGAAAGATTGGTTTTATTGAGTAAAAATGCCATGTTCTTTCGTCAATCGAAGGGCACAGAGAGAAGAAGAGTTGAGAAGAAAGTTGGCAATCTGAGAGAGTTGCTGAAATCCTTAGCACATTGCACGATGCGGAGTGTTTGGTGTGCGAGAAGGTAAAATGATTGGAGAAATGGTCTTGTTATATTTCCAACATAGCCCCTTGTTCTTATGTATTCTCACTTCTGACCCATATTTGGGGCAAACAAAAACAATTACTCCCTCGGTCCCAAATATATAGTTCACTATTTCTTTTTGGAATGTTCGAAATATATAGTCCATTTTTTATATTTAATAATATTTTTTCCATTCTTTTACTATTATAACCTTATTTAATATGCATTTTATAATTTACACTATTCATTAAATAAGGGAAAATCAAGTAAATATTTAACATATTTGTAGTTTCCAATACGTTTCTTAATATGGCGAAAAGTCAAATTGAAACTATATATTTGGGATGGAGGAGTATACATTTCCTTTGAGTCAAAAGTTTGCACCAAAAAGAGAAAAAAGAAAGAAAGAAAATGCAAACGTCTTTGTAGGTTGTAATTTGTAAAACCTTTTTTTATTTATCAAAGTTAAAATCTCATTTTGCCCATTGTACTCTTTTTGAATATCACTTTATTATCATGTATTCTCAATCAGCAGGTCTCTTGTGGGACGGTGTGAGACCGTGAAACCGTGATACTTTTAGTGTAACAAGTGATACTTTTAGTGTGAAAAGTGATACTCAAAGTAAATACACTAATTTAAGTGTATTTAGACAAGTATCACTTTTTATACTAAAAGTATCACCGTTTCACGGTCTCATGAACTTTCACCGTCTCACATAAATTTTTGTGATTCTCAATTGTATCGCTTTATTTGTCTATACTCTCACTGTGTATCACTTTACCACCTTAAACTTTTAGATTATTGTTTTATGATCATACACTCAAAAACATTACCATTTTATCTTTCCATGTTACTTTTAGTAAAATAACAAAAAATTTAAAAGTATATTTTAATATTAATAAAGTTTACTTATTTTTTAAATTAACTTTCACAAGTTAATTAATTAGCTTATATTAATTTTTATTAAAAATTATTATATTTTACATCTAGTTGCTAATTATTTAACTTTAACTAGTCTTTTACCCATGCGATTAGGGGTGGCCAAATGGGCAAATCGGCGTGGTCAACGGTTCCTAAACCGTGAAAGTGGTCAATAGTTCCAAAACCGGAACCAAAACCGTGTAGCCGATTAGGTTCGGTTCCTTGGTCTCAAATACCGTGGAACCAACGGTTTTAGCCGTCGGTGGGGAACCGTGATGTAACCATTTTTTAAGGTGAAAACCAATAATTTTTTTTTGGTAAATATATACTAGAAGAAATGTTAAATGTTTATTATGATGTTTTATATTCATAACTACATAAGACACATTTTAGACCAAATGTTGTGTTTAACTACGTGAAATTTGATTCTTCTATACTCTAATAGAATATATAGATAGTTTAATATCATTATTAATATTAAGTATAAAACTTAATTGAATATTAAGTCCAAGTTTTTTTTCTTTCTTTTTTTTTTTTTTTTAATCGAAATTGATAAACTATTTTTAAAAATCAAAAATTAGCAAAAGATAAACAAACGGTTCGGTTTTAAACTTAAGGGCAGTGAAAGGGTTTAGAATCGGATCGAACCGTCGTTTCTAGTTTTGGGACAAGGAATCGTGAGAAAACGGTTCCGGTTCCCAAAATGAGGAACCGAAACCGGCGGTTTTGGAACCGAACCGTGTTCCGGGCCGTGATCACCCCACATGTGATGCTGGGGTATATATATGTCAGTCTCTGTTTATCTTGTTACATATCTCGTAGGGGAACCATCCCGTTGGTAATTGAATAGAATGGGATGGGGATTCCCTAGTTAATTCGAGGATGTGATCGGGGATAGGGATCTCCGTTTCTCTATAATCGGGGATGGTACAATGACGAAATTTATATCCCCGTCCTACTTTCTATTCTGATTACATAAAATAGGGATTCTCCGTTCCCATCTCCATTCCTCGAATATGTATATTATTTTTATCTATTATTAATATTAGTTCTATTTATAATTTCTTATTTAATTAATTCTAAAAATTAAACCTAAGAATCTTTACATTTTTACGTGTTCTTATTTTTTATTTTACGAATTATGGATTATGTTATCTATGTTTAATAAAAAAAACAAGTGATTGCAAAAAGTTTAAAATATCAAAATATAATGAAAACTAAATTATTATAAACTATAAAAAATATTTTTAAATACGAAATATTTGATTGTACAAACATAAATTGTATCTATTTATAGAACATATTTATCTATAATAAAGCAAAAGTTTGAAAATTATTTTAATCATCAATGTTAATTTTTTTACTATTACAATGTTGAATATTTAATAAATTATATTTTCCTTACAATCAACGATAAAATCATTTCAAATTTTAATATTTTTGGGGTATAGAAAACTAAATCTGTTATCAAAATTATTAAAGGAATTAAACATAAAACATGTTTTATATTTAGTAACGCAATTTTAAGGGAGAAATTAAATATTTCAAAAACAATAAAACTATTTTATTTTTATATATACACATATATCAAAAAATTATCAAACAAACAAATTTATATTTAATTCCAAATGTACAACTTTGAAACTTGAATATCAAAATACGTTGATAAATATAGAAAATAATTTCTATTAACATGAAAAATATATTAATGTATAAAAAAAATTATATATATAAAATACTATTATGAGTATAATTTTTTAAATAAATTTTAATTTTCTTTATACGTAAATATATATAATTCTATGTATGGATATATGTGATATATAAATTTGGATACATATTTTGAGATATTTTCTTCAATTAAATTTTTAACTGAATTTAATCATTTTAAATATGATTCTATATAATTATTAAGAAATGGGTTAAGCCCAAATAACAATTATACATATATCACAAATAGCTAAAATACATGAATATATAAATTGATGTCTAATAGCTCGAATGTATAATTCTTAATGCTCATTACAAATTACAAAATGATGAGTAAATATTTATTACATATTTTTAATTATTATGTTTTTGTTAATTAATTATGCAATATGGGTGTCAAATCAAGATCGTAAAAAATGATTAATTTGATATATTATAGTCAAAAAATGGATCAAAAAAAGAAAAAATATTAATTTTTTAAAAGAAAAAAGTAAATAAAATAATTAATGCAATGCACACGCAGATTTGGAAAGCTAATTTTACACAATTCTATTTTTTATATCATTTTAAAAAATTATTTAAAGAAAGTTGACTACAAAAAATAATGAAATACCAAATTATTATCACTTCTTATTTTACACATATTTTAATTACTTTTTATAGTAATGCTGCAAAAGGCGGAAAATTTACCATACTATTTTAAGAAGCGGCTCATTATATATATATATATATATATATATATATATATAGGGATTGGTTCAAATGAGACCAATCCTTTAGGTTAGTCCATAAGAACACTTATGGACTCTTGATTTAAAATTTTGGATGGTGTAGATCATTTTAGTTAATTTAGGCATATAAGAGTATAATTGTACTTTTATATTTAATTAGTTATGTTAATTGGCAGATTATTAGCGATTTTTAAGGAAACATAATCCTACCTTTTGATTTACTCCGATTTTTAGGGAGGAAAAATCATCAACTTCAAGCGTTTTTTTCAAAATTAATACTTCTTTTCTCGCTATATTTGTGAAGGCGTTTTATTGTATGCTTAGTTCAAAGTGGACTTGTATACTTAGTCATGTTTTATTGTATATATAGTTCGGTGGATTTGTATAATTGGTTGAGTAGAATCGTATTCTTAGTTATATAAGTAGTTTAGTAAGTGTTAGATAAATGTTTTTATCAAGATTTTGATGATTTTGTTTTAATAAGATTTTATACCAAAACAATGTTTTTATATGTTGTCCAAATACTCCTAAATGATTTAAAATGTTTTTACTAATTTTTGGAGTATTTCTTAGAGTTTTTAATTTGATAAAAATTGGACAACACTTTTGATGGTTTTGTTTAAATTGGTTTTTACACCAAAACTATGTTTATAAATGTTGTCTAAATACTCCAAATGATTTAAAATGTTTTTACTAATTTTTTGGAGTATTTCTTGAAGTTTATTTTTGAAAAAATCGGACAACATTTCAAAGGGGAGTCGACCGGTCGCCCAAAGTGGTCGGCCGGTACCGAAGATAAGAAACACGGAAAGAACTTACAGGTCTTGAAAAAAGAGGAGGGACCGGTCAAGGGTGAGGTCGGTCGGCCGCACTAGGGGCGACCTGGTCGCACCCCACCTCGACCGGTCAGACCCCCGCAACCCCTACCTGGATCGCACTATTTTTTTCAAACGGTCGAAATCTTCAACAGGGCAACTGGTCGCCCTATGTTATTTTTGACAAAAAATTCCAACCGTTGTAATCTGTGCGATGACAAGATTTGCTTTTCAATTTTGTACAATATTTCTATATCTTGTGATCTTCTTTTTTTGTAGACAAAAGTGAAGATAGAGGAGCCTATGTTGGGAGCCTATGTTGGTGAAGCTTCCTATAAATAGAGGATGAATTGAAGACACAAGATATAACAACACAAGCAAATACACAACAAGAAATGCAAATTTCCAAGCTTTCATATTCAACACTCTTGTTGTATTTATAGCCTAAGTATTTCACTTTCACATCTTGAGGTCTAGGCTTTATTTCTTGATTACACTTTGCACTCAAATTGTAATATTTATTATTGAGTTGTAATCTTGATTTTTGGTTATCATTCAAACACAAGATATCCTTGTGAGTGTTCTTGTGGTAAGAACACACTTGGATGATCTAGGTGATAGGTGCAAGAAGATTGTGGTGATCTTCTTATTGAGGTGTTGAAGAATTTGGTATTCTTCAAGGTTGAAGATTGTGGTAATCTTCACAAAGGGTTGAAGGAAGATTGTGATAATCTTCAAAGAGAAATTGTGGTAATCTCAAAGGTGGTGTTGAAGAAGAGTGTGGTGCTCTTCAAGGTGTTGTAAGTTGAATTTGTATTAATTGTGGTAATTAATAAAATTCTTTTTCTTTGAAATCCATCCAGGATATCTTGGGGTGGTAGAGGATTAGGCCCAGGTGGGTTGAACCTCTTTAAATCGACGCGTGTTGTTTACTTCCCGCACCTTTATTATTGTGTTTGAGCATTTGGTTCGAAAAAGAGGGCATAATCCAAAAGATGGAGATAATCTATTCACCCCTCAGATTATCGTAGCGCTGACTTACAAGTGGTATCGAGCCAAACTCTTTGGCAAGCTCGTTCCACATTGCGAGTAAAGAGGAACGATCACCGGCTACGAATGAAGTCTACCTTACCGGCGCCTCCACCACCAAGCCACCACTATTCGATTCCAAAATTTTTACATTTTGGATAGAAAGAATGGAATGCTATCTACAAAGTTGCGGGTTCGATATTTGGAACACGGTCGAATGAAGAATCCATTCCGATGATGGACACACCACACACCTCCAAAGGCCTCAAAGAGCTCAATGATGAAGAGAAGAAAATCATCTCCTTAAATGGTAAAGCTCTTAATATTTTGTATTGTTCACTTACCATTTTGGAATATAATCATATTGTAGGAATTAAATCGGCACATGAAGTATGGAGAAAATTAGAATAAGTATATGCAAATGAAAGGAGCCACTCAAAAGCATCTACTTCTCAAATGGATACAAACCCAACATAGGATGAGCTTCCTACAACTTCCGACGTCGATGAAAACGAACGATGTCTTATGGGCTTCAAGAAGAAAACGAGGTAAGTTCAAAACCCTCCACTTCTTATGATGATGAATTACAAAATGATTATAGTGATTTGTAAAATGATTTTGATGAACTTCAAAATGAATTCCAAAGCTTACATGATAAATACAAAAATTTGAAAAAGGAATTCAATATTTTGAAAATTGATAAGGACAATTTATTTTCCTCTTATGAATCTCTTTCATGTGATCACACCACCACACTTGACAAGGTTAGAAACCTTGAAAAAGAAAATAGTACTCTTGTTGAGGATATTAATTGCATGAAAAATGATTTATCAAAATCCAACTTGAGTACCGATAAAATGACCGATATTATTGATGTTCATAGTTGTGATAATTTGAAACAAGGACTTGATCATAAGCCTAGTGTTGTTAATTATGTGAAAAGAAATCAAGTCACTATGCATGTTGGTCATTATGCTCCCAAAATTACTACTTGTTTTTATTGTGGTAAAACGGGTCACACGGTTAATACTTGTCGGGCTAGAAATAGCTCTAATTATTATTGGAGACCTAAAAGTCTCAAAGCTAATTCCAAAGGACCCAAACACTTGAGGGTACCACAAAACAATGTCATATTAGGTACCGGCGTAATAATAAAAGAAAATTCATACCGCTAAGAAGATATCAAATGCCCGTGTCATTTGATCAAAGGAGAATACACCATCACGATAAATTTCCAAGAAGAGGATATAATCAAAAATGGGAACTACATAATCCTTGAAATGGCAAAGTCATCATCAACAAGATGATTTTCAAAGAAGAACACACTATCAAAAATGGGAAGGACAAAACTCTAGAAATGGGCAAAATTGGAGAAGGCATCATCAACAAGATGATTTCTCAAGAGGAAGATACTACCAACAAAGGGAGAGACACAACCCGTGGAAATGGCGAAATTGGTAAACCGTATCTCTCCATTTAAATATGCATTTTATTTGTTAATTATGCATGTTTTTATTTGTGCAAAAGAGTTTTCAAATATTTTTTAAATTGAGGTCTTCAATATATATTTGTGTTTTTAAAATATTTTGAAAAGGAGACCTTGTATGATGATTTTATAAACTCTTGTGTTTTTCTTAGAACTTGTATGTTCATTATCTCTTATGAATTTTTAAAGCATAATATAATTGTGATATCTTTTATTGCTTTAGCCTACACTTCTATTACTATGTTTTTGGGCAAAATTTGTTTTAAGAATTGTGTAGGATTTATATATCTTCATCAATGGTTATCTACTCATTATTTAGAGAGACATAAACTATCGAGGTACGTTCTTCATTGTTATTCATCTCATAGACTCGATATATTTTTGTCATATGCCTATGTGCTTGATTTTCAAGATGTTTCATAGTATTTAATACAAGTGCCATTAAGAGGACTTTTAGATTTTTTGAAAGGCACTATTCAATATTTGATTGCACATATTTACGTTGTCAACTCTTGTTCAAATACTTCTTTTAAATGAGGTCTCAACTATATGCTATCGGATTTTCTAATTTCAAAAGAGACCTTTTATAGCCTTCTTAAGCTTATTTGAACTTGCATGATTTATTAGACTCTTGATGATATTCTAAATGCATAGTATGTGTTTTCTTGCTTCATGGTCTATATATATATAGTGTCTAGAGATAATTACGTTAACACCCCAAACTATCCAGGTTTTTACACTTTGCCACCTCAACTTTGAAACGATATACTTTGCCACCTTAACTTTACGAAATTTTGCACTTTGCCTAAATTTCTAGATTTACCCCTAGTTTCATGAAAGTTGGTTTTCAGTTTACCCTCTAAACTTTGAAGTTGTTGCACTTTACCACCTAGTCTATAAATTTCATTGCAATTTTCAATTTTACTCCTCATGGTCTTTCGATCCTTGAAAATGGTATCAGAGCCTAGGTTTATAAGAACTTTTAGTTAAATTTATTATATTTATGTAATTAACAATTGGTGAGGAGAAATTACTCCGAGATTATGGATCCGGACCGATGTCCGAGATGTACCCTTACAGACATATCGTCAAATATTGACGATGTATGCACAAGAACACCTTGACCAGGTTTCATATTGGGAATACCAACATGAAGAAAAGGAACAGCAGAGCCGACGGGAAACCTTAAGGCAATGCAAAATGCGAAAGCGAGAATATTATAGCGATTCGGATGCTTAACTGCACTTATATGTTCATTCACTTGATGAACCTTCAAGAAACGGTTCATGAAAATTCCCATCGAACAATGATTCCCGATGGAGTACCGAGTGGAACGAGATACTTCAGACAAATCTAAGATCTCCGAAGATCTTAGATAAATCCCAAGACGGTGCGTAATTATGGCAACCGCCATATTCATCTACCAAAGACAAGTTCATCGATCCGAACGTGATGGAGACGATTGTGAAATATCGAAGGAAACTCTTGAACTCCTTCATGATATTCAAACGAGTCAAGAACCTGGAGGACAGGCCGAGTTCATCCGGAGGAAGGAAACGTATTGATTTTGGGATGGTACCCTATTTACACCAAAAAGGGAAACCAACCGAAGTTATACGAAAGATGACAGATGAGGAAAAACTCATTGCTCTAATCAAAGGAAAATCCATCAAAAATTAAAAAGGATGGATATTGAAAAGATGAATCTTAAAGATCTACATGACCTGGCGTAATCCTTCGGGATTAGGTATTGTAGATTTAAAGATGAACGCAGTGAGAATCGCCTTTGGTTACCTATGACCCACAAGGTAGACCAATTCCTCCACCACCGCCACCGATTAATCCTAACGTCGAAGAAAGTACGGGTTCACATCATGGAGCTCGGGACGAGAGGATGCCACATCTTTGGGGATTTCACGACCGGGAGTGATCCACTTTCGTGGACAGGAGGTCAAACCCTCTTGCGGGAACTGACATAACCTACGGAAGGCCGAATGTTTATCGACGCCTTATGGAAGATCGCACTTGACCCAATACATCCGTATGGCTTGATGTTAAATCGGACATCCCATTTTAAAAAAGCAGAAGTTCTCATTGATGAATGGGCTTCACTATGAGAATTTCAAAGCAGAACCCTCGATCTTACAAAGGATTCATTCATTTTACTCCTTGAAATGAGTCTTGAAGGATCGGTGAAGATTTCTGGGATATGACCGATGCTAGTACGAAAAGTTCGGTCACATCGGGGGAATCACTTAAAGGAATTGTCGATGGTATGGCAAAACTATTCAAAATCCAATTCATCGGCACGGGTTATTTCGAGGGATTAGAGGATGAAAAAAGAAAGAAATATAAACAAGCCCTCTATAGCCTTGAGTTACTAGATATTTGTCATATTGACGAATATATCAAGTTGTTCACCGAATACCTACGGTGGAAATCCAAGATTGAAGAAAAAAAAGTTGCACAGCCTATTCTTTGCCAAGATCCCGAGTCCCCTCGGAGAGAAATGCTTATCGGGAATACAAGGGTGGAGTCAAGAGAAACGTAGCGGGAAAAATGTCTTTCCTAAAGGCCAAGTTATCTCGAATGGTGCTATCAAGCGCTCTCCGCATAGGAATTACAAGAGATTAAGAGGAATTAACAAAGCAGGTTCCTCTATGTTGCGTGGATAATGATATCCCAATAGTTGTGGGAGGTCAACCAAGGCGGCACAAGAAGAAGAAGGAGAGAAGCCATCCATACCGCCGAGGAAGCAACAACAAAAGAAGCAGGTCTTCATGGAGACCTAGAAGGTTTTGGTCAAAACAAAAAGCCCGGTTATAAATCGGACAAAGACCAACACCAAGCAGAGTAGAGCCTCATCATCAGGTTCTAATCAAGCAAGTACCAGCAGAATCCAGGAGAAGAACTTTCAGGCGTGCTCACACTAGAGCTAATGAAAGTTTCAAAGATCAGTAATTGCTTTGGACATGCGGAGCAAGAGGGCATATCTCAACGGATTGCCCGGACAATCAAAAACGAGGAGTCGACAGTTCGAGGCCACACCAGAAATCGAAGAAGCTGTCTATTATCGTGGATTTAATACTGGTGTATCAATTTGAGGATATTCCCTCGGATGAAAGCATCTATGAAGAAGAGATCTATTCTCGATGATGGAAGTGACTCACTCGAGAATCGAGTGAAGAAGAAATTCTTCACAGACAGATCGGGGAGGATATGTCGATTCCTCTCTCACACGACGGTTTCTCATAAAACTCTTATGAGAATCATGAGGAAGATCCAAAGCTTCAAGTCTATGATGGATTTACAATTGGAGCTATGGAAAAAGCATTGGATAAAATTGGGTTTTAATAGAAGAAAACACCAAATTATCCACAGTGGTAACAACCGGAGAATTTGCTATTCGATGGAGTTTACCAAGAACCCGATCGAGATGCAGTTGGTCCCTATTAGAGAAATACAAGAGATCAAAAGCAAAGTTAAAAGAGAAGTTGCAAATACACTCTCATGGATTCATATCGAGCCATAAGAGTAATTATTAAAGCAACATTCAAAGAAGGAATAGATTCGCCTCTTAATCTTGCTATCTTTGACAAGCGAATCTCGCATCTCAAGGATTCATGCCTTGGAGCGGTTCAGAAATTTGTATGCAGGGAAATTGGCATTTAATGTCTATCCTAGAATTGCATACAATTTGGGAGATCGAGACTTCAAAGAGAGTCCTAACCCTTCATCAAGATTTCAAAAGAGTCGATTTGATGAAAGAAGGAAACAGCCTTACTCGATCACATACAAGATTTCCTATGCTCTCTCGAATACCCATCATTCAAGTATTCTTGAGAAAAGAATTTATTGAAGTCCCAAGAATCTTTGAGGACTTTGCCAGGGTGGTGTTACAGAAATCATTGAATCTCCAACTATTAAGGAGATTGATATGATAATTCAAGATCAACAGATCTTCAACAAAAGTCGGAGTCTCAGAGTTGAGCCTAGAAGGATGTCTTTCCAAAGAAGACAGAATGGTGAGTAGCGATCGTTGGGAAGATAGGAGACCAAGTAGCCATTCAGCGCATCCCCGATGTTTTTAAAACAACAGAGAGCCGAAATGTCCGAAGGATGGCGAGAGGTTGAAGTAATATTCGACATCACTCAAAAGGATAACATTTTTCCTTGTGATGTTCTATATTATCTCCAACAACCAATCGTTGGAAGGTATCAAGGAAGCCTCAAGATAGGAGAAATTGAGCTTACTATCACAGAGTTGCAGGAAAGATCCTTAACAATTAATACCGGGAATTGAGTTTCTTGAGGAGCATAAACCTTGGGAAAGATTACAAGACGGAATGGAGTTCACAGTGGCTAATAAAAGATACAGTAATCAGATGACCACTAGTCCATTCTCCATATACATTTCTATTGGAATGTTATATGTGAATACAAGGCCGAGTATTTCGCCGCCTATATTGATTCAGTGTTAGGAATATGTACTCGCAGCTTCGGATGTTTTTCCTAAAGAAATTGAGAAGATTTACCAGCCTATTGCAGTAGGAAGAGATTTCTCTAAAAGGATTCTTATCCTTAACAAGGGAATTAAACAAGCGTAAATAATGATCGGAGGAGCGGGCAAGACCCATGGTACAAAGTAAAGACGCCACCAATCTATTTCCATGATACAAGTGCAGATATTTTCTTTGGGAAACAATTTCCTACAAACATTCAAGCGGTTCACACAAGAGAACGAGACGAGAAGACTTATTTTCACAACCTTATGTGATCATAAGATTATTGTCCAGAGATCTGGGAAGCATTTTACGTAAAAATGCCCATTAATTTTCGCAGCAAGCGTGGTGATGAAGCCAAACTTCGCAATCCAAAAATGGCGGATCGAAGGAAATTTGGTGAAGCTTTATTATCCTATAGACAATTTGGTTCCATCCGAAGTATGATCAAGATATGGGATAATAACTTGTATTCATTCGAGTACAAGGAGAAGAACGAGTCACCAGTAAGCCATTGCAGCAATTATGGATGAGTCTAATGGAGAATCCACAGAGTGATGTAACCATAGAGGAACAAATATCACTCGAGGATATCAAGAAGAAGATCCAAAGGAATTACAATGAAGATCCTTTGGCTTGGTGGGATAAGAACGAGCTTAAAGCTTCCTTAAAAGTTAAACCTGGAAAGGAGTACGAGTTCGTAAGATTCAAACCAATCCTTATGAACCAGGAAGATCGTGAGGATATGCAAAAGATACTTAAGTAACATCTTGACCTTAAGTTAATTTCACCAGAGTTTCTCCATACAAAGCATCCGTGATTCTTAGTCGTAAAACCATGGAGAAATCAAAAGAGGAAAGCCAAGACTTGTTATTAATTACAAAGGGTTAATAACATTTTGGAGTTCAACGGATACTATATCCCAAGCAGAGAACATCCGGTTAATCGTATCAAAGGTGCCAAGATATTCTCAAAGTTCGATTGCAAGTCCGGATTCTACCGATTAAGATGGAGGAAGAAAGTAAGAAGTTTACTGACTTTCTCTACACCACAGGGGACACTATATTTGGAACGTGATGCCTATGGGATTGGCTAACGCACCCCGATATATCAAAGAAAGATGGATAATCTTTTCAAAGATTATTTCGTTTCATGTTCGTGTATATCGACAACATTCTAATCGCATCAAAGAACATGAAGGAGCATCTCAAACATTTGGAAATATTTTTGGATGTTTGTCACAAAGAAGGATTAGTGCTTTCGGAAAAGAAGGCGGTAATCGCAACAAGATAGATTGAATTCCTCGGAATTGAAATCGATGAATCTGGAATTATTCTACAGTAATCATATTGTGGAAAAGATACAGGGGATTTCGGATACACTAAAAGACAAGAAGCAGACTTTGAGTTTTCTCGGGAGTTGTTAATTTTTCTTTGGAATGTTATTAACAATCTAGCATACTACAAGGAAGGTGTTTAGCCCATTACTTAAAAAAGAAAAGATTCAAATGGGAAGATGAACATCAAGAATGAATTAAGCAACTTAAAGAAGTTTGTAAAAGCTTCCAAAACTTGCGATTCCCCAAGACGAGGATGAACGGTTCTTTACACAGATGCTGATGATTGGTGGGCAAAGCAGATTCTTACTAAGGTCACACCAAATGAAGAAGTGCCATGCAGATATTGCGGCGGTTTATTCACACCCGTGAAGCAAACAGATGGCATATCAACGAGAAAGAATTCTTTGTAGTCGTAAAAGCTTTTAAAAAATGGCCGTTATTTTCTTGGCTAAGAAGTTTACTTTAAAATTGATAATTCAAGTGTCAAGGCTTTTCGAAAAATAAAATTGAATCAAAACCGAAAAAGGCTCGATTACTTAGATGGCAAGTGAATGTCAATATTATGATTATGATATTGTCATTATAAAATCTCATGAAAATATTCTTGCAGATTTCTTGACACGAGATGGAAGGACGCGTTCTCGACGAAGTCCTTAAACGAGTAAGACATCTCAGGGAAAACCTGGAGAGTCTAGAACGAGATTTTGGGACGCTATGTCTCAATGCGAAGTTGTTGGACGACTTCAACAGTGACCGTAAACCGTTTCTAGTCAAATACGAGCATGCCGGTTCGCTCAAGACAATTGTTCTTAGCACTACAAGGCCTCTCTTCCAGCCGCATCTCCTACGGTGCAAAAAGGGGCCGAGAGAGTACGGGGCTCTAACCCGGAGGTTATGGATTCAAGTACCATAATCACAAGTGTTGCGGGTGATGCATCCCCGAGGGTGTACAAATCGAATTTAATGTTGAAGCTCCGTGTCACAACCCGAGTCTTCAAGTCAACCCAACACCTGGGGTAAAAGAGGGAGAGTTGAATCTTAGGCCACGACAGTGCAAATCTAAGGTTCAAACTGACGAGATTAAGATTTCTCCTATGCGGGTATATCGAGGCAATGGGAGAAACTAGTTACAAGACAAGGTATTAACCCGAGAAAACAATGGTTGATATCTCGTGCAAGTATCCCGAGTTTGGATGAAACCAGGAAGTCATCCAAATGAAGTACAGAATGGTATACTTTTGGAGCTTTAGCTTCAATCTATACCGTGTCACCAGGATTCCCGTAAATCTCAAAATTACCGAAATGGATTGGGGAAGCGAGTTTTACGAGACCTGGGCCAATAATCCACACTTGGCCGAGAGAAGATATTTTGGAATTGTATTTTATCGATGCAGCTCTCCGAACCAAACGAAGAAAGGCTTTAATGAAGCTTTTCATTTCATCAAGCTAAGAAGACCGGATGGAAATGCTTTAAAATATATTAAGGCAAAGCTTCAGGAAGAAGGACCAATGTTAGTAGGAGCATTTTCTAAAGACGAAGCTTCTACCGCACGAGCATGGGGTCTTTGGGTTTGTCTAACTGAAATGGACAAAGTCAAATATCCATTCAAGTTCTTCCAGAATTCGGCGAATGGATCTTTCCTCTTGAATTCGATGACTGGATCAACCACAGGGTTTGCAGAAGAACTCTTCGAGACCAAAAGAAGAATTCTCTGGGAAAACAAGATTCCGGCAAGCAAAGAAACTTACCAGAAATTCTGAACATGGCGCATGTTGGCCGATGGGTCGACCGGATCTATCAAGCATGCCCCGAACAAAAGGAACCCGAGTTTGGGAAAGGATTCCGACCCAAACCCGACCGACAAGATCATGCAGCTGGAAAGGATAAGGGCCCAGCTCACAAGACGCGTTATCCTCGGGGACCACGTAAACCAAATTTTTAAAAGATTCCCCGACAAACATCACATGGGCTGAGTCACGCGGACGAAAAAGAAAACGGTGGTGAGGCAATAATGTGGGATATGACGTAAGCGCAAAGTGACGTCATATATATTAGCAAGATTTGAAGTCCGCCTTTGAAGTCCGGACTTACCTCTATAAAATGCAGGATTTGAAGGAAGCTGAGGACATCGAACATTTTCCTTAGTTTTCTTACAATAAAATCTGAGTGAAAAATTTGTAATATTTTGAGTGTTTTAGTTTTAAGTTTTATGTATTTACGAGTGCAAGCCTCAGCTATGAGAGGCTAAACCAGTATTCTCCTCCCAAAAGGAGATTACTAATGTAATAAATATTTCTATAAGTTCTTAATAAAAAGAGGCATTTCAACATGTGTTCATAATGTACTATTAATTCATCCGTTTAAGAATTACTTATATGCCTGGAGTAGGAAACGAACCAAAGTTGTCTGAGCAGTTTTCAAGGAGTCGGATAACTTGCAGATCATCTTCCCCGAGGGTGAGGTTGAACAGTGAGGAGTTGTTTTGTCAAAAGATCGGGGCGATAATTTTACGATTGGTGGTGTTGCGAGCCATCTCACCCGGAGTTGTTTGGTCAAAGAAGGTATGAATTTTAAGGGATTTATTAATTTTAAGCATGTTGGGCGATATGGTCGTAATGGACTATGTTCATTTTCGTCTATAGACCTCATTTGTATACGGATTTATTCTTGAAATAAGAATTTTGACTAAAGTATGTCTGTTGAGTTTATAGTCGGGAAACCCGACATGATCCATTTAAAACCTCGAATAGAGACTGGATCTAAGTAGGTGTAACAATGCCACGAACAAAACAAGTGACAGAAAATAAGAATTCTCGTTTCTCGAAAAATCCGAAAAACAAATTGATTATGGAGAAAAATTTTCATGTTTAATGATTAATGCGATAAATTTATTATTATGTAGTAGATTGCCACAAAATAGAGTTTAAAGGGATAACTGGAACTATTGTTTTAAAAGGATAAAACCTAGGGGCAAAATTGTCCATAAGGGGCGAAGTGTAATATTTTTCATAGTTCAGGGTGCAAAGTGTCGCGAATGAAAGTTTAGGGGGTAAAGTATAAAAAGGGGTAAAGTTGGGGTGGTTAAATGTAATTATCTCTAGTGTCTATATCTACTATGCTCTTATGCAAGTTATTTTGTGATTGATGATTGAAGCATATTTTTACACTTGGGCTATTTTTCTTGCTTATATAAGCGTCTAGGTAATGAGTTTGTTTAGTTGTGTAGATGAGAACGAAGTACTCCAAATATTGTTACCTCAAAATATTTGGATGTAAATGTTCTATTATGAACACCTTAGATCAATTGGATGCCCTATGATGATAGTAATGAAGAAGACAAAAAGGGTATTAGGAACAAACTCGATGACCAAGGCAACATTGGTCAAATTAAAGCAAGAAGGTATTGATTTTGATGTAATATTTGCACTTTACTTGCTCATTCTTGTTTTAAGAAAATTTCAAGCTTTACCAAATGGATGTTAAATCAAATTTTCTAAATGGTTTCATTCAAATAGAAGTCTATCGGAGTTTAAAATTTTAGGCCAAATGATTTTTATAAAAGGCCTTGTATGATTTAAAACATGTACCCCATGTATGGTATGATAGACTTAGCTATTTTGCTAAATGATTTTACAAGAGGTAAAGATGATACTACTCTCTTTGTTTGTAAAAAAGGGCAAGATTGTTTAAACTTGTGCATATTTATGAGAATATTTTTGGTGCTACTAATGAATATTTGTGCAAGATATCTTTCTAAGTTGATACTAAGTGAGTTTGAGATGAGCATAATGGGGAGCTCAATTTCTTGCTTGGACTTCAAATCATTCAATGCCAAGTAGATGGTTACATTTCAAAAGAACTCTTGAAGGAGTTAGGCATGAAAAAGGAAGAATCATCTCAACCCCAATGGCAACAAACGTCAAGATTGACAAAGATGAAAAAGGCAAGTCGGTTGATGAATCCAAATATCGAGGTATGATTGGTAGTTTACTTTATTTAACCGCAAGTAGACCGGACATTCTTCATGTCGTATGCCTATGCGCTCGTTTTCAAAGCAATCCCCAAGAATCTCATTTAAGTGCCATTAAAAGGATTTTTCGATATTTGAAAGGCACTATTCAATATGGTTTATTTTATCCAAAGAATGGAAATTTTTCTCTTAAAGGTTATAGTGATTGACTATGCGGGAAATATTGATGATCGGAAAAGTACTTAGGATCATGTCAATTTTTAGGCGATTGCCTAGTATCTTGGTTTTCAAAGAAACAAAATTGTGTTTCACTTTCAACGTCCGGCCGAATATATTTCCGCGGCATTTTGTTGTACACAACTTCTTTGGATGAAACAAACTTTAGCGGATTATAAATGTTCTTTTGAAAATGTTCCTATCTTTTGTGATAACATATCCGCTATAAATATTGCGCAAAATCCGGTTCATCATAACCGTATTAAACATATTGAGATTCGACATCATTTTCTAAGGGATTGTGTCTCAAAACGAAAAATTGAGATATCTTTTGTACCATCTCAAGATCAATTAGCGGACATTTTTACAAAACCGCTATCTTCCGAGACTTTTGCATCGATACGAGCTCGGTTAGGCATTATGCATATTGAATGAGGCTTACGTTTGCATTTTGCACGTTTTAAAACTTAGGGGCGATAAATCGGATTTTTGGATCAAACTTGAATTTGCAAAACAGAAAAGACGTGATATCGCCAGGCAAGGCGGTCGACCGCCGCCCCGCTGCTCGGCCGGTCGCCCTAGCCCTTGACCGTCGCCCACCGTGATTTCTTGGCTTAAATCGTCTCTGTTCTTTTACTTAGCCATTTTGGCCCCTTTCAACTCTATTTCGTCCCTTTGTCATTTGCACACACATTTCACTTCAAATGTGTTTGGTTGCATGTATTACATAGTTTGGGGATTATCTAGCTCGATTATCATCATCATTGCTCATCTTTACCGAATAAATGGTAAGAATTCTACTCCATTTGCTCAATTGGGTTGAACCCTTGAGATTTTGACTTATTTGCAAAATTCTTGATGCTAGTTTCATATGAATGTGATGAGCTTAATATTTATGATGTATTGAATGTTGTTTGAACTGAATTGGTGATGAAATTGTTTGGCTTAAATGAATTTCAAAGGCGTTATATCTTAGTTTTATTCGACGCACGCCAAGTGTTCGACAAAATGTTTCAATGAAAAATTCATCACCTACGTGATTCTCTCGATTTGAAAAGTCATATAAGTTTATAGAGATCATGTTTTATCAATCAAATGAGCTTTTGCAAGTCAATTGATCAACTTTTCCCTTTTACTTGGAATTTAAGCCTCAATTTTCAATAAGCTCGATAAATCGATAAATTTGCGCACTTTGATATGAATATATGATGTTTTTATCGTGCTAACATTCTTTTGATGATTCCAAAGGGGAGAAACAGGAAAAATGCTCATACGCTCAAAGAAGCGAAAATAAGCTTGCAAGAAAAGCTATAAGCTAGGGCTCTTGAAAGCCATAAGCTGTGAACAATGCTTAGTCCATTTGATGTATTGTGGTGTTATGCTTGACTAATGATGTTTCAGTGACGGGGAGCTTATAAGCTCATGGAATTCAAGCTTAAGTTGTGAAAGCTAAGCTTTTAGCTTTTAGTTGTTGCTTGTATACTTGTTCTTTATATGCATGTTGATAGGGGAGCTTGTGCAAAAATGATTTTAAAAATCTTTGCTCCTATCCTTGTGTGCTTGTACTTATGATGAATCTTGTTTGTAATTGATTCTTTGTTTTAAGATAGGAAAATTTGTTTTGTTTTAAAATCGACCTTCTAAAATTGTTTTGGTTTGTAATCATCAAAAAGGGGAGTTTGTTAGATAAATGTTTTTATCAAGATTTTGATGATTTGTTTTAATAAGATTTTATACCAAAACAATGTTTTTATATGTTGTCCAAATACTCCTAAATGATTTAAAATATTTTTACTAATTTTTGGAGTATTTCTTAGAGTTTTTAATTTGATAAAAATTGGACAACACTTTTGATGGTTTTGTTTAAATTGGTTTTTACACCAAAACTATGTTTATAAATGTTGTCTAAATACTCCCAAATGATTTAAAATATTTTTACTAATTTTTTGGAGTATTTCTTGAAGTTTATTTTTGAAAAAATCGGACAACATTTCAAAGGGGAGGTCAGTCATCGCCCAAAGTGGTCGACGTGCACGAAGATAAGAAACACGGAACAGAACTTACAGGTCTTGAAAAAGAGGGAGGGGGACCGGTCGAGGTGAGGTCGGCCGGTCGCACGCCCTAGGGGACCGGTCGCACCCCACCTCGACCGTCGCACCCCCCCCGCAACCCCTACCTGGATCGCACTATTTTTTTCAAACGGTCGAAATCTTCAATAGGGCAACCGGTCGCCCTATGTTATTTTTTGACAGCAAAATTCCAACCGTTGCAATCTGTGACAGCAAGATTTGCTTTTCAATTTTGTACAATATTTCTACATCTTGTGATCTTCTTTTTGTAGACAAAAGTGAAGATAGAGGAGCCTATGTTGGGAGCCTATGTTGGTGAAGCTTCCCTATAAATAGAGGATGAATTGAAGACACAAGATATAACAACACAAGCAAATACACAACAAGAAATCTGCAAATTTCCAAGCTTTCATATTCAACACTCTTGTTGTATTTATAGCCTAAGTATTTCACTTTCACATCTTGAGGTCTAGGCTTTATTTCTTGATTACACTTTGCACTCAAATTGTAATATTTATTATTGAGTTGTAATCTTGATTTTTGGTTATCATTCAAACACAAGATATCCTTGTGAGTGTTCTTGTGGTAAGAACACACTTGGATGATCTAGGTGATAGGTGCAAGAAGATTGTGGTGATCTTCTTATTGAGGTGTTGAAGAATTTGGTATTCTTGAGGTTGAAGATTGTGGTAATCTTCACAAAGGTGCCCGTTGAAGGAAGATTGTGGTAATCTTCAAAGAGAGATTGTGGTAATCTCCAAAGGTGGTGTTGAAGAAGAGTGTGGTGCTCTTCAAGGTGTTGTAAGTTGAATTTGTATTAATTGTGGTAATTAATAAAATTCTTTTTCTTTGAAATCCATCCGGATATCTTTGGGGTGGTAGAGGATTAGGCCCTAGGTGGGTTGAACCTCTTTAAATCGACGCGTGTTGTTTACTTCCCGCACCTTTATTATTGTGTTTGAGCATTTGGTTCGAAAAAAGGGCATAATCCAAAAGATGGAGATAATCTATTCACCCCCTCTAGATTATCGTAGCGCTTGGACTTACGATGTGATTTAGTGAATTTGTATACTTAGTTAATTATGTGGATTTGTATACTTAGTTCAATGGAATTGTATACTTAGTTATATAAGTAATTGGTGTAATTGTACACTTAGTTAAATATTTCGTATACTTAGTATTATTTTAATGTATAGTTAGTTCAATGTAATTGTATACTTAGTTAAATGTTTTCGTATACTTAGTAAAGTTTTAATGTACGGGTAGTTTAGTGTAATTGTGTACTTAGTTAATTGTTTATGTATACTTAGTAATATTTTAATGTATAGTTAGTTTAGTGTAATTGTATATTTTCATTAATTGTTGCACGATTTTGTTGCCATATTTGAATAATTTGCAGGTTCGAATGAGTAGGAGAGAAAGGAAAGGTGAATCACTAGATTATGGGGACGTGATCAATACAAAATCACGTCCCCTAATTTTTAGGAAGCGGTTACTATATTTAATTTTGGATTCCTATTTTATCCCTTACATTGATACTTACTTATGCAATGTTGTATATATTGTAATATATTTTGGCCATTGATTTACTATTTGGATGGTGTAGATTTAGTCCATGGACTAACCTAGGAGGGTGGTCTCACAGGATCACCTATATATATATATATATATATATATATATATATATATATATAGATTCTTTGAACATATAAATACTTTTGACAAGTTAATTAATGCAATTTCCTAGAAATCAACAATGTATAATTTAAACATGATCGTATGAAAAACACATAAATCAAAATTGCAGAAATTAAAGAACGATCATGGGGCAACGTTGACAATTAAAACATGCCTTTTAAAATCGATCAAGATTTATTGTATAGAATATTAATACTTTTTATAGTAAATTAAAATGGGGAGGGGAGATTTTGGATATAAACGAGCTTGGTGGTGTCTCAGTATACATTGCAAATATATTGTGAGTTGGATACTAATATAGTATAAGTATCGTATATTCACATATCTTGATACACAAGTAAAATGATTATTTTATAGGTAATGAATATCTTAGTATGTAAATGCATAGATGATAATCTCGCACAATTTATTAACTATATTATTCCACAACTTAGAATATATAAATGATATTTACATAGTAAGATCATTTATGCAAACTACATGTATGGTAATGTTTCATAAAAATGTTAACACGATTGCATGTCTTTTGAAACTCTCAAAGAAGCTGCAAGAACCATGTTAGTCAATTTGGATTGCCAAAGAAATTTTGGGAAATCAAGCCATCAACACGCATGCTATACTCAAAATAGATGCATGATTAACAAACAAGCGACAAAGAGAATTGAGGAGAGAGAATCGGGGATTTGAGAGAGAGAGAGAGGTCTGTGCGCAATCAAGAGAAAGAGAGAGCCTAAAAATTTGAGTTATGTCCATTAGGGTTTAGAGGGGCTAGCTAATAAAGGGAAAATGAAGGGCCAAGATCAAATACCTAAATCCAAGGGCCATATTTAAAAAACAAGGGGATTCGCGGGTGGCTAATTGGGTCAAACCGATCCGGGGCTGAGGTTTGGTTGCTTTGGCTTTAACATAAAAGGGTTTGGACAAATGATTAACGGGCTCACAAATAAATTGGGCCACATTATAATATCCTCCACCTTGGCAAAATTTTAGTTGACATGACTCGGGACATACACACATAATCATCATCACCTACTTTTCTTACTATGCACACAGTGCAACAAGAATAAATGTCATAGTAAGCACACAATAAACCATAACAAAACGGAACGACTTAGCAAGCACACAACAAGCCAAAACAAAAAGGGTAAAATAACCTTATTGCACATACGGTACAATTGTTAGTCCAAGTGGCTACGAAAATCTAGAGGAGGGGTGAATAAATTTTCCCAATTTTTCGATTTACGCCCTCTTTTTGAATGTGAAGATGATAAAAGTGTGGAAATATAAACAACACATGATGATTTATAGAGTTTCAACCCACCTAGGGCCTAATGCTCTACCACCCGGTATGTCCGAAAAGATTTCAAAAGGGAAAAAGTATATTAATAGATACCAAACTATTACAACCTTTTACCTTGAAGAGTACCACACTCTTCTTACAATACCACCTATGAAGATTACCACAATCTTCTTACAACAATGAAGAGCACCACACTTTTCAACACCTAGAATCAACCAAGTGTGTTCTTACTACAAGAAGACTAACAATGATGTCTTGTTTTGGATGATTTAAACCAATTCAAGATTACGACTCAAATGAAGTATATAACTTTGAAGTGCAAGTGTAATCAAGAATGAAACCTAATACTCGAAATGTGCAAATGTAAGACTTAGGCTAAATACAATGAAGTTTGCTTGTTGTTTGTATTGCTTGTGTTGTTGTGTTGATCCTTCAAGCCTTCAACTATTTATATGAGAGCTCTTGGATTTGAATTCCAGCGATAGGCTCCTCCTTGGAGATTGAAATCTGTAAAAAATTGCAAATCAAATGTAGAAAATAGTTGTTAAAAAGCAATCCCACAATTTCATGAAAAGTTGTCATTTATGCGCAACAATCTTAGGTCGACCGGTCGACCTCTAATAAGAAAAAGACATTTAAGAATTTAAAACATAGTTTAATCAAGGGGTTGGACCGATCCAGGGGGTTGGACCAGTCGACCAAGGGTTCGACCGGTCGCCCAAGCCCTGGACCGGTTGACCCTTAAAATATGTGAGACAGAGAAGAGTCTGAACAATTTCATACATTCAGATATACCGTCGACCAAGTGGTCGACGCCTCCCTTGTGTTCCTTTCTGTTTTGATTCTATATCAGTTTCTTTCTTCAGGCACGGGTTTCCCTATAGGGCGACCGGTTGGCCTCAAAACAGAAGTGTTGTTCGATTTTTGTCAAAAATAAACTTCAAGAAATACTCCAAAAAATTAGTAAAAATCATTTAAATCGTTTTGAAATATTTGGAGAACAATTGGGGTCATTATTTTGGTGTAAAACTCAATAATATGAAATCATCAAAATTACGAAAAAAATATTTATCTAACAAACTCCCCTTTTTGATGATTACAACCAAAATAATTTTAGGAGGTCGATTTTAAAAACGAAATGAATTTTTCCGGTCAAAAACAACTATCCATTTTAGGCGATAATTTTCATGATTAAGAATCATAAGGATATGAGCTAAGTTTTTTCAAAATATTTTATAAAAGCTCCCCCTATCAACATGCTAAAAAAATCGGCATAGAAGCAATCAACTAAAAGCAAAAAGCTCAGCTTTTACAAGTATAGCTTGAAGTTCAAGAGCTTAAAAGCTCCCCTGTCAAAAAGAATTCATTAGTCACAAATAAAAGTCCATTATGCATCCATTGGACCAAATTTCATCCACAACTTATGGCTTTTTCATCCACAACTTATAGCTTTTTTTGCGAGCTTTTTCTAATTCCATTTATCTAAACATAAGCTTATGAGCTTATTCCATTTTTTTCTCCCTTTAGAATCATCAAAAAGACTATTAGCACGATAAAAACATCAAAAATATATATCAAAGTGCGCATCGAATCAAATCATCATGCTTTTGAATAGAAAGCTTATAATTCTAAATTGTAAGGAAAATTTATAGAAGAAAGTTTGTAGATGCTCATTTGATGGATAAAACATGATCTCTATAAATATATAAGGCATTAGTAATCAAGAGATTCATGTAAAATATAGAATTTTCATAGAGGCATTTTATCGAACACTTGGCATGCATATGATAAAGTTGAAGTTGTATGTAACATTTGTAAATGTAATCATGCCCAAAAAAATAACCACCAATCCTAATTCTACAATTATAATCCATCAACATACATAATTCCCATCACAATCATAGAAGAATTACACCAATTCATCAAGTATAAACAAGGTTCTCAAGGGTTCAACCCAATTGAGATTAAAGAGGGAATTAAACTTACCAATTGATCGGAGAAGATGAATAATATGGAAAATATATACATTATACAAGCCCAATATAGTATAATTTGCAAGTAAAAATCATTTTGAGTGATTTGTGTGTGAAATGGGCGAAGGAGTGTGAAATTTTACGAAATAAGGCAAATAGACGAAATACTTAAGTCCTAAATCAGCATATGTCGACCAATCGACCAAGGGTTCAACCGGTCCAAGGACTGGTCAACCGGTCGACCACCTTGATCTACTGGTACCTATATGGTAGTATAGTTTCTGTCCGAAATTTGAGTTAAAAATGCGATTTTTCACCTATAAGTTGTAAAAACGCACAAAATGCAATCATAGACCTCATTTGATATGTATTATGCCTAAACGAGCTCGAATTGAAGTAAAAGACTCGGCGGCCAAATGTTTTTTGAAAATATCCACGAGTTGATCTCGAGATGGAACAAAGCACATCTCAATTTTTTGTTTAGAAACACAATCCCTTAGAAAATGGTGTCGAACATTAATATGTTTTGTCGCTTATGGTGAACCAGATTTTGAGTAATGTTTATAGGGGACGTATTGTCACAAAAAATAGGGACATTTTTAAAGAACATTTGTAATCCACTAAGGTTTGTTTCATCCAAAAAAGTTGAGTACAACAAAAGACCGCGGGAATGTATTCGGCTTCGGCCGTAGATAAGGATACACAATTTTGTTCTTTGAAAACCAAGATACTAGGAAGTCGCCTAAAAATTGACATGATCCGGAAGTACTTTTGCGATCATCAATATTTCCTGCATAGTCCGAATCACTATATCCTTTTAGAGAAATATTTTGATTCTTTGGATAAAACAAGCCATATGAAATAGTGCATTTCAAATATTTAACGGCACTCATAGGAGATTCTTTGGGATTACTTTGAAATTGAGCACATAGGTATACGACATGAAGAATATCGGGTCTACTTGTGGTTAAGTAAAGTAAACTACCAGTCATACCTTGATATTTTGATTCATCAGCCGACATGCCTTTTTCATCTTTGTCAAGCTTGATATTAGTTGCTATTGGAGTAGCAATGATCCTTCCTTCTTCAATTCTGAACTTCTTTAGAAGCCCTTTTGTATACTTGGATTGGGATATATAAATGCCTTCTTGGTATTATTTTATTTGAAGTCCAAGAAAGAAGTTGAGCTCTCCCATCATGCTCATCTCAAATTCACCTTGCATGAGCTTAGAAAATTTCCTACAAAGAGACTCATTAGTAGCACCAAAAATAATATCATCAACATAAATTTGTACTAATAAACAATCTTGCCCCTTTTCAAAAACAAAGAGAGTAGTATCAACTTTACCTCTTGAAAAGCCATTTTGCAAAAGAAAAGAGCTAAGTATCATACCATGCTTGGGGTGCTTGATTTAAACCATGTAAGGTCTTTTTAAGTTTGTAAACATCATTCGGCCTCGAAAAATTTTCAAACCCCGGAGGTTATTTTACATAGACTTCTTCTTGAATAAAACTATTTAAAAGGGAGGATTTAACATCCATTTGGTAAAGTTTGAAATTTTTAAAACAAGAATAGGCGAGCAAAATACGAATTGCTTCTAAACGTGCTACTAGTGCAAAAGTTTTATCATAGTCAATACCTTCTTCTTAACAATACCCTTGAGCCACTAACCTTGCCTTGTTTCGAACAATGTTGCCTTGATCATCAAGCTTGTTTCGGAATACCCATTTTGTGCCAATAATATTTTGTGATGGAGGACAAGGTACCAATTCCCAAACATCATTCCTTTCAAATTGGTTCAACTCTTCTTGCATTTCTAGAAATCAGTCTTCATCTTCAATGGCTTCATTTGCATTTTTAGGCTCCTTTTGAGATATAAGAGCTTTCTCGCTAAATTTCCTTCTAGTCATCACTTTTTCTAGAGGATCCCCAATTATGAGATCTTTTGGATGATCTCCTTTGAATTTTAATGCTACAGGAAGATCCGAGTTATCACCTTTATCCTCTTGTGGAACATTGGAAGTTGAAGGTTGATCACTTGATGTAGAAAGTTGATCATTTTGAACATCATTTTAAACAATTGCTTCAACTTCATCTTCTTCATCATTTTCATCATTGGGTATTCTTTCAACACCAGAGGCTTCATTGAATTTGACGTGAATAGACTCCTCGACCACCATGCTTGTTTTCTTATAAACCCAAAATGCCTTACTCTTAGTCCAGTACCCCATAAAAATTCCTTCATCGGCCTTAGGATCGAGTTTGTCTAATTGATCTTTGGTATTCAAAATAAAACACTTGCAACCAAATATTTTGAAATAACTAATAGTTGGAGTTCTTCCTTTCCAAAGCTCATAAGGTGTTTTATTTAACTTGGGACAAAGATATACCCGGTTTATGACATATCAAGCGGTATTGACGGCTTCGACCCAAAAATATTTTTGGAAGTGAAAATTCATTGAGCATGGACTGACACATTTCTTGAAGAGTTCGATTTTTCCTTTCGGCAACACCATTTTGTTGTGGAGTTCCCGGAGCCGAAAAATTATGTGTATACCCCTTGATTTCACACAATACTCTAAAATCACCATCAAATTCTCCTCCTTGATCACTCCTTATAGACTTAATTGTATCTTCCTTTTCATTCTCTATAAGTCTACACAACTTAACATACTCATTAGCGGCATCACTTTTATTTGCAAGAAAAATAGCCCAAGTGTATCTAAAGAAATCATCAACTATAACAAATGTGTAATATTTTCCGCTTAGATTTTTGATGCCAATATGCCCATACAAATCAAGATGAAGTAATTGTAGAGGCTTGGTTGTAGAAATTTCATTTTTGGGCTTAAAACTACTTTTAACTAATTTGTTCTTTTGACAAGTGTCAAATAAGCTAAGGTTTTCAAAATTTAATTTGGGTAGTCCTTTGACATGTTGGTTTTTGTACATCTTTTGCAAATTTTTGTATCCAACATGTCCAAGTCGCATATGCCATAAACTTGTTACATCGTTGTTGGCGACAAGACAATAAACATTTTGACTAACCAAATCACTTGTGCAAATTTTGTAAAGTTTGCCTTTTCTACTAGCTTCACAAATAATTTTATCATTTTTGAGAATAATGCATTTTCCTTTATTAAAAATAACATCATAA
Source organism: Rehmannia glutinosa (assembly GCA_016081115.2). Taxonomy (NCBI): domain Eukaryota; kingdom Viridiplantae; phylum Streptophyta; class Magnoliopsida; order Lamiales; family Orobanchaceae; genus Rehmannia; species Rehmannia glutinosa. Next base: position 48,920,494 of record CM071930.1, read on the forward strand.
TTAGAATCACAAAGTTGGCTTACACTTATCAAATTGAACTTTAGCTCCTCTACTAATAAAACATTAGTAAGAGTAGGGGTGTGCAAATGAAGTGGTATTAAAATCGGGTATTGAAAAATCGAGTACCGAAAAAATCGGGTATTAAAAATTCGGGTACCCAGAATAATTCGGGTACCCGACATATCGGGTATTTCATGAATTGCGCCCCAAATGAAGTGGAAATGAAAATTGGAATGGAAATGGAGATGCAAAGGTAAATGAAGACCAAATAAAAGTGAGTTTAACCCAACTGAAAATTGAAACAAAATTGAAGAAGCAAAATCAAACCCGTTTCTACCGTCTCTATCTTTTTAGTTTTTTTTTCTTTTTCTTTTTCTTTGTTTTCTATTTGCTTGCAGTCATCCTTTTACCTTTGCCTCCATGGAATTTTTTTTTGGAGATGCAAGCAAGTTTGTTGCTTTAATTTACTTTGCCACATCACGCTTGCTAGCTCAGCATCGCCACCATAAGCAATAGCCACCCGACGTCCGGGCCACCATTTTATTGTGTTGTTGAAGGTTGCGTGGAGGGATTTAAGATGGATAGAGTAGGAACATCAAGGTCAATGTCTTCAAAATGAAACAAAAAAACCCCATAGATGATGAACCCTCTTTTACTTTTTATTTTTTAATTTATTAATCGGGTACCCGAATAACCGATCGGCGAGTAAATTACTACCCGACACCCGACTCGAAATTATGATTTCGGGTATCGGGTAACCCACCACCCGATCTTTTTTATGAAAATACCCGACCCGATCGGGTATTACCCGACCGGGTCGGGTCGGGACTCGACTACCCGACCCCGAATGCCCACCCCTAAGTAAGAGAGAAAGAAGAGTTACCAATGTCTCCATTGCCAAGAATTTTTCCTTTGCGATTCCCGAACATAACCATGCCTTCTTCTTGGAGCTTGATGTTGGTAAAGAGTTCTCTCTTTCTGATCATATGGCGCGAACACCCGCTGTCCACGAGCCATTTTGAATCTTCCGAAATTGTTATAGCCTCTAGCACCTCGTTGTTTTCATTGTCAATGGCCATGAGACCATGTTCGGCTTCTTCTTCTTCATCGGATGTGGCAAGAAGCTCATCCCATGTTTTGGCTTCCATATTTAGAGCCTTCTTTTTCGGAAAAGGCTTTTTCTTCTTTTGTTCATCCTTCGCTAATTTTGGGTAATTGGCTATATAGTGCATGGGTTTCCTGCATTAAAACACGAGTTGTCTCTAGACTTCCTTGCCTTATTTTTATTTACAAACTTGGCAAATTTTCGGACAAGGGCGACCGTCTCCTCATCATCTTCATCACTAGCATAATATGAATTATTACAAGTAATACTTTTAGGAGTAGATTGCATACCCGATTGTGAGGTGGATGGTTTGGAGTTCTTTCTTTCCTTGATATAAACTTCGTAGATGAGAAGATTTCCAATGAGTTCATCGAGCTTGAGAGTCTCAAGGTTATGTGCTTCCGTAATAGCCGTCACCTTTTCGGACCATAAGCCAGGAAGTTCATTTAAAACTTTGGTTATCTTATCTTCCTCCGAGATAACCTTTTCGAGCGCCAAAAGGGGATTGACTATGTTGTCAAGCCTTTCCACAATTTTTGAAATACCTTCACCCTCAAGCATTATGAAGTTTTCAAAATCTTTAACAAGCATTGTTTTTCTAGCTTGTTTTGCTTTCTTTATACCTTCATAAATAGTTCCAGTTTTCCCATACTTCATGTGCGGACCTTATTCCTCTAATACAATTGTACTCGGTGGGGTAAGAGAACAATGCAAAATATTCAAGCCCTTACTGTTTAGAGAAAATGACTTCTTGTCATTATCGTCAAATTCTTTGAAACTATTGAAGGCCTTGGTTCCATCCTCCAGCTTCTTGGTTGGTTGAGCTATCCCTTTAATAACCGCATTCCAAATATCGAAACCGCAACCTTGTAGAAAGTACTCCATTCAGTATTTCCAAAACGCATAATTGTTGGCATTGAATAGTGGTGGCTTGTTGGTGAAGGCACCGGTGGTGAGGTAGCTTTCAATAGTAGCCATGGATCTTCTCTTTACTCGCAAAGATTAAACGAGCTTGCCAAAGAGTTTGGCTTTGATACCACTTGTTAGTACAAGTGGCTACGAAAATCTAGAGGGGGGTGAATAGATTTTCCCAATTTTCTGATTTACGCCATCTTTTTCGAATGTGAAGATGATAACCAAAATAAAAGTGCGGAAATATAAACAACACATGATGATTTATAGAGCTTCAACCCACCTAGGGCCTAATGCTCTACCACCTGGTATGTCTGAATGGATTTCAAAGGGGAAATAGTATATTAATAGATACCAAACTATTACAACATTTTATCTTGAAGAGTACCACACTCTTCTTACAACACCACCTATGAAGATTACCACAATCTTCTTCCAACAATGAAGAGCACCACACTCTTCAACTCCTAGAATCAACTAAGTGTGTTCTTACTATAAGAAGACTAACAAGGATGTCTTGTTTTGGATGATTTAAACCAATTCAAAATTGTAACTCAAATGAAGTATACAATTTTGAAGTGCAAGTGTAATAAAAAATGAAGCCTAATACTCAAAATGTGCAAGTGTAAGACTTAGGATAAATACAACAAGTATATGAAAGTGAAGAACAAGAAGTTTGCTTGTTGTTTGTAATGCTTGTGTTGTTGTGTGGATCCTTCAAGCCTTCAACTATTTATAGGAGAGCTCTTGGATTTGATTCCCAGTAATAGGCTCCTCCTTGAAGATTGAAATTTGTAAAATATTGCAAATCAAATGGAGAAAATAGCTGTTAGAAATAAATCTCACAATTTCATGAAAAGTTATTTGTTGCAACGGATAGTTTCTGCTGATAAAACCTTAGGTCAACCGGTCAACCTCTAATAAGAAAAAGATGTTTAAGAATATAAAACACATTTTAATCAAGAGGTTGGACCGGTCGACCAAGCCCTGGACCGGTTGACCCTCAAAATATGTGAGACGAAGAAGAGTTTGAACAATTTCATACATTCAGACACCGATCGCCCTCCCTTGTTTTTCTTTCTGTATTGATTCTATATCAGTTTCTTTCTTCAGGTATGGGTTGCCCTCTAGGGCGACCGGTTGGCCTCAAAACAGAAGTGTTGTCCGATTTTTGTCAAAAATAAACTCAAGAAATACTCCAAAAAATTAGTAAAAATCATTTAAATCATTTTGAAATATTTGGACAACATTTGGGCTCATTGTTTTGGTGTAAAACTTAATACTGTGAAATCATCAAAATTACGATAAAACTATTTATCTAACAACAATAATACTGGATATAACAAGCACATAATAAGTTATATCCACAAACAACAAGTGTAGGATATGTTCAATCACTTATATCAAAATTCAAACTTTTCAAACATGTCAGAAATTTACTAAAAGGTAAGCATTTAATTCCCATATCGGCATGATTAAATTCAGAAGGTATTTTTCAAGATTAACTAAGCCTTTAGCAATAATATCACGAATATAATGAAACCTAACATCAATATGCTTAGTTTTATCATGAAAAAAATATTCTTACAATTGAATACCAGATTGACTGCCAGAAAACAGAAGAACATTATCATCAAGAAAACCAATTTTAGAAACAAGTTTTTAAGTCAAATTGCTTCTTTTAACGCTTCAGTTTTAGCTATATACTAAGATTCAGTTGTAGACAGTGCGACAATGTGCTATAACTGTGATTTCCAACTTATACATGAACCATACAAAGTGAACACATAAAATGTTTGTTAGGAAATAATTTGTAAGATTTTGATGATACCATGTAAAACTTAGACTAGGAAGTTGGCACCCCATTTTCCTTGTAATTCTATGTTGTAATAGATAGGACTGAAAGAGTTGAGTGAAGTCATCTATGTCAAGGAATGCAAGAAGTCAACTGCAAACTAGAGTGAAGACTCCACTGCGTGTCAGCTGAGTATGGCCAAGAGGGAAGAAAAGGACTCGACTAAAGGAGAGCCAGCTGAGGAACAACTATGTGAAGTATGAGGAAGTGTTAGTCAAGTCAGTAAAAGGAGCCAAGTCTAACAGTTGAAGTGACAGTTGAGTCATTCCCATGATTGGAGTAGACTCAAGTCAAAGGGTACAGACAACAGTCAAGTTAAGACAACTGACATTGATTCGTTGGAAAGAAGTCAAGGACATTACTCAATATAATAATAAGTCCAAGCTTCCAGGTCTTAAAGTGTTTAACCCAGAAACATGCAAAAGGAATAAACCAATGGGAAACAGTGGATCATGTGTCAGACCCTGTAAAGCTGCAAACCCATTTAATACGAGGAAGGGCCAACATCACATCTCTGCAGGCCAAGAAAAGACAAGCCAACGAACAAGAAGTGTCATTTGAAAATAAGCCTATCTCTTCAACGGGCAAATTTTCAAATGAGCACTATAAAAGGCTGATGAAGCATTTGAGAAAAGGTTACATGAACAAAGCACGAATGAATCAAGAAATTATCAAGCAAGCATAACCTGCAATATTCTCAAGCTTATCAAGAAAATTCCCCAAGCCTAAAACTCGAAGGAACTTGATCCAATACACACTTTGAAGGAAAGATTACTTCAATCAGTTGAAGCGAAATAGTTTCAAGAACGCAAAAAAAGGTCTACTCTCCAAGTTGAAGGAGCTGTAGAAAGGTTCAAGGTTGAACCAGGAGTTTCAAGTTTGTTGGAAGGCTGTGTGATCAATTCCAAAGATTTGAAGGGAGCTGAAGTAGCAAGGCAACTGTCTTCTGAAGAAGCTGAGTTGCAGGAGAAACTAGCTGTGTGATCAAGTGTATCTCTAGACTGAGAATTGCTTTGTAACTTGATCTGTTACTTAGTGGATTCCTCCAGGAGTTGGAGAAGATTGGATTAGAGGAATTACCCCATCCTCGAACCACTATAAATTACTTGTGTCATTTACTTTTAGCATTTTTTTCTTGCTTATATTTTTTATATCTGCTGATATGTTATATTGCTATCCAACTGATAAATAACAAGTGCTAAAACAAGTATTAAAAAGGAGCTTAATATTAACAAAGGGTGTTAAGTCTTCCGCTGTTAAAAACCAAATCAACTAAAAAATTAAGTGTTAGCTGACTTAGCCGAGTTGTACTATCAACAGCTCAGTCGAGTCTGTTGAGTGGGTAACTTAGCAAGTGAAAGTTTGGTAAGGTTTATTCAACCCCCCTTCTAAACCTTACACCACACCCCTTGGGACCTATAATGTTGCTGATTTTCTGTTATCCCTATCATCGACATAGTTAGAATCCACATTACCTTTCAATTTAACCCTATCTTTGCACTTAGAAAATTTCAAACCATAATTCACAGAATGTTTCAAATATCTCAAAAGCCATTTAACATCATTCCAAAGTATAATTCCAGGATTAGACATGTATCTATTCAAGCGGCTCACATAATAAGAAATATCGGGTCTAATGCTAACCATAAGATACATCACAGAACCTATAGCATTGGAATATGACACATTCTTCATAAAATTCACATCATGGTCAGTTTTAGGGCACTGTTCTTTGCTAAGAAAGAAATGAGCAACCAAAAGAACATTAACAGGTTTTGCATCAGATATAGAAAATTTAGACAAAATTTTCCCAATATAAGAAATATGATTCAAAAAATCACATAATTTTTTCGATCATGCAATTAAAAGTACAAGAGGTAAAGTTATACCATCGAAAGTTCATCAGGTTCATTATCATGCATTTGATGAACAAATGCAGCACAACCAAATACTTTCAGGTTTGAAAAAACAATTTGTTTACCAGAAAACACAAAGTCAAATCAATTTGTTTATCAGAAAACACAAATTTAGGACATTTTCCTTTCAAAGGCACAAAAGGAGATCTATTAATCAAATAAGTAGCCGTATGAACAGCTTCACCCCAAAACATTTTTGAAAGACCCGAGGAAGCAAACATGCTTCTGACCCTTTCTAGTAAGGTTCTATTCATATGCTCGCAAACACCATTTTGTTGCGGCGTATAAGGCACAGATCTATGCTTTTGAATACCGTATTCAGCACATAAGTTGTCAAATAAGTTATTGAAAAATTCAAGTCTATTATCTGTCCTTAGGGTTTTAATCCTTGTTTCGGTTTGATTCTCAATTAATGTTTTCCAGTTTTTGAATTTTTCCAACACATCAGATTTGTTTTCCGTTAAGAAAATTCACACTTTTCTTGAAAATCATTAATAATAGACAAAAAATACCTATTTCCACCTTGAGTGGGTTCACTAGATGGACCCCACACATTAGCATGCAAATACTCAAGTATATCAGTGCAAACAGATTTATTAGGAAAGGGAGAACCAGGAAATTTAACTTCATGTTGTTTATCTAACACACATGAGCCACAAAATGCCAAACATGATAGAACATCACCACCAAAACAACCAGCTTTATGTAGAATTTCAAGACCTTTACCAATCATGTGACCAAGCCTTTTATGCCATAATCAATTTTATCAACTTGGATAACATTCACAGAATTCACAGCAAGAGACATAGGTGCATCAAAACAAACATACGAGTTATTCCTTTTGACAGCTTTGAAAATCACTAAAGAACCTTTCAAAATTTTCATCAAACCATTTCCAAATCTACATTCTAATCCATCATCTTCTAATGCAACACATGATATTAAATTATTGCATAAATCAAGCACATGTCTAACATTTTTCAAAGTGTAAGCATAACCAAAATCAAATTTCAAGCAAATATCACCAATTCTAAGAACTTGACATTTGTTCTCATTGGCCATATAAACATAACAGTTTTTCACCTCATTAAAGTTCTAAAACAAATTTTTAAATGGTGACATGTGAAAAGTGCAGGCAGAATCAATAAGTCATTCATTATTAAGCACAAAGTTAGTTTTTACATAGTTAACAACATGTTTTTCACATAATTCAGACACCATAAAAATATCAGTAACGTTTTCACTACTAAAAGCCAAATTTGCTTGATCATTAGAGTGATTTTTAAAAATCTGGTTTCCTTTCTTATGAGGGAATTCCCTAATATAATTGTTAGATCAATGGTTTTATTTTGATTTTGATGATTTCATATAAATGAGTTCTATACCAAAATAATATTTTCAAATGTTGTCCACATACTTCAAAATATTTTAATTGATTTTTACTAAATTTTTGAAGTACTTCTTGAACTTTATTTTTGACAAAAATCGGATAACTTCTTTGTGAAGAGGTCAACTGGTCACCCTAAAGAGAGACTCGTACATGAATGTTATTAAAGCACCAAAAAGAAAAACAGAGGGATAGAACAATGGAGGGCGACTATAGGGCGATCGGTGCCTGAAGAAAAAATAGTTTTGGCTTTTTCTTGTCGATTAAATGAGATTCATCGCCCACAATCGGTCCCCCTACACAACGACTGGTCACCCTATACAGTGACCGGTCACCCTAGATGCCATCCTGTGTCAAAAACACTTTCCAACGGTTTAAAGTTCAAATTTTACTATATTGCGACCGATCACTATACCCTTTTGATAGCAGAAACTATCTGTTGCAGAAAACACTTCTCATGAAATTATGGCTTTTCATTTATTAACTATTTTTGGAGTTGTTTTGATCTTTCTTTGGCAGAAAAATTGAAATTAGGAGGAGTCTATGTTGGGGATTACATCTTGAAGCTCTCCTATAAATACATGAAGCATTAGAGGATCAAAAAACAACACAATACTCTACATTCATGTTGTAATAGCCTAAGTACTTCACTTTCACATCTTGATTATTATGCTTTCTTTCTTGATCACACTTGCAATTTTGAGTTGTAATATTTCATTCAAAGTGTAATCTTTTTCTTGAAGAGTTTTTCACATATTCAAAAAATACGGCATAAATCGGAAAATCGAGAAAATCTATTCAACCTCCCCCCCGCCCCTCTGGATATTCATTACCACTTGGAATAACAAGTGGTATAAATGCCAAACTCTTTGGCAAGCTCATTCTTCATTATGAGTAAAGAGAAAATATCCATGGCTACGAACAAAAGCTATCTTGCCACCAACGCCTTAACCAATATGCCACCACTATTCGACGCCAACAACTACGCCTTTTGAAGAGACCGAATGGAATACTTCTTATAAGGTTGTGAGTTTGATATATGGAACGCGACCATCGAGGGAATAGCCCAACCAACCAAAAATTGGAGGATGGAACTATGGTCTCTAAAAGTTTCAAAGAGTTCGATGAAAATGAAAAGAAATCTTTATCTCTAAACGGTAAGGCTTTAAATATTTTGCATTGCTCTCTTACCGCCACCGAGTATAATGGAATTCGAGGAATAAGGTTCGCTCATGAAGTATAGGAAAAACTCAAAACCATATATGAATGAACTAAGAAGGTTAAACAAGCTAGAAAAATCATGATTGTTAAAGACTTCGAAAACTTCATAAAGTTCGAAGGTGAAAGCATTTCAAAAATGGCGGAAAGGCTTGACAACATCGTCAATCCTCTATTGGCACTCATAAAAGTCATCTCTCGAAGAAGACAAAGTAACCAAAATATTGAATACTCTTCCCGGTTCTTGGTCCGAAAAGGTGACGGCTATAGCGGAAGCTCAACATCTTTAGACTCTCAAGTTTGATGAGCTTATTGGAAATCTTCTTATTTATGAAGTCTATCTCAAGGAAATAAACAACTCCAAACCATCCACCTCTCAATCGGGTATGCAATCTATACCTAAAGACGTTGCTTCAAGTTCAAATAGCTCCTATTATGCTAGTGATGAGGAGAATGCGAAAACGACTACCCTTGTTCGAAAATTTACCAAATTTGTCAACAAAACTTAAGGCAAGAGACAATTCATGCTTTAAATGCGAAAACCCGAACATTTTATAGCCGATTTTCCCAAGATGATAGAGGAAGAACAAAAGAAGAAAAAGGTCTTTCCGAAAAATAAGCCTCTAAAATGCGGATGTCAAAACGTGGGATGAACTTCTTGCAACATCCGATGATGAAGAGAAAGTCGAACATTGTCTCATGGCTATAGATGATGAAAACAATAAGGTACGGTCTAACTCTTATTCGTACTCTTTAATTGATGAACTTCAAGATGATTATGATGACTTACAAAATGAGTTAAGGGACATGATTTGCAAATACAAGAGTTTGAAAAAGGAGTTTAAAGAGTTAAAATTAGAGAAAGACAAGTTATTTATTTCTTATGAATCTCTTGATCATGCTCATTCAATTACTCTTGCTAAAGTCAAAAGTATTGACTCCAAAAATCAATTGCTCACTAAAGAAATAGAAAATTTGAAAAAGGATGTGTAACGTTTCAACTTGAGTACCGATAAGGTCACAAAAATTCTTGGTGCACAAGGAAGTGAGCACTCTAAACCAGGACTTGGTTACAAAACTTTTCAAACCGATTTCAAGAAAAATAACCAAGCTCCAGCTTTCATTCGTGCTAATACTCCTAGAAAAATAACTTGTTTTTATTGTGGTAAAAATGGATATCTTTCTAGCACTTGTAAAATTAGAAATAGTAATAGTTATTATTGGAGACCTAATAGTCTCAATGCTAACCCCCATGGACCCCAAAACTCTAGGATACCTAAAAATAATTTATTTGTAGGTACTAGGGGCAATCATAATCACAGAGGATTCTAAATGGCTCGTGGACAATGGATGTTCGTGCCTTATGATCGGAAAAGAACAACTTTTTACCAACATCAAGCTCTAAGAAGGAGTGGTCATGTTCGGGAATGGCAAAAGCAAAATCTTTGGCAATGGAGATGATGGTAAAACTATTTGTAGATGGACTTAGTTTAGAAAAGCAATCTTTATAAAATGATCAAAAATGGTAAAACTATTTGTGAAGCTAGTAGAAAAGGCAATCTTTATAAAATGATGTAGCCGAAAGAAAAAATCAGACTTTACAAGAAATGTGTCAGTCTATGCTCAATGAGTTTTCTCTTCCAAAATATTTTTGGGTCAAAGCCGTAAACACCGCTTGCTTTGTCATAAACCGGGTTTATCTTCGTTCTAAGTTAAATACAACTCCATATGAGTTGTGGAAAGGGAGAACACTAAATATTAGTTATTTCAAAATATTTGGTTGCAAGTGTTTTACTTTGAACACCAAGGATCAATTGGACAAACTTGATCCTAAGGCCGATGAAAGGATATTTATGGAGTACTCGACTAAGACCAAAGCATATCGGGTATATAATAAGACAAGCTTGGTGGTTGAAGAGTCTATTCACGTCAAATTCAATGAAGCCTCCGTTGTTGAAAGAATCCCAAATGATGATAGTGATGAAGAAGATTAAGTTGGACAAATTATTCTAAATGACCAACCTTCTACCTCAAACGATCAACCTTCTACCTCAAATGGTCAACCTTCTACCTCAAATGTTCAACAAGAGGATAAGAGTGATACTTCGGATCTTCTCGTAGCTCTAAAATTCAAAGAAGACCATCCAGAAGATCTTATAATCGGGATCCACTTGACAAGGTAATGACTAGAAGGAAATTTACCGAAAAAGCTCTAATATCTCAAAAGGAGCCAAAGAATGCTAAGGAAGCCATAAAAGATGAATATTGGTTTCTAGAGATGAAACAAGAGCTTAATCAATTTGAGAGGAATGATGTTTGGGAACTTGTGCCTTATCCTCCATCACAAACTATCATCGTCAGAAAATGGGTATTCCGGAACAAACGCGAGGATCATGGTAATATCATTCAAAATAAAACAAGGTTAGTAGCTCAAGGTTATTGTCAAAAAGAAGGTATTGACTATGATGTAACTTTTGCACCCGTAGCATTTTTAGAGGCTATTCGTATCTTGCTTGCTTATTCTTGTTTCAAAAATCTCAAACTTTACCAAATGGATGTTAAATCCGCTTTTCTAAATGGTTTTATTCAAGAAGAAGTCTATGTTAAATAACCTCAGGGGTTCAAAAATTTTTCTAGACCAAATAATATCTATATACTAAAAAAGGCTTTATATGGTTTAAAACAAACACCCCGAGCTTGGTATGATAGACTTACTTCATTTCTTTTACAAAATGGTTTTACAAGAAGTAAAGTTGATACTACTCTCTTTATTTTTGAAAAGAGGCAAGATAGTCTCTTAGTTCAAATTTATGTTGATGATATTATTTTTGGTGTTACTAATGAATCTCTATGCAAGAAATTTTCCAAGTTGATGCAGGTGGATTTGGGATGAGTATGATGGGAGAACTCAATTTTTCCTTGGACTTCAAATCAAACAATGCCAAGAAAGTATCTACATATCTAAATCAAAATACACCGAAAATTTCTAAAGAAGATCGGAATTGAAAAAGTGAGAATCATTGCAACTCCTATGGCAACAAATATCAAGCCTGACAAGGATGAAAAAGGCAAGTCGGTTGATGAATCCAAGTATCAAGGTATGATTGGTAGTTTACTTTACTTAATCACAAGAGACCCGACATTCTTCATGTCGTATGCCTATGTGCTCGATTTCAAAGCAATCCCAAAGAATCTCATTTAAGTGCCGTCAAACGTATTTTTCGATATTTAAAGAGCACTATCTCTTATATTTTGTTTTATTCAAAGAATAAAACTTTCTTTAAAAGGATATAGTGACTCCGATTATGTCGGTAATATTGATGATCGTAAAAGTACATCCGACTCGTGTCAATTTTTAGGTGATTGCCTAGTTTCATGGTTTTCAAAGAAACAAAATTGTGTATCTTTATCAATGACTGAAGCGGAATACATTTCCGCGGCTTTTTGTTGTATACAATTACTTTGGATGAAACAAACCTTAGCAGATTATAAATATTTTTTTGGAAAACATTCCTATTTTTTGTGACAATACTTCCACTATAAATATTTCTCAAAATCTGGTTCATCATAATCGAAGCAAACATATTGAGGTTCGACATCACTTTTTAAGGGATTATGTTTCAAAATGAAAAATTGAGATGTGTTTTGTTTCGTCTCAAGATCAACTCGTGAATATTTTTACAAAACCATTAACCTCCGAGTCTTTACTTCAATTCGAGCTCGTCTAGGCATAATGCATATTGAATAAGGTCTATGTTTGCATTTTATGCTTTTTAAATCTTTGGGGTGAAAAATCATATTTTCAAAACTGAAATTCGGACAGAAGAATTGCACTAAAGTAGGGACGGGTCACTGTTTTCAGGCACCGGTCTCCCCCATCCCCACATTGACTGGTCGCCCTAGGTGCAGAAATTGTGTTAATAACTGTCTGTCCTCCTTCTTCGTTTTATTTTTCAACTTTCACACCCCTTCGCCCAATTCACACACATATTACTCAAAATGATTTTTTCTTGGAATTGCTACTGTATTGGGCTTCTACAATGTCTATCTTGTCTATCTTATTCATCTTCCATAGTGTTTGGTAAGTTTTGGCTTCCCTTTTATCATCTCATTTGGGTTGAACCCTTGTATATTTTTTGAAATTGTTGGAATTGTATAGTTGCTAGATTATTTGATGGGGATTGTTTATATTGATGGACTATTGTTATGGAATTAGGATTGGTATTGAGTTTGTTGGCTCGATTCTATATACAAATGGTATATACATCTTTGTTTTCTATCTATGCATGCCAAGTGTTTAATATAATGCCTCAATGATATTTCACTCTTTTGTATGCTCTCATTGACTAATTTGATTGGAATCCACATATTGATCATGGTTATATATCCATCTCCTGTTCTTCAAATCTTATTGTGATTCCTTGTACTCAAAGCATGATATTCTCATCATTATTGCTCGTCTTTCAGTTTCATGCGCACTTTGATATCGATCTATGATTTTTTTTACTATGCTAATGGTCTTTTTGATGATTCCAAAGGAGGAAAAAAATGCAATGAGCTCATAAGCTAAATGGCAAAATTAAATATAAGATAACAAAAAGTTTGAAAAAAAAAGCTCAAGAAAAAAGCTCACAGAAAAGCTCAGTGATAAAAAGCTACAAGATGTGGATTGTTGCCCTTGAATTTATTGAGCCTTATGACTAATGAGTTATTTTTGACAAGGGAAGCTTTTAAGCTCTTAAGCTATGGTGAAAAGGCTAAGCTTCTAGCTTATAAATTGTTTGCTTCTATTCTTATTAAATGCTTAATATATTGATAGGGGAGCTTTTAAAACTTATTTTTATATATTTTTGCTCCTTATCCATATGTTTTTGTCTTGAGAAGTGTTGCTTAAAATGGATAGATCATTTTGACCGGAAAAACGTGTTTCATTTAAAGTTCACTATCTTAAAATTGTGCTGGTAATCATCAAAAAGGGGAGTTTGTTAGATCAATGTTTTTATTTTGATTTTGATGATTTCTTATAAATGAGTTATATACCAAAACAATATTTCCAAATGCTGTCCAAATACTTCAAAATATTTTAATTGATTTTTACTAAGTTTTTGAAGTACTTCTTGAAATTTATTTTTGACAAAAATTGGACAACTTCTCTGTGAAGAGGTCGACCGATCGCCCTATAGGGAGACGCATACTTGAATATTGTTAAAATAGAAAATAGAGTGCTGGAACAAGGGAGGGCGATCGGTCACCCTCGGTGCCTGAAGAAAAATGTTTTTGGCTTTTTTCTTATATGTTTCTCGAGCGAACAGTCACTATCCACAGCAACCGGTCGCCCTAGATTCCATCCTGTGTCAAAAACACTTTCCAACGGTTCAAAATTTATTTTACTATATAGCGACCAATCGCTATACCCTTTTGACAGCAGAAACTATTCATTGCAGCAAATACTTCTCATGAGATTATGGATTTTCATTTATTAACTATTTTTGGAGTTGTTTTGATCTTTCTTTGGTAGGTAAATTGAAATTGGGGATTATATATTGAAGCTCTCCTATAAATACATGAAGCATTAGAGGATCAAAAAACAACACAATACTGTACAACACAACAAGAAAAATCAGCAAATCTCTTATTCTTGACTTTCAACATTCATGTTGTAATAGTCTAAGTATTTCACTTTCACATCTTGATTATTAGCCTTTCGTTCTTGATTACACTTGAACTTTTTGAGTTGTAATATTTCATTCAAAGTGTAATCTTTATTGTATTTGTAAAATCATCCAAAACAAGACATACTTGTTGAATGTTCTTTTAGCAAGAACACACTTGTTGATTCACTAGGTGTTGAAGAGGTTGATCCTCTTCATTGTTGTAAGAAGAGTTTGGTGCTCTTCATAGGTGTTGTTGTAAGAAGAGTGTGGTGCTATTCAAGGTGAAGGTTATAATTGTTTGGTATCAATTAATAAATTTTTTCCTTTTCAAAATCAACTTGGATATACCGGGTGGTAGTGGATTAGGCTCTAGGTGAGTTGAACCACTTTAAATCATTGTGTTCATTCTTCTTCTTCTATCTTTTTCTTGAAGAGTTTTTCACATATTCGAAAAAGTGGGTATAAATCAAAAAATCGAGAAAATCTATTCATCCCCCTCTAGATTTTCATAGCCATTTGGACTAATAATCATGACCTACCTCACCACATTTATAATATTTTCTTCTTTTAGACCTAGACTTCATTCTAGTCTTGCTTTTACCATTTTTCTTGTGAAAATGATTATGAGATTCTTGGTGGTTACCGAACCAATTTGGGACCTACCTCGAACATGAATAACCTCCCCAGAGTTCCGCTTACCCCCTTATTGACTTTTAAATCAAGTTTCTTGCTTTTTAAGCCATTAATCCCAGTGTGAAGAGTAATAGAATATCTACCATACTTAATAGCAAATTTAACATTACTATAAGATTCAGGAATTGCATTTAAAAGCGCAATAGGAGTGTAATCAGCAATATTTTTATCACCGGTCAGTTTAATATCCTGAATCAGTTTGGTAAACACATCCAAATTTTCATCAATATCCTTGTTTCAGTATACAATTCTTCTATCTTATCCCATAAATCTTTTGCACAACCAAGCTTACCAACTTTCCTAAGCACAAAGTCAGAAAGATTTAGAATTGTAGAAGAATAAGCATACTCATCAATTTCAGATTTCTTTTCAGCAGTATCTTTTTCACCATAAATACTAGTCTCAGCTTTATAAACTTTATGCTGAATTAAAATTCCTTTCATTTTCCGTTGCCATATCGAAAAATCAGTTTTTCCTCTAATTCTTTTAAGATTATAACCAGGCATAGCCATTTTCATAAAACACAACAATTTTTAGAAAACACAAGGCACACAAAGCAGGTTGTAAGCACAAAACAGAAAAATTGGCACAGAAATCAGAAAATAAAGCAGAATCACAAAATAAAGGCCACAGACAAGAACCCCTAGCACCACAGGATTCTACTACACTCGCGACATAGGGTCAAATGGCTTTTTAGCTGGGAGTTCTTTTAAATCTAAATAAAAAACTGAAATACGAGCAACTACCAAACAGATTGAAACGAGCAGATAAAGACATATATAAGGATCACAGAGAATCCTTCTACACTACATCAACATATCCCAACACACAAACCACGGCAAATGGTATTTACTCTACGAAAGCAATCAACCCGGGACAAACGTTTATGCTACTAAAAGTAGTAAAAAGGAGTTATAAGCCTCTTTACTAGAGTGAAACCCTATGCTAAGGTTTCATACCGCCACAGCAGGGGATGCTCTGATACAACTGTTAGATATCGACCCCACTGTGGAAACACGATTGCGCCATAGCTGAATAATTACAATAGATAGCTAATAAAACTATTACATTGTTTCAGCTTATGGGATTTTGGATTAGGGATTACAATCCATCTAAATAAAAGCGCTAAATTACAAGGTGTAACACAAGCACAAAAAAATCCCGCAAGAGGCACCGGCCCCATTTAAGAACCGAAGCAAGAAAAAGGAAAAAAAGAAGCAAAATATAAACTAAGGTTGAATACCAACAATACCCACAATAGTTTCAAGCTCCGAGCAGCAGCGAGCTAAAAGCTCCGGACAATATCAACGATTTGAACAGGCCATGAAGGATAGGCTCAGATTGTGTGTATATGAACCCTTCACCGTCGGATTGATTTCTAGTACGAAGCCGAAATGTTTGTTATGTAATCACATCTACTATCTGAATCAATATCAATTGCTCTCTCTTAAAGGTGTTCCTTCTTTAGACGTGTATATGCTTTTCTGAATTGAATCTACATGTTTGTTATGTAATCACATGGCAACATAGTTGGCGCGGCGACAGTGGTTCGATAATGTAGGGGGGGAGAGAGAAAGAGAGCGAGATTAGGAGGCTTACGCGGTACAAGTTGGGGGGGGGGAGATGGAGGAAACGTTCCATCAAATGCATAGATCAATTTTTCCTTTTTCTTTTCTTCATTTTTTTAGGGTTTGAATTTTGGTATGGATATAGGATCCGTCTCATAAAAGACTTGCTCTTATTCATGTCGCATATTTAACTAACTAGGTTATCTTTTTCAACATAAAAATATCTTCCCAAACAAACATGAAGAAAAGGAGCAACCTTGTGCTTTAGTAGTAGAGGTTTATGTTGTCAAGGTGATTGACCCGAGTTCAATCATATACAAGTGCGTGTGTTCACCCTATTTCCCCCCAATCGTACTAAAAAAATGAAGAAAGAGAAAAAAATTCCTATAGAATAAAAGTTACAAATACGACTCAAATAACAATGAATCTACGTGGAAATCCAACTCAAATGTCAAAGAATCTCCATATTTTAATTTATTTTTATAAAACAAAGCAAATGTGGACCATACAAATTAAATGGATGGATTTTTAAAGGGAGGGGCATTATTCATACCCCTAAAAACTCTAACTACGCTCACCTTCTAAATACATCCCACCCTCTTTTTATAACACAAGTCATTTACTAAATGCACCTCCATAATTTTTTATTTTACCCTTCTATCCCCCTCAAATACATCCTAAAATGATACACATCTAAGGGGCGACGATGGCAGAAGAAGTTCCAGCAACAGAATAATGTAATATTTTACTTTAATTTCACATTTATAGTTGGATTGGTTTGGGTAATTGTTGGGTATAAGTATTGGGTAATTGGATTTGGTTTGATTTCTGGAGTTCTGAGCTTTTTTTTTTTTTTGTTCTGGTTTTGTCTAAGTTTGGGGAAGAAGACCTTTGTTAAAATATAATATTATTAGGATTTCTTATTTAGTTTTAGTCCTTTTATGGTTAGGAATTCGAGTCCTTTTTGGGTTAGGTTTTTTGGTCGTCAATATAAGTCTCTTTTTCTATTTGGTAATTCATTTTTGGTGTTGCATTATAAGAATACAAGTCTTTATTTTCTCTCTCAATGTTTATGGATCTTTGATTTCCACAAAGACGATGGATGGCACGATGGCTCAGGTGGCATGATGGTATACTCAATCATACCACAAGCCACGATCGAGTTACTTTGATCGTGTAGCACAATGATACGACCAAAGTTGTAATTACGATCGTTCCATCATGCCACGTAGCACGATGACACGACCAAGTTTGCAATGCGATTGTGCCAAGTATCGCACTTTTGTTATTCAACAACAAATTATAAATTGCAAAAAACGAGTAAAAATGAAAAAATAACATATTTTAAGTTTTAACCTAATGAGATACTTATATTATTTGACAAAATTAATTTTTTACCGTCCATATTTACAACAATGTAGGTGTTGGGAAATCTAGAGTTTATATAGAAAAAAAGATCGGCTTTTAGCTCAAGAAGCTAGAAGAAAATGTGGTTGAGTGTGAGAAAAAAGATTATAAGCTTTAATAAAAAATTAGGTGCATTTAAAACTTCTTTATGTGAGTAAGGTCATTAAAGTCTTTTAAACTGATATTTTTAAAATTATATGGAGGTTGGTGTATTTACTAATTGGCAAAAACTCATATAGGACCGTCTTACGGGTCTAAATTCGTAAGACGGATCCTATTGACCCGCGGATCCTGTTGACCATGTCCGAGGTCAAAGCCACCTGCTCCATTTTTTTTGT
Organism: Rehmannia glutinosa; assembly: GCA_016081115.2. Lineage (NCBI taxonomy): Eukaryota > Viridiplantae > Streptophyta > Magnoliopsida > Lamiales > Orobanchaceae > Rehmannia > Rehmannia glutinosa. The sequence goes on from CM071930.1 coordinate 48,938,547, forward strand.
TTTCCCTGTTTTTCTTCCTCAGTTAAAGTAACAGTTTTATGAGAAAAAGTATTCGTGTTTTTAGATAAATTATCATATTTTTTAATATAGCCACAAATTATGATTACCTTACAGTGAAGGAAAAATAAATATATTATAGTTAAAGTAACACCTTTATGAGTAAATATAGATATTTTTTGAGTCAAAATATCATGTTTTAAGAGTAAAAATATTTGTTTTTTTAAATAAAGTATCACGTTTTTTAATATAGTCACATATTATGAATTCAATAAAAGAAAGATGAATAATAAATATGATAGAGTTAAAGTAATACTTTAATAAGTAAAAGTATTTGTTTATGAGATAAATAACATATTTTTAATAGTCACAAATTATGAATATATTACTAAAATATATATTTTGTTAAGATAAATATATGTTTTTAATTAACAAATTTGAATAAGGAAGAATAAAAAATAATTTTGTTGAGATAAATTATTATGTTTTTTATTATAGTCACAAATTAGGAATGAATGAAAGAAGGAAGAATAAAAAATAAATATGATATAGTTAAAGTAACACTTTTATAAGTAAAAGTAGAAAAAATATATTTGACAAGAGTTAAAGTAACACTTTTATGGGAAATACTTTTATGAGATAAAGTCAGGGTCGGACCTGTGATTCACGGGGCCCTAAGCGAGATTCTAAAAATGGGCCCTCAATGTGATAATTTTTTTATTTTAAACTAAATCAAGGGTTGAATAATTACTTTACCGGAACAATACGACTAATTAAAAATAGTAATAAACCGACGAACAACAACAATGTACAACTAACAAAATAATATTAATATACCGGCATGGCAACAACGATGTATCAACTAACAAACTAATATTAATATGCCGTGCAATGCAACAACAATGTATCAACTGACAAACTAATATTAATATGCCAACAAGGCAACAAATTTTCAACAAACCAAAAAACACCAAAGCTTGTCATGTTATTCATATATTATAAAACAATAAATAAGTACCTCATAAATGCAGTTCACCATAGCAGCGACATAGAATGCAACATTTCCCTACAATATCAACCAAGAAAGAATAAAACCATCAGCTTTTAGGAAATTATAAATACATAGAATATGAACTGACGGGAAGAGGAGAAGGGTTTCTGTTTTTTTTAAGTAAAAATTGCTTTTTTTTTTTTTGAATTAAGTTGCTGTCCAGACAAGGGCTTGAGTGTTGGGCCATTTTTTTTTTATTTGTCATATATCTAAAGAACAAAAAAAAAAAAATTTGGGCCCCCTAAACATGTTGGGTCCCAAGCAGTTGCATGTTGTGCTTGGGGTCAAATACAGGCCTGAATAAAGTATCAGTTTATTGAGATAAAATATAATATTCCTTAGTACAGTGAAGAAAGAAAATTAAAATGACGAGCTTTAAGAATTTGTTTATGAATGAGTTATATTCATTTTTTGGGAACGGAATGGGTTATATTAATGATTATACTGAAATTGCACAACAAACACTAGTGGTCTAGTTGTAGAATAGTAACCGTCCCTTTTTAAAATTATTACTTGACCAACCCGAGTTAGAGGCCTAGAGCTTTGAAACGTCGGTTCTTAGTCCAGCCGGGAATCATTTGCACGAAGAAGGTGTTGCCACGTAACACAACCGTTTTGAGACATCAGAAACTTATACCCACACACAACAAAAATGAAATGCAGCATTTCTATTCATCAATACAAGAAGCTGTAGTTTAATACTTTAATGGCTTTCAGAGGGGCAATCTCTGTCGGACGACAAGCAAACACCTCCCTGTTCTCACTTCCTCGTTCCCTCCGAACAGCGTATAATGTCTCTGCTTCAAAACCTTTTCACCGATCAACCCCTTTTCCTCATTATCCCTCCGGTATATATTTTATTACTGATTTTCCTGTCTTTAATTTCTTGATTGTATTTAGCTTTGAAAAGTTATGGGCTTTATATCATGTTGTGGGTTTTGAATTCAATTTCCATTTCCTAAGTTTCTGTTTTTCTTTTCTTTTTTTTAGTATGGAACTGAAAAGATTGAATTTTTATGGTGCTTGGGCTATTGAAAATATTGTTTTTTTTTTTTTTTTTGTTTCCTTTTGGTATAATGAATGTCTTGTATCAATTTCCAGGAGTTAAATTTTCGATTAGGGCAATAAATGGAACTGCAAAAAATAGGATTATTTGGTGTTTGGGCTGCTGAAAGTTTTTTTTTCTTTTTTTGTTTCTGTTTGTTTAATGAATGTCTTGTATTGATTTCCAGGAGTAAAATTTTCGATTCGGGCGATAAATCAAACAGCTGTTGATCCTCTGGCTTCCAATAAAGGAACTCAGGAGGAATCATCTGAGAATTGGAAGATTAAAATGCTTTATGATGGGGAGTGTCCATTATGTATGAAAGAGGTGAATGCCAAATTAAGTCGAAAAATGACGTTTTTTTTTTTTTTTATTTCTTGGATGGAATAATGATATTTCTTGATTCCTAGAATGATAAATGTCTAATGCTTATCGATGAGTTTGAGAAGGAAATTTTTCTTTGATTTATGTTGTTGTTTAGGTTAATATGCTAAGAGAGAGGAATGAGAAATACGGATCGATCAAATTTGTGGACATAAGTTCAGATGAATATAGTTCGGAGGATAATCAAGGCCTTGATTACAAAACTGTATGCTCCCGTAAATTCTTGCAATCTGATTTAATCTTGTATTTTACATTTTTTAGTCCTTTGATTACTTTGCTATGTCTCTTTGATATATTTATCGTTTCTTGTTCATATCCAGGTAATGGGACGAATTCATGCCATTCTATCAGATGGAACTGTTGTAAGAGATGTTGAGGTAATTTTATCTGTGTATTTCTAAATTGAAATCTATCTTGGTTTCTTTGTCACTATATTGTCTTTTTTGATGGTTGTTATCGCATTTTCTGCGGACTGTCTAATGTCTACATATCCTAGTTTTCATGTTCCTGCCAAAGAGTTATTATTTAATTGTTCTATGCAATTCCTTATTTATTAATCATCATCTACGCTGTCCCAAAATCAAGCTTATTACCAAATTTTGGAGAACAAGTTCCAAATTGTTAAGTTCTGAAGCAGTTAAATTCCGTCTGGATCTCCTATTATTATAGTGTTTTACTCCAGGTGAATGCCATGTGTAAAATAATGACATCATCTTATACATGTGGTATTAACAATCAACATGGTGCATTGAAACAACGGATGAAACGCCATATGGAATAGGAGATCCGACATGAGTCAAATTCACATTTGTCAGTTATTTACATGCCCTAAAAAAGAAAAAAAGAAATTCTAGATGTGTCATACTTATGTCGAACGGTATAACATAGTTGATAACTTATCTACGCAGGCATTCAGAAGACTTTATGAGGTGGTAGGATTGGGATGGGTGTACGCCATTACCAAATACGAACCCGTAAGTCCACCTTCAATTAGGTTTGACCGTTTAATGAATGTGTCAATTTCTGGCACATTTTTCCCCAATTGCAAGCTATTTTTAGTCTCTAGTAAATTGCTGATAATTAGCGAGCATGTCATTCTACAGATTGCAAGCATTGCCGATGCCATTTATGGTGTTTGGGCTAAATATCGTCTTCAAATTACAGGTGGGTCTCCTCTCTGTTCAGATCCTTTTTTGTTTATTTGCATGCTTAGTTTTTGTTTTTGGCTCAAGGTTTTGGAATTTTATCTTGAAAGATGCATGTAATGTGTAGTTCAGGATTCGGATTGTGATATGGGTATGAGAAGGGAAAATGAAAGGGAAAAAAAAAGCAAAAACAAAAAATGGAAAAAATAATACAGCAAATCCATCTAATCTCATTGAAAGACATTAATTTTAATTGATCTTTTCAAGAAACTTATTGCTTTGAAATCTGAGAAAACTTGCAGTTATGCTATTGTTTTTTCATGTCTCCATCGCCAAGGATATGAAAATGTTATTAAAGTCCATATTTTCCGAAGCTATGAAAATGGATTCCATTTATATCTTTGTAATATAAAATCCAGCATAATTTGTTGACGAAAATTTTACTAATCGTTTTACAGGTCGACCACCTCTAGAAGCTGTTTTGGAGGCACGGAGGAAAAAGGTGTGCAGTTTACTTGCACTTATATTTGATGTTAATTTCCTTTTATTAATACACACTGCATATATCCCAAACTCCAAGCTAGACAAGAAATTCGTACTCGGATCAATACTGTCACAAAGAATAAAGACCACAGTGTACTTTCTGGAATAACTAACATAATTCAGTGTCTTCATCTGGTATATAGTTATGCAACAGCTCTAGAATTGTATAATCCATGAACAATGTATTTGTTAGCTTTCGGAAAAAACTAAAGGATTTATTAATCTTTCTTTGCCTGTTTTGCAGGAAGAAGATTGTGATGACAGCAAGGTGTGTAAAATGTAGATATCTTCAGACATTATAATCCTATGTTTCTTTTGTAAAAGTTTATATGTGAGTTATGATAGAAAATTCTTCTTACTGAATTTTGTTTTTTGCTCATGGAAAGTATGTATAGGTATAGTGATAAGATATTTCATTACATCTCTCTATTGAAGAAGCTTTCTATTTTCTTTTTTCTTTTCGTTGTGTGTGTGCGTTGAATCCTACTCCTGTCCTGGCCAATATTCTATCACCCCCCTGTTAGGAATTTTATTGTTTAGATTTTGATGAATGCCATGTAAAACTTAGAATAGAAAGTTGGCACCCCGATTCTTCTTTGTAAAATATATTGTAACAATTCAAGGAGTTGTCATTTGCCTAACATGCAAGAAGACCAAGGCTTGAAGGAAAATTTTTTTTGAGAGGAACTTCGAAGAAAAAGCGGTGAGATTGGAACTATGGAACATCAAGTCAATTTCGAAAGTCTCAATGTGAAGAGTCATCCGATGATTGGAAGGCGACTTAAGTCACACAGGGAAAGCAAGGAAAAAGTCGAGATAATAGAAAAGAAGCAGCATTTTGAAATCAAGAGATTTACTTAAACAAGTAATATCTCCATTGCTCGGTCGAGCGTGCAATTGGAATGAATGATGGGAAGACTACACCGTTTACGAAAAGGTTAAGTGAGAAGTTGAAAATCAAAGTGACTTTCAAAAATAAGCTATCTCTTGTCGGGCAAATTTTTGAAAGTTACTATATAAAATAATGAGGAGTTTGTTTGAGAAAATGATGTATGAATGACACACACGTGAAGATATTTTATTGGCGAAATATTCTCAATCCTTTTTTTACATCTCAAGACATCAATCCAACACTTACCTTGAAGTGAAGGAAAGAGAACTTCAATTAGTTGAAAGGGAAGGATTGTAGAAAGGTTATAAAAGTCTTAAGTTCTTGGAGGCTTCGTGATCAAATCAAAGTCTTAACAAGTTTGTATGTAGCCATTTTATGAAGAAGAAAAGTCGACGAGAAGGTGAGTGATCAAGGCGTCTCTCATCAAGATCATTTGTTGTGATCAAGGAATGGATATTACCACTCCAGAACCGATCATTACTTAGTGGAAGGAGTTGGAGAAGAGAGAGTAGAAATTACCCCATCTTGAACCTCTATAAAAACTTTCTTTGTGTCATTTACATTTCAAGATTTAAATTTACGCACTTTTAATTGCTCATATTTTGATAAATTTGCTATCCATTTGATAATTTATAAGTACTAAATCAATTTGTAAAAACTTGCTTAATCAAACTTAAGGGTGTTAAGGAAAACAAAAACGAGTTGAGTGATTTATAGTGTGAGTTACTCTATTAATATTCAATTGAATCTGTTGAGAGATTAACTCTCTTGAGTGACTAATTTTATCCATCAAGGACACGGTATGTAGAACTCGTAGATTTAAAATGCCTAAATCGAAAATTTGGTAAGGTTTATTCAACCCCCCTTCTAAACCTTACACTTACACCCCTTGGGACCAAGTGGTATCGGAGCGGTTGGTTCATTGAACCCTCCGCATTGAGTTCTTAACTAGATCTCCAAACTTTTCAAAAGTCCGCTTTAGTACTTAAACTTTCAAAACTCTTTTCTATCATTAAAAGTTATTATCATGGAAGCAAATCTAACACGCATTCCTATGTTCACTATTGAAGAATTTGATGATTGGAAAATTCGTATGCGTGCTCATCTATCAAGATTACATGATGAGATGTGGATAGTGATAGAAGATGGGCCTCTGCAAATATTAAAGGTTTTGCATGCGAAGAGTTGCAACCAAGGAGAAAGAAGATAAAGACGGACTCATGGTTGAAAAACCAAGAAGCGAGTGGACAAATGATGAGAAAAAGATCAACCTGGACAATGTAGCCAAGGACATTCTTTACAAAACCTTGGACAAAGCCATGTTCAATAAAGTGAAATCTTGCAAAACCGCTAAGGAAATGCAGGACAAAACCGACATTGATTTGTGAAGGCTCGGAAGCAAATCAAAGAAAACAAACTATCGGTGGGTGTACAAAAATTTGAGAACTTTAAAATGATCTTAGGAGAAAATGGATCAACTGGATTCGGTTCTGAAATCACTTTACACTTGGAAAGGAATATACACGAGAAGGAAATGTGTATGAAGATCCTAAAAAGTCTTCAGTTGAATGGGAAATGAAGGTCGTGGCATTGAGACACTCCATGGACCTATCAAAGACATCCAATCATGAGTTATTCTCGGACCTCAAAGCCTACGAGTTTGGTGAGAAGGAAAGACCAGGAAGAGACAACAGACCCAAAACAAATTTGCTCTAATCGTCAAAGATAGGTCAAAGAGGCAATTGACCCGGAAGAAATAACCACGATGGTTAAAAGATTTAACAAGTTCTTTAACAAGAACTACAAGAGAGGAAAGGGTGAATCCTCCAAAAGACACTCGGCTCTCCAAATCAAGGATGATAGGCCAACCAAGAGAACAAATCATCAACATGTTGAGTATCAAAGGGTTGACAACTCAAGAATAGAAAGAGTCTTTTGAATATCTATGTTGGAATTGTAGACAACAGTCACTATGCCATTATTTTCATATCCTGTAGTCAACAAACGAAACGAAGAAGAAAGAAAAAAGGTCTTGAGAGAAAGAAACAAGAGAAAAAAAAGCGCAACAGAGATTCTTGAGATGACCAAGTCAAGAAGACGGTGACTCGAGAGAAGCGATGAAGCCGACTACTCAAGTGACTACGAAGAAGAATTGATCCGCTTAATGGCCAAAGAACAAGATCAAGAAGATGAGGTACAATCTAACTCAACAAGCTCGACATTTAGTGAAAGTGATGACACACACAACTTCATCATTTGATCTTTATGATTCATTAGGCAAAATGATGAAAGATTTTGAGCACATTAAAACCTCACACACACTATTGAATGAGGAAAACAACCTACTCAAAAGTCAAACTCAAAGTCGACTAAGGAGCCGAGCACTCTAAGTCAAAATAGGCGATGAGAATAAAAGTTTAAAAAATTTGAAAATTAAATTAATAAATAAATTTTGCTATAGAAAAGAGGAGAATGACCTCAAAAATGTTATTGCCTCATTCACTAAGGCATCTAAATCATTGGATGATCTTATTTGAGTCAAAGAGAATGTGGAGACAAGATAGCTTAGGATTTAATTCCTTTGTGCCATGTCAAACCTCTGAAGTAATTTTGGAAAAAGGATCTTCAAGTCATGAAGAGTCCGAAAAATCCAAAACTCTAAATGTTGCACACACTTTCAATCAAAGCACAATACTAAGCAAAACCGGCCTTGGTTACAAAGGAAAAGAAAAAAGCGAAGTTGAGAGTCTTTGAAAGGGCATTTGAGAAGAGATTCACCAGTCCCTTGAGACTCCAAACAAAAACGTAAAGAAGAAGCGAGCTACCAAAAATCCCGAGAAAACTCATAAAAGAAATACATATGATGGAAATGGTAGAAAATATCCAAGCCAAGTGATTGGAACAATGTAAACTATCGCCTTACTTATGGAATATAAGCTCTCAGATGGCAAAGGCCAGAACTCGGCCAAAGGCCATTCCAAAAGCACAAGAGCTTTCATCGGACAGACACATATGCACCTAGCACTACACTCAAAAACACCACAATTACCCAAGAAAGGCAATTGCTAAAACACATATGCGGGCATAGACAAAAAAGGCAATTTGTATGAACCAGAATCCCCAAGCAATTTGCCAGGATTAATTATGATTATGGCAGCGATAGATGGCAACCTCTTGAGTCAAATCATGTGGCTATAGGTTGGTTGGATCATCTTATAATTCTAACCCCTCGGGACCCAGGACATAAGAATGGGTACCTAAAACCTAATTTCCTTGTTTGCGGGTTCAAGGAACAGTAGTGTACTGAACCTGGTACATGGATAGTTTTCGGACATATGACAGAAATAAGAGAAATCATCAAAATTCAAGGAAGTCAAAGGAGCAAAAGTCATATTTGGAGAAATGAAGCTCTGGTGAAATAAGAGGCATTGGATCCATCAAAAGGAATGGTTTAGAAATCACAGATGTTGCATATGTTGAAGGACTAAACTTCAATTTACTAAGCATCAACTCTGTGACAAGGGCTACAATGTTGGATTCAACATGGGAATATGCCAAATCGAGGATATTGAATCAAATGAAGTTGTCTTGCAAGGAAATAGAAGAAGAAGAATATGTATGTAGTGGATTGGTCAACTGCAACACCCAAAGACTGTCTTAGCAAAGACAGAAAATTGAATCAAGTTGGCCGTGGCACAAAAAGTTGAGTCACTGAATTTCAAAACAATTAACAAGCTAGCAAGAAGTCATCCGGTAGAAGGACTTCCGGACTCGATATCTGAAGGAGAGTATATGTGATGCATGTCGAGAAGGAAAACAAATCAAGTCGTCTTTCAAAGAAAAGACATGCCCATCCTCAACAAGAATATTGCATCTACTTCATATGGATCTATTTGGATGGAACCAACTTGACATAAGTGGAAAGAAATACACCCTGGTGGTAGTAGATGACTACTCAAGATATACATGGACAATATTCATGTGCAAGAAGAAAGAAACTCTACAAAAGCTACCACGGTGATGAAGAGGATACAAAATGAGAAGAGTCAAACCATTATCAAAATAAGATCGGATAGAGGAACCTGAGTTTGTCAATGGAATAATAACTCGATCTTTGTATTGAGAATGGTATTGGTCATGAACTATCGGTTGCAAGGACTCCGTGAGAATGGAGTTGCGAAAGAAGAAACAGAACCCTCAAAGAAGCAAAGAGACCATGTTATTTGAAGCAGGGTTACAAAAAGATTTTTTGAAGCAATCAACATGACTTGCTACACCCAACAGATGTATGATAAATAGACGGTGACAAAGACTCCTATGAGATCCGGATTTGGAAGAAAACCAAATGTTGCATATTTCAGGATATTTGGATGTAAATGCTTCATCCACAACAATGGCAAAGACAACCTAAAGGCTTTTGATGCTTGATGAGGGTATCTTCTTAGGATAAAAAAGCAAAGCCTTCTGAAATACTCAACAAAAGAACTATGGTTCTGAGAAGAATCCATTCATGTAGTATTCGATGAGCAAATGTAAATGGGGAAGACATTGAAGAGTCGGTGATTCAATCGCCCAACCTTCTGAGAAGAGTCCCTATCTTTGAACAGGCGGGAATTATCAATTGAAGAAGAAGAGATATGAATCTTTTGGAAAATTCACTCGAAAAGAACACAACCGCAAGTCGATGAATCCAGACTTCACTCCAACTTTGATGTAAGATGGTGAGAGACCATCCACGAGAACTTGTCATTGGAGATATAAGAGAAGGTGTCAAAACAAGATCTAGAACTCAACAAGAAGCTATGTTCACATGCTTCATCTAAATAGAGCCAAAAGATGTGTCAAGCATTGGATGACACACATTGGATTCAAGCTATGCAAGAAGAGTGAATCGGTTTGAGAGAAATAAAGTATGGGAACTAGTGCAAAGACCCATACATCAAAATGTTATTGGAACCAAATGGGTATTCGAAATAAGATGAACGAGGAAGGTTGTGGTAAAAACAAAGCAAGACTAGTAGCCAAAGGATATTGTCAAGAAGAAGGGATAGATTTTGATGAAACATTTGCCCTTAGCAAGATTGGAAGCTATAAGGATGTTTCTTGCCTATCTTTGCTCACAAGAATTTTGTATATCAAATGGATGTAAAAAGTGCATTCTGAATGGGTTATTGGAAGAAGAAGTGTATGTTGAACAACCTCCAGGATTTGAGCGAGAAGACTCTTGGAGACAAGGTATACAAACTCAAGATTTGCGGATTGAAACAGGCACCAGAGCATGGTATGATACCCTGTCACAATTCTGTTGAAAATGGATTCACAAAAGGAAAAGTAGATAGATTAATTCAAGACAAGAAGAGTATCTTGCTTGTTCAAATATATGTGGATGACATCATTTTTGGATCCACTAACAAAATGTGTGAAAAATTCTCAAACCTCATGCAAAGCAAATTTGAAATGAGCATGATGGGAGAGCCGACATTTTTCCTTGGACTTCAAAGTGAAGGATGGAACCTTCATAAGTCAAACAAAATATACCGAGAGATTTAATGAAGAAGTTTGGTATGGAAGAGAAGTCTTACGTAAAAATACCAATTTCAAAAATGGACATGGATGCGGATGGCAAGCTTTCAGAGATCAAACAAGATACGAGCACTTATTGGATCGCTTTATCTCACAAAGAAGGCGGACATCACCTTTCTTTGTAGGTGTATGTGCAAGATTTCAATCTGCTCCAAAAGAGAGCCATATGAACTAAAAAAGAATCCGAGATACTTAAAAGGAAGCGAAAGTAGGCTATGGTATCAAAGGAAGGTGGTTTGGACTAATTGGCTATTCAAACTCTCGACTATCTTTGGATGCACGAGTGGGGGAAAAGCACTTCAGCACCTGTCAAATGCTAGGAACAGACTAATTTCTGGTTTAGCAAGAAGCAAAACTCAATAGCCACCTCTGGTGAGGCAGGACATTGTTCCAAGTCATATGGATGAGACAACGTGAGAGACTATGAAGTTGAAGAAAAAGAAATTCCAATCATGTGTGATAACACAAGTGCCATTGCAATCACTCAAAATCGTGTTGCACTCAAGAACAAAACATATAGATGTCGGATATCATTTCATAAGAGATCATGTTGAAAAGAAGGACATTATCTTGGAATACATCTCAACGATAAACAACTAGCCGACATCTTCACAAAACCATTATGTGAGTCAAGATTTGAAGAACTCGAAGCATGAGTTGGGGTTAATTTGGTGGTGACACTCGGACGAATCAAAGAAGAAAATTAGAACGAGAAGAGAAGTTGAAAACAAAAATCAACTCGAAGAAGAAATTTTGTATTAGTCGGTGATATTTGATCAACAAGAGAATGCGAGGAGTAGAGTTAAATCGGCTAAGAGATGAATAACTTATAAGCAAAGTGACAAAAACGCGATCGTTTTAACTTAGCGGGAATGTTTTAAGGAACACGTCGGCATAATGATGATGTGTGACATAAAGCGCACACTGCTTATGATTGGATATAAATCTTTGCCGCATTAAATACGAGCGTGAAATGCTCAATAGCGTTCGTGCGAAATCCAAGCCGTTGATTTCGATCCACATTCAAAATCGCACGCCCTTTCATAAACCATATTTAAACCATTTTCGTCCGTTTCTCTCTCACACTTCTAAAAAGCTGTTCAATCTCTTTCTCTCAAAATGCAAAGGCAAATACTCTCGAAACCCTATCAACCTTCAAATCAAATTTCGAACTTTTCCTTGAAATTATTTCGAGAAATGGCACCAACGTATGACTTTACCAAGTTGGGAAAACAAATCCACACCGATTCGACCGTGGATTTTTGAAGCGAGGGTCCGACGACACCCTGGTGAAGAAAATCGCGGAGAAGTTGGAAACGCGTCCACGGGTGAAACCGTTTCTATATTTGGAATATCCTATGACCTATGTGGAGGAGGTCGCACAATTCTACGTGAATGCCGAGATTCACGATGAAGGAATCAAGTCATCTGTTCGGAAAGCGGTTTATCACCAAGATTTGGTGAATATTGCTCACTACTGCGGAAGGAGCAATTCGATGTAAACTTGGGCCGACGCATGGAAAAGATAGCCAAGTCCGACCTTGCCGACAAAATTATATACACTGACAAACAAGAGAAGCTTTGAAGGAGGATTATCATAAATTGTTGGACATAGTTGCCAAATGTATCGACATCAAATTTGGCGACTTTGACCAACTATAAAAGTGGTTGTGATTTGCAATCATGGAAGAAAAGAAGATAAATGAGTTTATCTACACGACACTCTGTCAAAACGCGTGGGAACAAGTCCTTCAAAGAAGATGGCACATTTGGAGGATCCCAGGATATGGCCTAGTGATTGGCCGGCTACTAGAGGTGAAAGGAACCTCTTAGACATGGGAAGGCTTTCCATGTCAACAAGAGGATGTTGAGCTAACCTCTCGGTGCTCGAAGCGAGCTTATGCCAAGAGAGCGACACAATGAGGGGGAATGACGACCGAAGATCATTGCTTCCTCTCGGCCAAGAAGAAAGCGCCCCTGCGGTAAATTAAGAAGATGCCCTGCGCAAAGAAAGAAAACCAAACATGCTCGCCCCTGCGTGAGAGTCACACCCGCCCCACGGTAGTGTCACCTGCCCTAAAGCGATCGAGAAGGACTCCCAAATACCTTCTCCGATCGTCAAAAGGAGGAAATCGACAAGCTAGACGGCGGCCGGCTCCTCGAAACAAACACAAGCACACCGGCCCCCGCCCAGGAGACTGAGAGACGCCGCCTCGAACGAGAAATTTGGTACAAACCAGGAGACGAAGGAGACTCGTCAAACGGTCGAACAGGAGAAACCGGTGAGTCGATTCTCGGCTAACACAAATACGGAGACTCTTTGGAGAAGTAGAGTCTCGGATGTAATTGATGAAACGATATGGCTTTGAAGGCGTACATTTAGCTCACAATAGTTGGCGGATAGTGATGTAATGATCCTATCTCCACCTTACCCGGACATCCAAAATCGTCTGCGTGAGTGGAGAAAATGGAAGTTGAGCAAGTCGAGAGCAGTTCCAACGGCTGAATTCATGCGCTAAATTTCCTCGATCACCATCGTGCTCCCAAAGACTTGATGAGGACAATGCTTAGACATCCCGCAAATCTACAAGGACGGGGAGAGAGCAAAGCAAGTCAAGAAGCAAGCACGTGAAAAGGCAAGATATCCGCCTATCTCGGCAACGAACACTTCCATCCTCTCTTGATGTTTTCTCCGAAAGTGACGAGGAACAGGAGAATGCCGCCACGGAAGAGTTAAAGCATTGCATGAATCAAGAATCCTTCACGAGCAAAAGACCGATTGGAGAGTCCTCCAAAAACACGTTTGAAATCGATCCAATGGGAGTGGTTCAAACAAATAGCCACCGATGTTCTTCTTACCACTACTCACTCGGAAGAAGGCGATAAGGGCGATGAATGGCGGGCTAGTGGGGATGATCGAGCCAACCCCTATTGAAGGTGTGCTACCACCGCCCCAACTGGTGAACCATCAATTGAAGCAGTGGGAGTCGGAGACGAGTGACCCCACTCCAAGTCACTCGGTGGTGCGCCCGAGGGGAAACTCCCTCCACCGCAGCAGGTCGGAGGATGCCGCAGATGACTCGACAAAAGAAGCAAGGAGGGGAAGAAGAGAAATTACAATCACTAGAAAGACAAGTTGCCATCAACGAAGCTGGGCAGTTTGCTACGAAGGCTAATGACGCGCGATGCGATTAAAGGAGTTAACACTGCGGGCGATGAAAGTGCAATCCATGGGGTTGAGACTCCAATGGATATTGTAAAGACCCGATTCGAAAGGGAGGACCGAGTGCTCGCAGCCAGAGAGACTTTGGAGGAAATGACGCCCACGGGAGGTTGAGACTTCCGGGGGTAAAGAGGTCAAGTAAAGAACATCCCTCCCGCAATCATCGACCCATCCGAGAAGGAAATCGGCGCACTTCATGATTCCCAGGACAACCACGATGTCACTTTTCCGGGATCGGAAGGCGATGAAGAAAATTCGAGTCAACCCCATGACAAATCCAAAAGACTATTGCGGATGTTCAGGCCACGCAAGCAAGTCGACCCCAAGACTACTCGTCAAACTTTTAACTTTGATTATGAGCCACCTCTAGAAATCTCATCATCGTCCGATGACGCGCCTTGATAAGGCCGAGGATAAGTCAATTGAAAAGGAAAAAAAAAATTGAGACCAACGGTTGTTAAGACAAAAGGCTCGGCAAGCGGGTCACTTTTTGTAAAACCACCATTGCTCCGGCTCCTCAAGCTACTTTGGATCGATTCCCAAAAGAACTTCACGCGCACCGCTCATCATCGAACGATCCGATCGGCGGTGATGAATCTTTTGTAGAATCTTTCCCTTTCTCTTTGGAGATACGAACTCCACGAAGAGTCGAAAACGAGCAAGCACGTTATCAGACCAGCTCTGTTTTTCACTCAGGCACCATTGTTCCGGCCGACTTTGATTTCGATTTGTATGGCCATCACCGCAATTGAAAGAATTTACGAGAAGTGTTCAAGGCACTCTTTCTTTGAAGTTGAACGAATGGAAAGGCATCAGGCCTCTTTGGACATGCGCTGGACAACAGAGATGCCAATCTTACGGTGACTTGAGAGAGGCATCACGAGAATAAGGGAATGGTGGCAACAAAGAAGAATCAATGCGTGTGGAACGGTGAGATACTTGTAACCTTATTCAACAAGTGGTGTGGGAGATGAAAATGTTGATGCGAAAACAAAGCCGAGGGAACACATTGAACATATGCATGAAGCCCACACCGCCGAGATCAAGGCTGCTGCGTGAGCGTAATGCAAATGATATACGGCGTTTGGAAGAACACATGACAAGAAAATTCAGCCTTCTCATGGCCGAGATGAAGCGATCTCGGTGAGAATCCAATTACTCGATTCGAATTTTGCGGCAAAGATATACAGACTTGAAGCAAAATTCAACCATCAAGACTTCGACTTCATGCTTGCCAAAGATGTTCCCTGGGGTTCCTCTATCCTTTGATGATGCCAAAAAGGGGAAGAGGAATACCTTAAAGCGACAAAATCTGAAAAGAAATGAAAAAGAAAGGTGACGGATGACAAGGGAAATTGAGAAGGGAAAATCGGTGAGGAAATTTTGAAATCGAAGAAAGGAAAATCTGTTGAGGGGGAAGGATCAAAAGATATGACCTTGATGATTGCACAAACCCCCAACAAGGTCCTGTCACGGTGACATTATAAGCAAACAAACTCCCAGTGACTCGCCACTCCAACACTCTCTTTGTATCTATGGGCCGAGAAGAGAAAAGCAATTGAAGCGGGGATGAAGGAGATGGAAGGAAGAATGGATGCAGGGTGATGAACATCTTGAAAGAACACGGAGGCATTCAGTTGACAGAGACACGTATGCCATTTCGGATGTCGGGGAGACGAGCCAAGATCGGTTGACGAATTCAAAACGCTCGAATCAAGGATATTTTGCAAATATGTCCATGGCTCAAGCTTGGGACCTATCTTGGGAAAAGGGTCTCACATTATGTGAAGAAAGGCGACAGAAATTGGACAACGGCGATCGCTCTATTTGGTCACTCCATTGGGCACTCATTTGGAAAGAAAAAGACAAAGATACGCCCGCAGTAGTAGAGGAAAAGCGGCTGTGGAGGAAGAAGCTTGGGAAGGCCTCGCCAAGAATATTGAATACGTAGATCCGGGAAAGAAAGGAGGGATCTTGGGCCGGGCTTGACCAAGTGGCGAACTTGCAAGTGGCTAAAACCAACGCCGAGTATGCAAAAAGAATAGAAGAAGAAAACAAGAGACAAACTCGGCTATGGCGGGAGAGACAGGAAAGAATAAGAAAAGATGAAGGCTGCAAGAAAAGCATATGAGAAGAAAAAGAAGCAAATTGATGAGAAGAAGAAGAGAAGAAGAGAAGAAGATCTTGATCAAGATGAAAGAAGGAGACAACGGCGAAGGAGATGAAGTGTTCTTTGTCCAACCCCGTGTATTTTATATATAAATACATACAATGTAAGTCGTAAGAATAAAGCTATAAATTTTCTATTTTTTCAAGACAATTACATACTCGATACACCTTGTGCTTGATTGTGTTAAGTACAAGAATGAT
Organism: Rehmannia glutinosa; assembly: GCA_016081115.2. Taxonomy (NCBI): domain Eukaryota; kingdom Viridiplantae; phylum Streptophyta; class Magnoliopsida; order Lamiales; family Orobanchaceae; genus Rehmannia; species Rehmannia glutinosa. The sequence continues at coordinate 48,954,780 of CM071930.1, forward strand.
ATGATCAATAAAAAGATTGATTCTGCGCATACATTCTATGTCAATACACTATCTGTATGTATCTTTGTTATTTGCATCCTTGTATGATTTAAGTTTTGGCATCATCAAAAAGGGGAAATTGTTAGGAATTTTATTGTTTAGATTTTGATGAATGCCATGTAAAACTTAGAATAGAAAGTTGGCACCCCAATTCTTTTGTAAAATATATTGTAACAATTATTACGCCCTAACACATGCAAGAAGACAATGAAGGCTTGAAGGAAAATGTTTGAGAGACACTGAGTCTGACAGAAGAAAATACAGAACTCGATGAAGAAGCGGTGAGATATTGAGTGGAACATTCAAGTCAACTCAAGAGAAGCAAGTCTCAAGTCAAGTGAGAAGAGTCATCCGATGATTGGAAGGCGACTCTAAGTCACCTGGGGAAAGCAATGAAATGCGATCAAGTCGAGATAAGCGAAAAGAACCGTTGCCGAGAAATCAAGAGATTTACTTAAACAAGTAATATCTCCATACCACCTTTCTGAGTGCTCAAGCGTGCAATTGGAATGAACCAATGGGAAGCACTACACCGTGTCGAACTACGAAAAGGTGAAACAACAATTCATACGAGGAAACAAAGAATTCCAAGAAGCGCAAGCCAACGACGCAAAGTGACTTTCAAAAATAAGCTATCTCTTCAACGGGCAAATTTTTGAAAGTTCACTATAAAAAGGCCGAGGAGTTTGTTTGAGAAAATGATGTATGAATGACACACACGTGAAGATATACAAGCTTATCAAAAGCGAAATATTCTCAATCCTCAAGCCTACATCTCAAGTACATCAATCCAACACTTTTTGTGAAGGAAAGAGAACTTCAATTAGTTGAAGAGGAAAAATCGAAACAAGGGTCTACATTCGGGAAGGATTGTAGAAAGGTTCAAGGGTGAACCAAGTCTTAAGTTCTTGGAGGGCTTCGTGATCAAATCCAAAAGTGCTTAAGCAAGTGAGTTTGAGTAGCAAAAAATGCCTGTGAAGAAGCGAGTCGTACGAGAAGCCGGTGAGTGATCAAGGCGTCTCGACCGAGTCCCAAAGGATCAAGTCGGAAATTTGTTGTGATCAAGACTTGTATCGGGTATTACCACTCAGAACCGATCATTACTTAGTGGATTCCTCCGGGAGTTGGAGAAGAGAGGAGTAGAAGAATTACCCCATCTTGAACCTCTATAAAAACTTTCTTGTGTCATTTACATTTCAAACATTTAAATTTCGCACTTTTAATTGCTCATATCTGTTTGATAAATTTGCTATCCATTTGATAATTTATAAGTACTAAATCAAGTTGTAAAAACTTGCTTAATCAAACTTAAGGGTGTTAAGTCTTCCGTGAAAAAACAAAACGTGATTGAGTCAATTTATAGCCAATGAGTTACTCTATTAATTACTGGTTTGAGTTGTTGAGAGATTAACTCTCTTGAGTGACTAAATTGTCCATCAAGGACATGAACGGTGTGTAGAACTCAGAGATTTAAAAGGCCTAAATCGAAAATTTGGTAAGGTTTATTCACCCCCCTTCTAAACCTTACACTTACACCCTTGGGACCTACAAGTGGTATCAAGCGGTTGGTTCATTGAACCCTCCGCAGTTCTTGAACTAGATCTCCAAACTTTTCAAAAGTCCGCTTTAGTACTTAAACTTTCAAAACTCTTTTCTATCATTAAAAGTTATTATCATGGAAGCAAATCTAACACGCATTCCTATGTTCACTATTGAAGAATTTGATGATTGGAAAATTCGTATTTGGGCTCATCTATCGGCATTACATGATGAGATGTGGATAGTGATAGAAGATGGGCCTCTCGCAAATATTAAAGGTGAACACAAATTTTGTATGCGAAGAGTTGCGGTGAAGGAGAAGAAGAAAAGAAAGTCATGGTTGAAAAACCAAGAACCGAGTGGACAAATGATGTGAAAAAAGATACAACCTGGACAATGTAGCCAAGGACATTCTTTACAAAACCTTGGACAAAGCCATGTTCAATAAAGTGAAATCTTGCAAAACCGCTAAGGAAATGGGACAAACCGACATTGATTTGTGAAGGCTCGTGAGCAAATCAAAGAAAACAAACTATCGGTATGTACAAAAATTTGAGAACTTTAAAATGATCTCGGGAGAAAACCTGGATCAACCGGATGCTCGGTTTACGTAAATCACAAATGAGCAGTCTACACTTGGAAAGGAATATACACGAAGAAATGTGTATGAAGATCCTAAAAAGTCTTCCAGTTGAATGGGAAATGAAGGTCATGGCATTGAGACACTCCATGGACCTATCAAAGACATCCAATCATGAGTTATTCTCGGACCTCAAAGCCTACGAGTTTGAGCCGAGAAGGAAAGACCGAGGAAGACAATTTGTACCCAAAAAATTTGCTCTAATCGTCAAAGATGGAAAGAGAGCGAGGTCAAAGAGGCAATTGACCCGGAAGAAATAGCCACGATGGTTAAAAGATTTAACAAGTTCTTTAACAAGAACTACAAGAGAGGAAAGGGTGAATCCTCCGAAGACACTCGGCTCCCTCCAAATCAAGGGATGATAGGCCAACCAAGAGAACAAATCATCAACATGTTGAGTATCAAAGGGTTGACAACTCAAGAATAGAAAGAGCCGATCAAAAATTTGAATATCTATGTTGGAATTGTAGACAACCAGGTCACTATGCCATTGACTTGCTCATATCCATGTAGTCAACAAGACGAGAAAACGAAGAAGAAAGAAAGGTCTTGAGAGAAAGAAGACAAGAGAAGAAAAAGGCAATGATGGGGAGAGAGATCTGCCGAGAGACCCAAGTCAAGAGAGGTGACTCGAGAGAGCGTGAAGCCGACTACTCAAGTGACTCGAAGAAGCCTTGATCCGCTTAATGGCCAAAAACAAGATCAAGAAGATGAGGTACAATCTAACTCAACAAACACTAGTGAAAGTGACGTGACACACACACTTCATCACCCACCGATCTTTATGATTCATTAGGCAAAATGATGAAAGATTTTGAGCACATTAAAACCTCACACACACTATTGAATGAGGAAAACAACCTACTCAAAAGTCAAAACTCAAGTGACTAAGGAGCCGAGCACTCTAAGTTGATGAGAATAAAAGTTTAAAGTGAAAATGCTAAATTAATAGCAGAAATTCTTTTGCTATAGAAAAGAGGGAGAATGACCTCAAAAATGTTATTGCCTCATTCACTAAGGCATCTAAATCATTGGATGATCTTATTATGAGTCAAAGAGAATGTGGAGACAAAAGCTTAGGATTTAATTCCTTTGTGCCATGTCAAACCTCTGAGTAATTTTGGAAAAAGGATCTTCAAGTCATGAAGAGTCCGAAAAATCCAAAACTCTAAATGTTGCACACACTTTCAATCCAAAGCACAATACTAAGCAAACTGGCCTTGGTTACAAAGGAAAAAAAACGACCGAGTTGAGAGTTTGAAAGGGCCGGTGAGAAGAGATTAGGAGTCCTCAAAGACTCAAAAAGAAAAATACTGTAAAGAAGAAGGAGAGCTACCAAAAATTTAAAACTCATAAAAGAAATACATATGATGGAAATGGTAGAAAATATCCAAGCCAAGCCGATTGGAACAATGTAAACTATCAGATGGCAAAGGCCTAGAACTCAAGCAAAGGCCATTCCAAAAGCACAAGAGCTTTCATCAAAGCACACATATGCACCTAGGCACTACACTCAAAAACACCACAATTACCCAAGAAAGGCAATTGCTAAAACACATATATTGCATACGAGACAAAAAGAGACAGTTTGTATGAACCTAGAATCCCCAAGCAATTTGCCAGGATTAATTATGATTATGGCATCGATAGATGGCAACCTCTTAGAGTCAAATCATGTGGCTATAAGTTGGTTGGATCATCTTATAATTCTTTGACAAGAATGGGTACCTAAAACCTAATTTCCTTGTTTGCGGGTTCAAGGAACAATGAGTGCCAAGGAACCTGGTACATGGATAGTGGTCATTCGGACATATGACAGAAATAAGAGAAATGTCAAAATTCAAGGAAGTCAAAGGAGCAAAAGTCATATTTGGAGGAAATGAAGCTCCTGGTGAAATAAGAGGCATTGGATCCATCAAAAGGAATGGTTTAGAAATCACGGATGTTGCATATGTTGAAGGACTAAACTTCAATTTACTAAGCATCATCAACTCGTGACAAGGGCTACAATGTTGGATTCAACATGGGAATATGCCAAATCAAGGATATTGAATCAAATGAAGTTGTTTTGCAAGGAAATAGAGAAGAATATGTATGTAGTGGATTGGTCAACCGCAACACCCAAAGACTTTGTCTACTAGCAAAAGCACAAATTGAATCAAGTTAGGTTGGGCACAAAAAGTTGAGTCACCTGAATTTCAAAACAATTAACAAGCTAGCAAGAAGTCACGGTAGAAGGACTTCGAGTATACAAGAAGGAGAGTATATGTGATTGTCGTCGGAAGGAAAACAAATCAAGTCGTCTTTCAAAGAACGGTCTAACGTTAGATGGATCCAACCTAATGGATCTACCCGACGCACGGACCCATCAACCCAGTGGAATATTAATATTTTTTAGAGGACCTACTAATAACTTTTCAGTGGGACTACTAATACTTTTACCGAAAACCTTTAGGAAAAAACTATTAAGGAAACTATTAAGGCGGCGATTGGATATGAAATGGATTCCATTTTTGTTCCGCTGGAGAATTTTTTTTTACCAACACATACGATTGTTTATGAAAATTTTCAGAAAATATACTATTCTCTCACTTTCATTTTTTCTAATTTTTTCTATCATCAATCACATCTACACATTTTTTCACAAAAAAACTAATCATTATTACACATTCTCCCACAAACTTCACTATTCACTCACTCACACATTTCTAACTACCAATCATATTCAATCATTATTTTACTATTTTTAAATCAAATAACTTTCATCATTACTTTTTCATCTCACATCCAATCACACTCTCAAAATACATCTTTTTTCTTCTAAATTTATTTTTTACCACTATTCTCTAGCAAAATGAAAATTTTCAAAATGAAAGTATATCCAATCACGCTTTAATACGTTTCATGGGGAGTACTAATACTTTTGACAAAAAGAACTAATACTTTGTAGGGTTATTAAATATTTTTAAGTGAACTACGTAATAATACTTTTCAGATGGACTACTAATACTTTTCAGATGAAAACCTAATATTTTTCAGCACTCTCGTGATATTATATCACTGTCTAATATTATAAAAACTAATAGTACTTTCAATTGAACTACATATTAATACTTTTCTGAGGGACTGTTAATACTTTTCAGATGGACTAATAATTCCGTCACTACTAATAAAATAAAAACATCACCGGTCGATTTTTGGGATCCTTCTAACGGATTTTGGCCCGATAGATAGTCTGACATGATTTTTTGTCTAGTAAGTATGGTTGGGTATTCGAAAGTGTAAGAGATTGGTATTCGAAAGTGTAAGAGAGAAAGAAAAAAAATGAGTAATTTTGGAGAGAAGGTGAGATTTTTCACTGAATTAAAGATGAAAATTTGGAAAAAATTGACACGCAATCCCAACCTAACCTTTTCTCCTCTTCTCACCTAGACTTCATGGAATAAAAAGTTTTAACTCTGATTTCAAAGAGATTTTTGGTAAGAATTGAGATGAGTAATTTGATACTGGAATCATCAGAGTTCTTTCTAACTTGACTTTCATTTGTATCAGTTTTCTCATTCCCTGTCTTTTTCCTCTCTTTCTTCCCTCATCGTTCATGGGATGTGATTTTCAATGTTTTTAATCTTCATTTATGAATAAGTTGTCTACAATTTGTGGTTTTTGTTTGTCTCCAATAAGTGGTTTTTGTTTCAGCATGTAGGCTTTTGTTCAGACGATTCAGATGAATCATTATACAATGATTTGTGATAGAAGCAAAACCAATTTTATTCGTTGAGATTTTTTAATTCCAAAGAGGGGTCGGTTTGGGTTCCGGTTCGGTTCCTCAGCTTTTGGAACCAGCCGATTCGATTCGATTTGGAACACGGTTCCTCAACGATTCTGGTTCCGGTTAAAACTGGAACCATTTGTTTATCTTTTGATAATTTTTGATTTTTTTTTAAATTGTTTATCAATTTTGATTACAAAAAAAAAACCTGAAAAGAAAGAAAAAAATTTGTACTTAATATTCAATTGAGTTTTGTATTTAATATTAATAATAATATTAAACTGTCTATATACACTATTAGAGCATAAGGGATCAAAGCTCATGTAGTTTGCTTATGACATTTGGTTAATTCGTGTCTCATGTGGTTACGAATATAAAACATCATAATAAATATATACCATTTTTATAGCATATTTTTCCAAATAAAAATAAAAAAATATTAGTTTTAACCTTGAAACTGCCGGTTCCACCACGGTTCCACAGACAGTTCTAGCCGACGGTTCCACAGTTTTTGAGACCAAGGAACTGAATTTGGAACCGGTCTGCACTATTTTGGTTCCGGTCTGGAACCCGATTTTGGTTCCATTTTAGTTAGATTGTCTAGGTTTAAAAATTTATTTTACACCTGTATAAGCTTATGATCCATAGCCTTGCAACTGTTTCTTAGTTGATGTTGTAATTTGCAAGTTTCTTCTAATAAACGAAGTTCATTTTGATGCTAAAAATAATATATTTGTACTTTCGAAACAAACGTTTTGATATACATATTATATGTATCATGTTTAATATTTGATAAACAATGCGTTACCAATTAGTTATATATATATATATATATATATAGGGGATGGTTCAAATGGGACACCCCCCTTATATGAGATGGTGGGGATTCATCCAAACCGTTGATATTTTCCAATTGAGAGTCCAGATTTAATGACCGAAAATTAGATTAATAATCAATAATTAAAATTACTAGGGGTATAATAGACTATTTAAATCTTAAGATTGTAACTCTAAAATCCCGGTTCTAAAATTTTGGGGGATGATATGCACAAATCGTGCAACAAAAATCGTGTATATGTAGTTAAATCACTATTTTTTTGTATATTTAGTTCAAAATCCCGTATCTTTATTTTAATATTATGTATAATTTAAAATGTTTAATCGTATACATATCAAATTTTATTAAGTGTATATTTAGTTCAAGAATACCGCGTATTTACTTTAATAGTACTATATAATTTAAATATTTTCTTCGTATGTATATCAAATTTAACTACAGTGTATGTTTAGTTCAAAAATATTGTGGCTTTACTCTAATAGTACTGTGTAATTTAAAATGGCTTACTCTATGCACGCCAAATTTAATAGAATTAAATAACCAACCACCAAGTCAAACGTTCCTAAATTATAGGAAGTGATAACTACAAAATAATGGCAACAAAATCTTACTAAATTAAACCCAATAGAACCCAAAAAAATGGCGGATAATACCGAAAATTTCGAACCCATGTAGTCAACGTTTCCTAAATTGTAGGATGCAATTCAATACACAGTGAAATAAATATATATTACAGTGAAATTTTGATTTTTATACAGTGAACATGCCCTAACCGCACAGTAATATTAAAGTGAATAAGCAGTATTATTTGGAAGGATTAAACACGTTCTTATCGACTTAGTATGTATATTGTATATCATCTTAAATTATTTGGAAGGATTAAACACGTTCTTATTTTTTTATATAAAATAAATTCACTTCAATACACAGTGAAATAAATATATAGTACAGTGAAATTTCGACATTTATACAATACAACGCTCTTAACCACGGAGTAATGTTAAAGTGAATAAACAATATTATTTGGAATATTATACACGCAGTAAAACTGCACTAATTATACGACATTCTATTACTAATTACACAGTAAAACTGCACTAATTATACATCATTGTAATAATATGCACGCAGTAAAACTGCACTAATTATACAACATTCTAATACTATATACGCAGTAAAACTGCACTAATTATACAACATTCACAAATTCTTAACAACACGATCGCCCTTCTCATTTTCTTAGATCGAGCATTTGCTTCCCCCCACTACTCGTATTCACCAATATTAAGTCCTTTTTTTTTTTGTCCTCTAGCCATCTTCACAAATTAGCAAATCGCAATTAAGAAGACAAAGAAAATATCATCATAATACAGTAAAATTATTCTAACACTACACAAACATTTGATGACAAATACATTAAAATGTATTATACAACTACAATTGAAGTTAAACTATGTTGAAGACATACAAAAAAATGTACTACAGTAAAACATCAAAATTGTATTAAATAACCACTAAAACTCAACTAAGAATACAGTAGAATAACATCCAGAAAAGTCGAAGTTGAAAATACAAACCCAACCATGAAATTACTAGAAATCGAAATCTCCAGAAAAATCAAAGATAACTAAACTCTATAACAATAAATCCCCAACAATTAAAAGATAAAAACCCTAGAAACTACACAAACTACTTCTAAAAATTTCAAGATTTGGGTAAAAATTACATACCAAGAAATTAAACAAAATGTGCGGAACTTAAATGCCCGCCATGATAACCCACCGCCCGGTGTTACACCATCGCCATCGTCTTAATTGCCCAGGTCCAAAAATTAATAAAAAAATAAAATTCGAGCAAGGCAATATCGGACCGTCGCGAAGTCGAACGATGGAGGAGAAGATGGTACGATGGCGGATTTGTTATTTTGCAGGCCTGCGTCACCGTCATCTTCAACGTCGTGATGGTCTTCTTCATGGCGGGTCTCGCAGTGGAGGATGGCGGTGGCTCCGACGATTTTGGTGCAACGGACGGTGGTGTCTGTGCGTAATATGCAGCGGCGAGAAGATGGAGTGTTTGAAGGTGAGAAAAAATGGTGAGAAAAATGTTTGAAGGAGGAGAAGTAACGTTTGTGATTTTTTGGGTTTGATTTGGTAAGATTTGAAGCCCCTTAAACTCGGGAACCGAAAAAGAAAAATTAAAACTTACCTTCTACACTCAAATAAAAAGACAGATTTGCCCCTAATTAAACATCCGAAAATAATATAAATTACCTATTTGCCCCCCCCAAAAATCCTGCATTAACTACTTGCCTAAAATAAAGGGATTAATCTGAGCCATACAAAATATCAATCAAATGGCTTGGATAAATCCCCACCGTCTCAAATAAGGGGGGTGTCCCATTTGAACCAATATCTCTCTCTCTCTCTCTCTCTCTATATATATATATATATATATATATATATATATATATATATATATATATATATATAGGGGTGGGTTCTTGTGAGACCATTTATTGGGGTAAGACCGTGAGACCTAATCTGAACCGTTATAATTAATCATTGGATGGATAAGATTGAAACATTAGATATTGTTGCATTATTTAGCATCATTTTCGGATGGGGGCATTTAGGAGAAATCACAAAAAAACGTCCAACTAGAAAATAGGAGTTACCATATCTATTTCCTTTAATTTAGGGATGCAGTCAATTATAATAACATCCAAAATCCTCTAATCTCTAGCAAAAAAAAAAAAATGCCATATCTGTTTCCTTTAATTTAGGGATGCAATCATTATCGGATGGGGGCATTCAATGTATATTTAGTATAAGTATGACGCATGTATAGATTGTAAAAAAGGTATTAAGTTTTTTTTGTTGCACCTTAAATGCAATAATTATGTATTTTTTTCTTGGAATTTACATGCATAGATATATAAAAAATGATGTATAATTAGATTTTTTATCTTGATTTAACGTTTAAAACTGGTTTTATGCATCCTTGCCCTGTGTTAAGAATTTAATTATATGTTAACACGTCCTATGTATATTTAGTCTAATAATGAGCATATATAGGTTTTAAAAAAATATTGATTATTTTTTGCTGCACCTTAAATGCAAAACTTAATAGGTTTTTCCTTACAATTTACATGCGTAGTTAGATAAATTATAATGTATATTTCGCCTCATTTCTTGATTTAACGTTAAAAACTGATTTTATGCATCCTTCAAAAAGTGTTGGAAGATTAATTATAGATTATGAAAAAAGATTAATCGTTCTTTGCACGTCGAATGCATATTTAGTAAAAGTATAATGCATATATATGTTATGAAAAAAATATTAATCGTTCTTTGCAACACATTAAATGGAATAGTTATATGTTTTTCTTCCTTGCAATTTACATGCATAGTTAGATACTTATGATGTATATTTAGCATACGTTCTTTGCTTTAAAAGTTAAAACCGGTTTTGTGCAACGTCGAACAGTTTTGAAAAATTAATTGTTATAATTTTATAATGATTGTATCAAATTTAAGTATGCTAAATCATTCCCAAAAAAAATCTCGATGTTCAAGATGCATGCAAATCTCGTTTTGGGCGATAATAAAGGTCAAATCTATCCACAATTAACACAACAGGCGTCCTTATGTGTAATTACATATATATCATTTTGATAGTTTTTACACATTAAATATACATTAAAAATTGAATTAATCTACACCATTCAAAAAATGTAATGGATGTATCAGATTAGGTCTCATGGTCTCACCCCAGGATATTGGTCTCATTTGAACCAAATCCTATATATATATATATATATATATATATATATAATATGGATCCAATGGGTTCTTCCATTTGGAGTGAGTCCATAGGACCCAATCCTAACCATAGATTAACATTTTTGGGTGGTCTAGATTTTTTGGGGGGTCTTATATTTATTTTTTTATTTCAACAACTAAGAAAGATAGAGTGGTCATTTTACAATAGAAACCATTATTGAGATTTGATGAGATCTAAATCACGTTCAATTTCCTTCCCCCTTTCACGCGATACGTGCTTTCAGTTTTTGAGTAACCCATATCCCTCATATTTACGTTTTTTCTCCAGCGTATTATGTTGTTAACTGTTTATGTAATATAATCATATTGCATGTGTAGTATAACAATATTGCATGTGTAATTTAATCATATTTGTGCTGCATATGTAGTGTATATTTATTACTTATGTAGTATAGAGTTGTTGCTTATTACTTGCTTATGTAGTTAATGTATTTGTGTTGCATATGTAGTGTATATTCGTTGCTTATGTAGTATGGATTTGTTGCTTATGACTTGCTTATGTAGTTAATGTATCTGTGGTTCATACGTAGTGTATATTTGTTGCTTATGTAGTATACGTTTGTTGCTTATGTAGTATGGGTTTGTTGCTTATGACTTGCTTATGTAGTTAATGTATCCGTGCTGCATACATTGTGTATATTCGTTGCTTATGTAGTATAGGCCTATTGCTTATGTAGTATGAGTTTGTTGCTATGACTTGCTTATATAGTTAATGTATCCGTGCTGCATACGTAGTGTATATCCGTTGCTCATGTAGTATATGCTTGCTGCTTATGTAGTATGAGTTTGTTGCTTATGACTTGCTTATGTAGTTAATGGTATTTAAAAGTACCATGACACATCTATACAAGCAATAAATTACATCTTCATAAGCAACCTTCAAACTGTAGCCGAGCTCTAGCAACTATGGCGAATTGTCTGCAACTTTTTTCACACAGTAGTGCATTGCAGAAGAAAGATTTCTCACAGTAGTGCATTGAAAAAGGAGGAGGATTGTTCACATTGACTTTGCTAAGAGATTTAGAAGGATTGTGTGATCTCAGAATGAGCTGAATCCCATTAATATTGGGCTATGTTGGAGGATGACTAATTTACCCGTTTGTTTAATTAACAACTTGTAATATGCAATTTAAACTCGTAAATTGCAGCCCTTGAAAAACATAGATATGTGACTATGATTGGTCCTTATGGACTCACCCTATGAGGTGATCTCATATAACCCTTCAATATATATATATATATATATATATATATATATATATATATATTGGAACATGAAATTATATCTAAATTAATGTTGTTTTGTAAAAACATGAATTATGAATAATTACTATTTTTCTTGAATTTATTTCATATTTATGATTTAAACAATATAATGACATATATATAAAATAAGTTTTGCATAATGTACAAATAAGTACAAGCATGACATAGAAAATAAAAAATGTAAACTAGATATTTCTCTAGAATATGTTCTCTCTCCCCTCTCCATCCCTGCCCTCCTTCGTCCGGCCTTCTAGAAGATTTTCCAATCGACGTTCAACCATGGTGATGTCCTCCTTCCATGGCTTGACCTCCAATTTCGATCCTCATCTTCCGAAATCACAATCTCACGTTAAATATTCCTCGTGTTTTGAACTACAGCCGTTAAGAGTTATGGAACCCTTGCCCGGAATTGAATTTCATGGTGTTGGACCTCTAGCGCTACTCGGATTGACGACTGTCCCCACAAACCAACACGAGTCTTTTCTAGCGCGCTTTGTCCTCACTCACGCGCACCCTGGAAAACTTCCCAGGGGGTCACCCATCCCATGTCTACTCTAGGTCAAACACGCTTATCCTCAGAGTTTCTATGTAATGGGCACCAAAAAAGAAGATGCATCTGTTGGTATAGGTAGTCCAAATCATATCCTTTAAGCGATCCTTTAATCAGGGCAATCCAGCGCTCACGAGTTCGAATCGCGGGCCGCGCCCGCGCCTCTTTTAAAGCCCATTGCGGGCGGAGGATCTTTGGACCAAATCCCAACAATCCCCCTCCCAAAGACTGCCAAAGATCTCGCTCGGTGCTTGGCAACCTCCACGCCCCGCCAAACTTCCTCGATTCTAACGCCAACTTCTTGGGATTCAGCGTCGCGTCACGTCGCCTCTCGATTCCGGCCACCCAAAGAACCTACACCTTGATTCCAATATTTACCTCGCTCCGCCATCGGCAACCTACTCTTGATTGGTCCACCCAAAACCTACACTTGATTCGTCTATTTTATCTAAGTTCGGCCACACGGCAACCTACCCTTGATTCGGTCCACCCAACAACCTAGACCTTCGATTCGATCCGTTTTACCTTAGTTACGCCACCGGCAACCTGCCCTTCGTCGGTCCGTTTACCTCCATTGCGCCCAAAGATCTCGTTCCACCGCTCCGGCAACCTCCCTCGCGCAGCGTCTTCCAAGGGAATTCGAACTCGTGACCGCTCCGATACCAGTTGTTGGACCTCTAGCGCTACTCGGATTGACGATCGTCCCCACAAACCAACACGAGTCTTTTCTAGCGCTTTGTCTTCACTCACGCGCACTCGGAAAACTTCCCAGGGGTCACCCATCCCATGTCTACTCTAGGTCAAGCACGCTTAACCTTAGAGTTTCTATGTAATGGGCACCAGAAAAGAAGATGCATCTGTTGGTATAGGTAGTCCAAATCATATCCTTTAAGCGATCCTTTAACTGTGCAATCCAGCGCTCACGAGTTCGAATCGCGGGCCGCGCCTCGCGCCTCTTTTAAAGCCCATTGCAGGCAGGATGCTGGACCAAATCCCAACACATGGAGATATTCCGACAAGTTTTCTACGTCAATCGCAAGCCGAGGTTTCAGGGCAACCATTGATTTCTCCCTCGCAAAATTTGTTTGTGGATTCTAATAGGGTTTCACAAAATCGTGGTACTCTTACCAACAATCATGCAGCGGTGCATGATAGCAACGCCGTTCTTGGCTTACCGTCGAGGGCTCATCTTCATGCAGGGCATTCTCTTCCATCCAACTTCACTCCATCTGCAGGTGCGACTGGTAGGGAGGACGTGGTTGGCATCTCCCAAGCTAACGACCACATGCTCCCCAAACATATGGTCCCCAAGTTGGTTGCAACCTCCTCCATGGCCGCTGTAGTTGGTTTCCTTCAGGTGATCCCCTACATGGCGTGTGCAGGTTCTAGTGGATCTTCCAGGGGCTTTCCAGGGGTGGTCCCCTCAACTTTTGGCCACGAACTCTAACATTAACCCAATTTTGGCCAAGTCTTTTGCAAATGTGGTTTCTCGTAATTGTTCAAGTATGGATTCATTTAGTTCTCCGATTCCAAGTAACCCTAAATCTTTCTCCAATGTGATTAATGGTGATTCGAGTTCTATCCCTGAACCCCTTAAAAAGGGTGATTACTATTATGTCACTATTGATGAAAATCTTTATCGACAACGTATTTCAAAATTTGCTTATTTTTTGATTGGATGTGTTGTTCTGGGTAGAGGTAATAAATCATGGGATATTATTCTGCTTCATAAATGACTTTCGGATTTATGGGTTGTGAAAAATGATTGGAAATTAATCCCCTTGGGCAATGGTTACTTTTGTGTTAAATTTAATAATGCCCAGGAACGATCCCAGGCTCAAGATCGTGTGTTTTGGCCTATTAATCCGGGTTCCATGAGATTGTCTCCTTGGGTGAATCCTTACAAAGTCAATCTTCCGTAGCCAGTGTTTGGGTTAGAATCATTGAGCTCAACATCCAATATTGGGATCCTAATTTTATTATGGGGATTGCCAAAGCCATTGGGACCTCGGTTCAAATTGATCACAGGTCCCTAGATGGTTCTTTGGGTCATTTTGTGCGTGTGTTGGTGGATGTCAACTTGCGAAACTATTGTAGAACCATATTATGTTAGAATGGATGGGTCATAGCTCTTTTGTATCCGTCAGTTATGAACAATTACCTGAGTTCTGTCCTAGTTGTATCATGGATCGTTCTGCCACCTCTTACCGACATCTGGATAAAATATGTGGAACCAACTGGATCGGTTGGACTATTACTTCCCAAAGGGCTCGTTCTGGGTTTCGTAAAGTTTATCGCCCTGTTCATAAGTCTCAGGATAAGGTAAGGTCATTGTTAACTCAAAGGATGATGTGGCCTCTTCTGGTGGGGTGGTTTCTTCTTCACTACCTCTGGTTCTGGTATCCGATGTTCCTGCCACTAACCCTCCTGAGGTGTCTTTGGGTAATTTTTTTTCGCCTTTAGTCAAGATAATGAACCTATTGTTGCTTCTGATATCTCTGACAGGACTTCGCATTCGGATCCCATTACCCAGATTTTGGATGTGTCGTCTTTACCCTCTTATTCAACTATACGTCAATAGCCTCACACTGTTCAGTATCAATTGGAAAAACCCATTAGACATCTTTGTAAGGCTATTCGTGATAGAACTCTGAATTCGGCTAGAGAATGCCTTCACAAGTATATTGTGCATGGTCCCACACCTCCTATCCATAAATTGTTTATCCTCAGAGATTCGGATGGCCCTAAGGCTCTTAACATCACTGCTAGCAAGAGACGGGCTGATTATGTTGAGGAGGATCACCAGTCTGATTCCAGGGTTGTGCCGCCCCCAGATTCCCTAGATCTGGGTTGGGTGTCAACCCTTTCTGATGGCTCTATATCCGTGTCCCTGACACGGTCCCTATCTCTAGCTGTTTCGCAATGAATTGTCTCTTCTGGAATATCCAGGGGACTGGGAATGTTGTTTCTCGCAATGTTCTTAGGGATTTATGTCAGCATCATAAACCTTCTTTGGTTGCTATTTCCGAGCCTAAAGTGGAGTTTCAAAGTGTTTCCGATTCATTCTGGGCGAGTTTAGGTGTTCAGTTTGTTGTGCAGAATTTCCGGGCTAATGGTAAATCTGATATTTGGGTTTTTCAGCGTGAGGATATCACTGTTTTGCAGTATTCTTTTGTTTCTGATCAATGTGTGGTTCTCCGGATTCAGTATGCCAGCGTTGTTTTTCATGTGGGTTTCGTTCATGCTCTGTGTAATCATGTGGATTGTAGACACCTTTGGAATGATATTGTTAGATTGGGTTTTGATGATCTTTTGTTACTGGGTGATTTTAATGCCATTCTTGGCAATCATGAGCAATGGTCGCAGTGTGGTGTCGTAGGCTTCTTGTCAGGATTTTAGGAATTTTATTGATAATGAGAGGTTGATGGTTATTTCTACTATGGGGAATGTTTTTACTTTGTGTTCCCCTCGCCCTCATAACACTATCACCCAAGCGCATTTGGATCGCGCGCTAGCTAGTCTGCGACTCTTTTCCTTATAGCCAGGGTCGACACTTTTTTTCTTCCTCGGATTTGTTCAGACCACCACTCTCTCTTGATTTCGTGTTCTACTGGTTCCCATCGTGGGCTTTCCACTTTCAGATTTCAGTGTATGTGGATTAAACATCAGGGTTTCTTGGCAGTTATTTCCTCTTCTTGGAATTCTTCGTACGCGAGCACCAACCCTCTGGTTCATTTGATAATTAAACTTAAGTGGTTGAGGATGGTGCTCTGTAGTTGGAACCGGGACACTTTAGGGCATGTAAATTGTGCGGTTGATGCAAATTTGGAGAGAGTGCATCAAATCCAGTCTGAGAATTGAGAATATTGGTTATAGTGACATTCGTAAAGAGCAGAAAGTTTAAGCTTAGATTTCTCTTACTCAGACTCTATTGATGCAGTCAGAATTTCTTCGCTAGAAGTCCCGTGCTTATTGGCTTGTCGATGGGGATAGAAATACTTCATTTTTCCATCGCTGTTGTCAAGTCAGGTCAGCTCAGGCTTGGATTCATGGTTTGTTGATCGATGGGACCTTATCTATGGACCCTGCTGTCATGCGGAGCCATATTGTATCTTTCTTTGAGTGCTTATTCACGGCCCCTCCTGGTCCCATGTTTGATTTTTCTCCGATTGATCAGGTTAGTAGTCCAGTGGTTTCAGATGCCGATAATTTTTGTCTCACCTCATTGCTATCCGATTGGAAAAAAAGGGGTATAATGTTTGATCTTGGATTGGACAGTTCTCCGGGTCCAGATAGTTTTAATGGGGTTTTCTATCAACGTTGTTGGGATCTCATTGACGTAGATGTCACTGCTGTTGTTTGACATTTCGTTGCTACTGGGGGTTTGTCATATAGTTTGAATTCTAGTTGGTTCTTATTCTATAGGTCCCAAGAGGTGATGAGTAAGGTTTAGAAGGGGGGAGGAGTTGAATAAACCTTACCAATTTTTGGATTTAGTCCTTTTAAAATATTTTCATAGTTTTACACAAATCAACTTAGTCCTTGAGGGACAACTAGGTTGGCTTACTCAATAAAGTTACTTACTCAACAAACTCGACTGATCTATTGATAGTATAACTTAGCTACTGTCAGCTAACACTCAGAATAACAGTTGATTTGGTTATTGTTCAGTGGAAGACTTTTCACCCTTGTGATTTTAAACTTATTTTGCAACACTTGTTTTAGCAATTGTTATTATCAGTTAAGTTCAACAATTATAACTTAGCAACAGATATAAAGTAAGTGCAAGAATTAAGTGTGCTGTAAGTAAATAAGACACAAGCAATTCTTATAGTGGTTCGAGGATGGGGTAATTCTGCTAATCCACTCTTCTCCGACTCCTGGAGGAATTAACTAAGTAACAAGATCTTGGTAACAAAGCGGTCAACAGTCCGAGTCAGCTTCGATCACACAACCAACTGCTCCTGGGACTCAGCTTCTTCACAAAACAACTGTCTTGCTACTTCAGCTCATTCAAACTCTTGGATTTGATCACACAGCCCTCCAACGAGTCTAAAGCCTCTGGTTCGAACTTGAACCTTACTACTTCTCCTTCAACCTTGGAGAGTAGACACCTTTGTTCTTTAAACAGAATTTCCTCTTCAACTAGTGAAGCAATCTTTCCTTCACAGAATGTGTTGGATTGAGTTCCTTCGAATTTTGGCTTGAGAATATCTTTGAAAGCTTGAGAGAATTCAGGTTATTGCTTGATTTCTTGTATGCTTATAATGAACTCGGTAACCTTCTCTCACTTGCTTTCTCAACATTTTATAGTGTAGATTTGAAATTATGTCCATTGAAGATATAGATACACATTCAAATCACACTCGTAGGTTGTTGGCTTGTCTTGTCTTGCAACATTAATGTGGATCGTACCATGATTTTAATGCTCTTCATCTCTGCAGGTTTTCAGGTACATCTCATTGGTTCCTTGCCTTTTGCACTCTTTCAGCAAAACAACTTTATTGCTGGCAGCCTGACACAGGCCTATTACCAGCAAAACGTTGACTTGTGTTGACAACATATCTCTTTCAGCTTTCTTCAAGTCTTGTCTGCTGCATACCCCTTTCACATTCGATTCCAATCATTTTGGAATGACATAGCTGTTAGTCAGCTGACTGAGACAACTTTTCTGTCACTTGATAGATCATTTACTTGGCTTTACACAACTGACACACAGCTGGGTCTCCTCTTCGATCTTCAGTCGATTCCTGTAATCTTCAACTTAGCTGACTCCAACTCAGCTTATTCAACCCTATCTATTACAAGTTGAATTACATAGAAAATGGGGTGTCAACTTCCTAATCTAAGTTTTATATGGTATCATCAAAATCTAAACATAAATTTTCCTAACAATTTCCCCCTTTTTGTTGATGCCAAAACTTAAACAAATATAGCAAATTAAATAGTGCTGTAACAAAGATTGTATGTGTAGAATATGCCAATTTTATTTGAACATATCATTCTTGTACTTTACAAACGCACTTTACAAAGCTTTTACAAAGTATAACCTAAACACTGTATCAAAGCTATGCATGTCTATACAAATGTATCAGAGCTTATGACGATTTCGTACAAATGTATCATAGCCTAAACTCAAAATTTATAACAGGTACTAGAGCTTTAAGACTTTACAGAATACTTACAAATTTTTGTATTTTTACAGCTAAGTAAAAAAAACTGAAGGGGTTTCAGCCGTCTTCAATGCCTCAGCTGCTTCCCTCTTCTCTCTTCATCCTCAGCTCTCCTCCGGTCTTCCTCAGCTCTTCTCCTCTTACTGTCTTCTTCTCCTCTATTCTTTTTCTCATAGGCTCGTTTAGCAGCAGGGTCCTTCCTTCTTTGCCTCTCTTCCCATTCGCGAGTGAGCCTTTCATTTTCAGCTTCTTGTCTCCTCCTTGCCTCTTCATTCTTTCTCTCAACTTCTATGTTAGAAAGAGTATCATACCCAGCCCAATAGTTGATTTCCTTCTTCTGTGGATAAACATATCTAACATCTGTTGGTCTTGGCTGTGGTGGAGTACCTCTGCCTCTTCCACCACTTCCAAACCTTCCCCTTCCTTGCTGCGACTCAGCTCCTCCTCTAGGAATGTACTGTACAGGTGATTTGCCAGTCGGATGACTGCTTGAACTCTGCTGCCTATCAGCTGATTTGCATAAGTCGAGTCCTTTCTCTCAGTACAAGTCCCACGCCTGGAGTAGAGTCATGTTCTTGAAATATCCTTCAGCAGCTAGAGTCTGAAACTCCTCTAGGGATCTCAGCTCAGATCCTGCATGAGGCATTGTAAACTCTCGAGGGGGTCTTACAGCTGGGGAGTCTTTCAACAGTACAGCTGGGGGGCCTTCATACCTTGCTTTTATATGTTTAATCCTTCCAGAATGCTTCTCAGCTACCTTCTCTAATTCAGCTTCAATGGCTTGTCTTGACTTTTTGTATGCCAAATCAGCTTTCTCTTCTAAGGACAGTTCTTTAGGTAGTTGGCTTAGAATTGAGGTTGTCACTTCACCTTGCTGAGGGGTCTTAGCAAGCATGATTTTCAAGGGTGGCTTCTTCACATCACTGTCATCCCCCTTGCTTGCTTCCCCCTTACTTCCATCCAAATCACCCCTCTAATGCTGCTTACTTTCATTTCCTCCCCTTTTTGGCATCATCATCACCAAGGGGTAGAGCCAATTGAGGGAATACTCCACTAAGGAGTAGATCAATATTGTTGTTAGTCATGTCTTGCTTGTCGTGAGTTTTGGAGTATGCTTCTTGGAATTCGGATCTTTGAGCCATCGTCTCGGCTTCCATCAACTTTATCTCAGTTTGGAGCACCTTTATTTCTTGCTGCATATTGGTCTCCATCTTTTGAAGTTCTGACTTATGTTGAGCTTTGAGCAACTCCATGTCACTCTCGTGAGATTTATCCATCCTAAACATGAGGTCTCTCTGACGCTGCTGGAATTTGGCGTCGTCTCAGCTCCAGATCACCATTTTTGCAAATAAAGACGTAAACTATGTGACCTGCTCACGCCTCAGTGCCTTAGTATGCCCAATCCATTCTCTGAGTCTCAAAACTGCTCCTTGGATATCTCCTGTGATGTTTGCATCGCGGTTGTCAAGTCGTTGGTCGAGTGTTGCGAATCCATGCTCCATGTTTTCTATTTCTGCACAGATGGCCTTGAAGGCTTTGCGATAGTCAGCTGCATCAGTGGATTGCTCTTCAGGTCACACATCATCAAAATCGAACTTAATCGGCACCATAGTTGTATCATCAAGAGTTCCAAGTTCTTCAGCTGGGACTTGGACGGTGTATTTAACACTTTCCGCATTTGACTCTGCTTCCAAGGGTACATGTTCCTCGAAAGGAAAATAGTCAACAAAAAGATCCTCAGGAAAAATGGGAATTTCCATGTCCTCGACCTGTGGAGCCTTTCCCTTTTCCTACAAAATTTCTTCAGCTCTTTGCGCCTCAATTGCCTCGGCGTCATCGGCATCTTGTGTTGTGTTAGCTCTTTGGCCGATCGATCCTCGCCTATCTTAACAGTTTCCTCGGCATCAGTAGTATCTTTCTTTTGAGTTGTCTTGTCCTCGACTGGCTCATCAGCGTCATTGGAAGGTGATGGCACCATGGGAGTTGGGCCATCAACCATTGTAAAATTTACAGGAGCAGCCTTTTCACTGGCTTGCCTCCTCTTTGCCATTGCCTCCTTAGTAGCTTTGTCCTCGGATGATTTTCAATTAGACTGGACTCAGCTTCGTCATTAGTTCCCAAGAGCTCAACATCAACGTTCTCTTGGGAGTCATGAAGAGCACTGATTTCCTCTTCTTCAATATTTTCTTCCTGAGGGGCTGGCACTTCTTCAACAAACTTTTTACCTAGGGAAGTCTCAACCTCCTCCAGGCCTTCATTACCCTCAGCAGTCTCAACCGCTAATGGGCCTTCAGCATTTGCTTTTGCAGTCTCAACTGCAGCAGGGTCTTCGACAAAAATCCCTTCAGTAGACGGAGCTACTTTGGGGTCTTCGGTGGCATCCTTCGGAGTATCAACACTTTGGATTGAACTTTCATGGCCAAGAGTCTCAACTCCCGTGGCCTCAACACCATCATTTGCCTTAGCTGCATCAGTAGCTTCATCGGCTGCATGGCGGCTAAAGTTTCATTTGAGACAGTCAAAACCGTTTGAGCTTTGTTAACCTCAGTCTGATGTTTTGTCAAAGTCTCATCATCGCCTACCAACTTCTCTTAAGTTTGGTCTCCCACAGCCTCCTCCGACTCGGCTGTGGCAGTTTGAGTTTCCCCCTCAGTTGGGCCACTAGCTGGGTCTCGAGCTTTGGGGTCACTCGAAACTGAGACACGACTATTTTTCCAATTGAGTGATCAACCGTCTGGGCAAGTGTCTCAACATCTTCTTCAGGGAGTGGCTTGGCTAAGGTGACCTCTACATCACCTTCCTTAGCTCCATTGCTATCTTTCCTGGAACTTTCATCCTCAGAGTGCACAGGAGATGTGGTAGCATCAATGATTCACACCATCTCCATTATATCTGGGCTAGGAGTAATCATGATAGAGGAAGATTCTCCTGAGCCCTTTGTCATTCTCTGCTTGTGCAGCTCTTTGGATTCCCTTATGGCTTGTCTGAACTCAGTTTTCTTTATTACCTCAGTAGGGTCAATTTCCTTGACATCGTTGTCACTGCTATCAGCTGGTTCTAAGGCATATTTAGGGGCGTCTGTGAAGGCACAAGAATGAGTCTTCTTTGATTCTTCAATAGCCTTGAGCTTTTCATTCTCCTTCCTGTCAAATAGAATGTTAATGCAACAGTCTTCATCAGGAGCAGTGCGTACACCAACATCTCCCAAAAATTCAAGGAGATATTCTTCCTCCTCAATGAATTCGGGGCTTTTGAATTGATGCCTAGACAGGCTCAACTTCCAGGCTTCTACATTCTCAGCCTCTCCTGAAATGTCTGGATATGCAGGAGATAATATCACGAGGTCATCATCCTCCTGCATGGGCTCAAAGGGAGCCCTCTCCTCCTCAGCTGTTTGAGCATCCGTCTGAGGGGAGCGTACAACTAACTCCTCGCCTTGGTCAGCTATTTTGACTTCTTTTTTCAGCTGTCTCATGAACAGTTGTTTCTTTTTTAGTCTACTGACCTTCATCAGCAGTCTTCTCGACAACAGTAGTGGCTTCCTCACCTCTTTCAACTTCCTTAGACTGCTACTCTTCAACTTCAGCAGTCTCCTTCACAACTTGAGTGCCAGACTCAGTTGGCTTTTCCAAGGTCGATCGTTTTACCAATCGCCTTTTTTGGTCTTAACCAAAGGAACTTCGGGTTCCACATCCTCGGGCTCATCAAATGTAAAAGCTGATTCACCCATTTTTAGCTTTTTTGACACAGCTGCCTTCCTTGGCAAAGCAGTGCGCTTCTTCTTTACGACTGGAGAAGGCACAAGAGGGTACTTCTCAGTCTCATTCTTTGGGCGAGGCTGGTTCTTGGGCAGCTGCAGGGGCAGGTTCTTGGTTTTCAACGACTACAGGGGCAGGGGCAGGCTTTGCTGCTGCAACCCTCTTCTTCTTTTGAATTGGTTTTGGAGAAGGTACTTTGGCAGTTGCAGCAGTGTCCTCGGGGATAGGATCAGCTGACTCACCTTCGCTGGTGCCAACCCTTCTTGCACGTGCTTGCCTCTGAGCACCTAAGAGGTTTGCTTTGAACATTCTCTTATTCACGTGGAAAGGTTTCCCATGCCTGAGGGGAATCCCCTTCACCTCCATGAAATGGCCAATCACAAGGCCATACCCCAGCGAACTCACAAACAAACAACATCGTTAATGGTCTTGTTTATGACATTCTGGCAGATTCGGCTGAAGATGTACTCAGTTTAGTTCACCTCCTTCTCTTCCATAATCACAACCATGACAGTCAGCTTCTTTTCCACAACATCCCTCAGTTTGTGATAACTGTCTTTAATCAATGACTTCTTGGCTGTGTAAATAGCCTTAGCAGACTCTGTCTTGGTGATCTCCTTCCACGCCGCAACCAGGTTAACATCTTTTTCAGTCACTTCCTTCAACCTAAACGAAGGAAGGTGGCAATACTCAGCCAAATACGCAGCAATTATCTTGATGTTTGTGCTATGTACGAACGACCTTATTTCTCTATCATGAACCTCAACGTTCACATAGAACATTAGGACCTCTTCAAGGTAAGTATGCGAGAAATCCATGGTGAGAAATCCCTTGAGGTCGGATTTCTCCAACTTGTCAGCGATCTTCTTGGCAAGGGCCTTATCAACCCCTTGCTTCACTATCCCATCAAAATTCATGGTGGAACCGGAGTTGATCTTCTCAGCCATATTCACGAAATCAAAACTTGAAGCCATTTTTAGAAAATGAACGGTGAAAAACTTGAACTTCGAATGCTGTACGAACTAGGGTTTTGCCTTGATGCAGATAAAAACTTGCCGCTGCTTGAGAGAGATGAGTGTATTATGAGGAGAGAGAAATTTGATTTTTGGTATAAGGGATGTGAGGGGACAGTTGTTAGAATTTGAAAAGGTTGATCAAGATCAACGATTGAGATTAAAAGCTTGAAACCGCATTAATTTCCCCGCATTAAATGCAACAACATTTATATCCAATCATAGGCTAAAGGTGTACAGGCTTTATTCTGACACCATAATTACGCCGACTGATGTGTGTAAAATATACGTGCATTTTGGGGCTTAAAATGATATATATTTGATATATTTGCACGCATATTTAGTATTTTTTTACTTAGTTTCCTTAGAAGGGCATGATACTGCGTATTCTTGTAACTTTTTACAGGAAATGGAGCTTTAAACGAAGAAATATCAGTTGGAATGCCCGAATAGGACTGGCAAATACGAAGAGAAGATCAAAAAATAACCGTGTGAAGTGGCACAACCGTGTGGAAAAGAGGAAGAAAATAGGGGACGGAACCAAGCCTCACGGCCAGACCGTATAGGCCCACACGGCCGTGTGGTGTTGGGCAATGCAAAAATCCACACGGTCTTGTGGTGTCACACGGCCAGGCCGTGTGGGGCTCTGTCGACGCGTTTTTACGGAGTTCTTTTCCCATTCCAACTCTACAAGTGATCTCTCACAGCATCTATAAAAGGTACCCAAGGCTTGCACGAAAAATCATCACTTCATACAGAGAAAACACATCTAATTACATAGGAACGCAAGAATCGAAGGTCTTCTAAGAAAGGAAGGCTAGGTCGCGAAGAACACCACAAGGCCTTTCAGATTATGAGGAGAATAGCTTCGAAGGCTTATGAGGAGAATCCATCCTGACAAGAAGGGTTTTCTTTCTATGTCTAGATCTCTTGTCTGTGCTTCAACGATGTCACAATGTTGATTTCAAATTTGTCTATGAATTTGTTATCAATGTTTGGCTAATCTTTCGGATATTAGGGGCATAATCAAAACTGTGGATTCATGTTAAATCTTGATTAATTATTTTCTTAATTGATTCATGTTTTCTAATTTATGAATTCAAGTGCTTATTCTTAATTGCTTATTATTTGGCCGAGAATAATTTGCATGTCATATTTGTTAGTGCGAGATTCGGGAGATGAGTTCTAACAAAGACGAAATCGAATTCAGACATAAACAGGTGTAACGAGTTGGGAGACCTACAATTATTTGTGGGGAGTCATTCAATTCATATATCTTTTGGGAGTTAATAATAGTTGTAACGTTTTGAGAGATCTACAATTGTTATTAATCTATTGTTTATTTATTTCCCGGGAGGAGGAATAGACTAACTTAGGAATTGAACCCATAGAATTGCAAGAATTGGTATTGAAACTTTAGTTGGATTTAATATTGAAGAAACATGTTGAGATTATGTACCTAATGTTGCTCTTGTAGTTGTTCAAAATAGTTGTGGGGTTCGTAATTTTATTTATTTTTCTTGTTATTTTCGATTTTTATTACAACCTCGATATTCGGTCGCTTCAATAAAATTGGAATGCGATGTTATTATAGCCTAAGTGTTTCACATATCAATCCCTGAGGAACACGACCTTGCTTGCCATTATTCTATAAACTACACTGTACACTTGCAGTTGTATGATCCAAATATTTTTTGGCGAACACTGACGTAATGACCAAAAACATTCTCGCTCGTACAAAACGACTGTGTTTTGTCACTTTGCTCATAAATAACTCAACTATCTCCCAAAAGTGACTTAACTGTGCTTCTCTCTTCTCATTGATGATCACTCAGCTGTCAACTAACTTGATATAGCTGATTATTCATCTTGGCTATTTTATTTGGCTGGAAATTGAAACTTTGCTGATTTTCATTTCTCTCTTTTTTGACTTTACTGATTGAGTCTTCTGAGTCTCCTAACTCAGCTCAATCAAACCTAGCTCATTCTTAAGCTCTTCAAATCTTGATTCACATAATGGCTTAGTGAATATGTCAGCTGACTACTTATCAGTTGAGATGTATTCCAAAGTGATGTCTTTCTTTCCAACATTAACTCTTATAAAGTGACATCTGACATCAATGTGCTTGGTTCTTGAATGCAATACTGGATTTTGAGTAATTGAATAGCACTTGTGTTGTCACACATAATTGGAATCTCTTTTTCTTTTATATCATAATCTCTCAGTTGTTGCCTAATCCACATAACTTGGGCACAACAGTTGCCCTCAACTATGTACTCTACTTCAGCTGTGAATGTAGCTATTAAACTTTGTTTCTTGCTGAACCAAGAAACTAATCTATTTCCAAGCATTTGACAAGTATCTGATGTACTTTTCCTATCAACTCTACATCCAGCATAGCTTGAGTCTGAGTAACCAACTAGCTTGAATCCTCCATCCTTTGGATACCATAAGCCAACTTCTTGGCATCCCTTCAACTACCTTAGGATTTTCTTGGTTGCAGTCATATGACTTTCTTCTTGTGCAGATTGAAATCTAGCACATACCCCTACAACAAAGGTGATGTCTGGCCTACTTGCTGTCAAATAGAGCAATGATCTAATAAAGGCTCTATACCTGGTTTGACCTACAGCTTTGCCATTTGCATCGATATCCATCTTGATTGATGTGTTCATGGAAATCTTCACTTATGACTTCTCTTCCATACCAAATTTCGTCATCAAATCTCTGGTACGGTTGGTTCCATCCTTCAATTGCTTGACTTGAAGACCTAGAAAAAAAGTCAACTCTCCCATCATGATAATTTCAAACTTCCCTTGCATGAGGTTTGAAAACTTGTCACACAACTCTTTATTAGTGGATCCAAATTTGATGTCATCCACATAAATTTGAACAAACAATATACTCTCTCGATCTTGAATTCTGAAGAGTGTTCTATCAATATTGCCTTTGGTGAATCCATTGTCAATTAGAAACTGAGACAATGTGTCATACCAGGCTCTTCGTGCTTGTTTCAATCCATACAAAGCTTTCTTGAGCTTGTAGACTTTATCTCCAATAATTTTCTATTAAAAAACTGGAGGGTTGCTCAACATAGACTTCTTCTTCAAAAAGTCCATTAAAAAATGCACTCTTCACATCCATTTGATGCACAGTGAAGTTCTTGTGAGAAGCATAAGCAAGAAACATCCTTATTGCTTCTAGTCTAGCAACAGGAGCAACGGTTTCATCAAAATCTATACTTTCCTCTTGGCAATACCCTTTGACTACCAATCTTGCTTTGTTTCTTACAACAGATCCTTCTTGATTCATCTTGTTTCTAAATACCCACTTAGTACCAATAATATTTTGGTGAGTAGGCCTTTGAACCAATTCCCAAACTTTGTTCCTTTCAAACTGATTCAGCTCTTCCTGCATAGCCTGAATCCAATGTGTGTCATCCAATGCTTGAGACACATCTTTAGGCTCTATCTGGGAAATGAAACAAGTAAACATTGCTTCATGTTGGGCTCTGGATCTGGTTCTTACTCCATCTCTAACATTTCCAATAATTAGCTCATGTGGTCGATCTCTCATCCATCTCACATCTGGTTGGAGTAAGTCTGCTGGATTCAGCCGTCTCACAGCTAAGTTGTCTTGTACAACTTCTTCATCATCATTCAGCTGTAGACCTTCCAGCTGTCTCTGAGATTTAGTTATCTCATCATCATCAGGGTTGAGTGCTCTTACATCTGCTTCAACATAAGGACTCTTCTATATAGTTGGCTGATTCTTCTTCTCAGCTAACTCATCTATGTCTTTTTATTCACATTAGGTTCATCAAAAACCACATGGATCGACTCTTCTGTAACCATAGTCCTTTTGTTCAGCACTCTGTAAGCTTTACTCTCAGTTGAGTATCCCAAAAAGATACCTTCATCAACTTTAGATCAAAAGCTTTTAGATTGTCCTTTCCATTATTGTGGATGAAGCACTTACATCCAAAGATCTTAAAATATCCAACATTTGGCTTCCTCCATGTCCAAATTTCATAGGGAGTTTTGGACAATTGCCTATTAATCATACACCTATTCGGAGTGTAACAAGCAGTGTTGATGGCTTCAGCCTAAAATCTCTTAGACAATCCAACTTCAGCTAACATTGTCCTTGCAGCCTCCTTGAGAGTTATGTTCCTTCCTTCAGCTACTCCATTCTGCTGTGGAGTTCTTACAACTGACAACTCATGAGCAATACCATTTTCAACACAATACTGAGTTATAATCCCATTGACAAACTCAGTTTCCCTGTCAGACCTTATCTTAATAATGGTTTGACTCTTCTCATTTTGAACTCTTCTCTTCAGCTGAGGCAATCTCTGCAAGGTTTTCTTCTTTTTACACATGAAAACTGTAACGCCTTTACCTTTGTAACATATATATATATATCGTATAAAAATATAATTCATAGGCAGCACCACTGCATTGCGCATGGGATTAATATATTAATCATCAGTTATAACCTTTTCAATTCAAGCGGAAGCATTTACTCAAAACGATTTAGCAGCACTCATTCACATATGTGCATTCATCCATATTACACAACATTAACGGCCGTGCCCTTTTATATACAGATCAAAATAAAACTCCCTATATGATATGCAAATGATGAGCTGAGGGAGAAGGATGGGAATTCAGCCAACCGACCTTTGATCCATGCTTTCAACTTCCATCACACCTCGCGGATCAACTTTTATCTACAACAACTAAAAATTGGCAACATTGCATTTGGTGAGTTGCAAGCTCAGCAAGTATAATCTAATAACAAGTTATTTAACATCACACAAGCATATTATCACAATCAATTGATCATATCATTTATAAACATATAAATGCACGTGCTTGATCATTTTCTTTTACTGTTATGGGCCAGCTAATACCAAGAATAAATCGTGATCACGAAGATGGCCATGGCACTCTGTAATTCTTTATTTCACGTAGAGTTCAGTGAACTCGGGGTGGCCGTACGATACTCTGTAATCCAGAAATTCTGGATGACTATAATTCCGTGATTCAAGGTCATTAGTGGCCATAACAGAATCCATTTATCTCTGATGAATGCATTTCTGTAACCACATATTTCCTTTCCGTATCAATAACATCAGTAGAGATCGCATATCTCATTTTCATATCAATAACATCAGTAGAGATCACATATCTCAATTTCTTTCAATCTCATCACATATTGATCACGTATCTCAATTTCATCACAATATCATCATAGAGAATCATGCAATTCACGTTAGGGCACGATAAGCTACTATTCACTGTAGACAAATAAGTAAACAATTCTTTCCAACACATTAATCATATAATCACACAAGTCAAATAACAAGCTAAAAGATTATACTCACAACTGGTGTCCTTATCTGGCCCCTAGTTGGACTTGTTAGCTCCTTTATCGAGATCTTGGCCTATTAACAAATCAATTAGAAATACATAATCATTTTCAAATCATATATTTAACACTAATGATATCATGTGTCTACAATTTATTTTTTAACCTTACAAATACGTATCCTTCCTCGGTACAATTAAGAATTGAATATAATTCAAACAATCTGATTTTAATAAAATTAGCATAACCAGTACAACCAACATCCCTTATATTCTACAAATTTACCAACCTATGTAATGAATTCTTATAATTATATCACCAATCATTACATAAAGCTATATATATATATATTCTCCTAATCGTTAGCTAAATGGGAAAAACATTAGATAAATTCAAACTTTTCATCTCCTATATTTCCTCATGCGTTTATCCACTTGATTCTTTAAATAGTAAGATTCAATTCATAGTTCACTGAGATCAGAAACATAGTTAATACATGGTTTTAACTTCTCCAAAACCCACAACAATAAAGTAAAAATTGAATAGCACAATAAATAATTACTAATAAGGATATGATCAAGGAAATAATTACCAGCAATTTCAATTTGTAGAACGCCCAACCCGCTGAGCAGAGTGGTGTGTTCGTGTTTTTGCTAAAAGTCTATAATGTGTATATTTCTTATCCGTGTATGTGATGTGTTTAAAGTGAGAGAACATTAATATACAATATTATCACATAGTTTAGTGATGGCGGTGGAACATAAGTATATAATACTAATATATCAAATGCATAGATATCCATAGAATTACATGTGTTTTGTAATTAATTAAATGCACCTACTTTTTGTACTTGAGGTGGCCTGCATACACACCCTCCAGTGACACATTGGTAACAATACTAAAATTTAATATATAGGAATTATATAATCTTAACATTATCTACACTTATAGGTTGCAACTAGGTATAATCTACGCCTACATATATATATATATATATATATATATATATTACATATCCTTACACACACACACATATATATATATGTATATATATATATTACTACTTGTATATTATCAGACTTGACATTTATCCCCTAGTCTCATTTCATTAGCTAAATTAAGATTTTATCTTTTTATTACCATAATTAATATTGTTACTATTTTCATTCATTTTGTTTTTACAAAAATCATTGATATATATATACATATATCACATATTATTTGTTAAATTTAATACCGTCTCACCTTCAACTATTCTACAAATATACACATCGATGCCACCTATCACTAGGGGTGTTCATCATCGAATTCGAATTCTTCGACTTCCTCGAATTGAATTTAATCGAATGAACATTTTAAACCTCAATTGAAATTCGATCTTCGATTAATCAATAATTTAAACAAATTGGATCGAGAATGATAGTCAATCCAAAAATCCAAATTTATCGATGAAGTAAATAAGGTTTGGATTCATAACATAATATGTTTGGACTATACCCAATAAAAATTTTGTTTTTCAAAATTACAAATTATCGACTAACCATTTTTCATTGTTTAATTTAACTAAAGATTATCATAAATTCATAATAAACTCCTTATAAAAATTTAATAAATCATTTTGTGCCAATTTTATATTAGTTACTTGATAAATAACTTTTATACTCAAATATGAGATATCAAATTGACAAAGTGTATGTATGTAAATAAAGAGATATAGTATGTGATATCATATAATTTATTATTTTAATATGATCGAAGATAAATATATCTAATATAGTGTCTGAGATGTATAATGTATAATGCACATTGTAATAAGAATTTAAAATAAAGGAAAAAAATCAAGACTATATTGTATAAATGTATAATGTATGTTGTATAGTGTATGTACACAAGTTTTGTACTTTTCTATACAATGGACATAGCTTGTAGAATATTCTTATAGATTATTTCACCATATGCCCTCCACGTGAGATTGTAAGAACGAAACAATTTTTACCTAAAATATATTTTTTAACACAAAAAATAATTATTTTAATATGGTCTAAAGATAAAAATTTGAAGTAATGTAAAATGTATTTCATATACTATTAAGTGTAATTATTTCTAACAAAAACTAAAAAAACAAGATGGAAAAGAGCATATATTTATAATTTTATATTTTCATTTAAACAATAGTGTTTTATTCATTTACATATATATTATAAATGCATGTGTATAATTTACATATATACAATAAATAATTATGTATAGTGTGAAATATATACATATAAATTTCAATTGAAATATGATTTGAATTGAAATAAGAATTGAATGTAATACGAATTCGAATCAAAATACGAATGGTGAATTTAGTCGAATTTCACCTCGAATTAGGATTTTCGAATAGAATTTGAAAAAAAAACCTCAATTCGTTATTCGATTCAAATATTCATATTCGAGATTCGAGTTGATTCGAAATTCGATTCGAAATTTAAAAATCCTAATTCGAAACTAAAATTCAAATTCGAACCGAATCGAATTTCGAATCCATTCGAAAAATGAACACCCCTACCTATCACCTTTAAATTACCATGTGCATCTTATCAATATTAAAAAGATAGTGATAGCTAACATGATTATGCTAAAAATGAAAAGAACATGATTTTACACGCATTCAAATTTTAATATGATATTTAAAATGCATGTAATTGTGCTTCTAATTGATTAACCCTGATAATTAAAATGCAAACGTTTTGGGTTATGACAATTCTCCCCCCCTTAAAAATTTCGTCATCGAAATTTGTACCTGTATCGGTAAACAACCATGGATATTGTTCTCTCATGTGTTGTTCCGTTTCCCATGTAGCTTCTTCTATAGAATGATTTTTCTACAATACTTTTACCAACGGAATCCCTCGATTGCGAAGTTGCTTTTCTTTGTACCCCACTATTTCAACTGGTTCCTCAATATAACTTAAATTATCAGCAACTTCAATTGCTTCATCTCGAAGAACATGTGACGGGTCTGATCTGTACCGACGAAGCATACTAACATGGAACACATTATGAATCTGAGATAATTCAGGTGGTAAGGCAAGCCTATAAGCTAATGGTCCCACCTTTTCAAGTATTTCATATGGGCCGATATAACGAGGACTTAGTTTACCTTTCTTTCCAAATCTGAGAATACCCTTCCAAGGGGAGACACGGAGAAATACTTTCTCACCATCTTCATATTCCATTTCCCGCCTAATATTTCCAGTTTATTACTCAATTGTGATGCAAATGATTGTGAAAGGAATGAATGTGTAGCTCCTGGATCAAATAAAACATAAGCATTTGTATCAGAGATTGAGAGATTACTGGTAACTACAGTTGGTGCAGCTTTAGCTTCTTCCTGTGTCATAGCAAAAACTCGAGCTGGACCTTGTTGTCTGCTCGCTTGACTTTCTTCTGGACCAACGCCTCTTCCTACACTGAATCTTTCTCGACCCCTACCTCTGTTAGGGTTGAAACCACTAAATCTAGTTTGGTCAACTGTGGGTTCCTCGCGTGGTTTTATGCAATTCCTTGCTATATGTCCAGGTTCACCACATCTAAAACATTTTCCTGTAAGCAATCTACATTCTCCATAATGATTCTTACCACAATGTGCACATGTGGGAACTGGTGGTGTAGAACCAACACTCTTACTGGCTGATGTTGCGCCCCTAAAACTACCACTTTTTGAACTACTCGGCAAACTCCTCTGTGTAGGCGCCGTAAATTCCTTTCTAGTTCTAAATCCTCCCGTTTCGTCACCCTGCCTTTTTCTTATTGTATTGAAAGTTTTTCTTGATTAAGCTTCCAATTTGTATGCAAGTATCATTGCATCTTTCAATTTATTATAAGAATCTTAATATGTAAGTGCAATACAGTTTCGAATAGAAAATCGAAGTCCAGACTCAAATCTGGTGTACTACTTCTGTTGGGAAATTTATTGTTTAGATTTTGATGAATGCCATGTAAAACTTAGAATAGGAAGTTGGCACCCCATTTTTTGTTGTAAATCGCATTGTAATAAATAGGGTCAAGTGAGTTAAGTCGGCTATGCCCAAACATGCAAGAAGACAATCGGAGACTAGTAGGAAGACTCCGCGAGACATCCGAGTTTGGCAAAAGAAGAGAAGACGGGAACTCGATGAAGGTGCGGTGAGATGCGGTGAGTAAAGCATCGTCAAGTCAACTCAAGATAGTCAAGTCTCTAGTTGAAGTGACAAAAGAGTCATTTAATGATTGGAAGTCGACTCTAAGTCACCTAGGGAAAGCAAGGAAATGCGGTCAAGTCGAGATAATCGAAAGAGATCCGTTTGTACGTAAATCAAGAGAATTACTTAAACAAGTAATATCTCCATGCTACCTTTCTCGGAGTGCTCAGTCACAGAAGCGTGCAAGGGGAATAAACCAATGGGAAGCACTACACCGTGTCAGCGCTCTGAAAAGCTGAAGAATAATTCATACGAGGAAGTGGCAATTCCAAGGACTGCAACAAGACAAGCCAACGACCACAAGTGACTTTAAAAAATAAGCCTATCTCTTCAACGGGCAAATTTTTGAAAGATCACTATAAAAGGCTGAGGGATGACTCTAAAAAAAAAGATTGATTACCTGAACCAAAAACATTCAAGCTAATATCTGAACTGTAATCAAAATATTCTCAAAATCATTCAAGTTTAATCCTCAAGCCTACACTACGAAGAAAATCAATCCAACACTCACCTGTGAAGGAAAGATAGCTTCAATCAGTTGAAGAGGAAACTTTAGAAGAAAAGGGGTCTACATTCCACGAAGGATTGTAGGAAGGTTCAAGGTCGAACCAGTCTCGAGTTTTTGGAGGGCTTCGTGATCAAATCCTAAGAGCTTGAGCAAGTGAGTTGTAGTAGCAAGGCAGCTGCCCTGTGAAGAAGCTGAGTCGGACGAGAAGCCAGCTGAGTGACCAAGGCATCTCCAGACTGAGTCCCAAAGGATCAAGTCAGCTGTGTGATCAAGACTTGTATCCGGATATTACCACTGATATCTTGATCAATACTTAGTGGATTCCTCCAGGAGTTGGAGAAGAGAGGAGTAGAAGAATTACCCCATCTTCGAACCTCTGTAAAAATTTATCGTGTCATTTACATTTCAAAGACTTTAATTCCCGCATCTTATTTGTTTAATTCTCATTTGACATATTTGCTATCCAACTGATAATCTTTAAGTACTAAAACCCAAGTATTAAATCATTACTAAATCAAACTTAAGGGTGTTAAGTCTTCCCAATGAAAACAAACCACGTTGAGCTAATTCGGTCTTAACGGTGAGTTATTCTATCAATAGCTCGTCAGTCCATTTGAGTGACTAACTCTCTTGATTAACTAAATTGGTCTGTCCACCAAGGACACATCAGTATAGTGTCAACTCGAATTTTAAAAAGGACCAAAAGTGAAAATTTGGTAAGGTTTATTCAACTCCCCCCCTTCTAAACCTTACACTCACACCCCTCGGGACCTACAAGTGGTATCAGAGCAGTTGGTTCATTGAGCCTTCCGCACTGGTTACTGAACTAGATCTCCAAACTTTTCAATGTCTGTTTTAGTACTTAAGTTTTCAAAACTCATTTTATCATTAAAAATTATTATCATGGAAGCAAATTTGACACGCATCCCTATGTTCACAATTGAAGAATTTGATGATTGGAAAATTCGTATGCGTGCTCATCTATCAAAGATTACATGATGAGATGTGGATAGTGATAGAGGATGGGCCTGCAAATCTTAAAAGTGAACAAATTTGTAAGAAGAGCTACAAATTTGAAGGTGAAGAGGATATTGCCCTACACACCTATGGTTGAAAAACCAAGAATCGAATGGACAAATGATGACAAAAAAGATACAACCTGGACAATGTAGCCAAGGAAATCCTTTACAAAACCTTGGACAAAGCCATGTTCAATAAAGTCAAATTATGCAAAACGGCTAAAGAAATGGGACAAGCTAACATTAATTTGTGAAGGCTCGAGAGCAAATCAAGGAAAATAAATTATCGGTGGCAAGACGTAAAAATTTGAGAATTTCAAAATGATCGCAGGAGAGAACCTGGATCAACCGGATGCTCGGTTCACAAAAATCACCAACAAGCTATCTCGCACTTGGAAAGGAATATACACGAGAAGGAAATGTGTATGAAGATCCTAAAAAGTCTCCCGGTGAATGGGAAATGAAGGTCATGGCATCGAGACATTCCATGGACCTATCGAAGACCTCCAACCATGAACTATTCTCGGATCTCAAAGCCTACGAATTTGAGCCGAGAAGAAAAGATCGAGGAAGAGACAATTTTGTACCCAAAACAACTGCTCTAATTGTTAAGGATGGAAAGAGAGCCGAGGTCAAAGAAGTCATTGATCCGTAAGAAATAGCCCCGATGGTTAAAAGGTTCAACAAGTTCTTCAATAAGAACTACAAGAGAGGCAAGGGCGAATCTTCGAAGAAGACACTCACTCCCTCCAAGTCAAGGGAAGATAGGCCAACCAAGAGAACATATCATCAAAAAGCTAAATATCAAAGGGTGACAATCCAAGAATGGAAAGAGTGATCAAAAGGTTGAATATCTATCTTTGGAACCGTAGGCAACCAGGTCACTATGCCATTGATTGTCCATATCCTCGTAGTCAACAAATATAGGAATGAAGAAGAAAGAAAGGTCTTCATAGAAAGAAGACAAGAAAAGAAAAAGGCAATGTTGGCGCAGAGATCGGCCGAGACAACCAAGTCAAGAGAGACAGTGATTCGAGAGAACAAAGTGAAGCCGACTACTCAAGTGACTCGAAGAAGAAGCCCCGATCGTTTGATGGCCAAGGAACAAGATCAACCCGACCAAGAAGATGAGGTACACTCTAACTCATCAAACTCGATTCTAGTGATAGTGATCGTGACACACACACTTCATCACCCACTGATCTTTATGATTCATTAGGCAAAATGATGAAAGATTTTGAACACATTAAATCCTCACACACACTACTAAATGAGGAAAATAGCCTACTCAAGAGCCAAAACTCACGGTGACTAAGGAGCCGAGTACTCTAAGTCAAATAGCCGATGAGAATAAAAGTTTAAAAATTTGAAAATGCCAAGCTAATAGCGAGTAAAATAGCTGCCATAGAAAAGAGGGAGAATGACCTCAAAAATGTGATTGCCTCATTCACTAAGGCATCTAAATCATTGGATGATCTTATTATGAGTCAAAGAGAATGTGGAGACAAGACAGCTTAGGATTTAATTCCTCTCGTGTTATGTCAAACTCCAAAAGTAATTTTGGAAAAAGGATCTTCAAGCAATGAAGTGTCTCAAAATCCAAAACTCCAAATGGTGCACACACATTCACTCCAAAGCACAATTACAAGCAAAGCGGCCTTGGTTATAAAGGAAAAGGAAAACGGCCCGGTTGGGTGCGTTGAGAGGACAAGCGAGAAGAAATTCACCAAGTTCCTCAAAGCAAACTCCAAACAGAATTACTCTGTAAAGAAGAAACAGAGCTACCAAAAACCCCAAAAGTTCTATAAAAGAAACACATATGATGGGAATGGTAGAAAATATCCAAGCCAACCCGATTGGAACGATGTGAACTATCAAAGATAGACTTATGGAATATAAGCCCAAATGGCAAAGGCCAGAACTCAAGAAAGCCCATTCCAAAAGTATAAGAGCTTTCATCAAAGACACATATGCACCTAAGCACTACACTCGAGACACCACAATTACCCAAAGAAGGCAATTGCTAAAAACATATATACAGCATACGAGACAAAAGAGACGACTATATGAACCTAGAATCCCCAAGCAATTTGCCAAAATTAATTATGATTATGGCCGATAGATGGCAACCCCTTAGAGCCGATCATTTGGCTATAGGCTGGTTGGATCATCTTACAATACTAACCCCTCGGGACCTGGACAAGTATGGGTACCTAAAACTTAATTTCCTTGATTGCGGGTTCAAGGAGCAGTGAGTGCCAAGGAACCTGGTACATGGATAGTGGTTGTTCCGGACATATGACAGAAACAAGAAAAATCTGTCAACATTCAAGGAAATTAAAGGAGCAAAAGTCATATTTGGAGGAAATGAAGCTCGGGGAGAAATAAGAGGCATTGGATCCATCAAGAAGAACGGATTAGAAATCACGGATGTTGCATATGTTGAAGGACTCAACTTCAACTTGCTAAGCATCACCAACTCGTGACAATGGTTATAATGTTGGATTTAACATGGGTATATGCCAAATCAAGGATATTGAATCAATTGAAGTTGTGTTGCAAGGATGCGGACAAAAGAACATGTATGTAGTAAATTGGTCAACCGCAACACCAGACTGTCTATTAGCAAAGAGCAAACTAAATCAAGTTGGTTGTGGCACAAAAAGTTGAGTCACCCGAATTTCAAAACACTTAACAAGCTTGCGAAGTAATCTTGTGGAAGGTCTTCCGGACTCGATACAAGAAGGAGAGTATATGTGACGCATGCGAGAAGGGAAAACAGATCAAATCATCATTCAAAGAAAAGACATGCCCATCTTCAACAAGGATATGCACTGCTACATATGGATCTATTTGGTCCAGTTGAACCAACTAGCATAAGTGGGAAGAAATATACCTTGGTGGTAGTAGATGACTACTCAAGATATACATGGACAATATTCATGTGTAAGAAGAAAAGAAACTCTATAGAAACTACCACGGTGATGAAGAGGATTCAAAATGAGAAGAGCCAAACCATTATCAAAATAAGATCGAGACGGAGAGGAACCGAGTTTGTCAATGGTATAATAACTCAATATTGTATTGAAAATGGCATTGGTCATGAATTATTGCAGCAAGGACTCCACAATGAGAATGGAGTTGCGAAAGAAGGAATAGAACACTCAAAGAAGCAAAGAAGGACCATGTTAGTCAAGCGGGGTTACCAAAGAGATTTTGGGTCAAGCAATCAACACGACTTGATACACTCAAAACGGATGTATGATAAACAGACAAACGGTGACAAAGACTCCTATGAGATTTGGACGGGGAGAAAACCAAATGTTGCATATTTTAGAATATTTGGATGTAAATGCTTCATCCATAACAATGGCAAAGACAATCTAAAGGCTTTCGATGCTAAAGGCGATGAAGGTATCTTCTTGGGATACTCGGTGAAAGCAAAGCCTCAGAGTACTCAACAAAAGGACTATGGTTGAGAGGAATCCATTCATGTGGTATTCGATGAGCCAAATGTAAATGGAGAAGACATTGAAGAGTCGGTGATAAGTGAATCATCCAACCATAGTAAAAGTCCTATCTCAAGTCAAGTGGAATTATAAACTCGATGAAGATGAGATAGCCGAGTCTCATAAAATCTTTGGAAAATTTGCGGCTAAGTGATTGTGAGAGAGAGCGATCAAAGCAACACAATCGCTAGACGATCAATCCGGCTAACTTACTTCAACTCGATGTAAGATGGTGAAAGACCATCCACGTAACTTGTCATTGGAAATATAAGAGAAGGTGTCAAAACAAGATCCGAACTCAACAAGAAGCTATGTTCATATGCTTTATCTCACAAATAGAGCCTAAAGATGTATTACAAGCATTGGATGGCACACATTGGATTCAAGCTATGCAAGAAGAGTTGAATCAGTTTGAAAGAAATAAAGTATGGGAGTTAGTTCAAAGACCCACCCATCCAAATGTTATTGGTACTAAATGGGTGTTCAGAAACAAGATGAACGAGGAGGGTTCTGTGGTAAGAAACAAAGTAAGACTAGTAGCCAAAGGATATTTCCAAGAAGAAGGAATAGATTTTGATGAAACATTTGCTCCTGTAGCAAGATTGGAAGCTATAAGGATGTTTCTTGCCTATGCAGCTCACAAGAATTTTATTATATATCAGATGGATGTAAAACGTGCATTCCTAAAAGGTTTATTGGAAGAAGAAGTGTATGTTGAACAACCTCCAGGATTTGAGCAGAAGACTCTTGCAGATAAGGTATACAAACTCAAGAAAGCTCTGTATGGATTGAAACAGGCACCGTGAGCATGGTATGATACTTTGTCACAATTCCTAATCGAGAATGGATTCACAAAAGGAAAAGTAGATAGAACACTTTTCGAATTCAAGACAAGAAGAGCATATTGCTTGTTCAAATATATGTGGATGACATCATTTTTGGATCCTCAAACAAAGAGCAATGTGAAAAAATTTCAAACCTCATGCAAAGCAAATTTGAAATGAGCATGATGGGAGAGTCGACATTCTTCCTTGGACTCCAAGTAAAAGCAGTGAAGGATGGAACCTTCATAAGTCAAACAAAATACACCAGAGAGTTAATGAAGAAATTTGGTATGGAGGAGAAGTCTTCTCGTGAAAATACCAATGAATACATTAGTCAAAATGGACATGGATGCAGATGGCAAGCCGTAGATCAAACAAGATACTGAGAACACTTATTGGATCATTGCTTTATCTCATAGCAAGCGGGTCGACATCACCTTTCTTTGTAGGTGTATGTGTGAGATTTCAATATGCTCCAAAAGAGAGCCATATGACTGCAACTAAGAGGATTTTGAGATATTTGAAAGGAAGCCAAGAAGTTGGCTTATGGTATCAAAAAGGAAGGTGGATTCAAGCTAATTGGCTATTCGACTACGACTATCTTTGGATGCGAGTTGACAGAAGAGCACTTCGAGGCACATGTCAAATGCTTGGAAATAGGCTAATTTCTGGTTTAGCAAAAAGCAAAATTCAATAGCCACCTCTACAAGCGAGAATACATATCTGGGCAACTGTTGTGCCCAAATCCTATGGATGAGGCGGTGAGAGACTATGAAGTTGAAGAAAAGAAATTTCAATCATGTGTGATAACACAAGTGCAATTGCAATCACTCGTAATCTCGTGTTGCACTCAAGAACAAAGCATATCGATGTCGATATCACTTCATAAGAGATCATGTTGAAAAGAAGGACATCATCTTGGAATATATTTCAACCGATAAACAAGTTTCGACATATTCACAAAACCATTATGTGAGTTAAGATTTGAAGAACTCAAGCATGAGTTAGGGTTAATTGAGTGGTGACACTCGAGAAGACTCAAAGAAAAGAAATGAAACACAAAAAGAGAAAAAGGATGAATTCTCAAAATCGCCTAAATGAATCGGCCCTATGTCGGAAAGACAAACTATATCTTGAATTAGTGACAAATTTGAGTCACCGAGAGAATCGTGACGAGAAGAGTTAAATCGGCTAAGGGATAATTTCGAGTCATTTATGAGCAAAGTGACAAAAACGCAATCGTTTTTACTAAGCGGGAATGTTTTTAAGAATGACGTCAAGATAATGATGATGTGTACAGCAAAAAGTCGCATACCAAGCTTATGATTGGATATAAATCTTTGCCGCATTAAATTCGAGACATTAAATGCTAATCGGCGTGCAAAATCTAAGCCGTTGATTTCAATCACATTTCAAAAACTACCCGCACGCCCTTTCGTAAAAACCATACTTAAACCATTTTCGTCTGTTTTCTCTCACATATTACCAAAACGGTTCATTTCTATCTCGAAGCAAAGGCAAAACTCTCTCAAAACCCTATCAATATTCAAATCAACTTCTAAGTTTCTTTTCGTGAAATATTGAAAAATGGCATCAACTTATGATTTCGTCAAGCTAGGGAAGCAAATCCACACGGGTCTCTTTGTGGATTTGAAGGAATGGTCAAACAGGGGTCCGATGACGCCCTCATAAAGAAAATCGCTGAAAAGCTCGAAACCTCCGGCCGAAACCATTTTCGACGATGGAGTTCTCGTTGACCTATGTGGAAGAGGTCGCATAGTTCACGTGAACGCCGAGATTCACGATGAGGGATTAAATCCTCTGTTCACGGGAAGGAGTTCATCATCTCTCGCAAGGATCTCGCGAACACCGCTCACTACCGGCGGAAGGAGCACGAGAAATCAATGAAGGCGACGTGAGACTTAGCGCCGCTTGGAAGGAAGTAGCCAAGACCGACTATCTTTGAAAAGATAGTCTACACAACCAAAAAGGGGCTTGAAGGAGGACTACCACAAACTGTTGGACATAGTTGCCAAATGCATAGACATCAAATTTGGCGCTTTGACCAATGTTTAAAGCAAAACCGATCGCAATGGTGCGATCATTAAAGAAAAGCAAGTAAACCTGGCTGAGTTTGTCTACAAGCAGACTCTGCCGTAATGAGAACAAATCCTTCAAAGAGAATGGTGCATTTGGAGGATCCTCGGGATATGGCCTGGTGATTGGCCGGTGATGGAGGTGAAAGGAGTCCCCTCTTCGACATGGAAAGGCGTTCCATGTAAACAAGAGGATGTTGAGATCAAACCTCTCGGGCGCACGTAAGAGAGCCCACGCTAAGAGAGGCGATACAAGTGAGGGGAATCGGTGACCCTCAAGATACTGTTGTTTCCTCTCCACCAAAGAAGAAAGTGCCCCTGCGGTGCTAAGAGAACCGCTTTGCCCTGCAGCCTAAGAAAAACAAATCTACTCCCCCCTGTGAAGTCGAGTCGCCCCCGCAGCCGTGTCTCTCGCCCAAAGCAGTTAGTGCCGAGAAGAATCTCAAATACCTTCAGGTCGTCAAAAGAGGAGAATCGATAAGCCAAGACGGCCTGCTCCTCGTAAGAAGAAAACACCAAAGACCGCCCCGCCGCCTGGACTCGAGAAAACACTCTCTCCGAACGAGGAAATCCCTCCGGTACGAACTAAGAGACGAAGAAGAATCATCAAGCAATCCGAACTTGAAAAACCGGGTGAGTCGCCCACTCACCAAACAGATCGGAGAGATGCTGGAGAAGTAGAGTCTCGGATATTATTGATGAAAATGCCAAGTCTGTCAAGGCGATCATCGAGGCAAATCAAGACCCAATGTAGTTCGAGCAAGTGAGACACAAAAGTAGCTAAGAAATCTAACTCGCTTTGTGATGTGAGAATCGTATCCCCTCCAATGCAATGACGCACGGTGACAAAATAGAGCACCAAAGCTTGCTACCTTCTATCCCCGAGAATGAGAGACAAGAAGAAGAAGCCGAAAGACATGATGATGTGATGATCCTATCCCCACTTTATCCGGACATCCAAAATCGTCTGCGAGTGTGGAGGAAGTGGAAATTGAGTCGATCCAGGAACAGTTCCAATGGCACGAGTTTATCGAAGAAGAAGAGGAAGCGATGAACTTTCTTGGAGTGACCACCTTTGTGGTCCAAGCATTGGATGAAGAAAATCGCACGAGATATCTTGCAGATCTCAAGGACAAGGAGAAGGGAGAGACAGGCGAGAGGAAGGCGAGGCACGTGAGAAGGCCAAAGATCCGCCCTATCACCGCACACGTAACACACACATCATCTCCTTGATGTCTTATCGGATAGTGATGAGGATCTCGGACCCCTCTGCCGCCACGAGAAGAGTTGCAAATGCAACAAGCAATGCACGAATCCGAGAATTCTTCATGAGAAAAGAATGATGGAGGGACCAGGAGAGTCCTCCAAAACACAACTAGAGTTGGACCTAATGGGGAGTGCAAAGATATTGCCACGATTGTTCCGCCACCACTTTGACTCACTCGGAAGAAGGAATTAAGGGAATTGGCGATGAAACCGGGTTAGTGGGGGGACCCCTAATGAAGGTGTCATACCACCGCCCCAACGGTGAACACTCGGTAGGAGCAGTGGGAGTTTGGAGACAAGTGACCCCATTCAAGTCACTCGGTGGTGCGCCACCGAGGGGAAACTCCTCCACCGCAGCGCAAGGTCGGAGGATCTGCAGATGACTCCACAACGAATCTAGGAGGCGAAGTGGAGAAAGTACAAACACAAAATACATAGCAAGTTGCCATCAACGAAGCTCGCAGGCGATTGAGACTGTCTCGGTGAGGTGCCAACCGCTCGAAGGCTAATGACGCTGATGCGATGCGGTCGAGGCACAGGAAGGAACAACCCGGGAGTTAACACTGCGGGCAATGAAAGTGCAATCCATGGGGTTGAGACTCCAATGGATGCCACCACAGAAGACCCTAAGACAATCGACACCGTCGAAAGGGAGGTCCAAGCCTCCTCATTGCAGCTTGAGGCGCAGGAGGTAATGAAGGCCAACGGGAGGTTGAGACTTCTCGGGGTAAAGAGTTGAAGTAGAGAACATCCCTCCCGCTATCATTGATCCATCCGAAAAGGAGATTAGCGCACTTCACGACTCCCAGGATAATCCCGATGTAACCTTTCTCGGGATCGGAAGAAGACGATGAAGCCGAGTCATCCCCGTGGATCGATCCAAAAGACTCGGTGAGGATGTTCCAACCACGAGCAAGTCGACCTCAAGACTACTCGTCAAACTTTCAACTTTGATGATGAGCCATCCATGGAAATCTCATCATCGTCCGATGACGCTTCCGATAAGGCCGAGGACGATCAACTCAATTGAAGAAACCGGTGAGACCGAAGGCTGAGAGAGATTGAGGCTCGGCAAAAGTCGGGTCAACTTCACAACAAACCCAGTACCGCAGAGTCCAGTCCATGCGCGGGCTCCCAAGCCGCAACGGAGTTCGACTCCACAGGGGAACTTCACGCGCACTCTTATCATTGAACAAATCCCGATTTGCCCGTGATGATTCCTTTGTAGAATCATTTCCATTCTCTCCGGAGGTACCCGACCTCCCGAATAGTCGAGAAAATGATCTCGCGCGCTTCCACGCACTGCATCCTGTCATTCCATCGATACCATCATTTCGGTGACTATGATTTTGACGCTTGGCCATCATCGCAACCTTGAGGGAACAAGCGAAGTTCGGGAGGTGTTCAAAGCATTATTTGCGAAATTGAACGGATGAAGAGGCACCAGGCCTCGATGGACATGAGATCGGATAACATAGATGCCAACCTTATCTGGCGACTTGAGAGGCATAATAGTCGAATCGGGAGTGGTGGCAACAAAGAAAGAAACAATGCGCGTGGAACAAGCTAGATATTTCAGAACATTGTTCAACAAGTCAGCTGTCCGGGAGAGCCGAGAACGCCGATGCAAAGACGAAATTGAGAGAACACATTGAGCACATGCATGAATCTCACACCTTTCTTGAGATAAAGGCTGCTGCGTGAGCAAAATAAGAATGAGCTCCTGCGTATGGAAG
Organism: Rehmannia glutinosa; assembly: GCA_016081115.2. Classification (NCBI taxonomy): domain Eukaryota; kingdom Viridiplantae; phylum Streptophyta; class Magnoliopsida; order Lamiales; family Orobanchaceae; genus Rehmannia; species Rehmannia glutinosa. The sequence goes on from CM071930.1 coordinate 48,998,765, forward strand.
AAAACATGGATAGAAAATTCAGCCTTATTATGGTGAGATGAAGTTGCTTAAAGTGAATCCAACGCTACTCGTTCGAGTTTCGTGCAACATACACCACACAGACTCGAAGCGAGAACTCGGCTATCCAGACTCGACTTCCGCTTGCTAGTAGTAGTTTCGAGAGGTTCCTCTCTCCTTTGATGATGCCAAAAAGGGGGAAGAGGAATACCTTAAAGCGCTAAAGAGATCCGAAGGTTTGAAAAGGAGGGAGCATTTTGTGAAGGGAAAGACAGTGAGGAAGTTACAAGGAAAAGAAAGGAAAGTATGTTGAGGGGGAAGGATCGAGAGATGTGACCTTAATGATTGCACAAACCCCCAACAAGGTCTTGTTGTCACACTGATATTATCAGAAGACAAACTCCCAGTGACTCCGCCACTCCAACACTCTTTGCATCTATGGTGAAAAGAGAAAAAAACGATTGAAGCGAGGGATGGAGGAAGTGGAAGGAAGGTTGAATGCCCGAGTTATGGACATCTTGAAACAACATGAAGGCATTCCAAAGAGACAGAGACACTTATGCCATCTCGGATGTCGGGACCAAGCCAAGATCAGTTGATGAATTTAAAATGCTCGCATCTCGAAGGATACTTCGCAAACATGTCTATGGCTCAAGCCAGGACTTATCTTGGGAAAAGGGTCTCACGTTATGTGAAGAAGGCGACAGCAGCAGACTACCGGCAATCACTCTGCTTTGGTCACTCCGATGGTCACTCAATTTGGAAAGAAGAAGACCCCAAAGACAATACACGCCCGCAGGTAGAGGAAGAAGCGTGGTGGAGGAAGAGATTTGAGACCCAGGCCTCGCCCAAAAACATTGATTACATAGATCCAAGCAAGAAATGAGGGATCTCTTCGGGTGGTCTTGACCAAGTAGCCAATCTGCAAGTGGCTAAAAACAATCGAGTATGTGAAAAGAATCGAAGAAGAAAATAAAAGACAAACTCAGCTATGGGAGGAGAGATAAGAGAGATTAAGAAGAGATGAAGCTGCCCGGAAAGCATATGAAAAGAAGAAGAAGAAGGCGGCTGAAGATGAAAAAAAGAAAAGAAGACCGAGAAGATGACAGAACTAGAGAAGATGAAAGAAGGAGGCAGCGAAGGAGATGAAGTGTTGCTGTCCACCCCTTCATGTATTTTACTATGTAAATACATACTATGTAAGTCTTCTGTAATAAATCTGTAAATTCTCTATTTTTTTTGCGTAGACATAAATGTTTGCTTTGATACACCTTATAAACAGTTGTGTAAAAGAACAAGAATGTTATGATCAATAAAAGGATTGATTCTACGCATACATTCTCTGTGAATGCACTATCTGTATGTATCTTTGCTATTTACATTTTGAATGTTTTAAGTTTTGGCATCATCAAAAAGGGTGAAATTGTTGGGAAATTTATTGTTTAGATTTTGATGAATACCATGTAAAACATAGAATAGGAAGTTGGCACCCCATTTTTGTTGTAAATCGCATTGTAATAAATAGGGTTGGTCAAGCAGTGAGTTAAGTCACTATGCCCAAACATGCAAGAAGACAATCGGAGACTAGTAGGAAGACTCATTGCGAGACAACCGAGTTTGGCAAAAGAAGAGAAGACGGGAACTCGATGAAGGTGCAATTTGAGATGCGGTGAGTAAAGCATCAGTCAAGTCAACTCAAGATAGTCAAGTCTCTAGTTGAAGTGTGAGAAGAGTCATTTAATGATTGGAAGTCGACTCTAAGTCACCTAGGGAAAGCAAGGAAATGCGGTCAAGTCGAGATAATCGAAAGAGATCCGTTGCACGTAAATCAAGAGAATTACTTAAACAAGTAATATCTCCATGCTACCTTTCTCGGAGTGCTCGATCCACGAAGCGTGCAGGGGAATAAACCAATGGGAAGCACTACACCGTGTCGGCGCTCGAAAAGTCAAGAATAATTCATACGAGGAAGTGGCAATTCCAAGGACTGCAACAAGACAAGCCAACGACCACAAGTGACTTTAAAAAATAAGCCTATCTCTTCAACGGGCAAATTTTTGAAAGATCACTATAAAAGGCTGAGGATGACTACGAAAAAAAGATTGATTACGAACCAAAAACATTCAAGCTAATATCTCGAATCGTAATCAAAATATTCTCAAAATCATTCAAGTTTAATCCTCAAGCCTACACTACGAAGAAAATCAATCCAACACTCACCTGTGAAGGAAAGATAGCTTCAATCAGTTGAAGAGAAAACTTTAGAAGAAAAGGGGTCTACATTCCACGAAGGATTGTAGGAAGGTTCAAGGTCGAACCAGTCTCGAGTTTTTGGAGGGCTTCGTGATCAAATCCTAAGAGCTTGAGCAAGTGAGTTGTAGTATCAAAGGCGCCTGCCTGTGAAGAAAAAGTCGGACGAGAAGCCGAGTCGGACGAGAAGATCAAGTGAGTGACCAAGGCAGGCATCACTCAGATATCGATCAATACTTAGTGGAGTCCCAAAGAGAGGAGGAAGAATTACCCCATCTTCGAACCTCTATAAAAATTTATCGTGTCATTTACATTTCAGCACTTTAATTCCTGAATCTTATTTGTTTAATTCTGCTGACATATTTGCTATCCAACTGATAATCTCTAAGTACTAAAACCCAGTATTAAATCATTACTAAATCAAACTTAAGGGTGTTAAGTCTTCTGCTGAAAACAAACCACGTTGAGCTAATTCGGTCTTAACGGTGAGTTATTCTATCAACAAGACTTAGTCGAGTCTGTTGAGTGACTAACTCTTGATTAACTAAATTGGTCTGTCCACCAAGGACACGGATGTATAGTGTCAACTCTGAATTTTAAAAAGGACCAAAAGTGAAAAGTTGGTAAGGTTTATTCAACTCCCCCCCTTCTAAACCTTACACTCACACCCCTCGGGACCTACAACTTCTTTTATGTATCTACCATATGTAAGGCATAATGTAAAAGTTGATTAAAAGGTACTTCATACGTAGCAACTGATCGACTTCCCTGTTTAAGTTTAAGAAACTCTTTTTCATTCTGATCCCTTTATCCCTATCAACCTCTGGAAAGTATATATCATGAAATGTCAATACGGTTGACTGAACCGTTCTATGAGATATAGTCTCCCACCAATCATAAGTGTCTCCCTAAAGAAGTGATACTGCATAATCAAACTTTTCTTTGGGGAACATTTCATCAAACTCAGAACGTTATATGTTTGTTTTAACCATAATTCTGCTACTGTTGGATTAATAGTACCCACAATATCAACAGCTCCCATTTTTCTAAGTTTATCATACTTTTGTTCGCATAGATCATGTGGGTTTCAAAATTGAGCAAGTATCCCATGCACATGATATGGAGGTGAATGAGATGATTGTGACTCTGGCTCGGCTGGTCCTTCCCCTCTGATTACCTTGCTCATCATTATCTACTTGAATGATAACATATGCACATGCAATGCCATGGTTTTCAGAACCCCTACCCGGGCTCTGATACCAAACTAAACTGTAACGCCTTTACCCTTGTAACACACATATATATATATATATATATCATATAAAAATATAATTCATAGGCAGCACCACTGCATTGCGCATGGGATTAATATATTAATCATCAGTTATAACCTTTTCGATTCAAGCGGAAGCATTTACTCAAAATGATTTAGCAGCACTCATTCACATATGTGCATTCATCCATATTACACAACATTAACGACCGTGCCCTTTTATATACAGATCAAAATAAAACTCCCTATATGATATGCAAATGATGAGCTGAGGGAGAAGGATGGGAATTCAGCCAACCGACCTTTGATCCATGCTTTCAACTTCCATCACACCTCACGGATCAACTTTTATCTACAACAACTAAAAATTGGCAACATTGCATTTGGTGAGTTGCAATCTCAGCAAGTATAATCTAATAACAAGTTATTTAACATCACACAAGCATATTATCACAATCAATTGATCATATCATTTATAAACATATAAATGCACGTGCTTGATCATTTTCTTTTACTGTTATGGGCCAGCTAATACCAAGAATAAAATTGTGATCACGAAGATGGCCATGGCACTCTGTAATTCTTAATTTCACGTAGAGTTCAGTGAACTCGGGGTGGCCGTACGGTACTCTGTAATCCAGAAATTCTGGATGACTATAATTCCGTGATTCAAGGTCATTAGTGGCCATAACAGAATCCATTTATCTCTGATGAATGCATTTCTGTAACCACATATTTCCTTTCCGTATCAATAACATCAGTAGAGATCGCATATCTCATTTTCATATCAATAACATCAGTAGAGATCACATATCTCAATTTCTTTCAATCTCATCACATATTGATCATGTATCCCAATTTCATCACAATATCATCATAGAGAATCATGCAATTCACGTTAGGGCACGATAAGCTACTATTCACTGTAGACAAATAAGTAAACAATTCTTTCCAACACATTAATCATATAATCACACAAGCTAAAAGATTATACTCACAACTGGTGTCCTTATCTGGCCCCTAGTTGGACTTGTTAGCTCCTTTATCGAGATCTTGGCCTATTAACAAATCAATTAGAAATACATAATCATTTTCAAATCATATATTTAACACTAATGATATCATGTGTCTACAATTTATTTTTTTAACCTTACAAATATGTATCATTCCTCGGTACAATTAAGAATTGAATATAATTCAAACAATCTGGTTTTAATAAAATTAGCATAACCAGTACAACCAACATCCCATATATTCTACAAATTTACCAACATATGTAATGAATTCTTATAATTATATCTCCAATCATTACATAAAGCTATATATATATATATATTTTTTTTTTCCTAATCGTTAGCTAAATGGGAAAAACATTCGATAAATTCAAACTTTTCATCTCCTATATTTCCTCATGCGTTTATCCACTTGATTCTTTAAATAGTAAGATTCAATTCATAGTTCACTGAGATCAGAAACATAGTTAATACATGGTTTCAACTTCTCCAAAACCCACAACAATAAAGTAAAAATTGAATAGCACAATAAATAATTACTAATAAGGATATGATCAAGGAAATAATTACCAGCAATTTCAATTTGTAGAACGCCCAACCCGCTGAGCAGAGTGGTGTGTTCGTGTTTTTGCTAAAAGTCTATAATGTGTATATTTCTTATCCGTGTATGTGATGTGTTTAAAGTGAGAGAACATTAATATACAATATTATCACATAGTTTAGTGATGGCGGTGGACATAAGTATATAATACTAATATATCAGATGCATAGATATCCATAGAATTACATGTGTTCTGTAATTAATTAAATGCACCTACTTTTTGTACTTGAGGTGGCCTGCATACACACCCTCCAGTGACACATTGGTAACCATACTAAAATTTAATATATAGGAATTATATAATCTTAACATTATCTACACTTATAGGTTGCAACTAGGTATAATCTACGCCTACTATATATATATATATATATATATATATATATATATATATATATATATTACATATCCTTACACACACACACACATATATATATATATATGTATATATATATTACTACTTGTATATTAGTATCAGACTTGACATTTATCCCCTAGTCTCATTTCATTAGCTAAATTAAGATTTTATCTTTTTATTACCATAATTAATATTGTTACTATTTTCATTCATTTTGTTTTTACTAAAATCATTGATATATATATACATATATCACATATTATTTGTTAAATTTAATACCGTCTCACCTTCAACTATTCTACAAATATACACATCGATGCCACCTATCACCTTTAAATTACCATGTGCATCTTATCAATATTAAAAAGATAGTGATAGCTAACATGATTATGCTAAAAATGAAAAGAACATGATTTTACACGCATTCAAATTTTAATATGATATTTAAAATGCATGTAATTGTGCTTCTAATTGATTAACCCTGATAATTAAAATGCAAAAGTTTTGCGTTATGACAAAAATAGTCCTTGTATATCTTGAATAATCATCCACCACCACTAAGGTGTATTTCTTTCCACTGATATTAGCTGGTTCAATAGGACCAAATAAGTCCATATGCAATAGATGCAATATCCTGGTTGAAGAAGGACTTGGCTTGTCCTTGAAGGATGATTTGATTTGCTTTCCTATCTGACATGCATCACAAATGGTTTCTTTCTTGTATACTGAGTTAGACAATCCTTCCCCAACATGACTCTTGCAAGCTTGTTGATTGTCTTGAAGTTCAGATGACTCAACTTCTTATGCCACAACCAACTTGATTCGGTTGTACTCTTTGCTAGCAGACATGTGCTTGGTGTAGCAGTTGACCAATCCACTACATGCACATTCTTCTGCCTTGTTCCTTGAAGCACAATTTCATTTGTTTCAGCATCCTTGATTTAACAAACTCCCATGTTGAATCCCACATTGTAGCCTTTGTCACAGAGTTGACTGATGCTCTACAGATTAAAGTTGAGGCCTTCAACATATGCAACATCTGTGATTTCCATTAATTTTTCTTTATGATCCTATGCCTTTGATTTCCCTTGGAACTGCATTTCCTCCAAATATGACTTTTGCACATTTGATTCCTTGAATTTGATAGAATTTTCTTGTTTCCTGTCATGCGTCTGGAACAACCACTATCCATGTACCAAGTTCTTTGGCACTCAGCTATTCCTTGAACCTACAATCAAGGAAATTAGTTTTTAGGTACCCATACTTGTGCGGGTCTTAGGGAGTTAGTCTTTATAAGGTGTTCCAACCAAACAATAGCCGGATGATCTGGCTCTAAGAGGTTGTCACCTATCAGTTCCATAATCATAATGCACATTAGCAAATTGCTTGGGGGTTTTAGGATCATACATCTGTCTCTTTTGTCTGTATGCCTGTGTATTTGTTTGAGCATTTGCTTTCTTGGGGTAATAGTGGAATTTAGGTGCATGTTGGGTTTTGTGCCTAGGTGCATATGTGTGCTAATAATAGCTCTTTTTCCTTGGGAATGATCTATGATGAGGTTGAGGTCTTTGCCACTTTGGCTTGTATCCCATAGGTCTTGGCTGATATATCATTTGATTGTTCCAATCAGCTTGGCTTGGATAATTTCTATCATTCCCATCATATGACTTTCTTTGCTGAAATCTCTGGGGCTTTTGGTAGCTCTGTTTAGATTTCACAGAGTATTTCCTATTTGATGTCTGCTGATGGACCTTTCTGAATTTGGTTTTAGTTGTCCTGTCAGCATACTCTACTGGCTTCTTGCCTTTTCCCTTGTATCCAAGGCCAGTATGAGTGTGATTGTGTTTTTTAGTGGGTGTAGGTGCAACATATGGTGCTTTCGATTTTTGGATTCCCTCATTGCTCTAGGATCGGGAATTGGGCATGCACAAAGGAATTAAATCCAATGCCTATCTTGTCACCACTTTCTTTTTGTGTCATTATAAGTTCATCCAATGATTTGGATACCTTAGTGAATGACACAATCACATTTTTAAGATCATTTTCCCTGTTTTCTTTAGCAGCTAAGTCTGCTTGGATCTTGGCAATTTCAGCCTTCAGCTTGGTATTCTCATCAGCTACTTGACTTAGAGTACTCAACTCTTTAGTCAGCTGTGAGTTTTGGCATTTAAGCTAGCTATTTTCCTCATTTAAAAGTGTGTGTGAGGTTTTAATGTGCTCAAAATCTTTCATCATTTTGCCAAAGATATGTGGGTGATGAAGTGTTTGTGTCACAATCACTATCACTAGAATCAGAATAAGATGGGTTAGAGTGTACCTCATCTTCTTGATCTTTTGAGTCTTGTTCTTTGGCCATAAGGCAAATCAAAGCCTCTTTCTCTGAGTCACTTGAGTAGTCTGCTTCACTACTATCTGAGTCTGCTGGTTCCTTACATTTAGCTGGTTCAGCAGCCAACATGGATTTCTTCTTTTCTTGTCTTCTTTATTTGAAGACCTTTCTATCCTCTTCATTTCTGTACTTGTTGACTGGTGGATAAGGATAGTCAACAACAAAGTGTCCTGGTTGCCTGCAATTCCAACACAGGTTCTTATCTCTTTGCAAATCAGCTCTATCAGTCCTCTAGTTATCAGCACTCTGATATTCAGTTCTTTGATGTTCAACCCTCTTTGGTGGTCTGTCCTCCCTTGCTTTGGAGGGTGCTGAGTGTCTCCTTGAAGATTTATCCTTGTTCCTTTTATAGTTCTTATTGAAGAACTTGTTGAACCTTTTCACCATCAGGACAATCTCATCTTGGTCAATTGTTTCCTTTGACTCAGCTTTCTTCCCTTCACTAGCCATGAGTGCAGCTATCTTGGGTATATCTATCTCCTCTTGTTCTTTTCTTCTTAGCTCGAACTCATATGCTTTGAGGTCAGAGAATAGATCATGGTTAGATGTTTTGGAGAGATCCATGGAGTGTCTCAGGTCCATGACCTTCATTTCCTACTCAGCTGGAAGAGACCTTAGGATCTTCATACACATCTCCTTCTGTGTGTACTCCTTTCTCAGAGCTGAAAGCTCATTGGTGATTTCTGTAAATCTAGCATCCAGCTGGTCCAGACTTTCTCCTGCAATCATTTTAAAAAAATTCAAATTTTTGGACTACTAAAGTTAATTTATTTTCTTTGATTTGATTAGATCCTTCATAAATCAAAGTGAGTTTTTCCCAAATTTCTTTAGCTGATTTGCAAGATTTGACTTTGTTAAACATAGCATTATCAAGAGTTTTATAAAGTATATCATTGGCAACACTGTCAAGATTGTATCTCTTTCGATCTTTGTTGGTCCATAGCAGGTCCAGGCTCTGTTGCAACAACCTCTCATTCAGCAGGAGGTGCTCTTCTTCCAGCAGTGTTGAGCTTTAGGATTTGCAGTGGCCCATCCTCAATCACTAGCCACATTTCATCATGCAGAGCTGATAAATGAGTCTGCATACGAATTTTCCAGTGATCAGACTCTTCCACAGTAAACATTGGAATGCGATTTAGATTTGCTTCCATGATAATAACTTTGTTTTTGGAATAAAAGCTTTAAAAACTCAAGTGTTGATTCTTTTGAAAAAGAATGAGATCTAGTTCAGTAATCAGTGCGGAAGGCTCAATGAACCAACCGCTCTGATACCACTTGTAGGTCCCAAGGGGTGATGAGTAAGGTTTAGAAGGGGGGTTGAATAAACTTTACCAATTTTTCGATTTAGTCTTTTTAAAATATTTTCAGAGTTCAGCAAAGTTACCCGTTCAACAAACTCGACTGAGTTGTTGATAGTATAACTTAGCTGCTTTTCACTAACACTTAGAATAACAGTTCATTTGGTCTTTGTTCAGCGGAAGAATTTTCACCCTTGTGATTTTAAACTTGTTTTGCAACACTTGTTTTAGCAATTGTATCAGTTGAGTTCAACAATAATAACTTAGCAGGAGATATAAAGTAAGTGCAAGAATTAAGTGGGCTTTAAGTAAATAAGACACAAGCAATTTTTATAGTGGTTCGAGGATGGTGTAATTCCTCTAATCCACTCTTCTCCAACTCCTGGAGGAATCCACTAAGTAACAAGATCTTGGTTACAAAGCGATCAATAGTCCGAGTCAACTTCGATCACACAGCCAGTTGCTCCTAGGACTCAGCTTCTTTACAAAATAGTTGTATTGCTACTCCGGTTCCTTCAAACTCTTGGATTTGATCACACAGCCCTCCAACGAGTCTGAAGCCTCTGGTTCAAACTCGAACCTTACTACTTCTCCTTCAACCTTGGAGAGTAGACCTTTTTGTTCTTTAAACAGAATTTCCTCTTCAGCTGGTGAAGCAGTCTTTCCTTCACTGAATGTGTTGGATTGAGTTCTTTAAAATTTTGGCTTGAGGATATCTTTGAAAGCTTGAGAGAATTTGCAGGTTATTGCTTCATTTCTTGTATGGTTGTAATAAACTCGGTAACCTTCTCTCACTTGCTTTCTCAGCCTTTTATAGTGTAGATTTGAAATTATGTCCATTGAAGAGATAGACACACATTTCAAATCACACTCGTAGGTTGTTGGCTTGTCTTATCTTACAACATTAATGTGGATCGTACCATGATTTTAATGCTCTGCAGCCTTTCCTTCATCTCTGCAGGTTTTCAGGTACATCTCATTGGTTCCTTGCTTTTTGCACTCTTTCAGCAAAACAATTTTACTGCTGGCAGCCTGACATATGCCTATTTCCAGCAAAACCTTATCTTGTGTTGACAAAGGATCTCGTTCAGCTTTCTTCAAGTCTTGTCTGCTGCATACCCCTTTGACATTCGACTCCAATCATTTTGGCATGACTTAGCTGTCAGTCAACTAACTGAGACAACTTTTCTATCACTTGACTGATCCTTCACTTGGCTTTACACAGTTGACACATAGTTGGGTTTCCTCTTCGATCTTCAGTCGACTCCTGTAATCTTCAACTTAGCTGACTCCAACTCAGTTTATTCAGCCCTATGTATTACAAGTTCAATTATATAGAAAATAGGGTGTCAACTTCCTAATCTAAGTTTTACATGGTATCATCAAAATTTAAACATAAATTTTCCTAACATATTCCAAAATCTAAAGAGGCTAATACTGTTGATTTCAGGCCCATTGTCATGAGTAACCTTATTTTTAAAGTTATTACTAAGATAATGGCATTTCAATTTGGTGGGATCATTAGTAAAATTCTTTCTGCCACGCAATTTGGTTTTATTCCGGGAAGACACATACATGACTGTATTGCTCTTGTCTCGGAAGGTTTTAATATCTTGCATAATCGAACTGATACAAACATGATTTTGAAGATTGATATTTGGAAGGCTTTCGATACTTTGAGTTGGGATTTTTTTATTTAAGTGCTTCGTCGGTTTGGGTTCTCTGATATGTTTGTATCTTGGATTTCCGTGATTCTTCACTCAGCCCGCATTTCGATCCTGCTCAATGGTTCTCCCGTGGGTTACTTTGCTTGTTCTAGGGGTGTTCGTAAAGGGGATCCGCTCTCTCCCCTGTTGTTTTGTATTGCTGAAGAGGTGCTTGGGTAACTTATCTCGAGGATGATATCTACTCATTTGCTCACACCATTTGTTGCTCCGAGAGGTATTACTTTCCCTTCTACGATGTTGTATTTGGATGGCATTTGATACTCTGTGCGGCCACCTCATCTACTGCCCGACAGATTTTTCACATTCTTGGTCAGTATGCTTCTCTCTTGGGTCAGATTTTTAATCCGAATAAATCCAAGGTGTTTTTGGGGCTCAGGTTTCTCAGTATATTCGTAGGCGGATTCAGACGCTTATGGGAATTATAGTCGGCTCTTTTTCTACTACATACGGTGGGGTTCCTATCTTCAAAGGAGCTCCTAAACAAGGAATGTTGCAGGTTGTGTTTGATAAAGTCATCCTTAAATTCAAACGTTAGAAAGGGTCATCACTTTCAATGGCGGGTCGTGTTTGCTTGGTTAATTCCGTTATTGCTAGTTCGCTGGTTAATTCCATGCTGATTTATAAATGGCTGATTGCCATGCTCAAGCAATTAGAAAAGGCCATGCGAAATTTTATCTGGACAGGTGATATTAATCATAAAGGTTTGGTGATGGTTAATTGGGCTTGTTGCTGCACTCCAAGGAACAAGGGTGGTCTTGGTGTTCGTTCTATTATTACGGCTAACGGGGCATTCCTTATGAAAATGGGCTGGAAGGTTCTTCATTCAGACTCGATCGTCTTTGACACTCTCAGTCATCATTTCTTCTTGGTGAATGGCTCGATTAGATGCACATTTTTGGAATCTTCGATTTGGGGGAGGGGCTTAAACCTGTGATTAGTGATTGTTTGACGGTTTCCAGTTGGATTCCTGGGGTGGATTCTTTTGTTTTACTCTGGACTGATAATTGGTTGGGCTATGTAATTGTGAATCGGATTGGCATTCCTCCGGAATATAGGATCCATTTTTGTCATCACATCTCAGACTTCTATAATAATACTTGGCACTTCACGGTCTCTTTTCGAAGGCGTATATGGATATTGTTCGTGATATTGTTAGGTTCCCTATGGCTCCAGACTCTACGGATAAGAGAGTCTTGACGCATTCTCTTGATGGAGAGGTTTCATCTAAATCGGCCTATGCTCATTTGCGTCCTTCGTTTCCGATTGTCAAATGGGGTTCTTTGATTTTGTGTCCAAATATTCCGGAGAGACGGTCTATTGTAGTTTGGCGCGCCATCTACGGTCGTCTGGCTGTATTAGATGTCTTGCGGCATCGAGGGTTTATTGGTCCGTTTGTTTGCGCCCTTTGCTATGCACACTCAGATTCTAATTTTGTTTCTTGTGCTTTTGCAGGGGTTCTTTGGGATTGGATTGCGGACTCATTCGCTGTGAATTTTCGCCAGGTTTATAGCTTCAATGAATTTCTTATTCAGGAAATGGAGTTCCGCTTCAGTGATCAGGTTGCTTTCTTATAGCGGGCGACATTTATCTCTTGCATTTGGCTTCTTTGTCACGTTTGGAATGAGGTTGTTTTCAATGATAAAACTTGTTCTAGGGATGCGGCCATAATTCAGTTGAGGGCTCTTTTTATTGAATCCGCTTCCTTGGACAAAGGCTGTATGAATAATAATACTAAAGGGGACTTATTTTGTCTTAGAATGCTGAACGTCCCGGGGCGTCCAAAGTAGGCTCCATGGATTGTTCAGGTTACTTGGTATTTACCTCTCCCAGGGTGGCTTAAGGTTAACATGAATGGTAGCGCAACAGGTTCGCCTGGTCGTAGCACGGCAGCAGGGGTCTTCCATATGGCCCGTGGGTTCTTTTGAGGTTGCTTCGTCGAGCAATGTGGTACTAGATATGCATTTGAAGCGGAATTACGGGCGGTTATTCTTACGGTGTCTTATGCTTACCATAAGGGTTGGACTAAAATCTGGGTTGAGTCGGATTCTACATATGTTGTTGATCTTTTTAAATCAAGGTCGGGTTCTATTCCTTGGTGTTTTCTTGGTCAGTGGCGCTATACTCTTTATTTGATCTCTCAGATGGATTTTGTCATGTCTCACATTTATCGGGAAGGAAACCGGGTGGCGGATCAGCTCAGCAAGTTTACTGGCCCTTTGACTTGGTGGGACGCTCCTCCGCAAGATATCATCTCTTTGCTCACGGATGATTATGTTGGACATGCACATCATAGATTTGTTAGCTAGCTTTCGTTCTGTGCTTTTGTTTATGTTTTTTTTATGGCATTCTTGCCATTCTAGCCAGTGTACTCTTTTTCCTACCAAGGGTTTTCCCCACAAAGGTGGTATTACCTTGGTAGATTTTAACGAGACCCCAAATATTCCGCTACCTGATAGGCTTGTGATCATGACTCTTCTTTTCTTTCTTATATAATTTTCGATTTCATTTAAAAAAAAAGTACAAGCATGATATATAAGAAAATATTATCAAAATAAACTGTATTTTGCACCAAAATTATTATTCACATCTGGATTTTATCTATAGAAATCCGTTCATACTGATCCGTATATTATCCATGTCAATACTTTGGGGTCGATCTTAGGTGTAATATTAAACAAAAGTTTATAATACACTTATTTATTTTAAATGCCTAATATTTTTTCGTCTCATATTTAAGTAACCATCCTAGGGGTACTACACTTTGAACTACATCATCTTAGAAATTCTACACTTGACATAGGGAGTGTTTCCAAATTACAGGAAGTAATTTATTACTGTGGAAACCTGAGAACTAGTTAAAGATCAGAGGTTGGTAGAAACTAACAGTGTTTGCAAATAAAAACTGAAATTGATTATGTTAAGAAAGAGTGTTTGGTAGATACATTGTAAAAGTGTTTTATTTGTGTGTAAAAGTTAAATCAGAAATTTAAAACACATCTCCAACAGCTTTTTAAATTCTGAATAAATAAAGTAAAATAAGAAGCAAAATCTAACATTTGTAAACACTAAAAAGTGATTTTTTCCAACTAAAAGCTAAATATCACTTTATGTTAGTGTTTTCAAACACTTCCATAGACTTACGACCGCAGCGGATAAGGTTATCTACCAGCCACTATCAAACCCAAAGCAAAGAAACGATCTCTCATAACAAATTTAATCTATACACAAATTTATTCCTGGATGAAAAATTGAAAATTACCCCACGCTAAAGAGACCACAATGCATACCTCCAATTCCAAAGGTGTTTTAACTGTTGCATTCACATCGCATAGACCCACTGTAATGAAGGTCCATTTAACTAAGGGCTGTGTATACATCCATAAAAACTTCCAAATCACTCTTCTTGCTCGATAACTGCACGAGACATTTAGTTGGGCAGAGCACTCAAACTGTTTACGAAACACATTTACTAAGGGTAAATTTTAAAAAAACTACCCCCAAGATTCAGCTAATTACAAAATGATGCAGTTATCTTTCAAAATTATAAATAACCTCTCAAGGTATTATAAATACAACTTGAGATTCGTATTTGCTTACAAATACGCCATCAATACCCACCAATAGGTGCAATTTGCAAAATAGACACAAATATCACAGGAGGATTAGTAATTTCGAAAGATATCTGGGTTTTTCTTTTAAGAATACTTTTTTGTAATTATAGCTATTCACGAACAACGTCGTGGTACTGTGGCATTGGGCTAACACGATTTTTCTTAGCCACGATTCTTTTTATGGAGAACCGCCATCTCAATACACAGACCAAAACGTTCCACCCTTTTCGAGCTTTATCTACAGGAACTGGACAAGGGATGAAAGGGTTGGCACTATGCAAAACAGCCGATAGTTCACAGAATGCTCGAGCCATTGAATCAGTGTCGCAGATTGAGTTGTCTGCAAACTGACCAGGAAACGTCAAAGGTTGGTCATACCTGATATCCGTAGGGTCGACGCCGTGCAAGTAATAATCAAAGCTAGTCGATCCTCCGATGGGATATAACGACTGCGTATAATCCGGGGAAGAAGCATCTTGTTGTGAGTA
This sequence comes from Rehmannia glutinosa, assembly GCA_016081115.2. Lineage (NCBI taxonomy): Eukaryota > Viridiplantae > Streptophyta > Magnoliopsida > Lamiales > Orobanchaceae > Rehmannia > Rehmannia glutinosa. Next base: position 49,013,770 of record CM071930.1, read on the forward strand.
AGTGCATCTACCAATATCGTGAGAACTTGAATTTTGATGGTAATTATCCTCCGAGATCAAGTTTGAAGAAGGTTGAATATTGGATAGGCACGGTGAGGAAGGTATATTTAGGGAGGACTCGTCCAAAGTGACAATTTTCTCGCGATCTCCAAATGCGGAGAATACCAACTCACAAGCATTCGCCTGAAACAAAGATGGAATCGGTACTTCATCCTACCACAATAATGACTGAATAAACTTCAGCTCAGTTACAAAAGGATTAAATTACAAAACTACCCCTCACATTTAGCCTAATTACATAAAATTCCGGTTATATCATAAATTACAAATATCCCCTTATGATTTGTGTTTTGTTCTATAAGTATCACCCTCAGTGGGGGAAATTTGTAAATGGAAAAATAAAAGTCAAAGAGGGTAGGTATTTATAATTCTCAGAGATAACTGTTTTTTTTTTTTTTTTTTTTTTTTTTGTAATTATGCTAAACCTTAAGGGATAATTACAAAAATCCTCCTAGGCTTGGACTAATTACAAAAAAAATCTACAGATGTTTCAAAACTACATAAAAAATCCTAGGTTTGATTACATCTTAAATTTAAGGGGGTAACTATAATATTTCAATAAATATCGGGGTTGAGATGTTTTTATTTATGAAGGGGAAAATGTAAGACGAAATCAAACCTCTAAGGATTTTTTATAATTTTTAAAAACTTCTAGAGTTTTTTGCAATTAGCCCGAACCTTAGGTATTTTTTTTTGTAATTATGCTAAACCTTAATGATGGCCCTGCAGGCTGCAGGAAGTAAATCATTAATCTCGGAATAAGAGAAGCAACGAGATCAAAAGGCAAACGAAGACAAGAAACATACCTTTTCTGCTTCGGATAGCTTATCAGAGGTCACATACTGGCCATTTGAAAACATTCCCATCACTTGTCCCACAACATTAAAAACAACACCACCATTCTTTTCTAGAGATGTAGAGGCGTTGTAAAAGTGTAACCTTTTGTCAAGAACACATGTCCGAGCATGCTCCATCGTAACTTCCCACTTTTTAGCAGACATACCAGTTCCAAGGATCTGCAGGATTTTCACCATACGATTTCTGTTACTCGCTATGAATATTAGAGGAAACTGTATGCTTGATGCACAAATCTATGGAAACGCAACAAACTTATCTTTTGAAGCAACTGCAACCCAATCTCATTAACAAGACATAAGTTGTGATCCAAGCTATAAACATAATGTACAGTGAAGTATGAAGAGAAAGAACTGGATATGACAAAATACATATATGATATATACCCCCTATAGATGGCACTGTATAAAAAATAGGTAAATTACAAAAACTACCCCTGAGATTTAGCCTAATTACAAAAACATCTAGGCAATCCTTCAAATTATAAATACCCCTTAAGGTAATATTACAAACACCCCCTTGAAATTTGTATTTACTTCACAAATGTCCCCCTCTTGAGGGAGCAATTTGTAAGATAGAAAGAAATATCAGGGGTATTTGTAACTTTGATAGATAGCTGATATTTTTTGTAATTAGATTGAACCTTAAGGTTATTTTTGTAACTAAGCCTAAAAAATATGTGCCATGAATATTATAAAAGTGAAACTACACAAGGGTTTGCTGACTTTAATATGCAAAACGAACTATGTCGTGGGATATTTTTAATGAGCAGACGTCTCTAGGTAAACTTCCAACAATACCAATGCTTTGACAAGATCATAATCCCCATAGAATAAAAAGTAAATTTTTCAAATGATATGTATCCTTCAGCATACGTAATGAACACAAGATAAGTTTCACGATATCTTTACATTTCGAAGCCTTGTGGGGTCCAAGGTGAGTAGAATCAGAAAGTCCCGCACGGTGTTGACTCTTTCCTTGCTCAAACGTTTGTGAAGAGCTCCACCTTTGCCAATTTTTTCCAGCCGCCAAACTTCATCGGAAAGAGATGGCGGGTGGTGCTTCTTGTACACTTTAAAAAGGAAAAAAATAATAAAAAAGGTGAATTGACATTGTGCATTAGTCACTTTATGCTGACAAATTTTATCCGTTATTCTAATATAAATATAAATGCACATCTATTACTAGTAATCTTTCCAATTTCATCAGCTATGATGAATATATGAGAAACTGCAAAACAAGAGAGACTGAGAGGGTTCAGATAAACACCTTAGACAAAGAATCATGTTCACTCGACTTTTGGCAATTCCAAGGTTATTGCTATTATGCTAATATTATAAGATTTAAGAATAGCAATAACAGCAATGAAACAGTCATCTGTTTGGTAACTCATGAAAGGGAGGGATAATAATCATATAGTTTCATATAATGTGACACTGAAACAGAAAAAAGTTATAAAAATTGTCGAAAAGCTCAAAGGCTTAACAAGATAAGAACGTAGTGTTTGCACAAGAAACCACACCCAAGAGCTTACTGGAACAATTTCACAATACAATACAGATTGAATTCCCGCATAGAATATAATATCAAGATATGCCATTCATCTGAACTCATTTTAATAGTCAAGCCAACCTGGATATCTTTCATTACTGAATCACCAGGTATCAACTAGCATCGTGAACTAAATTATTTACATTTTTACAAGCAATTACATATTCAGAAAAGATTTACCAAGATATAGGTGAAAATTAGTAAAGAATAGAAGCGGAAAAAAAAATACTCACATTCCCCACGATGATCCCTGACAACAAAGGGTTCCGTTTTTGCCTCTCTTATTCTGATGCCACCAATGTCATCAATCAATCTAGCCCCTAGCCTGAATTTACGACTTCTAGTCCAGCTTGAATTATCTGTAAATGTAACACCACCAACCATTCCAGTGCCATCTGTAAGAGTCAAGATCACATCCCCATTTAAAAGAGGCTTCTTGCCTTCCCGCTCTCTCACTATATTGTTTGAAAATTCTTCAAGCGTCCAATTGTCTACCTCATCACCGTCAAAATCTCCTTCAAGAACTACAATTTCCACTTTTGCAGAGGATTCAAGACCACTGGAAACAACTTGTTCAGTTAGCACATCAACTAAAGCAATTCCCATAGTTGTGCAACCTTCTCCTTCAATGCGGGTCCCAGTAAACACTGGAAGAGATATAGCATTTAAAAATCGTAACTGTAAACTCCTCGACTGAGAAGGGTGTATATCTTTCCCACAATTCCTAGAAATTTTAACCCACAAAAAAAAAAAAAACACAGGCATAAGCACAGTAAATTAGCAAATGGTGAGAGTGTCTCATATGAATAATCTTGTTGCGGAATATTAACAATAATAAGAAAATTAATATTATTGCTTTCACTAAAAGGTTTGATGGCGTACCGTTTCGTACTGATTATATATTTTTTTAATGCTGAGTCGACTTCCTCTTTTACCTGTGAGGTCACATTGAAACAAACTACTCGACATTAGCAATTATGCATTCTTTCACCAATGAAAATCTATGTAGCGAAAAGCTAGACTACATAGTTTACATATTTGCAAAGTAATTGAAGGGGCTCCATTAACATTAGCACAGACATCTAATTTATTAACTCCAAACAAAGACTTTACCATATAAAATTTAAGAAAATGGTAAGTGAATATAGATGCGTGCATATAATCTTTTTCCCACAGCTGTCAAACTGAGACATAAATTGATAGAGTCAAGGGTAAAGTAATTTGAAGGAAAAGCAATAATTGATATTATTAATGTAGGAAACAAAACAAGAACGCGAAGTTCTCCTCGGGAAATCTCCCGCCCAGCTTAAAGCCGACAAACACAATAATTCCAAAGTGTCCTATATGAAATAATAATACTTGCTTAAATAGCAACATAACCTTAAACCTAACCCTACGGGCTTAAAGCCCAATAATAAAAATTAGTTAAACTAGGAAACTAAATCCTAATTAAACTAGGAAATAACAATTGGCCTTAATTAAACCTAACTGAACTAGGAAATAATAATTAACCTTAATTAAACCACCAATAATTAAACTAAATAATCCTAATTAAATAATCAAAATCGATATGTAACTTAAATCATGTCTCAAATGAGGAGTGTGACATCTCCCTTCAATCTAGGAGTTTTTTATACAATATATGGTGGTGAAAAACATAAGCACAAACAGAAGATGTTTTTTTAGGTAATGGAATAAAGTGTTGAACCCCACAATCTCGTGAGAAGTTCATTGGTAATGATTAATCATCTAACCAGTTTATACACCAGAGACCTAGAGTTAATGATAAGAGTGACTAAACAAGTAAAACCAACCAAATTCAACGCTTATGATTTATATGGAAAAAGAGGAGCAAATAGTAAAAAAATTCAATACAATGTTAAATGTTATATGTTTCTGAATCAAATACTTCAAGTGAACTCACAACTCGACGAATCAGAGGCTCCAGAACAGGATTAATGAGATTTTGCAATTTCATCAGGTTCATCACATCCAGCACTACCCTATGAAAAGTACCAAAAAAAGAATCAGTATAACAATATTCTAAAATCTGAAAACCACATAGATTTAACTTTGTCACAAAGTACCCAAGAAAACTGATCCTCCTTTCGACTGGTCTGCAGTATTTTGTCTCCAGCTCAGTTTTTGAACATAAAATGGCAAGAGCATAAATAAAGAATTTTAATCTTTCTCATGGAACACAGAATCCCATGAAAACCCATTAAATGTCTTCGTGGATTTATTGCAAACCATAGTAATGTGACTTTAAGCTCCATGGCTTCTCATTTCTTGTGCAACTACGCAACTCAGTCCTTATTTTTTTCCCATTTATCATTATCCCTTGAAAGGAAGATAGCCCATTTTCTACACAAAATTCAAATCCTACAGTGTATTAAACGTTCAACGCAAATTATTATTATTACTTTTTTACCAACAAATGAAAAACACACAATTCATTCTTCCCTTTTTGATTTTTTTTTTTTTTTAATTCGTTCAAACTAAAATATTCTAAAATAAGGCCACCAAGATATCCAATTCAAATCTTCAACAATCTTAGCCAGAATTAATAAACTCTAACATGAACGAATAATTCTCAAATAGGAATTCACTAGAACCATGAAAATCCAAGCAAACACGATGAGACCCCTTGAAATTACACACCCTGGCATAGCTACTCGTTTAAAAAAAAATAAAAATAAAATAAAATCAAGAAACAGATTCTTGTGTCCTCAATTATCAAAACACTTTTTATGTACCTTCTAAAAGAATGGGATTTCCTTAAACGCTTGTCATCAAAAGAAGAACCCTCCTCTTGTTGCTGCCGCTTCTGAGACATTTCCAAAGCCCCAGACAACCACTCTAACGCTTTGTTATAGCAACTTTAGAACTCACAATAGCGAAATAAAACTGTACATATATGATATACACACACATATAAATCACGGGGACCTGGATGAGAGAAGCAGAAGCAAGACTGTAGCTTGAGGGATCACGGTGGTCCCATGAAATATTTTCTCTTGAAAATACTAACAGAACAAAAACCAGCGTAAAAGACGCTGTTTTGAATGTTAAAATTAAGTGTACAATTACAACACTGGTAAATAAAGTTGTATGTGTTGTGAATTATTTCCATAAATTGATAAAGACAATGATGAAAAGCTAAGAGTGGTAAAAATTTTCGGTGCATTTTTTCATTTCAATGGCTCCAATATTTATAGCCATACATATGTTAGAAATTAGAGAGGATATATTACAAATAACTCACACACATAAGAGAATACAGGGGAAAATTTATATTATTTTATTATCAATTTCTTCACTTGTCCAAATGACTCCATAACAAGGGTATTTATAGGTGATACCCAAGATGAACATACACTTAAGCATGCATCAATATTTAATTTTCATACATTCACCTATCCTCATTCATGCACAAAACCAAAAGTCACATACATGAATTTCACCTATTCATGCATAGAATATACTAGAACTATTTTACTTCAATGTATCTAGCTAATAATTAAACACTCCCCCTTAAGCTAGATTCATTACTCCAAGAGAAAATCGCAACTTCTTGAAAACATCAAACTTCAAGGGCTTCGTGAAGATATCCAAAATTTGGTCTTGGTACTTCACAAACTCAAGCTTCACTTCTTTCTTGGATATGTGCTCACGAATAAAATGATATCCGTATCAATGTGTTTGCTTCGTCATGAAACACCTGGGTTCTTCGCCAACGCAATAGCAGACTGATTATCCACATAAATCTCCGTCAGATCTTCTTGTGATAAATTAAGCTCCTTCAACAAACTTCTCAACTAAATAGTGTGGCAGACACAAGAAGTCGCTGCAACATACTCCGCTTCACAAGTAGAAAGTGTCACAATCGGCTGCTTCTTAGAGTTCCAAGTGAATGCCGAACTTCCCATAAAGAAAACAAACCCGGTTGTACTTTTGCGACTATCAATATCACCGACCCAATCACTATCCAATAGCCAACAAGCTTGAAATTGTGAGAGGAGGTATAGAAAATTCCATGATCAACTGTACATTTAATGTACCGAAGTATTCTTTTGGCAACTTTCAAATGTGATGTAGTAGGAGCCTCCATGTGACGATTTATAAGTCCAATACCAAAAAGAATATCCGGTCTCGTACAAGTTAGATACCTCAAGCTTCCAACAAAACTTTTCAAGTATGTGGAATTAATTTCTCACCATCTTCGTGGAAGTACATTTTCACTCCACATTCCACGAGGGTGCTCACCGACTTGCAATTCTCCATCTCAAACTTCTTGAGAATTTCTTTGGCATATCCTTCTTGAGATACAAAAATTCCATCATCGTGTTGCTTTACTTCAATCCCAAGATAATAAGACAATAATCCAATGTCCGTCATCTCAAATTCCTTTGCCATAGCTCTCTTGAAATCACCAAACATATTTGGATTATTTCCTGTAAAAATCAAATCATCCACATACAAACAAACAAGTAACATATCACCATTTTTGCTCATTTTTACATAGAGAGCATGTTCATGTGGACATTTAGAAAAACAATTTTCTTGGAAATAGCGATCAATTCGGCTATTCCATGCACGAGGGGCTTGTTTCAACCCGTAAAGAGCCCTTTTCAATTTCAAGGCTTTATCTTCTTGACCATTCACCACATAGCCCGGAGGTTGATCAATGTATACTTCCTCCTCCAAAAACCCATTCAAGAAAGCAGACTTCACGTCTAACTGGTGAATTTTCCAATGATTTTGGGCTGCAAGGGAAATGATCAACCGAATAGTTTCAAGGCGAGCAACGGGCGCAAATACCTCATCATAGTCAATTCCAGCTTTCTGCTTGTACCCCTTTGCCACTAATCTGGCTTTATATTTTTCTATCTCGCCTTTTGCATTTCTTTTTATTTTGTACACCCACTTCACACCGATCGTGTTTTTACCTTTAGGTAGTGATGCTAGCTCCAACGTATCATTTTTCTCGATCGCTTTTATTTTTTCATTCATAGCATTTCTCCATTTTTCATCACGAGCAGCATCATCACAACTCACAGGCTCGGAATCCGTAAACAAACAAAATTGAGTTAAATCACTCAAATTTCTTACTTCTTCGGTGGCATCATATATTTCACGCAGGCTCTAAAGTTTTGAGGACATTCACTCGAACTTGGATCATCAACTTGAGCACTTTGTGTTGGTGGCGTTGATGGTGGTGTAGTAGGTTGAGTCGGGCCTTCTTCTTCATCATCATCAAAGAATGGACTATATTGTTCAATTTTGTTTTGATCATTCCATTCCCAAACACCTTCTTCATCGAACTCGACATCTCGGCTTATCACAATTTTTCCACTATTCGGATGTACAACTTGTAGCCTTTGGAACTTTGATCATAGCCTACGAAGATATATTTTGCACTCTTATACCAAGTTTGGTTCTTTTCTCAACAGGAACATATGTGTAGGCTATGCTTCCAAAAACCCGCAAGTGTGAAAGAATTGGTTTATAGCCATTCCAGGCTTCTTGAGGTGTTTTTCCATGCACACTTTTAGTGTAACATCTGTTCATCAAGTAGATTGCACAAGAAACAACTTCGGCCCAAAACTCCTTCGGCATATTTTTGCTTTTCAACATACTCCTCGCCATGTTAAGAATAGTTCGGTTCTTTCGCTCGGCTACTCCATTTTGTTGTGGTGCATATGGAGTTGTCATGGGATGATGAATACCATTTTTCTCACAATTTTGTTTTGAATTCATTTGAAGTGAATGCACCACCTCTGTCGGACCGAAGAGCTTTTATTTGGTAACCACTTTGTTTTTCTACCATCGCCTTGAAATGTTTGAAGGTTTCAAACACCTCTGATTTTTCCTTCAAAAGTACACCCAAGTTTTCCGAGAATAGTCATCAATAAAAAGCACGAAGTAATTGTTCTTACCAAGTGATGATGGCTTGATAGGTCCACAAACATCCGAGTGTATCAACTCCAGTGGATGTTGAGCTCTAGACATAGACTCCTTCGGAAAACTCTTTCTAGCTTGCTTCCCATAAAGACATCTTTCACAAAGTTGATTTGGATGATTTATGGAAGGCAATCCTTTCACCATTCTTTATTAGCTCATCATTTTGAGGCCATCAAAGTTCACGTGTCCAAGCCTCAAATGCCATAACCAAGATGCATCTTTGAAATAAGACTTTAAGCACATAGGGACGTCATTTTGAATGTTTAGCAAAAACATTCTATTCTTCGTCATAGGTACCTTGGCCAACAATCTCCCATTTTCATCTTTCATGGTCAAACTTCTATTTTGCGAGTGTATATCATAATTTTTCTCCAACAGTTGTCCCAAACTCAAAATGTTACTTTTCATGGCCGGAACATAAAAGACATTAGAAATAAATTGATGGCTTCCATCTTTTGACCGAATCAAAATTGTACATTTCCCTTTGACTTGAACTTTTGAAGAATCTCCAAAAGTTATATCATCATCGACTGATTCATCCAGTTCCCACGAACAAATCTTTCTTTCCACAAATGTGACTACTTGCACCGGAGTCAAGATACCATTGATTCCCCTTCTCATCTTGATTATTTTTGCAAGCAAGAAGCAAAGTGGGATATACATCTTCTTTACCATTGCTCTCCACAAGATTACTTGTATCCTCTATGTTACTTCTACATTCCCAAGCATAATGACCAAAGCGATGACAATTATAACGCTCAATTTCTGATTTGTCATACCTTGGTTGATTTGGCCTATATCCTCCACCTCTCGGGCCTCTACCTCGTCCGTGACCTCTTCCTTGATTGAAGTTTTGGCTTGTGTCATTATTGTTTGAGGTGTATTTGTCACCTTGTCCCCCTCTTCCATGACCACGACCTCTACCTTGGCCTTGTCTACGAAATCCTCCACGTCCTCGACCTCTTTGGGACGTGCCTTGGTTTGTCTCTTTCTCTTTCAAAGATAGCTTTGCTTTCAAAGCATGTTCCACCATTTCTTGAATCGGTTTTTTCAATCTTTCTTCATGAGCTTGCAAAGATCAGGCAAGTTCATCAATGGTTATGGTGTCCAAGTCTTTGGACTCTTCAATGGCAACAACAACATAATTAAATTTTGGATCCAAAGATCTCAAAATTTTGCCAACAATTTGATCATCCTTCATATCATCTCCATATCTCTTCATTTGATTGGTAATAGCCAAAACTCTTGAAATGTAATCCGAAATAGACTCGAAATCCTTCATGTGTAGAGATTCAAATTCACCTCGTAATGTTTGAAGACGGACCTTTTTTACTTTGTTAACTCCTTTAAAAGAGGCTTGAAGAATTTCCCATGCTTGCTTGGAGGTAGTTGTCGCAGCAACTTTCTCGAACATCTTCTCATCCAAACTTTGATGGATGAGTGTGAGCGCCTTTTGGTCTTTCTTCTTGGCGGTTGCATCATCTCCTTCAAGACCTTTCTCCACAGGGTCCCATACTTCATAGGCTCCAAGCAAAGCTTTCATTCTAATACACCAATTATCATAATTTTCTTTGGTGAGTGATGGAACTACAAATGATGTTCCGTTTGACATTTTTGTTCAAGCTTTGGTCTCCAAACACAAGTGGCTCTTGATACCAATTTGTAAGAAATTGGAGAGCATATATTACAAATAACTCACACACACAAGAGAATAGAGGGGAAAACTTATATTATTTTATTATCAATTTCTTCACTTGTCTATATGACTCCATAACAAGGGTATTTATAGGTGCTACCTAAGATAAACATACACTTAAGCATGCATCAATATTTAATTTTCATACATTCACCTATCCTCATTCATGAACAAAACCAAAAGTCACATACATGAATTTCACCTATTCATTCATAGAATATACTAGAACTATTTTACTTCAATGTATCTAGCTAATAATTCAACAACATAGATACTATTTCACATGTGATACATTTGTATTGTTGTGAAATTTTTCCAATGCTACAAAGCCTACAATGCTAAAAGTCAAACTCTATGGACTAATGTCGTAACACTCCCCCTTGGACGTAGCATTGTTGTCTATTGGATGAGTATGCCTCGTTAAAAACCTCAAGCCGGAAAACCCTATGGGAAAAATCGGACATACAGGGGTGCCAATCAAATTCATGTCATCGACATATACAACAATGATAGCAAATCCGGTATCTGATCTTTTAATAAAAACACATGGGCAAATGGTATCATTTTTGTAACCTTCCTTGGAAAGGTATTCATTAAGTCTATGATACCACATGCGACCGGATTGCTTCAATCAATACAACGATATTTGCAATTTGATTGAGTATAATTCACGGGGAGTGTCTGACTTTGGCATTTTATATCCATCGGGAATTTTCATATAAATATCAGAATCTAATGAACCATATAGATATGCTGTCACTACATCCATTAGACACATGTCCAAATTCTCGTGGACAACCATACTGATAAGAAAACGAAATGTGATTGTATCCATCACAGGTGAATATGTTTCATCATAATCTATCTCAGGTCTCTGGAAGAATCCTTGAGCCACGAGTCGTGCTTTATATCTCACGACTTCATTTTTCTCATTTCTCTTTCGAACAAATACCCATTTGTACCCAATAGGTTTGACATTGTTTGGAGTTCTGGCAATTTGTCCAAATATATTTCGTTTTCTAGGGAAGCTAACTCAGATTTTATTGCTTCCTCCCACATAGGCCAATCAGGCCTCTGACGGCATTCCATTATCGAACGTGGTTCATTATCATAATCATCATTTATAATTTCTTGAGCAACCGAAAATGCAAAATTGTCATCAATAATTATTTCATTTCGATCTTATATGTCATTATTATAGCTCATGGGATTTAGTGCTATTGGAATTTTTGACTTGTACATTTTTTTGAGATGTTAGGCTCTCTGATTAAATCTGGAGCATGCTCATTAGTATCAATTTTCCCCTTTCTTTTTCAAGGAACAATATCTTACGAGCCAATAGGTCTACCACGTTTTTGTCGTGGGTTATCATCATTCATTTTCTTGTTTTCATCTGGAACAATAATCCTGGCTGGAGCATTTGCAGCCGGAATATGAGTCTTTGTGACTTTACTAGCATCGTTAAATGCATCAGGAAGTCTATTAGCAATATTTTGTAAATGAATGATTCTATTCACCTCACTTTCACATTCAGAAGTACGTGGATCTAAATGGGATAAGCTTTGTTCATTCCAGGAGATCTTCTCAACTGGTTTTTGTTTATCTAAAATAACTTTATCCCTTCCTATTGATGGGAATGTTGTCTCATCAAAATGACAATCCGCAAATCTAGCGGTAAATAAATATCCCGTCATCGGCTCTAAATACCGAATAATTTATGGAGAATCAAACCCAACGTATATACAAAGTCTACGTTGTGGACCCATTTTTGTCCTTTGAGGTGGTGGAATCGGCACCTAAACAACACACCCGAAAGTGCGTAGGTGCAAAATATTTGGCTTAAAACCAAGAGTTAATTGTATTAGGGAGTGCATATGATAAGCAATGGGGCATAATCTAATGAGTGTTGATGCATGTAATACTGCATGACCCCATGTTGTACTAGTGAGCTTTGATCTCATTAATAATGCACGAGCAATTGTTTGAACTCGTTTAATCATGGATTCTGCCAATCCATTTTGAGTATGAACATGTGCTACTGGGTGCTCAACATTAATTCCCAGTGCTGCGCAATATTCATCAAAGCTTTTTGATGTAAATTCTCCGGCATTATCCATTCTTATATTCTTGATAGGATAATCAGGGAAATGTGCTCAGATTTTAATAATTTGTGCTAATAATCGAGCGAATGCCACATTTCTAGTAGATAATAGGCATACATGTGGCCATCTACACGATGCATCTATTAAGACCATGAAATATCTAAATGGTCCACTTGCAGGATGTATTGGTCCACAAATATCACCATGAATACGTTGTAAAAATGATGGTGATTCAAAACCAATCTTTTTCATGGAAGGCTTAGTAATAAATTTTCCTTGTGAACACGATTCACATAAATAGTCTTTGGACATTAGCATCTTCGTGCTTTTCAATGGATGTCCATTAGTGTGTTCAACAATCCTACGCATCATAGTTGTTCCTGGGTGTCCTAGGCGATCATGCCATAACCCAAATATATCAGGATTCACCAGCTTCTAAGGCATGGTGGCATAGGATTCAAAAGCTTTAATTTGGGCACAATACAATCCAGAAGCTGTTGCTTCAAATTTCTCATGGGCAATTCTTTTTCCCATTTTATAGGATGTGATACATAGACACTCTTTATTATTTTCATTTAGTGTCACCAAGTGATAGCCATTATAACGCACATCCTTAAAACTCAGTAGATTTCTTTTTGATCTGCTAGATAATAATGCATTCTCAATATTCAATATTGTACCATTAGGCAACACCACTGTTGTTAGTCCAAGTGGCTACGATAATCTAGAGGGGGGGTGAATAGATTGTGCCAATTTTTCGCACTTAGCCCTTTTTTTTTTCCGAATGATCAATCAAAGACAAGAATAAAGGTGCGGAAATTAAACAACACGACTCGATTTATAGAGGTTCAACCCACCTAGGGCCTAGTCCTCTACCACCCCAGTATCTACGGGATGGATTTCAAAAAGAAAAATGATTTTATTAATTATCACAATTAATACAACATCACCTTACAACACCTCTTTGGAGATTACCTCAACCTCCCTTGAAGATTACCACAATCTTCAACGGCACCTTGTGAAGAATACCACAATCTTCAACTTTGAAGAACACCAAATTCTTCAACACCTCAAAGAGCACCAAATTAACTCTTCAATAAGAAGATTACCACAATCTTCTTGCACCTAACACCTAGATCACCCAAGTGTGTTCTTACCACAAGAACACTCACAAGGATATCTTGTGTTGAATGATGAACCCAAAAATTCAAGATTACAACTCGATAATGAATAATACAATTTTGAGTGCAAGTGTAATCAAGAATCAAGCCTAGACCTCAAGATGTGAAAGTGAAATACTTAAGCTATAAATACAACAAGAGTGTTGAATATGAAACCTTAGAAATTTGCAGATTTCTTGTTGTGTGTTTGTTTGTGTTGTTCTTGTCTTGTGTCTTCAAAATCATCTTCTATTTATAGGAGAGTCTTCACAAACATAGGCTCCTCCTTCTTCACTTTTGTCTACAAAAAGAAGATCACAAGATGTAGAAATATTGTACAAAAATGATAAAGTAAATCTTGTTGATATGGATGTCGAACGGTATTATTCTCATTGTCATCCAAAAATAACACAAAGACGCCGGTTGCTATGTAGAAAATTGAACGTTAAAAAGTAAAATCAAGATTCGATACGGGATGGAGGGTGGGCGGCCGGTCAAGGGGGTCCGATCGGTCGCCATGGGGTCCGACCGGTCGGCCTCTAGGTGGACCGGTCCCCTCCCCCTTTTTTTGTTCCAGTGAGTTCAGTTTTCATTTTTGCGTTCTTCGGATACCGGTCGAACTCTTGTTCGACCGGTCGACCTCAAAATAGAAGTGTTGTTCGATTTTTGTCGAAAATAAACTTCAAGAAATACTCTAAGAAATTAGTAAAAATATTTTAAATCAATTGAGAGTATTTGAACAATATTTAAAAACATTGTTTTGGTGTAAAAACACATTTAAACAAAATCATCAAAATCTTGATAAAAACATTTACCTAACAATCTCCCCCCTTTTGATGATTACAAACCAACACAATTTTAGGAGATCGATTTAAAAACAAAACACATTTTTCCGGTCTAAAACATCAATCCATTACAAGCAACATTTATCATAAGTACAAACACAAGGATAGGAGCAAAGATATTTCAAAAATATTTTGCACAAGCTCCCCCTATTAATATGCATAACAAAAATAAGAATCATTAGAAAAGCATAAAAGTCCATCATACATCAATTGGACTAAGAATCATTCACAGCTTTTGGCTTTTAAGAGCCCTAGCTTATAACTTTTCTTGGGAGCTTATTTTTGCTTCTTTGAGCATATGAGCGTTTTTCCTGTTTCTCTCCCTTTGGAATCATCAAAAAAAATGTTAGCACGATAAAAATATCATACAATCATATCAAAGTGCACAATTTAATCGATTTATCGAGCATTTTGAACATTGAAGCTTAAATTTCAAATAAAAGGGAAAATTCGATCATTTGATTTGCAAAAGCTCATTTGAATGATAAAACATGATCTAAATAAACTTATAAGAATTTTCAAATTGAGAGAATCATGTAGGTGATGAATTTTTCATAGAAATATTTTGTCGAACACTTGGCGTGCGTCGAATAAAACAAGAGATATATAACGCCTTTGTATTTCATTTAAGCCAAAAATTTTCATCACCAATTACAATATTACAACATTCATCCATCAACAGTCATCATATACAACACACTAATACACAAATTTCATCAAAATAGCAAGATATGAGTACATTCTCAAGGGTTCAACCCAATTGAGATTAAAAGGAGAAATTCTTACCAATTAATCGGAGAAGTCGGATAATATTGATGAAATAGAAGTTACATAAACTCAAAAATATAGATTTTATAAGAAAAAAATCATTTTGAGTGAATTGTGTGTGAAAAATGCAAAGGGGTTCGAGTTTGGAAGAAAATAGACAAAAATACTGAAATGAAAGACATAACCATTTTTAATCCACGAAATGGACTAGGGCGACGGTCGGCGTGTAGGGCGACCGATGCTCGCAACATGTCGACAAGTGCACGAACACCGATTCATTTTGTCCGAATTTTGCACCAAAAATCCGATTTTTCACCCCTAAGTTTTAAAAACATGCAAATTGTAATCATAGACCTCATTCAATATACATTATGCCTAAATAAGCTCGAAATGAGGTAAAATACTCGGTGGTTAACGGCTAAAAACAAATGTCCGCGAGTTATCCTTGAGATGGAATTAAACACATCTCATTTTTTTTGTTTAAGAAACGCAATCCCTTAAAAAAATATAGAATCTCAATATGTTTAGTTCGATTATGACGAATCGTATTATAATCACCGGACTTGTTATCCCTAAAAATATAAACATTTTAAAATTTTGGATAAACAAGCCATAAGAAGAAGTGTCTTTCAAATATTTGAAAATTTATTTTAACGGCACTTTAATGAGATTCGTTGGGATAGTTTTGAAATCGAGCGTATAGGCATAAATCATGAAGAATTTCGAGTCTATAAGAATAATGAAAGTTGATAAACATACCTCGAATTTATTTGTCAACCAATATGCCTTTCGCAATCTTGACACTTTATGACGTAGATGACCATGGATAATTCTACGATCATTTGTTCCTTAATACCAAAATATTTCTTGCAAAAACTTGACAAAATATTTTGCACAAGAGCATAGTAATATCGGATAATATAAAACAACATAGAGACTGGACAAGTAGCACATACTATGCTTTTTGTAGGAATCAACAAAAGTTTGATAAACCATGTGCTTATTGAAAATCCGTTTAAAGTCTATTTTGAAAAAAAATCCGAGAGTATAAAATTGAGACCTCATTTTAAGAAACATTTTTATAAAGAATTTTGACAATCATACAAAAATTAAAGACATGAAAATATGCAATAATTATAAAAGACAATATGAAATGCATACTTCAAGAAGAGGATAGGAGTTACCACTTTCGCCATTGCCAAGGGTTGTATCTTTCCCATTGTTGATTATACTTTCTTCTTGGAAAATAATTTTGTTGATAATATCTCCTCGTTTGATTATATGGCGCGATCATTTGTTGTCTATATGACAATTTAAAATTCCTTTGATTTTTGTTGCGCCGAGTACCTAACATAAAATTCTCTTGTGGTACCCTCAAGTGTTTGGGTCCTTTAGGATTAACATTGAGACTTTTAGGTCTCCAATAATAATTAGAACTATTTTTAACCCGACAAGAATTAGTCGTGTGACCAATTTTACCACAATAGAAACATGTAATAGTTCTAGAAGCATAATGACCAACATCCATAGAGACTTGATTCTTTTTCTTATCATTTATAACATTAGGCTTATAACCAAGTCCTGGTTTCAAATGATCACAACGTTGAACATCAAGAATTTTGGTCATTTTATCGGTACTTAAATTAAATTTCAACATATCCTTTTTCATGCAATCAATATCCTTAACTAGAGTACTATTTTCTTCTTCAAGAATTCTAACATTATCAAGTATAACATTATGAGCACTAGTAAGAGATTCATAAGAAGCATGTAAACTATCCTTTTCCTTTTTCATGGTGTTGAATTCCTTTTTCAAATTTTTGTATTTAAAGAGCAAACTTTGGAATTCATTTTGAAGCTCATCAAAATCATTTTGGAATTCATCATATTCATCATGCAATTCATTACTAAAAGAAGAAGAAGGGTTAGAGCGTACCTCATTTTCTTCTTCGATTTCCATTAGACATTGCTCGACTTCTTCATCGTCAGAAGTTGTAAGAAGCTCATCCCAAGTTGTTATAATATCCGGTTGAGAAGTGGATGCTTTTGAATTACTCCTTTTATTTGAATATGCTTCATAGATGATAAGATTTCCAATAAGCTCATCAAAATTTAGAGTTTCTAAATTTTGAGCTTCCATGATAGCCGTCACTTTTTCGGACCAAGAATTGGGAAGAGCATTTAAAACTTTGGTAGCTTTGTCTTCTTCCGAAATGACTTTTCCGAGTGCCCATAATGAATTAACGATGTTGTCTATCCTTTCTACCATTTTTGAAATCCCTTCACCCTCGAGCATTGTGAAATTTTCGAAATCTTTAACAAGCATTGTTTTTCTAGCTTGTTTAACTTTCTTGGTGCCTTCATAGATAGTTTCTATTTTTTCCCAAACTTCATGAGCGGATCGTATACCTCTAATACGATTATATTCCGTAGCGGTAAGAGAACAATGAAGAATATTAAGAGCTTTACCGTTTAAGGAGAATATTTTCTTGTCTTCATCATCAAACTCCTTGAGGGCTTTTGGAATTTGAGTGTCGTCTTCCTTTTCTTCATAGGGATGAATACTCCGTTTATAACCGTATTCCAAATATCGAACCCGCACCCTTGATGAAAGCACTCCATTCGGTCTTTCTAAAATGCGTAGTTGTTGGCGTCAAAAAACGGTGGCTTGTTGGTGGAGGTGCTGGTGGTGAGATAAACTTCGTTCGTAGCCATGGATCTTTCTTCTTTACTCGCGATGTGAAACGAGCTAGCCAAAGAGTTTGGCTCTGATACCACTTGTTAGTCCAAGTGGCTACGATAATCTAGAGGGGGATGAATAGATTATGCCAAGTTTTCGCAATTAGCCCTTTTTTTCGAATGATCAATCAAACACAAGAATAAAGGTGCGAAAATTAAACAACACGCATCGATTTATAGAGGTTCAACCCACCTAGGGCCTAGTTCTCTACCACCCCAGTATCTCCGGGATGGATTTCAAAAAGAAAAAAGATTTTATTAATTACCACAATTAATACAACATCACCTTACAACACCTCTTTGGAGATTACCTCAATCTCCCTTGAAGATTACCACAATCTTCAACGGCACCTTGTGAAGATTACCACAATCTTCAACTTTGAAGAACACCAAATTCTTCAACACCTCAAAGAGCACCAAACTCTTCAATAAGAAGATTACCACAATCTTCTTGCACCTAACACCTAGATCACTCAAGTGTGTTCTTACCACAAGAACACTCACAAGGATATCTTGTGTTGAATGATGAACCCAAAAATTCAAGATTACAACTCGATAATGAATAATACAATTTTGAGTGCAAGTGTAATCAAGAGTCAAGCCTAGACCTCAAGATGTGAAAGTGAAATACTTAGGCTATAAATACAACAAGAGTGTTGAATATGAAAGCTTAGAAATTTGCAGATTTCTTGTTTTGTGTTTGCTTGTGTTGTTCTTTTCTTGTGTCTTCAAAATCATCTTCTATTTATAGGAGAGTCTTCACAAACATAGGCTCCTCCTTCTTCACTTTTGTCTACAAAAAGAAGATCACAAGAAGTAGAAATATTGTACAAAAATGATAAAATAAATCTTGTTGATATGGATGTCGAACGGTATTATTCTGCTGTCAAAAATAACACAGTGCGACCGGTCGCTATGTAGAAAATTCGAATGTTAAAAAGTAAATCTGAAGATTCAGACACAGGATGGAGGGGTGGGTCACCGGTCCAAGGGGGGTCCGACCGGTCGCCATGGGGTCCGACCGGTCGGCCTCTAGGTGGACCGGTTCCTCTCCCCCTTTTTTTGTTCCAGTGAGTTCTATTTGCATTTTTGCATTCTTCAGATACCGGTCGACCCCTTGTTCGACCGGTCGACCTCAAAATAGAAGTGTTGTCCGATTTTTGTCAAAAATAAACTTCAAGAAATACTCCAAAAAATTAGTAAAAATATTTTAAATCAATTGGGAGTATTTGGACAATATTTAAAAACATTGTTTTGGTGTAAAAACACATTTAAACAAAATCATCAAAATCTTGATAAAAACATTTATCCAACAACTGTTGCATTCCCGGAGCCATCAATAATCTCAACGGGACCGGATATAGTTGTAACTTGTGCCTTGCACAATTTCACACTCGAGAAATATACTTTATTTGTTAATATTGAGTGCGTTGTTGCACTATCAAGTAGACAATAGTCTCTTTTCTCGGTGTTTCCCATGTATACCTGGTATAATTATTATTGAAGTAATATTATACGATTATTAAAAACTTTATATAAAAACATCAATGCACAACAAAAATTTAAATAAAGGATTTTATTCGATAACATAGTCATACATAATTATCTAATTATTACAACATGCTAAGATAAATTGTTACGGCTAACAGAGGAAGAATGAAGACAAGAAGATCAATAAAAAGCCAAAATTCTCCTGGTGTATATTCTCCAACAAAAAGCAAGATAGTGTATATGAAGACCAATGTAATGAGAAATACTAACATTAAGTTAACCATTTTTGGAATGAAAGAAATGTGGAGCTTTTAGAAAGATGATAGAATATGTGTGAGTTTGTTGAATGAAATGTTGGTATATTTATAGATAAAAATTATTGTTCATAGCCGTTGATATAGTCGTTGGAGGGGAAAAATTAATGTGAAAATTTTGAAGGTAAAATTTGTGAATAGTTTGGTAGAAATTTGATGATAAAAATATTAGACACAAACGGATTTATTATTTCATAGTAAAAGATTAAAACCGGGAATGTATCATCTGGAACAAGTACAAACACGGTACAACAAACTTAATTTTGGGAACATCTCATCTGAGAAAAACAACATACAAACAATGAGTCTATTTTTTTTTTAATTTATCCAGTCGGCACCTTGTGCCTCGTGATCCTCAAGAAAATCGGATATATCGAGTGGTTTTCAGTCCTTGACAGGATTTTGATCGCGTAAAATTTCTGATATCTAGGCCTCATTAGTAGTAGGTGGCTCCACTTCCTCAGTGGCATGCGTTTGAACATTTTTGCCTTTATTCTTCTTTGATTCCTGGTATAGATTTACTAGGTGCAGGGCAGTTCTACATGTTTTGGCCCAATGTTCTATCATACCACATCT
The DNA here is from genome assembly GCA_016081115.2 of Rehmannia glutinosa. Taxonomy (NCBI): domain Eukaryota; kingdom Viridiplantae; phylum Streptophyta; class Magnoliopsida; order Lamiales; family Orobanchaceae; genus Rehmannia; species Rehmannia glutinosa. The sequence goes on from CM071930.1 coordinate 49,033,891, forward strand.
ATTACACAGATCATCACCAGTTCTTTCCATATGCATTTTCCCCTTATCACGATTTGACTGATTTGGATGCCCCTGTTTGGCATTATAATCATTTTGGAGGGTATAGTGATAATTATCTCTATTATAGTAATTACGACCGCCACGATCATATCTGTGAGTATTTTGATATGGACCACCACGGCCACGACCCCTACGGCCACCACGCCCGGGTTTATACTCACGACCTCTAAATTAGCCCCGCCCTCTATCAGAGTTAGCATGTGCTTCAGGTACTGCGTTAGACCCAAAAGGTCGCAAATCGTGATTTCTTAACAATTCATTGGTTTTCTCTGCCGTGAGAAGAACCAAGATCAATTCAGAAAATGTTTTAAACTAGCGTTGTCTATACTGCTGTTGTAGCACAATATTTGATTTATGCAAAGTGGAGAATGTTTTCTCCAATTTGTAGTATTCAGACAACTTAGTCCCACAAAGAGCCAGTCGGGACTCAATTTTAAATAATACCGAATTATAGTCGGCAATGGACTTAAAGTCCTGCAACCTTAGATGTTGCCAATCATATTGTGCTTGTGGGAGTATCACTGTTCCGGTGTGATCAAATCTTTCTTTGAGCTTTTGCCCCACAATTTCGAGAAGGCCTTTCAATTTGTATATATTTATTTTTTAAATCATCAGATAAATGATGGCGAATAAATATCATTGCGTTCGCCTCATCTTTTACAACGGCCTCCTCGATTTTTACAGGCTTCAAGGTTTTTGCCAGATCTTGACCCTGAAGGTGCAATTTAACATCCAGACACCATGATAAATAATTTTCGCCAGTGGTATCAAGGATCTGGAATTTTTGCTTTTCGATACCGGCCATTTTTCTACAAAGGAAATAAAATAAATTAGTACACAAAAATTCAAACTTAAAATATACAAACCTTTTCTCGAGCAATAACTCGTGCTGATAACGTGTTGTGAATTATTTCTATAAATTGATAAAGACAATGATGAAAAACTAAGAGTGGTAAAATTCTTCGGTGCATTTTTTCATTTCAATGGCTCCAATATTTATAGCCATACATAGATACTATTTCACATGTGATACATTTGTATTGTTGTGAAATTTTTCCAATGCTACAAAGCCTACAATGCTAAAAGTCCAACTCTATGGACTATTGTCGTAACAGTATGAACTTTTCTTTTTTTTTTTTTTTGGGCTGGGATGGCAAAAGTCCGTGGGTGATCATAAATTTTAAAAAATTATCCGGACCATCCGAACCACACTAAGCTGCACCATTTATAAAAATTTGTGACCAAAACCGAGATTTAAAATGTTAGATTGAAACCGTATCGCTTTGTTGGTCCGATTATGGTTTAGATATTAAAAAACCATCAAAACCACACCCCACCGCACCTCTATAATTTAGGGTAAAATAATATATTGTTCTATAGTCTTTAGTTGAATAGCTAGACAATAAATATATTAACAACTAATTTATGAATGATATAATTTGATTCGGACTTTGTATACTAAAAATAATCCATTTATATTCGTTCAGTGTTGTTAAAATGCATTATATTTTGCATAAAAATTGAACAACATTTACACTGCATTACATATTGAATTTAAGTGAAATAAAAGATATTACAATGTGCATTTTATTTGCAAAAATACATCTTATTTAAAAAAAAATACTTTTCAATTATAATATTTTTCTCTGGCTTTTTCTTTAAAATATCATAACAAAATTATATTAATTTATCTATTATATAATATTTTTGTTTATTAAAACCGCACAACCGCCCACCACCGCTTAAAACCGCACATTCGGCTTTACTTCAAAAAATCGCGATTTGAAAATATGTTTTAACCAAACCACGATAGCAATATTAACTCAAACAATCGCACTGCGATCACCCCTAGGCAAAACAATGATAATGCTTGTCAAAATGGGATAGACCAGTCCCGCCGACATAGGCAGGGGTGGATTGCTGGCGAGCCTAAATGGACCAGTTCGTTCGGATCGCTGAGTTGAGGCAGACATTTTATGATTGATCGGGCTAGTTTGTGGCCCACCCACTTCTAATTTTTTTAAGAAAACTAGAAATATGTAAAAAGAACAATTAGATTAATTGACATGTGATTATAGCTACTTACCCAAGGGTAGTACCCTTAGTCATTCAAATTTTGGTACGTGTCTCATATCCTATGTTTGTTAGGAGTTAACAAAAAAAAAAGAGGGGGCATTAGACGTGTGTCAAAATTTTGATGACCAATTGTACAACTCTTATTTATGTCGATTTTTTCAAGCCCTGGCAACAGTGCCAAAAACTTGATCGCTAAAAGTTATTATGTTAAGCCGCAAGTGTATGACGTAGTTAGAGATGGCGGCGGGACGGGTAGAGCGGATACCCACGCCGCCCGGACCTAATGGAACGGGTAAGGGTAGTCTTTTTGAATGCAGGATGGGTATGGGATGAAAAACTACTACCCATTTATTTACGGGTAGGGTATGGTTTGACCCCTCGAATACCCACCACTACCCGAACCCGTTTACCCCTTAGTAACTTTCATTTATTTTTTTCATCGAACATTATACGTTTCTTCATAGAAGCCCCACATAAATTTTTATTTTGTACAAAGAAGATATAAAGTTGTCATTTATTTTGAATTTGTGATCATATCAACTCTGTTTTATCTTTGTCAAGCTTGATAAAACTACTTGTCTAATGGTGTAGTTTATAAATTAAATGATGTACCAGACTACCAGTGTTGATTCTACAGATTTAAGGAATGTATTATGATGCTTTTGATTTAGTTGATGAATGATGATAGCCTATTTGACTTACAAAATTAAAATGGTTAACTGTTATATTTATTAAGAATTTAACATATTAGCATTTTCTTATATAATAACTAGTTTTTGGTAGGGCGTCCATTTAATAGTTATATAAATATTCATATAATTATAAGCTTTATATAAAATAAACGGGTTTTAGGTGGGTACGAGTAGTACATGGGTATCGGGAAATGGATTTGGGATGTGTACGGGTAATAGATGTAGTTTCTTAATCGGGTTTGGGACGGGTACATGTAGTATAAATATCATAGGGTTCGGGTATGGATAACCTTAAATGAGTGGGTACCCTACCATTTCCATCCCTAGACGTAGTTGATAAAAAATGGTAAGCAAGGTCATATTCCTCAGGGTATTAAAACACATAAATTATCATAAACGTAATAGCTCAATATTATTGAATCATCCATTAAAACAAATTGGTTTTTCTAAATACTACTATTAAAATGAATTAAACTATCAATCACTATCAAACTAGAACACTCACGAGAATTGATCAACAAGTAAAGGCAATCCTGGACTATGATCTCGACATGCTTCATCAATATTATCTCTAACTTGTGTTTCACAATAATAAATTTCACTATATCTAGGGGTTTAATTCCTATCGTAGTTTATTCCCTCTCTCGAAGTAAACAAACCGTAGATTAGTATCAAATTTCTAGCATCTCTACTCAGCAATCAATATCAACTCCTAAAAGCATACATAATTAAATAAAACCCCCACAAATGTCCTAAGCCTCTCGACTCTACTCTCATTTTATCTTGTTAATCCACTATCTAATGTTAGAACTCATCTCTGGATGTAGGTCCCAAGGGGTGTGAGATAAGTCTAGAAAGGGGGGGTTGAATATCCAATTTTTCAATTTAAAACAAATCAGAGTTTATCACAAGAAAAATAGCTAAGTCTCTTGAGAGACAGCTGGGTCAAACTTCAACAGGAGAGTTAACCACTCAATAGACTCTAAGAGAGTTGTTGATAGAGTAACTCAGCTGAGTGAAGTTAGCTTTTTATAAATGCAGTTTTCTTGGTTTTTGATAGGGAAAGTCTTAACACCCTTTTTAGACTTGGTTATCAACATTTATTTTAAGCTTGTTATTATCAGTTTGATAGCAGATATCAACAAGTAAGTAAATTGCAGAAAGTAAAGTGTTGTATGTAAATGATACAAATATTTATAGTGGTTCGAGGATGGGGTAATTCTTCTACTCCACTCTTCTCCTACTCCAGTAGAAATTTGCTAATGCAACGATAACTTTGTTACAAAAATACAAAACAGTCCAAGCAAGCCTTGATCACACAGTTGACTTCACTCCTGGGACTCAACTCTTCGTAAGGCAATTGCCACACTACTTCAGCTCTTCAAATAGTTCGGACTTGATTACGAAGCCTTCCATCGAATTTGAATCAGGTTTGAACTTGAACCTCACTGAACTTTCTTCACTTCTTGGAAGAACAAACCCATTTGTTCTTGAAAATAGGTTTCCTCTTCAATTTAGAAGTATGTCTTCTATCTTTCACACGAATGTGTTGGATAAAATCACTTCGAGTTTCAGGCATGGGGATTATGAATTTCTCTCTTGAGAGAGAGTATTCCATATGTTTGCTTGATTGCTCAGATTTCTATAATGTCTAATTCATACTTTTCTCTTAAAAATTCCTCAGCCTTTTATAGTGAGAGTTTGAAATTTGTCTATTGAAGAGATAGAAAAATTCAAACTTCACTTCTTGTTCTTTCGCTTGTCATGTTCTGTAGCTTTTGATGTTGACCCAACCTTTGCATTAACGACCTGAAGGTGCCTGAGATGCACCAGAGTTCTGCAGGCATTCCATTGGTCCCTGCCACTTGCACTCTTTCAGCAAGATAACTTTTTAAGGTTGCACGTCTATCTCTTGCCAAAATGGGTAAGTCTCGGCTTTTCTTTACAACAGACTTCTTCAGCTTTCTCTAAGTCCTTTAGCTGCTTTACCCCTTAAGTTGAGTCTTCTCCTTGATTCTTGGATGACTCTGTTGTAAGTCTTCTAAAAGACACAACTGTTGTACTTGACTAAAGTTCTTCCTGGCTACTCAACTACGATTCAGTTTAATCTTCTATGCACTTCTTCAGCAAGTCTTCTATATCTTCAATAGCTGCTTGATAACTCAACTAATATTCTAACTATTACAAAGTTGAAATACATATAGAAAATGTGGTGCCAACTTTCTGATTCTAAGTTTTCTAAGCATCATCAAAATCTATACAATAAATTTCCTAACACTCGAATTATGAACTAACTATTAAACATGCAAATGATTAGCCAAATATTCCACAAGAAATACGCACACGAACTCACAAATAGATCAATGGAAAAGATTAATCAGAAACAAATTAAATCGGAAATAACATGAATCCACAGTCTAAATCATGTCCTAAAACCAATGAGAAATTAGCCTAACATAATTGTTTTCAAATCCATAGATAAGATGCGAATGGAAAAGCTCTAGACTATGATGACGAAACCCCCATGTGTGGAACCAATCTTCACAACCTTGAGCATTCATGCCTTCGTGGTTGATGGAACTCGCGTGTTGTTCTCTTCAAGATTTTCTCTTCTTGCTCCATGTTCGTACTTTTCTCTCCTATATGTGTTGCATCTGTTGTTAGGTCTTTTCCCCTATTTTATAGGTGTATTTTTGGAACCCCTTTTCAGTCCTCACGCAGTTACAAAACAAAATCTGCAAAACTAGACATTCCGCACGGGTAGTGCAATTGAACATGATATGGTCGTGTGTAACCTTCTCTGAAACTGGCTCTGCTGCATCACACACATGGTTGTGTTCTTGCGCACGGGCCATGTGCGTGCTCTCTAAAACTACCTCTGAGAGTACCTACACATGGCCGTGCCCTTGCACATGACCTGGTCGTGTGCTTCAACATTTCCCATTTCCTACGCGTCTTCATTCGTCCTTTGGCTCTTAACATACTGTTTGGGCCGTGCTATCGCTTTTAGTCTGATTTAGTTCTGTTTCCTACAAAAATACATAGACAAATGCAATATCACGCCCAACAAGGAAAACCAACCTAAACACGCTCGATATACATGCAAGTTAAATATAATGGTCGTGGCCAAATGAAATAATATTTTTTGTTCTCATTATGGCAGAGATAATCACAATTTTCCTCCAGGATATGGCAGGGGTAATGGAGGTAATCCGAAGAAAAATCATAAAGGTCAAGTCAAAAAGACTTCTGGCAGTGGTAATGTGGTTTCTGATCAACAAGTTTATTTTGATAAAATGTGAACTACAGATCAATATGAACAATTGATACTCTGTTGATTTCTCAAATGCATAACACCTATGTTACTTCTCCGCCCTTTACAAGCAATTCCTCTTTGGTGGATGTGCAACAAAATTCTTCCATTTCCTCTTTCAGTGGTACTTTCTCTCTCTCTCTCTCTCTCTCAATATCTTCTTGTTTTTTCACTACACATTCTTCCCATATATCCCCATATACATGGATCATTGACACTGGTGCTACACACCATGTGTGTTGCACATCTTCCTTATTCAGTTATTGTTCTCTAATTTCAAATGCTTCCATTACACTACCCACGGTTCAATAAATCTTTGTTGATCACATATGTACATTGATTATTGAAAATGGATTAATTCTACACAATGTGCTTCTTGTTCCAATCTTCCATTTCAATCTTCTCTCAGTTAGCTCACTGAGTGAAAATCACAACTATTTAGTTAACTTAATTTATTGCCATATCTTGTGACATACTAAATCTTTCTCTGGCCAAGAAGATTGGGATGGGTAGGAGAGTTGGCAACCTCTAAATTCAATGCATTGTGGCACAAACGCCTAGGTCATCCTTCTTTTGCAAGGATTAAGTTGTTGAAAAATAATTTGAAGCTTGCACATGTAACTACTTATACATATTTTGATGTTTACCCATTGGCAAAACAATAGAGACTCATTTATTCTCTTTTTAATTCAATGAGTTTGCAACCTTTTGATTTGTTGCATTGTGATGTATGGGAGCCTTTTTCACACACCACTACATAAGGTCACATATATTTTCTTACCATAGTGGATAATTGTACTCTTTCCACTTGGATTTACTTGATGAAAACAAAGAGTGAAGTTACTTTCTTTATTCCCACTTTTTTCAGCCTCGTTAAAACTCTGTTTGGGATGCCCATAAAATACATAGATCTGATAATGCCCCTAAGTTTACTATTCTTCGTTTCTTTCAGTCCTTCACCAATATTCTTATGTTGAGAGCCCACAACAAAATTTACGGGTTGATAACAAACACCACCATCTTCTTAATGTAACTAGAGCTTTATTGTTTTAGTCTAATGTTCCATTCGTCTACTGGGGAGATTATATTCAGCCTTCCATGTACCTCATTAATCGTATTCCCACACCTTTACTTAATTCCAAAAGTTCTTTTGAATGTTTGTTTCACCATAAACCCACTTATGATTGAGTTTTTGGTTGTCTAGCTTATGCTTCTACTTTGCAATGTGACCGCATAAAATTCTTACCTAAAGCCACTAAGTTTATTTTTCTTAGTTATCCAAATGGGTGTAAGGGTTATAGGTTACTTGATTTGAGACCAATGCGGTGTACATTAGTCATGATGTTACATTTCATGAGCATATTTTCCCTTCCAACGGTACTCTCATACTTATCCTCCTTCTGATATTTTTCCTACTATAGTTTTGCCTTTGCTTGTGTCTTCTTCTCCTTCTTTCTCTACACCATCCCACTTTGAGCATATTCATACTCACTCTGGTAGAATCACTCGTCCACCTTCTTATCTTAATGAGTATGTTTCCATGACTCACTCAACTCTTACTCATCCTTTATTGCAATATATTTCTTACAATCACCTATCTCCTTCTTATCGTGTTTATTCTTTTGATATAAATTCTGAGAAAGAACCTACCACTTATGCACAAGATGTAACATGCCCTGAATAGCAGGCTGCTATGCGTGTTGAGTTAGATGCTTTAGCTGAAAACCATAATTGGCAGCTGACTTCTCTACCTCCTGGAGAACACCTTATTGGTTGAAAATGGATGTATCGTATTAAGAGTCATGATGATCGAAGTATTGAGCGATATAAAGACCGTTTAGTTGTAAAACGTTATATGCAACAAGAGGGTGTGGATTACTTCGATACATTTTCTCCAATGATTAAATTAGCTACCGTTTAAACTCTTTCTTGATATCGTTGCAGTTAAAGGGTGGTTTTTGATTTAATTGGATATTAAAAACGCTTTTCTTCATGGTTATTTACATGAAGAGGTATACATGTCATTACACTGGTTTTCAGCTTAAGGGGGAGTATCATTTGCCTCATAACACATTTTATAAGCTACAAAAATCATTATATGGTCTCAAACAAGCCTCGCGGCAGTGGTTTGCTAAAATTTATGATGCATTGCTTCGTTATGGGTTCACACAATTAACATGGGATCATTCTTCATTTACTCTTGTTCATGGAAACTCTTTTATTGCTTTGTTCGTTTATGTGGACTGTTGGGAATAGTGTCGCTGCCATTTCTAAATTAAGGATTTTCTCTCTAGTCATTTCAAATTGAAGAATATTAGCGATTCTCAAATATTTTCTAGGATTCGAGGTTGCTCACAGTCCCAAAGAAATTTTAGTCTGTCAACAAAAATATGTACTTGATTTAAATGATGAGGCTCATCTCCTTGGGTGCAAACCTCGTTCCACTCCAATGGATTATTTTTCTTTACTCTCTAAAGATTCTGGTGAACTCTTACCTGGTATAAGTCCTTATCGCAGATTGGTAGGTCATTTGCTTTATCTTACCGTCACTCAACATGATATCACCTATGTTGTGCATCAACTTAGTCATTTTGTTTATGGCCCCAGAAGCACCGATTTGACAACAACCCTTTTTGTTCTATTTTACCTTAAAGGTTGTATTAGCTTGGGGCTTTCCAGTGCTACTACCCTTGCTTTAACTGCTTTTGCTGATGCGGATTGAGGATCTTGTCCCAATACATGATGTTCTATCACATGTCAATGCATGTTTTTGTGTAATTCTCTTATCTCCTAGAAATCTAAGAAACAAACTATGGTCTCTTGCCCTTCCACTGAAGCCGAATACCATGCTCTCGTTTGTGCTACTTGTGAGATAATATGGTTGTTATCTATACTTGCTGATTTTTGCATTCTACTTCCTCAATTGTCCCTTTGTTTTGCGACAACAAGGCTGGTATTCATATCATATCAAACTCCATCTTTCATGAGCACACCAATCATATCGAGATCGACTGCCATTTTGTGTGTGAAGAATATTAATTGGTTAATATCAATCCTTTACATGTTCGTTGTTCTGACCAATTCGCTGATATTTTCACAAAGGCACTTTTCGTAGGTCTTTTTCATTCTATTATGGGCAAGATGGGACTGCATAACATTTTCTCCCATCTTGAGGGAGGGAGGTATTGCAGTTATACATACTTGTAGCCGATTTGGAAAATAGTTTTCTATCTTTCTAGATAGTTCCAATGCCATGTATATATACATTGGGCTTGTATCTCAGTTAATTGAAAGTATAATTGCTTCTTCCCAATGAATAATACCAAATGTTTCTCTCTCTAATTCCAGGTGTACATATCTAACCGTTTCGATAGAAAAGATGAAAGTGAATTAATATTATTTTTCGTAAAATTTTCCTAAATAGTTTGATAACCAATCATCGCGTTGGTACTCATTCTCGATAAAGTCAACAAGTATAATAATATAAAAAGAGGTGTATTTGCCAAAAAAAAGTTATGATTTTGGATGGCTTTCTCAATATGATGTTGTTTTTTAGGGAAGATCGCTCCAATTTAAGGTTTCTGACAAAGTCTAAGTCTTCTCATTCCCAAGCAGGAAGTCTTCCAAGTCTTTTTCTCCGGGAGCTGGAATATTCTACTGGGAACTTGCTTACACAGACGCAAATGTTAGACGGGCCATGGGGTTGTCCTAGGAAGGCCCCTCAAGCTCAAGTCAGCACAATGGTCGAGAGAGAATGTAAGATAGTAACTGAATACTGAATATGGAATAAGTGAGATTATGAGATAATTAACTTACAAACAAAGAGGATGGACCTTTATATACCTGGGTGTTGGACCTTGTTGGCCGTGTAGGATAAAGTGGCATGTGGGCCAGTACGAACTCCATTGGGCCGGGTTATTCCATATGTAGCCCATTGGGCAATTAATAATATTATTCCAATATATAAATTGAATTATATATTAAAAAAGAAATGACATTTTTTCCCTCAACATAAGCTCCCTAGCTCCGGTGTTGCGGAGGAGGAAAGCGATGCGGAGAGCTAAAGCGATACTATGTTTAGCTTATCTTGTTCTTTAAGTTGTCTTGTCTTTGAGATTCTTTGACCATTCTTACACAAGGACACACTTGGGAGGAAAGCTTTGACCATATCTCCCAAAGGTAATATTTCTCTCTCTACTCTTTATCTTGGAATTTCTTTGCTTGGTAAATATTTGGTGAAGTTTTCTTGGAAATTAAGGAGAGTGCCCATGGAGAGTTGGAGTGAGGAGTAGAGTGCATCAAGTAGTGAGGAGACAGATGAGAGCCCGAGAGTTGAGAGAGGGCGCCCAGGGTGCCTCTCCCGTGTGGGTAGGGTGCCTCTCCCCTTTGGCGCCCTCAAGGGCGCGCCCGCACGCCCTCCTATGAGGAGGAGGGCGCGCCCCTAAGGGTGGCCCAAACCCCATGGTTCGTTCTTTCTTCCGTATTTCTCCGTCTTCTCCAAAGTTCTCTCACATTTCGGGCCAAATTTTGGATTATGGCCTTTCTTCACTCCCGCTCAGGGGCTGGGGCGTCACTACTCTAGTTCTGTTATTCCATTTCCACCTTTGCCAGCAGGCTTCGATATTCACCTTCTAGCTCCGGAGTTATATTGTGATGATGATGGGGAAGTAGAGCTTGAGTCAGATTCATGCCCGAGTGATGAGGTTCGAGAGGAGGAGTCCGAGGGGGACAGATTCAGAAGAGGTCCATCGGGCTAAGTATTAGCGTAGGCCTTCTCCCGGGTGTTGAGCAGTTGTCCCGAGAGAGTTAGTCAGTAAAGTTTCATCTCAGTGTCTTTATAGGTTGAGGAAGCGGCTGGGGCTCCCTTTGGCATTTCGGATGTTGGCTCCAGTATCAGGGAATAAACTTACTCATCCGCCTGAAGGTATTATAGTGTATCTCAATAGCTTCTCCATTGGTTTTACTCTTCATCCGTATAATTTTCTTTCAGTCTCCTGCTGGTGCCCAGTTATTGGCTAAGGAGAGGTCTAGCTCGGTGGGGGCCAACAAGGCTTCCTTGAATTATCGTTCAGATTTAATGAGGGAGTTCTCCTACTCTGATAAAGCGGTGCGTCATTTTCGGAAGTTGCTACAATAGAGTGGGAAGGCTTCCCACTAGGTGATAGGTATCATTGATTGTGGTGTTTCGGCTGAGGACGAGAAGGGAGAGATGGAGGCTTTACAAGATCTTCCCGAGGGAGCTGATGATGCAGGCGGTGGCAATGGAGAGAAGACTGACGGTGGTGATGTTGCAGTAGAGGAGAAAGGCCCCCCTGCTTGAGTAGTGATAGTTTATTCCGGCTAAGATGGCCCTTGCTTTCAGCCCACCTGTTTAGGGCTTACTTTCTATGCTTGGATATTTTTCTTTCTTATTCCACTGAGATGTTTATTTTCCCCCAATGGGTCAGAGGATGTTTTGTTGCTCCGATGCTATACATGTACTCGTGCTTTTATTTATGCATATTTTCTTCTTTACGCTTTAGTTATAATATGTGCACATGGTTTCTTGTTTCTGGGGACTTGTTCATATTTGGTGTGGAGATGGATCTTTCCTTCTGGGAGGAAGCCTTAGTTCTACCGGAATGGCCAGAGATTAGGGGGCGCTCCTCTATAGCTTAGAGGAGTCATCCTTTGGGAGCTCTTCCTAGAGCCCTTGTTTCTTTCATTGCTCGATTGTGTATTATTCCTTCCGCGCATGTGTTAGTATCTTTGCCTTCTAAATTGGTGCACATTGCGGTGATTCACGTACTCTTGTAGATGGCCATTCTAAATTAGCCTTTTGATTTCCCTCCTCAGTTGGATGCAGGTTTCGGTAGTATGTCCGTAGTTATGATGGAAGTGGAAATAGAGGTTAGACAGAAGTCGTGTGGGATTGTTTCTCATCTTCTGAGGGGGCTCTATGATTTTCTGCTTTCGATCGACTAGCATACATCGTGCCGGTGCATTTAAGAGAATTGTTGATTCCCTACCACTCATTTTGCTGCTTTGAGGCTGGTTCTTGACACCCTCTTTGGTCTTGCGCTTGTTCTTTTGTGGAGACTCCATGGCTTCATATGCCTGGATGGGTGCTTTGGTACAACTTGCGAGTCTCTCCAGAGTGGTGCAAAGTTCTTCTTCCAATGGTTCCATAAAATGTTCTCGGGAGTGACACGTTGCTGAATCCTAGTCAAGGTCTCCCCCTAGATGCTGGTAACTTCATTTACGGCTTCCACGAGTTGACCCATAAAATCACATAAAGGTTCCCCCACCTTGCATCGAAACAGGTGTGCAATGGTCTTGTGGTTTGCCTCACTGATGGAGAATTGTTGCACAAAAGCCTCAGCAAATTTGTGCATCATGGTGACGGAGCCCTCAGGGGGCTGATTGAACCAAGTTAGGGCTTGCTTGGTTAGGGTAGTTATAAATGCCTTGATATAGGCAGCATCCGTCATATCGTAGAGATTTGTCTAAGCATAGAATTCATCCAAATACTTCTAAGGATCTCCAGTTCCATCATACTTTGGGAGATTGCAGATTTTGATTCCCTATGGTAGTGGCTCAGTCACGATGGCAGGGGCCAATAGACTTCTCTTCCTTGAGGCGGTAGCTTGTGAGTGGGTATGGTTGGATCGTGTTGCTTGGGACTCTTCTACTCGTGACAATTCCATGGGATTCTCGCCGCGTCCTTCATTCCTTACTCCCTGACCTCCCAAGTATGGGTCTTCAATAGCTGCTGGAGCTTGAGGTGTCCTTCCTGTGGCTCCGGTTATGGCTTGAAATCTTAAAGCATTCTGGGCAGTTTCTTCCAAAAGGACTTGAAGATCTTCCCGGGTCGGGAAAATTTCTTCAATGAGCGGAGCTCCTCTGGGCGAAGATGGTGGCACCCTTTCTTCTTCTGGGGAAGACGATGCCCTTCCAGTGGAAAGTTAGCTTGACTCCTGTCTTCTTGGTGGCCGTTCCTCCTACTGGTCTTTGATTCCACGACCAACAACTTGAGATCTGGTTTCGCGTGCTTGAGATCGGGTCTGCATCTTCGTGTGCTTTGGCTATCCCCACAGACGACGCCAAAATTATGTTGCTTTTTAAGGCATATCACTCCAAGTTAAGGTTTCTGACAAAGTCCAAGTCTTTTCCTTCCCAAGCGTGAAGTCTTCCAAGTCTTCTTATCTAGGAGCTGGAAGTCTTCTACCTGGAACTTGCCTGCACGTTTGGGGTTGTCCTAAGGAGGCCCCTCCGACGATCAAGTCAGCACAATGATCGAGAGAGAATGTAAGACAGTAACTGAATACTGAATATAAATAAGTGAGATTATGAGAGATTATGAGAGAATTAACTTACAAATGAAGATGACGACCTTTATATATATGGGTGATTAGCCTTGTGGGCCGTGTAGGAGAAAGTGGCATGTGTGCCAGTCCTGGACTCTTTTGGCCCGGGTTATTCCATATATAGTCCATTGGCAATAATAATATTATTCCAATATATAAACTGAATTATATATTAAATATTTAATGATATTTTTGCCTCCAACACAAGAAAATAAAGGGCAATTTGCGAGTTGGTTAAGGATTTTCTTTATGCATTTTCATGTAGTAAAGATTAAGCGTGGGAGTTGGGACTTTATTGTGGGGTTGGCAGCATGGGCCTTTCCTTGTAGAAAGCTTACCAAACATTTAGGGGAAATTACATAAAATACCCTCTTTTTGGTAAATGTACCATAAAATACAGTCCTATCACTTTTATACCCATTTTTTTCCTTTTGTACCTAATTTTTTCTTTTTTTACGCTCCTGCATATTTTATATTTATACTTTTTTTTCATTTGTTTTGTTCATGTATTGCTTTATATGTAATATATGTTATTTGATGTTGTTTAAATTTGTTTCTTTGTTGTTCTACGTTGTTTCGATGTTTCAAAACAATATTTACCTATTTTTTATGCTATTTTTTGTTCATGTATTATTTTGTACATTGTTTCTATTAATTCAGTGTTGTTCTATAATATTTTTACTGTTGTTCTAATAATTGTTTTTGTTGTTTCTATGTAGCGTTCAACGAGTAAATACAAATTTCACCTATTTTTAAGCTCTTTTTATTCATGTGGTGTTTTTAATATTTTTTACATTGTTTATGGGTTGTTTCCATACCATTTTTAATGTTCTGATGTTTCTTTGTTGTTTCCATGTAGTTTTTGATGTTTAAATATGATTTTTTTAACCTATTTTTAACTCTTTTTGCTCATATGGTATTTTCTATATTATTTTTGGGTTGTTTCTATATTGCTTCTTGGTTGTTTCCATGTTTTTTTATGTTTTCATGCAATGGATTAAAAATTGAGTTGGGTTTTTTTATTCATGTTGTTTCTATAATATTTTTAATTTATTTGGTTTTAATGTGTTTTTTTATGTGTATATTTCTTGATTTTTAATAAAACATCCGTGAGATTCAAAGTTTAAGGCGCTAACACTCGTTCTATTTACCAGGTTTTCCTTGAACACTGAACCTTTCAAGCACACACTTATCTATATTGAGATAAGATAGACTCATTGCGCATCAGGTTCGCGACGCCGCCCTTCGTTGAAGCAAAAAAGACGCAAACGTGATCTTATTTCTTTTCCAACAGTTGAGTAGTTTTTATCTTCTTATGAAACTCCATATCTGATTCAATCTGATTTTGAGACTTCGAGTATAAAATGGATTATTTAAAGAGGGAAAAATTTATTTTTTCACTGAAATTTTATTGAAAGAAACATGTTTGAAATATGTTGGAAACAATCTTGAAACAAAGCGTAAAAAAGTCCGAAAATTTTGGCGAGAGCATAAATTTGTGTAAAAAAAGGGCGAGAGCGTAAATTTTGGTAAAATAGTATCGGGAAGCATAAAAGGCTGACATTGTCTCCAAAAAGTGGGGCATTTATGTCAATTGCCCAAATTTTTATACAACTCGGTCATTGACTCAGGGATGGCCAAACCCTAATATATTGGGCCTCTTAAATAAGGTCAACTTGGCCTATTTAAACATGAAAGCCTAACTTGAGCCTCATCAAATAATTTCTTGAATGATGAACAAGTATCTAACGAGTATCTGGGCTTGAGAGTATTAACCACTTGACCACTATCCGATTCCCCAAGTAGATTTCAAACTTGGAAGTTTAGTATTCGATATGAATACCACATTATACCAAGTATAACTATTTGAAATTTTACACTTAGCCATACGAATTTGGAAACGTTACACTTAACCCCCCCAACTTTGCGAAATCTTACACTTTGCTTTAAATTCCAGTTTTACCCCTATTATCATCAAAGTTGGTTTTCAGTTTACCCTCTAAACTTTAGAATTGTTACACGTGACCACCTAAGCTATTAATCTTATTGCATTTTCTACATTTACTCCTTATGGTTTTTCGATCCGCAAAAATGGTATCAGAACCTAGGTTTATTAAGAACTTTAAGTTATATTTATTATATTTATGTAATTAACAATTGGTGAGGATAATTTTCTCCAAGAAAATGGATCTGGACAATTGTCCAAGATGTCTACCTTACAGGACATATCGTCAAATTTTGGCGATGTATGCATAGAAACACCAGGAAAAGATAACATATTGGAACAATCAATATGTTGAAAAAGAACTTGCAGGAGCCGATAGGGAAACCTTGAGACACTGCGAAAGACAAGCAGCATATTATCTGAGTTTCCTTATGGTAAATCAGATATTATATGTTGATCTGATGAATCGTCAGGAAGCAGTTCATGAGGATGCCCATCAAAATCATGATTCCTGATAGAGTACCAAAATGGAACGAGATACTTCCAGATACATCTAAGTTCTCAAAATATCTTAGAGAGGTCAAGAAGACGGTGCAGAATTATGTCAACCGCCTTAATCATCTACGAACACAAGTTCATCAGATCCAAAACCAAATGGAGACGATGGTGAAATATCAGAAGGAGACTCTTGAAATCCTTCATGATATTCAGAAACGAGTCAAGAATTAGAGGAAAGACCAAGTACTTCTGGAGGAAAGAAGCGTATTGATTTCGGAATAGTACCCTATTTACACCAAAATGGGAAATCAACCGAAGTTGTACGAAAAATGACAGGTGATGAAAAGCTTATCACTATCATCAAGGGAGAATCTGTCACAAACTAAAGGTGATGTATATGGAGAAGATAAATCTTAAAGATCTACATGACCTTGCAGAATCCTTCGCAGGATTAGGAATTGTAGATTTAAAGATGAATGCAGGACATGGATCAGCTTTGGTTACACTTGACCAACATGGAAGACCACCACCACCACCACCACCACCAGTAAATCCCAATGTTGCATAAAGTTTGGGTTCAAATCATGAAGATGAAAGAATGCCCCACGTTGGAGATTTCAATGCAAGGAGAGATCCTATTGTTACAGGAACTCGACAACCTTCCCAAAGGCCAAATCTATATAATACGCCTTATGGAAGATCACAGCTCGATCCAATATATTGATATGGATTGATGCTAAATCTGGATATCCCAGATTTTAAAAATTGAGAAGTCCATATTGATGATTGGAAATCAACAATGAGGATTGCAGCAGGTACCCTCGATCTTACGAAGGATGGATTCATCTTACTCCTTGAGATGAGTCTTGAAGGATCTGTAAAAGATTTCATGGGATATAAGGGGGGCAGATATGAAAAGTACTGTCACAGCTGGAGAGTCCTTAAAAGGAATTGTCGATAATATGGCAAAATTATTCAAAATCCATTTTATCGGCACAGGCTATTTTGAGGGATTGGAAGAAGAAAAAGGAAAAAGATATAAACAAGCCCTCTACTGCCTCGAGTTACATGATATTTGTTATATTAACGAATATATCAAGTTGTTCACCGAGTACCGATGGAAGTCCAAGGTGGAAGACAAAGAAGCTTCGCAATTATTCTTTGCTAAAATTCTGAGCCCCTTGAGAGAAATGCTTATCAGGGAATACAAGAGTGAAGCAGATTTAGATATGGTGGCCAGAAGAATGTCATTCCTAATGGCCAAACTATCTGAATGGTGTAAGTCCAAGCGGCTACGATAATCTAGAGGGGGGTGAATAGATTATCTCCATCTTTTCGATTTCGCCCTCTTTTTTGAACAAAACAAGCCAAGATAATAATAAAGGTGCGGGAAGTAAATAACACGCATCGAATTATAGAGGTTCAACCCACCCAGGGCCTAATCCTCTACCACCCAGTATATTCGGGATGTATTTCAAAAATAATTTTTTTTATTAATTACCAAAATTAATACAACACCTTACAACATCACCTTGAAGAGCACCACACTCTTCTTCAACACCACCTTTGAGATTACCACAATCTCTCTTGAAGATTACCACAATCTCCAACGGCACCTTGTGGAGATCACCACAAACTTCAACCTTGAAGAATACCAAATTCTTCAACACCTCACTAAGAAGATCACCACAATCTTCTTGTACCTATCACCTAGATCATCCAAGTGTGTTCTTACCACAAGAACACTCACAAGGATATCTTGTGTTGAATGATAACCAAAATCAAGATTACAACACAATAATGAATAATACAATTTGAGTGGGTGTAATCAAGAAATAAGCCTAGACCTCAAGAATGTGAAAGTGATAAGCTAGGCAAATTACAACAAGAATAATGACAATATAAGACCAAGTGTTTGCTTGAGTATTTCTTGTTGTGTTGTATTGTTCTCTCTAGTTGTTGTGCTTCAAATCTTCCTCTATATATAGGAGATGATTGATACTTGATAGGCTCCTCTTGGAATCTCATATCTACAAAACAATTGCAATTAAAATCAAGATTATAGCTGTTAGTAATCAATCCAACAAATTAGGGAAAAGTCATCACGCACAACGGTTAGAATTTTGCTGTCAAACTAAAAGGCAACCGGTCTCGCACAAATAAGATTTGAAAAGAACACAGCAAAATTTCACTAGGGGGACCGGTCCATGGGGGTCG
The DNA here is from genome assembly GCA_016081115.2 of Rehmannia glutinosa. Classification (NCBI taxonomy): domain Eukaryota; kingdom Viridiplantae; phylum Streptophyta; class Magnoliopsida; order Lamiales; family Orobanchaceae; genus Rehmannia; species Rehmannia glutinosa. The sequence continues at coordinate 49,052,038 of CM071930.1, forward strand.
ATCGGGTCGCCTGGGTGCGGTGCGACAGTCACCCCTAACCATTTTGAGGTTTTTCGAGTTCATTTCAAGAAACTCGTTCCCAGTGTACGGCCGCCTCTTTGGTCGACCGGTCAACCTCCGAAATGAAATGTTGTCCGATTTTTGTCGAAAATAAATCTCAAGAAATACTCCAAAAAATTAGTAAAAACATTTTAAACCGATCGGGAGTATTTTGGACAACATTAGAAATATAGTTTTGATGAAATAACTTATTAACACAAAATCATCAAAAGTGTTGTCCGATATAAACTTCAAGAAATACTCCAAAAAATAGTAAAAATACCGATCGGGAGTATTAGGACAACATTTAGAAACATAGTTTCAATGTAAAAACCCATTGACACAAAATCATTAAGTGTGTTGTCCAATATTGTCGAAAATAAACTAGAAGAAATACTCCGGAAAATATTAAAACCATTTTAAATCATTTAGGAGTATTTGGACAACCTTTAAAGAACATTGTTTTGGTATAAAAACAAAATCATCAAAATCATGATAAAACCATTTATCAAACAATCTCCCCCTTTTTGATGATTACAAACCAAAACAATTTTAACGAGGTCGATTTTGAAAACAAAACAATTTTACCGGTTTAAAAAGAACTATCCGTTGTGAGCGACAACATTCCACGCAATATAATCACAAGGATGGGAGTAGAGATTTTAAACATATATAGCAAAAGCTCCCCCTATCAATATGCACAACAAGAGTAATGTAAAAGCAATCAACCACAAGCTAAAAGTTTAGCTTTTACATATTGGTCTTAAGTACAAGAGCTTATAAGCTCCCCCTGTCAACAAAACATCATTAGACAAGTATATAAGTTCATCATACAACAATTGGACTAAGTATAGTCCACAACTTATGGCTTTAAGAAGCCATAGCTTATAGCTTTTTAGTGAGCTTATATTAGCTTCTTTGAGCTAATGAGCTTATAACCTGTTTCTCCCCCTTTGGAATCATAAAAAAGAATGTTAGCACGATAAAAATATCATATATTCATATCAAAGTGCGCAATTAAACCGATTTATCGAGCTATTTGAACATTGAAGCTTATAGACCAAATAGGAGGGAAAAGTCAATCATACGACTTGTAGAAGCTTATGAAAACTCATTTGATAAGCAAAACATGATCTCTATATATATATAAGACTTTTGAAATCGAGAGAATCATGTAGGTGATGAATTTTTCATTGAAACGTTTTATCGAACACTTGGCGGGCGTCAAAAATAGAAAAAGATATATATAGCCCTTGTAAATGTAATCAAGCCAAGTTTTTCATCACCAAATACAATTTTACAAATATCATCCAACAACAATCATTATTCACAACATAAATATGCAAGAATTCCAACAAAAATCAATACATAGGCATTTTCTTGGGGTCCACCCAATTGAGATAAAGGAGTAGAATTCTTACCATGCAATTGGTAAAGACGAGCAATGATGATGATAATCGAGCTAGATAATCCCCAAAATATGTAATTCATGCAACAAAACTCGTTTGAGGTGAATTGTGTGTGAAAATGTCAAAGGGGTCGAAATAGAGAAGAAAAACACCAAAATGGCAAAAGTCTGGAAACATAACTGATTTTAACCAAAAAATCTCTTAGGGCGACTGGTCCAGGGTCTGGAAAATGTCGGCCTGGACCACTCGGCTTTGTTACCGTCCTGTTTTGAAATTCCGAAATTTGATCCAAAAATCCGATTTTTTGCCCCTAAGTTTTAAAAACGTGCAAAATGCAAACATAGACATCATTCAATATACATTATGTCATAATCAAGCTCGAAATGAGGTAAAATACTCGGCGGTGAGCGATTAAAAATTCCACGAGTTATCCTTGAGATGGAATTAAACACATCTCAAGTTTTTGTTAAACATGTAATCCCTTAGAAAAAGATATCGAATCTCAATATGTTTAGTTCGACACGATTTAACCATATTTTGAAAAATTATTATCACCGGACTTGTTATCCCGAAAATAAGAACGTTTTAAGACTTTGGATACAACAAGTCAAAAGAAGAAGTGCCTTACAAAAATTTGAAAATTTCTTTTAACGGCACTCTAATGAGATTCGTTGGGATAGCTTTGAGTTCGAGCATATAGACATAAGGCATATGGAATGTTGAGTCTATGGGAGTAATAAAAGTGAATGAACATACCTCGAATTCGTTTGTCAACCGATATACCTTCCTCAACCTTTGTCAATCTTTCCATGGTAGTCATAGAGGTTGAGATGGTTCTTTCTTCTTCAATGCCTCACTTCTTCTTTTGCATACTTTTGAGTGTGGAATATAACCACCTTCTTGGCATTGTTGAACTTGAATTCCAATGACGAAATTGAGCTCCCCCATCATGATCATCTTGAATTTACCTTGCAACAACTTAGAAAATATCTTGTACAAAACCTCATTAGTAGCACTATAAATGATATCATAAATTTGTACAAGTAAGCATTCTTGCCCTTTTTCAAAAAACAAGGAGTGTAGTATCAACTTTACCTCTTGTAAAACCATTTTGCAAATGATAGTTAAGTCTATCAAACCATACACGGGGTACTTGTTTTAAACATAAACAAGGCCTTTTATAAAAATCATTTGGCCTATAAAAATTTTCAAACCCCGATAGGCTTCTACTTGAATAAAACCATTTAGAAAATTGGATTAAACAACCATTTGGTAAAGCTTGAAATTTTCTTAACAACAAGAATGGGCAAGTGAAATACGAATAGCTTCTAAATTTGCTACGGGTGCAAATGTATCATCAAAATCGATACCTTCTTCTTGACAATACCTTTGAGCTACTAACCTTACCTTGTTCATCAAACTTGTTCCAAAATACCAGAAATTTCTGAAAAATCTCAACAAAGAATCTTGTACAAGAGCATAGTGATATCGAATAATAGAGACACTCTATTAAGCACCACATACTATGCATTTAGGAGAAATCACCAAGAGTTTAATAGATCATGCAAGTTCAAATAAGCTTAGGAAAGCTATATAAGGTCTTCTTTTGAAATTTGAAAATCCGATAGCATATAGTTGAGACCTCATTTAAAAGAAGTATTTGAACAAGAGCTTTGACATAAGCATCCAAGAATAATGACATTTATATGTGCAATAAAATGCATAACTTAGTAGATCAATTGTTTTATCAAAACAAAATATAATCCTTTGCAAATCTTGGATAAAACAAGCTATGTCAAATAATGCCTTTTCAAAAATCAAAACATCCTCTTAATGGCACTTGTATAAAATAAGCACATATGCATATGGCACAACATGTATCGAGTCTATGAAATGAATAACAATAATGAGTGTACCTCGATAGTTCATGTTTCTCTTGATATATTACGAGTAGATAACCATAGAAGAAGATATGTAAATCCTACACAATTCTTAAACAAGACTTGCACAAAACAAAAATGATACAACTGTAGGCTAAAACAATAAAAGATATCACAAGTAAGCTCATGCCATAAAAATCCATAAGAGATGATAAAACAATTAAGTCTAAGCAAATACACAAAAGTTTAATATAAGCATCATACAAGGTCTCATTTTTCAAAAAATTTTAAAACCAAAAATATATATTGAAGACCTTAATTTTAAAATTATGAAAACTCATTTTGCAATTTAGACACAAATAAAAACATGCATAAAAAAATAAAATGCATATTTAAATAGGGAGATACGGTTTACCAATTTCGTCATTTCCATGGGTTGTGCCTTTCCCATTGTTAATGATATCTTCTCCTTTGAAAATCATCTTGTTGATGATGGCTTCTCCAATTGCTCCATCTCCAAGCATTGTGGCCTTCCCATTTTTGAAAGTGTCTTTCTCTTGGAAATTCATTGTGGTGATGTTTTCTCCTTTGATCAAATGAGATGGTCATTTGATGCCTTCTTGGCGGTATGAATTTTCCTTGATTCCGCCGGATACCTAATATGACATTGCTTTGTGATACCCTCAAGTGTTTGGGTCCTTTAGGATTAGCTTTAAGACTTTTAGGTCTCCAACAATAATTAGAGCTATTTCTAGCCCGACAAGTATTTATCGTATGACCCTTTTTACCACAATAGAAGCATGTAATAATTCTAGAAGTGTAATGACCAACATGCTTAGAGACTTGACTATTTTTCATATGATTAACAACACTAGGCTTATGATCAAGTCCTTTATCACAATTATGAATATCAATAATCTTGGTCATTTTATCGGGCCTCAAGTTGGATTTTGATAAATCCTTTTTCATATAATTAATAGGGATAAATACCTTTAACCCCCAAACTATTCGAACTTTTACACTTTGCCATACGAACTTTAAAACGTTACACTTAACCCCCTCAACTTCGCGAAATTTTACACTTTGCCTAAAATTCCGAATTTACCCCTAGTTTCATGATAGTTGGTTTTCAGTTTACCCTCTAAACTTTAAAATTGTTGCACTTTACCACCTAGACTATAAATTTTATTGCAATTTCTATTTTCACTCCTCATGGTCTTGCGATCCTCGAAAATGGTATCAGAGCCTAGGTTTATTAAGAACTTTTAGTTAAATTTATTATATTTATGTAATTAACAATTGGTGAGGAGAAATTACTCCGAGATTATGGATCCGGACCGATGTCCGAGATGTAGCCTTTACAGGACATATCGTCAAATATTGACGATGTATGCACAAGAACACCTTGACCATGTTTCATATTGGGAATACCAACATGAAGAAAAAGAAACGGCAGGAGCCGACGGGGAAACCTTAAGGCAATGTAAAATGCGAGCGAGAATATTATAGCGATTTGGATACTTAACTGACACTATATGTTCACTTGATGAACCGCAAGAAACGGTTCATGAGAATTCCCATTAGAACAATGATTCCGATGGAGTACCCGAGTGGAACGAGATACTTCCAGACAAATCTAAGTTCTCCGAAGATCTTAGAGAAGTCCGAAGACGGTGCGTGCAATTATGGCAACCGCCATATTCATCTACTAGCACAAGTTCATCGAGATCCAACGGATGGAGACGATGGTGAAATATCATAAGGAAACTCTTGAACTCCTTCATGATATTGTAAACGAGTCAAGAACCCGGAGGACAGTGAGTTCTTAGGAGAAAAGAAGCGTATAGATTTTGGGGATGAGACTTATTTACACCGAGAAAGGGAAACCAACCGAAGTTATACGAAAAATGATAGATGAGGAGAAGCTCATTGCTCTAATCAAAGGAAAATCCATCAAAAATTAAAGAAGATGGATATGGAAAAGATGAATCTTAAAGATCTACATGACCTTGCGAATCCTTCGCAGGATTAGGAATTGTAGATTTAAAGATGAACACAGAGATGGAACATTGGTCACCTATGATCCAGCAGGAAGACCAATTCCACCACCACCACCAGTTAATCCTAGCGTCGAAGAAAGTACGGGTTCGAATCACGGAGCTCGGGACGAGAGGATGCCACACGCTGGTTATTTCACGACGGGAGTGATCCACTTTCGGGACAGGAGGTCGAAACCTCTTGCGGGAACTAGACAACCTCTTTGGAAGGCCGAATGTTTATCGATGCCTTATGGAAGATCGCACCTCGACCCAATACATCCATATGGGTTGATGTTAAATCTGGACATCCTAGATTTTAAAAAGAGAAGTTCTCATTGATGAATGGGCTTGACTATGAGAATTTCAAAGAGAACCCTCGATATTACAAAGGATTCATTCATTTTACTCCTTGAAATGAGTCTTGAAGGATCGGTGAAGATTGCCCGGGATATGACCGATGCTAGTATAAAAGGTTTGGTCACATCAGGAGAATCACTTAAAGTAATTGTCGATGGTATGGCAAAACTAATCAAAATCCAGTTCATCCAAGACAAAGTTATTTCGAGGATTAGAGGATGAAAAAAGAAAGAGATATAAACAAGCCCTCTATAGCCTTGAGTTATATGATATTTGTCATATTGACGATAATATATCAAGTTGTTCACCGAATACCGGTGGAAATCCAAGATTGAAGAAAAGGAAGCTGCACAGCTATTCTTTGCCAAGATTCCGAGTCCCTAGAGAGAAATGCTGATCGGGAATACAAGGATGGAGCGGAAGTAGAAATCGCGGGCGGAAAAATGTCTTTCCTAAAGGCCAAGTTATCTCGAATGGTGTTACCAAGCATCTCTTTACAGAATTACAAGAGATTAAGAGGAATTAACAAAGCGGTTCCTCTATGTTGCGTGGATAACGACATCCCAACAATTGTGGGAGGTCAACCAAGCGCGCAAGAAGAAGAAGGAGCGAAGCCATCCATACCGCCGGGAACCGACAAAGACAAAAGAAGCAGGTCTTCATGGAGACCTAGAAGGTTTTAGTTAAAACAAAAAGCCCAAAGTTACAAAACGGGGCAAAGACCAAAGACCAAGCGGGGAGTAGAGCCTCTTCATCGGTCTAATCAAGCAAGTACCGTGAGAACACCAAGAAGGAGAACTTTCAAGCAAGCGTGCTCACACGAGCAAATGAAAGTTTCAAAGATCGTAATTCTTTGGACATGCGGAGCAAGAGGGCATATCTCAACGGATTGCCCGGACAATCAAAAACGAGGAGTCGAGTCGCGGTTCGAGGCTACACGAGAAATTGAGGAAGGTGTCTATTATCAAGATCTTATACAGGTGTATCAATTTGAGGATATACCCTCAGATGAAAGCATCTATGAAGAAGAGATCTATTCTGACAATGGAAGTGACTCGGCTCGAGAATCGAGTGAAGAAGAAATTCTTGACAATCGGGGAGGATATGTCGGGATTCCTCTCTCACACGACGGTTTCTCATAAAACTCTTATGAGAATCATGAAGGAAGATCCAAAGCTTCAAGTCTATGATGGATTTACAATTGGAGCTATGGAAAAAGCATTGGATAAAGTTGGGTTTCGTAATAGAAAACACCAAATTATCCACAGTGGTAACAACCGGAGAATTTGCTATTCGATGGAGTTTACCGGTACCTCGATCGAGATGCGGTTGGTCCCTATTAAAGAAATCCAGGAGATCAAAAGCGAGTTAAAAGAGAAGTTGCAAATACACTCTCATGGATTCATTGGAGCCATAAGAGTCATTATTAAAGCAACATTTAAAGAAGGGATAGATTCACCACTCAATCTGGCTATCTTTGACAAGCGAATCTCAAACCTCAAGGATTCATGCCTTGGAGCGGTTACAGGAAATTTGTACGCTGGGAAATTGGCATTTAATGTCTATCCTAGAATTACATACAATCTGGGAGATCGAGATTTCAGTAGAGTCCTAACCCTTCATCAAGATTTCAAAAGAGATGATTTGATGAAAGAAGGGAATAGACCATACTCGATCACATACAAGATATCCTATGCTCTCTCGAATACACATCATTCAGAAGTATTCTTGAGAAAGGAATTTATTGAAGTCCCAAGGATTTTCGAGGACTTTGCCAGGGTGGTTTTACCAGAGATTATTGAGTCTCCAACTATCAAGGAGATCGATATGAAAATACAAGATCAACCAGTCTTCAACAAAAGCCGAAGTCTTAGAGTTGAGCCAAGAAGGATGTCTTTCCAATAGGACAGAATGACAAGTAGCAGCCGTTGGGAAGAAAGGAGACCAAGTACAGTTCAGCGTATCCCAAATGTTTTCAAAACAGCAGGAGAGCTGAAATGTCCAGAAGGATGGCGAGAAGTTGAAGTAATATTCGACATCACTCAAAAAGATAATATTTTTCCTTGTGATGTTCTATATTATCTCCAACAACCAATAGTTGGACGGTATCAAGGAAGCCTGAAGATAGGTGAAATTGAGCTCACTATCACAGAAGTTGTAGGAAAAATCCCAGAACAATTAATACTGGGAATTGAATTTCTTGAGGATCATAAACCTTAGTAAAGATTAAAAGACGGAATGGAGTTCACAGTGGCTAATAAAAGATATAGAATCAAATGACCACTAGTCCATTCTCCATATACATTTCTATTGGAATGTTATATGTTGAATACAAGGCCGAGTATTTCGCCGCCTATATTGATTCAGGTGCCGAAATATGTACTGCAAAGCCGAATGTTTTTCCTAAAGAAATTGGAGAAGATTTACCAGCTATTGCAGGAAGAGATTTCTGATCGGAGGCGCGGGCGGTACCCCATGGTACAAAGTGAAGACGCCACCAATCTATTTCCATGATACAGGTGCAGATGTTTTGCTAGGAAACAATTTCCTACAAACATTCAAGAGATTTACACAAGAAAATGAGACAAGAAGACTTATTTTCACAACATTATGTGATCATAAGATCATTGTCCAGCGACTGCGGGAAACATTTTACAAAAAAATGCCTATTAATTTTCGCAGCAAGCGTGGTGATGAAGCCAAACTTCGAAATCCAAAAACGACGGATAAAAGAAGATTTGGTGATGCCTTATTATCCTTTCGACAATATGGTTCGAAGCAAAAAGATACAAAACGATGGGATAATGACTTGTATTCATTCAGAGTGCAAGGAGAAGAACGAGTTACTCGAGAGGTTATTGCAGAATTAATGCTGAGCCTAATGGAGAGTCCGCCGAGTGACGTGACCCTAGAAGATCAAATATCAATCGAGGATATCAAGAAGAAGATCCAAAGGAATTACAATGAAGATCATTTGGCATGGTGGGACAAGAATGAGCTCAAAGCATCCTTAAAGGTTAAGCCTGGAAAGGAGTACAAGTTTGTAAGATTCAAATCAATCCTTATGAACCAGGAGGATCGTGAGGATATGCAGAAGATACTTAAGGAACATCTTGACCTTAAGTTAAATTCACCAGGAGTTTGTCCATACAGCAGTCCAGGATTCTTAGTCAGAAACCATGGAGAAATCAAAAGAGGAAAGCCAAGACTTGTTATTAATTACAAAGGGATTAATAACATTTTGGAATTCGACGGATACTATATCCCAAGTAGAGAACATCTAGTTAACTGCATCAAAGGTGCCAAGATATTCTCAAAGTTCGATTGCAAATCTGGATTCTACCAGATTAAGATGGATGAAGAAAGCAAGAAGTTCACAACTTTCTCCACACCACAAGGACATTATATTTGGAACGTAATGCCGATGGGATTGGCTAACGCACCCCAGATATATCAAAGGAAGATGGATAATCTCTTCAAAGATTATTTCAGTTTCATGTTCGTGTACATCGATGATATTCTTATCGCATCAAAGAACATGAAGGAGCATCTCAAGCATTTGGAAATATTTTCAGATGTTTGTCACAAGGAAGGATTAGTGCTTTTAGAGAAGAAGGCAGTGATCGCAACAAGACAGATTGAATTCATCGGAATTGAAATCGATGAATCTGGAATCATCCTACAAAGTCATATTGTAGAAAAGATACAGGGATTTCCAGATACACTGAAAGACAAGAAGCAGCTTCAGAGTTTTCTTGGAGTTTTTAATTTTGCTGGGATGTTTATAAACAATCTAGCACATTACAGGAAGGTGTTTAGCCCATTGCTTAAAAAAGATGCAGTATTCAAATGGGAGAATGAACATCAAGAAGGAATTAAGCAGCTTAAAGAAGTTTGCAAAAAGCTTCCGAAACTTGCAATTCCACAGGATGAAGATGAACTGGTTCTTTACACAGATGCCATTGATTATTGGTGGGCAGCAGTTCTTACAAAAGCCACACCAAACGGCGAAGTGCCATGCAGATACTGCAGTGGTTTATTCACACCTAGTGAATCGACTCGGTGGCACATCAACGAGAAAGAATTCTTTGCAGTCAGAAAGGCTTTCAAAAAATGGCCTTTATCTCTACTGGCTAAAAAGTTTATCTTAAAAATTGATAATTCAAGTGTCAAAACTCTTTTAAAAAACAAAATTGAATCAAAACTAGAAAAAGCTAGGATACTTAGATGGCAAGCTGAATGTCAATATTATGATTATGATATTGTCATTATAAAATCTCATGAAAATGTTCTTGCAGATTTTTTAACAAGAGATGGAGGGAATTGAAGGATTCCACCCTCACGGACCTCAAGACATCTTGGAGACCGGTGGAAATGCTACTCGAGAATTTGATACCCTGGTCATCAATGCCGATTTGGCCGAAATTACAAAGGAATGATCGGGACAAAGTAACCGATAGTATACGAGCATGTCCGGTCTCACTCTCGATTGAGAACGGCATTTCAAGGGCCACTCCTCCGGCCGCTAATAAGCAAACGGAGCGTTTAGAGCGCAGGCTCCCCAACCTCGTAGAGAGGATTCCAAAGACCTCTAGCACAAGTCCTAAGGTGGCGTAAATGTTGGCCCAAGGAAAAGCGATACTGAGTCAAATCCCAAGTTATCACATCAACCCAAAGACGTCCGGGGTAAAGGGCGAAGAGATCAATCTTAGGCCTATGATGGGCACTTCTAAGATTGATATTAACGAGATTAAAGTTTCTTCTTCTTGGCGGGGAATATCGGCAAATTGGGAGAAATCGACACAGGCAAGGGATATCTCCGGAAAAAACAAAGATCGATATTTCTGGAAAATATCCCAAGGGTTTGGATGTTACCAAATTCCAGCCCTGAAGAAGTAAAGAGGTGGTACGAGTTTGGGGCTTTGGCCTCGATCTATACTATTTCACCAGCCTTCCCGAAGATCATAAAATTGCCAAAATGGATCCAGGAAGCGATTAATGACAGTCTTTGGTCCAACAATGACAGCCTAAAATGAGGGGATACATTGGAGTTGTATTTCATAAGTGCAGCAACAGAGCCCGTCGGAAAAGGTGGACATGAAGCCTTCCATTACATTAGGCTTCGAAGACCAGATGAAAGAGCCTTTAGAAATATCAAGGAGGCAAGTTCAGAAGAAGTACAATTGGCCATGACCTTCACTGAAGATCACATTACTATAAGAAGGGCATGGGGATTGTGGGTCTGTCTCACGGAGATGGACAAGGTCAAGTTTCCGTTCAAATTTTATCAAAATTCAAATGAACGGATCTTTCTGTTGAATACTATGACAGGAAAAACTACAAGATTCGCAGAAGATCTGTTTGAAAAGAAAAGAAATATTCTGTGGGAAAACAAGCTGCCGGGGAGTAAAGAAACTCGAGCCATGTGAAGATAGTAAAGTATCTTGGAGCCTTATCAACTTGCCTTGGATACCAGACAAGGAGGGACCCGAGCCATGTGAAGATAGTAAAGTATTCCACTTCTTTCAGCAAGTGGATGGGAGAATCCAAGGAAGAGAGGCAACCCTTACCTCTATATAAACAAGAGCTTTCAGAAGGCTAAAGGCATCGAACATTTCCCTTAGTCTTCTAACAATAAACTTTCTTTGTAAAATTCTGTTGTGAGTTTGGAATTTCCAGAGTGTTTTCAATTTTCAGTTTTAGGTTTTTAATTTTATGTACAAGAGTGTGATAGCCTTTATGAGAGGCTAAACAGGTTTTCTCCTCCCAAAAGGAGATTACTGATGTAATAAATTTTTCTTTAAGTTCTTAATAAAATAAAGGCTTTTGTTCAACATGTGTTCATAGTGTACTATTGATCTATCCCTTTGAAGAATTACTTATACGCCTGGAATAGGAAACGAAACAAGGTTGTGCTGAGCAGTTGCTGAAGGAGTCGGATAACTTGCAGATCATCTTCCCTGAGGGTGAGGTTGAACAGTGAGGACTTGTTTGTCAAACGATCTAGGGGCAATAATTTTCCGACTGGTGGTGTTGCGAGCCATCTCACCCGGTGCTGTTTCGGTCAAAGAAGGTATGAATTTTAAGGGATTTATTAATTTTATGGAAGCATGTTGGGCCTGATATGGTCGTAATGGACTATGTTCATTTTCAGTCTATAGACCTAATTTGTATACGGATTTAAACTTGAAATGAGAATTTTGATCGAAGTATGTCCTGTTGAGTTTATAGGCTGGAAACCTGACATGATCCTTTTAAAACCTCTGAATAGAGACTGGATCTAAGTAGGTGTAACAACGCCACGAACAAAACAAGTGACAGAAAATAAGAATTCTCGTTTCTCGAAAAATCCGAAAAACAAATTGATTATGGAGTAAAATTTTCATGTTTAATGTTTAATGCAATAAATTTATTATTATGTAGTAGATTGCCACAAAATAGAGTTTAAAGGGATAACTTGAACTATTGTTTTAAAAGGATAAAACCTAGGGGCAAAATTGTCCATATAGGGTAAAGTGTAACGATTTTCATAGTTTAGGGGGCAAAGTGTCACGAATTAAAGTTTGGAGGGTAAAGTGTAAAAATCAGTATAGTTCGGATGGGTAAGTGTATTTATCTCTAATTAATATCCTCAACAAGAGTACTATTTTCTTTTTCAAGGTTTCTAACCTTGTCAAGAGTGGTGGTGTGAGCACATGATAGTGATTCATAGGAAGTAAATAAACTATCCTTATCATTTTTCAAAGCATTGAATTCATTTTTCAAATTTTTGTATTTAACAAGTAAGCTTTGGAATTCATTTTGAAGTTCATCATAATCATTGAGCAAATCACTATAATCATTATGCAATTCATTGCCATAAGAAGTAGAGGGTTTAGAACTTACCTCATTTTCTTCGAAGCCCATAAGATAATGTTCAACTTCTTCATAGTTGGAAGTTCTAAGAGGCTTGTTCCTTGAATTTGATTTTGTATCCACTTGAGAAGTAGATGCTTTTGAGTTGCTCCTTTCATTTGCATATGCTTCATACAGGGCTTCTAATTTTTGCCATACTTCATGTGCCGATTTGATTCCTACAATATGATCAAATTCCAAAATGGTAAATGAACAATACAAAATATTAAGAGCTTTACCATTTAAGGAGATGATTTTCTTCTCTTCATCATTGAGCTCCTTGAGGAATTTGGAAGTGTGTGGTGTATCTTTTATGGGAATAGATTCTCCATTGACGACCGTGTTCCAAATATCGAACCCGCAACCTTGTAGATAGCATTCCATTCTTTTTTTCCAAAATGTAAAATTTTTGGAATCAAATAGTGGTGGCTTGGTGGTGGAGGCGTTGGTAAGGTAGACTTCAATCGTAGCCGGTGATCGTTCCTCTTTACTCGCGATGTGGAACGAGCTTGCCAAAGAGTTTGGCTTTGATGCCACTTGTAAGTCCAAGCGGCTACGATAATCTAGAGGGGGTGAATATATTATCTCCATCTTTTCGATTTCACCCTCTTTTTTGAACAAAACAAGCCAAGATAATAATAAAGGTACGGGAAGTAAATAACACGCGTCGATTTATAGAGGTTCAACCCACCTAGGGCCTAATCCTCTACCACCCCAGTATATCCGGGATGGATTTCAAAAAGAAAAAAAAATTTATTAATTACCAAAATTAATACAACACCTTAAAACATCACCTTGAAGAGCACCACACTCTTCTTCAACACCACCTTTGAGATTACCACAATCTCTCTTGAAGATTACCACAATCTCCAACGGCACCTTGTGAAGATCACCACAATCTTCAACCTTGAAGAATACCAAATTCTTCAACACCTCAATAAGAAGATCACCACAATCTTCTTGCACCTATCACCTAGATCATCCAAGTGTGTTCTTACCACAAGAACACTCACAAGGATATCTTGTGTTGAATGATAACCAAAATCAAGATTACAACACAATAATGAATAATACAATTTGAGTGCAAGTGTAATCAAGAAATAAGCCTAGACCTCAAGAATGTGAAAGTGATAAGCTAGGCAAATTACAACAAGAATAATGACAATATAAGACCAAGTGTTTGCTTGAGTATTTCTTGTTGTGTTGTATTGTTCTCTCTAGTTGTTGTGCTTCAAATCTTCCTCTATATATAGGAGATGATTGATACTTGATAGGCTCCTCTTGGAATCTGATATCTACAAAAAAATTGCAATTAAAATCAAGATTATAGCTGTTAGAAATCAATCCCACAAATTAGGGAAAAGCTGTCTGCTGCACAACGGTTAGAATTTTGCTGTCAAACTAAAGGGCGACCGGTCGCGCACAAATAAGATTTGAAAAGAACACAACAAAATTTCACTAGGGGGACCGGTCCAGGGGGGTTAACCGGTCGCCCCCTAGGTGGACCGGTCACCCCTGACCATTTTGAGGTTTCTGCGAGTTCTGTTTCAAGAAACTCGTTCCCAGGTACCGGTCGCCTCTTTGGTCGACTGGTCGACCTCCGAAATGAAATGTTGTCCGATTTTTGTCGAAAATAAACCTCAAGAAATACTCCGAAAAATTAGTAAAAACATTTTAAACTGATCGGGAGTATTTTGGACAACATTAGAAATGTAGTTTTGATGAAATAACTTATTAACACAAAATCATCAAAAGTGTTGTCCGATATAAACTTCAAAAAATACTCCAAAAAATAGTAAAAACATTTTAGACCGATCGGGAGTATTAGGACAACATTTAGAAACATAGTTTCAATGTAAAAACCCATTGACACAAAATCATTAAGTGTGTTGTCCAATATTGTTGAAAATAAACTAGAAGAAATACTTCGGAAAATATTAAAACCATTTTAAATCATTTAGGAGTATTTGGACAACCTTTAAAGAACATTGTTTTGGTATAAAAACAAAATCATCAAAATCATGATAAAACTATTTATCAAACAAATGGTGCCATCAGACAGCACTATACAGGAATTAAAAGAGATTACGAGGAATTAACAAAATAGTTCCTCTATGTTACGTAGATGATGACATTCCAACAGTTGTGGGAGGTCAACCACGGTGGCATAAGAAAAAGAATGAGAGAATCCATCAATATAACCATGGAAATGGCATCAAAAGGAGTAGGTCTTCATGGAGACCTAGAAGGTTTTGATCAAAACAAAAGGCCCGAGGTTACAAATCAGGGCAAAGGCCAGCACACTAAGCAGGAGCAGAGCCTCGTCATCAGGTTCTAATCAAGGGAGTACCAGCAGAACCCCAGGAAGAAGAACTTTCAGGCAAGCTCACACCAGAGCTAATGAATGTTTTAAAGATTGTAATTGCTAGACATGCGGAGCAAGAGGGCATATCTCAACTGATTGCCCAGAAAATCAAAAGCGAGGAATCAAATAGTTTGAAGCTACACCAGAATTCGAAGAAACTGTCCATTATCAAGATCTGATGCAGGTGTATCAATTTGAGGATCTACCCTCAGATGAAAGCATCTACGAAGAAGAGATCCATTCTGGCGATGAAAGTGAATCTAGTTCAGAATCAGAGTGAAGAAGAAATTCTTCAACTGACGGCCAGGAAGGATATGTCAGGATTCTCTCTCACACGGTGTCTCATAAAACTCTTATGAAAATTATGAAGAAAGATCCAAAGCTTCAGATTTACGATGGTTTTACAATTGGAGCTATGGAAAAGGATTTGGATAAGATTGGGTTTTGTAATAGGAAACACCAAATTATCCACAGTGTAACTACCGGAGAATTTGCATTCTGATGGAATTCACTGGTAACTTGATAGAGATGCAATTGGTCCCTTATCGAGAAGTCCAGGAGATCAAAAGCACAATCAAGAGAGAAGTTACAAACACACTCTCATGGATTCATATCGAAGCCATAAGAGTTATTATTAAGGCAACATTCAAAGAATGAATAGATTCGCCACTCAATCTGACTATCTTTGACAAGCGAATCTCAAATCTCAAGGATTCATGCCTTGGAGCGGTTACAAGAAATTTGTATGCAGGAAAATTGACATATAATGTCTCTCCTAAAATTGCATATAATCTGGGAGATCGGGATTTTAACAGAGCGCTGACCCTTCATTAAGATTTCAAAAGGACATATTTGATGAAAGAAAGAAACAAGCCTTATTGGATCACATACAAGATTTCCTATGCTCTTTCGAATACACATCATTCAGAAGTATTCTTAAGAAAGGAATTTATTGAAGTCCCAAGAATCTTTGAGGACTTTTCCAGGGTAGTTCTACCAGAACTTATTGAGTCTCCAACAATAAAGGAGATCGACATGCAAATTCAAGATCAACCAGTCTTCAACAAAAGTCGAAGTCTCAGAGTTGAGCCAATGAGGATGTCTTTCCAACAGGAAAGAATGATAAGCAGCAGCAGTTAGGAAGAAAAAAGACCGAGTACATTTCAGCAAATCCCAGATGTTTTCAAAACACAAGCAGAGCTTAAATGTCCAAAAGGATGGAGAGAGGTTGAAGTAATATTCGACATCACTCAAAAGGATAATATTTTTTTCTTGTGATGTTCTATATTATCTCCAAAAACCTATAGTTGGAAGGTATCAGGGAAGCCTAAAGATGGGTGAAATTGAGCTGACTATCACAGGAATAGCAGGGAAAATCCCGAGCAATTAATCTTGGGTATTGAATTTCTTGTGGATCATAAACCTTGGTAAAGATTACAAGATGGAATAGAGTTCACAGTGGCTGATAAAAGATACAGAATCAGATGACCACTAGCCAATTCTCCATATACATTTCAATTGGAATGTTATATGTCAAATACAAAGCTGAGTATCTTGCCGCCTATATTGATTCAGGTGCTGGAATATGTACTGCAAAGCCGGATGTTTTTCCTAAATCAATTGGAGAAGATTTACCAGCTATTGTAGAAAGAGATTTCTCTAAAAGGATTCTTATCCTTAACGAGGAATTAAATAAGCACAATATAGGATCGGTGGAGTAGGTGGTACCCCATGGTACAAAGTGAAGGCGCCACCAATCTATTTCCATGATACAGAAGCAGATGTTTTACTAGGAAATAATTTCCTACAAACATTTAAGAGATTTAGAAATGAGAATGAGACAAGAAGACTTATTTTCACAACATTATGTGATCATAAAATTATTGTCCAGAGACTGCAGGAAGCATTATACAGAAAGATGCCTATTAATTTTCGCAGCAAGCGTGGTGGTGAAGCCAAACTTCGAAAGCCAAAAATGGCAAATTGAAGAAAATTTGGTGAAGCGTTATTATCCTTTAGACAATTTGGTTCAAAACAGAAGGATGCAAAACTATGTGATAATAACTTGTATTCATTCAGAATACAAGGAGAAGAGCGAGTACCCCCAGACGCTATTGCAGAGTTGATGATGATCCTAATGGAGAATCCACATAGTGATGTTACCATAGAAGATCAAATATCACTCTAGGAAATCAAGAAGAAGATCCAAAGGAATTAAAATGAAAATTTCTTGGCATGGTGGGATAAGAACGAGCTCAGAGCATTCTTAAAGGTTAAACGAGGGAAGGAGTATGAGTTCGTGAGATTTAAACCAATTCTTATGAACCAGGAGGATCGTAGAAGATACTTAAGGAACATCTAGACCTTAAGTTGATTTCACCAGGAGTTTCTCCATACAATAGTCCAGGATTCTTAGTCAGAAATCATGGAGAAATCAAAAGAGGAAAGCCAAGACTTGTTATTAATTATAAAGAGATTAATAACATTTTGGAATTCGACGGATACTATATCCCAAGTAGAGAGCATTTGGTTAACTGCATCAAAGGTGCCAAGATATTCTCAAAGTTCGATTGCAAGTCTGGATTTTACCAGATTAAGATGGAGGAAGAAAGTAAGAAATTCACAACTTTCTTCACTCCACAAGGGCATTGTATTTAATTGGAATGTGATGTCTATGAGATTGGCTAACGCATCCCAGATATATCAAAGGAAGATGGATAATCTCTTCAAGGATTATTTCAGTTTCATGTTTGTTTATATCGATGATATTCTTATCGCATCAAAGAACATGGAGGAGCATCTCAAACACTTGGAAATATTTTCAGATGTTTGTCACAAAGACTGATTAGTACTTTCAGAGAAGAAAGCAGTAATTGCTATGAGACAAATTGAATTCCTTGAAATTGAAATCTACGAATTTGGAATCATCCTACAAAGCCATATTGTGGAGAAGATGCAAGGATTTCCAGATATTCTCAAAGACAAGAAACAACTTCAAAGTTTTCTTGGAGTCGTCAATTTTGCTGGAATATTCATAAACAATCTGGCACATTACAGGAAAGTGTTTAGCCCATTACTAAAAAAAGATGCTATATTCAAATGGGAAGATGAACATCAAGAAGGGATAAAGCAACTTCAGGAAGTTTGTAAAAAGCTTCCAAAACTTGCAATTCCATAAGACGAAGATAAACTGGTTCTATATACAGATACCAATTGTTATTGGTGGGCAAGAGTCCTTACAAAAGCCACACCAAATGAAGAAGTGCCATGTAGATATTGCAGCGGTCTATTTACAGATAGTGAACCAATCGGTGGCATATTAACGAGAAAGAATTATTTGCAGTCAGAAAAGGCTTTCAAAAAATGGCCTTTATTTTTACTGGCTAAAAAGTTTACTTTAAAAATTGATAATTCAAGTGTCAAGACTTTTCTGAAAAACAAAATTGAATCAAAACCAGAAAAGGCTAGATTACTTAGATGGCAAGCTGAATGTCAATATTATGTTTATGATATTGTGATTATAAAATCTCATGAAAATGTTCTTGCAGATTTTTTGACAAGAGATGGAAGGACGCTGGCGTTCGATTTGACGAGGTCCTTAAACGAGTAAGACACCTTAGAGAAAACCTGGAGAGTCTAGAACGAGATTTTGAGATGTTATGTCTCAAAGCAGAAGTTGCTGGATGACTTCAACAGGCTGACCAAAAATCCATTTCTAGTCAAATACGAGCATGCCAGTTCGCTCAAGGTCCTCCTGGTTGCATCTCCTACGATGTAAAAATGGGCAATTAGAGAACGGGGTTCTAACCCAGAGGTTATGGATTATCAATCGTCTTCATCTTCATCATCCACATTAGCAGATGGGGGGGAGGTGGTTCAGTAGAAGCAATATGTGAGTGCATGAGTTCAGTCTACTCATCTGTTTCTTCCATCTCGTCCTCATCGCGGGTAATATCGAGGCCTTCTTCTTCGCCCGCCTCGCCCTCTTCTGCCCTTTCTAGATCATCAGTTCGAAAGCAGTCAGGTTTATTTTGGTTGAAATCCGGCTCAAAGGCATCCTCTTATATAGCCTGGTCTCGACATCGCTCGAACCCCTCAAACAGGTAGACTGCAGCTCGTCGGGCCACCAGGGTCTTGTAGGAGTGCGAAGTCAGGAAAGACTTGACGCCATCCTCATGAGCCTTCTGGATCGTGGAAGTATACTCCTCCGAGTTCGGAAATCCTGGTAGCCTTCTTTGCGACCCGTAGCATATGTCTCCTTCAGCTCGTTTTCACGGGATTCCTTCTGATCATTTAGTTCCTGGCGAGCCGCAGTAACATTCTTTTCCAGCCCTTGAACTCGAGTTACGAGTGAGGTGTTTTCCTTGGCAAGTTGTTCTTTGACAGCTTCGGCCTCGCTCAGGGCCTTGGAAAGTCTTTGACCTCGACCTCGTGAACATCAAGAGTCCGCTTCCGGTTTGCGGCTCGGAGGGAGAGGTGGTGCAAGAGAGCATTATTTCAAGAATAAAGTACAAAATTAGAGAAGCAAAAAACTAAAAGGTATTTATTAGGAAAGTAAGACATCAAAGTAACGACTTACGGTAAAATTGTTGTGGGCTATTAGTTCCTCCAAACGAGTGAACTCGAAGGGAATTAGGGCGAACTGATCAGGGCCGAGAAGGGTATGTTTATAAAGCTCAAATAAATTCTCCCCAGCGTGTGTATCGAGCATGCAACTTAGCCCATTAATTGCCCAGTTCGGGACCAGGCGAGGCAGCAAGGCATTCAAAGAGGATGAAATTTGAGGAGGGTCATTTGCCTTTCCATGTCTCGCATTTCTGCGAGCTGTTTCTCACACAATGAAAGCCATTTAGTTTGGGCCTCCATTTAGGGTTGTCGCAGTCTCATCATCGACCTCGGGTTGTTTCTTTGGAAGATCCACGGTTTGGCCGAGACGAAGTTTTTAACGATCGGCTCCTCGTGAACATCACGGTCCCAATTATCAGAGTCCCAGCTGCGCGACTTGTGGGACTTGTCTTTATGGGCTTTTTCCTTGTGAGCTTTGCCTCGCGAGCCCGAGGCTTTGTCTTGGACTCCAGAACCACTAGAGGGATGCTGAGGGGTTAGCAAGCTAGGGTGGTGCGAGCTGCTCGCATAGTATCACCATCGCTTGGCACCTCGATATGGGTAGCAAGATGAGCATGCTCCGAAGCTAGAGGGGCGCTACCTGATCCCGAGGCAGCATGAACTCCGGTGGACTTTGGGACAGGAGGGGGTCGCTCCTTATGACGAGCCAGTAAGGCCTTTTTCTGATTCTTTAGTTGTTTCGCCAATATAGAACCCTTGACAGACATCTCTGAAAAAGAAGATAGAAATGATAAGAATAATTTGAAAGTTGACTTGCAATTTAAGTATAAGCGGAAAAATTACCCAAACTTAAGAAAGTTAGCTATGGGGCAGGGCTAAGGTCGGTGAGGGAAAGAACCTCCTCGGTTAAAAGCTTTTCTGATAGAAACCAGCTTGTGCATAACACGTCTTGAACAAAGTTATCCTCCCAAGTGACCGAGGTGAGGTCACAAGGGTGAGGACGAGTAACTCTCCATTCAAAAGGAACCTCCCAAGGGGTCTCAATGGGGGCTCGGATATAAAGAAATTTTTCCTTCCAATGCCATACGGAAGAAGGGAGGTTATGGATGAGCTTGTGATTGGGTCGTGGGGAGAGATAGAAGAAACCTTTTTCACTTGTGGTGGAGGAAGCGTTAATGGAATAAAGAGCCCAAAAGTGAGGAAACGAGGCTGACACCTCAAAATACTTCATTATGATCGCAAAACCTAGGATATGGCGATAAGCGTTCGGAACGAGTTGGGCAGGGCACACTCCCAAACCATTTAAAATATTTACAACGGGGCGAGCTAAGGGAAAACATAAGCCCGCCTCGAGGCTTGGGAGGTGAAAAGACATACAACGGGGAGGAGGCTTATCAATACGATCGTTCCTCCCCGGAATTATTATCTGAAAATTACTAGGAATAAAAAACCGCTCCCTAAATTCGGCTACTTGATTCCTATTTACTATGGAGCGAACTAAGGCCCAAGGGGCTGTAAATGCTAAGTCCGGATCTACAGACGCATCCTCCTCGGACGTGTCGCTAGGATCTAAGTCGAGGATAGGGTCTCCTAGGGGAGCTATGGCTCTAATAGGGCTAGCATGCAAAATACGAGCTTGGGGAAGGGGACCAGGGTCGGAGATAGATTCCGAGGTGGAACCTGAGCTCGAACTCGAACCACTCAAGCTCGAATCATTGGAACCTAGGGTACGGTCGGAAGGCATAGCAAGAAGAAAGAAAAATAAATGAAATAAAAAAATTGCGCCAAGCGAAGCTAAGGGCTACCTCAAAATGAAATCCGACTACGTGAAGATCTTCGAATGGAGGCTTCGAGCTCGCTGCGAACCGGAGAAATTTTCACCACACTTGTCTAAAGTAAAAATGACAAACTCAAAAGCTTCCTTATATATATATAGGGGTGGGCGGGAAGATCAAGCGGTTGAGATTGAAGGGACTTTTCAAATTCTATGGTCCAGATTAATAAGTTACCTTAGTAATTAATTACTAAAGTAACTGGGGGAGTAATGATATGTATATATCCGAAATTACTTATTTACCCTCACCTAATAGATGAAATAACATAAGAAGCCCAGGGTCTGCAAATTATTAAGGATCGGGTCGCCTTACCCAAACCAAGACAACTGGTTCGGGTCGCCTACCGGACCCGAGTAGGCTCGAGGAGATTGCCTGAAGAGGTTAGGATCCATAGGTTATTTAGGGTCGTGGAGCGATCCTATCCGAAGTCACGATTAGGGTCGCCTACTTGACCCAATTGTGAGGTGGCGGTCCAGATCGCCTACTTGACCTAATGGAGAGGTGGTGGTCCAGGTCGCCTACTTGACCCAATTGCGAGGTGGCGGTCCAGATCGCCTACTTGACCTAATGGCGAGGTGGTGGTCCGGGTCGCCTACTTGACCCGACATAGGCGGAAAACATGGATCTGGACAGGTGGACCAACGCAATGCCGCCACGTGGGATGAGGTTATACGGGTTCGTACAACCCGATACGACACCGTACGACCTCGTACGGCCAGGGAATCGACACCTATAAATACATCACTATTCCTTTGCTACAGGTATCACATTTATTGCTATTCACCTCGCTTTACATTTACTAGCGACCTAACACCTGTACTGACTTAAGCATCGGAGGGTCTTAGCTGGGAACCCTCCTGACTAGCCTAACATTTATTTATCTTACAGGACCCAAACCGAAAGTACCTAGGCTCGAGACGAACCGACCCGACCCGAAGTACATCTGATTTGCTCACACCCAAATGAATACACTTTACAGTTACTTTAATATTTAACTACCTACAAATTTTCAATCCCTAGTAAACTGAATTTTTCTTCTTGTGTTTGGAGTAAGTTTATAAGTTTATACCTGAGAACAATTATACGGAATAGTTCTTAGCAGATTCTCGTTGTGTGAAAATTTCATTTAAGGGTCTCTCTTATGGGATTAATACACGATAGAATGATATTAAATCAAACCTAATATAAGATGATTTTATGATATTAATTTGTTAATGAGCGTGATAAGAGTATTTGAATTTTTTATGTTGAGTCTTGCTTGCAATCCCTCCATGTAGGTTGAGAATAACATCTCTACTAGATGAGGCTAAGTTAGACCATATAATTAGCATGCCGAGCTGACCTAATTTGAGATATTGATGAGCTCAAGGTTTTATGTTTAATGGGCCGAGATGACTTGATTTATGAGGCGCAATGCATTATTGTCACTTCCCAATTATTAATCAAGATGTATAACATGCTCGGATAGGCCTTTGAAGCTCAGAATACATGTTAGCACTTAAAGAATAGTTTAGTAGTGACAATTGGCTGAGCTTACAGTTAGTTGACCAAGCTACTAATAGCCCATGATTGATTAGTGTTCGAGAATATCCTGAATTTGGAGAATCTTTTTTTTATCAGAAATTTATATTCATTGTAAAATGTAGAAGAGATACATCACATCATTCATTACAAAAGTTACTCTTCCTAGTAACATGACTTACCATGACAGATAATCAATTCTCATTCTAAACAAATAGTAGGAACTTGGAACCAATCGGTAGCATTGGAGAATATTGTGAATATGCGCACAAGATTTTTGGGATATGTCTTAACTAAATTTAGGGTCATCGAATTCCTATCCAATTCTATTTCTCTGTTATTTCCGCCTATAAATATAGGTTGTGGGCAAGATACATTTTTTTACTTAACATTCAAATTATTAATATACACTTTCACATTCCTTTGCTTCAATAAATTCTAGTTTGACTTAAGAATCAGAGGGGTTTCACTTTTATATTTCTTTGCTTCAAATGAATTTAGGCTAATATGACTTAAACTTTAGAGGGATTTCGCAGAAAAACCTCCCGATACACTTTGTTTGTCTTGCAGGATTTGGAGTAGCAGAATTGCGGGAGTTCTTCGTGGCTTCCACCTGATACCCATCAGTTGAAATCATTTTAAACATGCATTTTTTACATCCATCTGGTGAAGAGTTAAACCCAAGTAATATGCAATAGCAAGCAACAATCATATTGACTCAATACAGGCTACATGAGCGAAGGTTTCATCGAAATCCACCCCCTCAACCTGTGTGTACCATTGAGCAACAATTGTGCTTTGTTGGGAATAATTTTGCAAGATTCATCTGTTTTATTTATAAAAATCCATTTTGTTCCTATGGCATTAACATCCTCTGGTCTAGGAACCAAAAACCATACATCATTTTTGACAAGTTAGTCTAGTTCCTCTTGCATGACATGTATCCAAAATTCGTCTTTTAAGGCTTCAACAACATTCTTAGGTTCAAAATTGGACATAAAACAACAAGTTCTCACATAAATACAATCAGCAGACATGCAAACCATCCTTACCATATCACGATAGTTCACTTTACCTTTCCCTCTTGTCTTAATACTGTCAGTAGCATTACCAATGATTGGAGACATAGGGTGATTTTTCTGAATCCCTGTAGGTATATCTCTGCCATGATACAAGATTGGATCATTTGTTTCTTCAACAAGTTCAGTGTCTGGATCAGAGTCTGTTTCAGCTGCAGCAGACACAAATGTGGGCTCAGATGCCGTCACATTTGGCTCTACGTTTGAGTCAGTTGTGGTTGGGACTTCAGTCACATTCTCAGTCACATCTGTGCTTACATCTGACACAGTACGAACTCGAGCAGATCTCCAACATTATCTTATTCACTCTTACCTGCAATATCTGAGAGATCATCAAAGACAACATTAATTGATTCCATTATAGTTTTAGTCTAAAGATTATAAACTCAATAGGCATGACCAGTAGATGTGTAGCCTAGAAATAGGCACTTGTCACTCTTTGAGTCAAACTTACAAAGATTATCTCAATCATTAAGAACATAGCGCACACACCCAAAAACATGAAAATATATGTGGTTTGGTTTCTTTCCCAAAAGTATCTCATAAGAGGTCATTGAACTACCTGGCTTCAAATACACACGATTTGCTATGTGACAAGCAGTATTTAGAGCTCTTCAGCCCAAAATATTTTTGAATTATTTTTAGAACTAAGCATAACACGGGATATCTCTTGCAATGTACGATTTTTCTTCTCTGCCACTTCATTTTTTTGTGGAGTTTTGGGTGCATAAAATTCATGAGAAATCCCCTTTCTATCACAGAAAGACGAGAAAGAAGAATTCTCGAATTCTTTGCCATGGTCCGATCTACTTTTGACAATAGTTAATATTATGCCAACTTCTAAAGAAATTAAAGGTTTCAGATTTCTCACGTAGAAAGTATGTCCACGTGTAATGTGAAAAATCGTCAACAATCACATAGGAGTACTTCCTACCACCCACACTTTCAATTTCAATCCGACCCATTAGATCCATATGAACTAACTCCAAACATCTACTTGTGTGGAAACGTGATGTCATTTGATGTGACACTCTCGTTTGTTTACCCTTTTGACAACTCCTACACACATTGACACTTTTCATGAACAATTTAGGCAAGCATATAACAGCTTCAATCTCACTAGTTCCATTAGCCTTTTAGGGCTAACATGACCTAAATTTTGATGCTATAGATCAGTTTCATTATTGTGTGCACTGTGACAGAGTTGCTCATTACAATACATCGATATTGAGTTTGTCGATGACCTCAAGTCACAAAGGATACATGTGTTAGACTCGTCGAACACTTCACAAGAGTTTTTGTTGAAATTTGCATAGAGATCATCATCACACAGTTGACTTATGCTGATGAGATTAGCATTAAGACCAACAACATGAATCATATTATGTAGCCTAGTTAGACCTTCAACGTTCAACGCCCCTTTTCCAATTATTTTCCCTTTAGCTCCACCTCCATAGGTCACATTTCCACCATTGTATTCTTCATAGTCAGTTACATACTCCAAGGTACATGTCATATGTCGTGAGCATCCTCTATCGAAGTATCATGATCCTGCAACGTTAGATCTCAAAGAAGTGTAGATAACATGACATTTAATATCAGATTTTCTAACCCAGACAGATTTAGAAAAATTCAAAATGTGATTGCGAGGATGTCGTAACATTTCAGGTAACATCTGATGTCCAGAGTTTAAATCCGATTTTCTTTTATAACAGAACGGCCTAATGTGTCCAGGGACATGACAATAGTGACAAATGAAGTGGAGTTTACGAGGTCTAGACTTCTGTGAAAAACTCATTTTATTGTTGGAGAAATCGAGGATTCTCCATTTTTGATTTAACAAACACATGAGTTTTATAACCAATTCCAGCTTTATCATCACTACCCAAAGAAAGAATATCATCCAGTTTTGCTTTTCCAGAATTAAACTTCATCATGGTTTCAAGGGAATCATCAAGTTTAGAATTTACCTTTTCAAAGTCAAGATCCTTCTTGGTAAGGGCAACCTCTAACCTGGTAACTACTTCCTTCTGTTCATCATTTTCCTTCTTAAGTCGATCATTCTCATTCCTGAGGATTTCATTTAGTTGAATCCTCTTGAATCAATCCTTATACAGATTTGTGTACGTCTCTTCCTAGCTTTCACCATCTGAATCGTCATCATGTTCAACATAATCAGGAACAGTGGTAGAGTTGAAACAAAAAAGGTCTGAAGCAGTTAAGGTATCTTGTTCTTCAGATGTGAGTCCAGATGAGATAAATGAAGGTGTGGTCACATCATGGGCCACACTTCGGGCAACACCTGAAGGATTTATTTGGAGAGATTTCATATATTACACTACGGTTGTCAGAACCTTGTGATCCTCTTCCTGTTCATTTTTCTCATTGTCAGATTCATTGTCACTCAAAGTCACACTCAAACTCATTCCCTCTTTCATAAGAGTATTAGCATATTGGGCCGCATAATGACCATACCATGTAGATGCCCTACACCTAATAGAATCAAGAGTTTTAGTATCAAACTTGTTCGACTTTTTTTCAGAAAAATGATCTTAACTTTTATCAAAGGTGTTCTTTTGGGGGAACTTGATGGGTTTAGGTTTAAAAGGTTTTTTGAAAGTTGGAGACTTTTTCTAACTTTTGAGTTTAAGAATTCTATCAAAAAAATTTGAATACATGGCCATTGACTCATCACCTAAATCAGAATTTTCGATCTCATTGGTGAGTTCAGCAAAGTCATCAGTAACTTTGGACTCAATTTGGTAAGCAAACCTTTGACCCAAGCTCTCAATTTGTTGAGCCATATTCATCTCATAGGTTTGTAGAATACCTACAAGTTTTTCCAGACCTAAAGTGCCGGTGTTATGTGCTTCTTCCACAGATGAAATTTCGATATTGTACCTAACTGGAAGAGATATCATCATTTTGCTCACAAGATTCACAATATAGATTGGTTCACCTAAAGCCTGTGCTTCATTAGAAATATCACACAATTTAGCATTGTATGTGGCAAAATTCCCATTTTCCTGCATTCTTAGGTTCTCAAAACTATTGGTTAATAACCTAAGTTTGGTTTGTCGCACACTAGCTGATCCCTTACAGTGGCTTTGAAGAGTATCCCAATCATCTTTGGTAGATGTAAAATTGGCTATGATTTTGAACATATTTTGATCCACAGTACCAAAAGATGGCATTCAATGCCTTCGAATTGTGATTTGCTAAAGATAATTCATCATTAGTCCAATCAATTTCTACTTTAGCATGGTAATCACCCTTCATATCAATGCATTTCGGAGGTGACCACCCAGAAAGGATTACATGCCAGGCCCTTTCATCAATAGGTTTGATGTAGGCCCGTACTTTGACTTTCCAAATAGAATAATTGGAGCCATCGAGAATAGGGGACAAAAATTGGGGTTATTTTGAATTCCATGCTAACAAACACACATGATCAATACTTAATGTCGTCAAGTGTTGGCTCTGATACCAATTGAAAGAATTATAGCACAAAAATATTCCAAAAGTTTCGCAGAGTATAGATGTAATTGGCAATGTTATCACATTCGCAATCACATGCAACGGAATACAGTAAAAATAAATAAGACACAAGTTGTAAAAATTATGTACAAGTAAACTAGCTTGTAGATGTGCCAATATGGTGAAACTTTCCACTAGTAAAATTGTTTGATTTTCTGTACAAAAAATACTAAAATCAACTAGTAGAAAATTAATGAAAATTCCTATCTAGAGTGAATCTGAACTATATATGTAATACAACTCATCCAACAATAGACATGTATGGACTTCGTTTATCACACTACAAAAAGCTATGATGAAAAAGCTGACAAACACAACTGCAGGACTGAATGTTATCTCTGATGTAGTCACATTCGAGATCGCATCCAGTACAGTGAAGTTCCTTGTACTTGAATGACTTTAAACACTCTCAATACTGTTGTATCTCTGGTGTAATTCTTGTCTATTCATTATGAACGTCCTCCTCTCTTTATATAGACATCCAAGTCCTTCAAAGAGTCCTAATAAATATGGAAAAAAGATATATACAAATAACTATGACAAGTATATCACTTATGTTGGGAAACAAGATAAGAATCAAAGAGTCTTAATATATATATACCATATCAATATAATATCTTTCCTAATCTATTTACAAATCAATCTTATCAAAAGTCTATAAAGGCAAAACAAATCAAAAACCCAATCTTTTAGTTTTAGAAAATTATTTAGGCGGTAAAAAGAAAACACGCCCTAACAGCTCCGACGCAATCAATTGAACTCCATGAGAAGATTTCAGTAAAACGTTCTCGGTAGACACCTCCTGGTCATATTGCGCCTTGAAGCCATCACATTTCTTCCCAAGGTCCGCCAATTGCTTCTTCAACTCCCTCAGACTCCTCCTTGGGAGTCGCCTCACTCGGGCATGAATCCGATTGAAACTCAACAACCTCTCACCATCATAACATAGCTCCGGAGCTAGAGGGCGGATATCAAAGCTCACGGGCAAATGTGAAAATATAATAACATAACTAGAAAACGAACGGCTGGTGATGCCCTGGCCCCCGAGCAGAAGTGAAGAAAGCCTGAAATCAAAATTCCGGCCCAAAATGTGAGAAAACTCCGGAAAAGACGGTGAAATACTCAAAGGACTGACCAGAGGGCTTGGGCCACCCCCAGAGTACATGCCTTCAGTGCAACTCTTTGTGGACATTTTTCTTAACTCGCAAGTCCCACGAAGACCACCCACTCACCAGAAATATGTTGCCTTCCAAAAAGACTAAGTCCCGCGGGGACTCTTCATATGCAAGACACTCAGCTTCTCTCGCCTCTGCACCCCAGAAACTAGATCAAGACAAGATGAGGAATAAAACAAGTCAAACATGACATTACTAGCTCTCGCACTGCTCCATTCTTCCACCGTACTTGAGTTGGGGGGCTTATGTTGGGGAATAAAATATTCTTTTATTATTAATATATAATTCAATTTATATATTGGATTAATCTTATTAATTGCCCAATAATTAATGAGCTACAGATGAAATAATCCGGCCCAAAGGGTGTGGGACTGGCCCATAGCCACTTTCTCCTCTACGGCCCATAGGCCCGCGACCCAAGTATATAAAGGTCTTTCTTATTCATTTGTAAGCAACTAATTCCTAATTCATAATCTCATAACTCATATTCAGTATTCATTTACTGTCTTATATTTTTCTCTGGTCCACTGTGCTGACTTGAGCGTCGAAGGGGCCTTCTTGCGCAACCCCCAGGGATCCCCTAATGTTTGTTGGTGTTGCAGTGCAAGCTCCCAAAGTATTAAAGATTCCAACTTTGGGAGAAGAAGATTTGGACTTAACTTGGAGTGATCTACCCTAAAATGCATCACACACACACACAAATATATATATATATATATATATATATAAATATATGAGTCGAAGAGTGGAAAGGAAAAGTGAAGTGATTTTGGTAAACATCTCTTTGTTAAAAATAAGACACTTGAATGATGAATGCTTAAGTGTACTATGATGTGAATAGACTCCGATTGTACATTTTCTGAGCCATTAATGATATTCTTTCTACCGTTTCGGAAAAAAAAATATGATAGATGCATAAATATACTCTCTTACTGTGTATATATTATATATCAAGTGTAGCATCTACTTGATCAAATTTTCAGATTTATTTTTATCCGCCTCTGGAAATGAAATAGTCATTCCTAATAACAATTGAAAATCAGAACACCTCTTCCCGGTTCAAAAGTTCAACAACCCAAAAATTCAACGAATGGACACCTCTGTTTGCATTCAGAATTTAATGGAAAAGAACAAGGATTAGCATCCCCCCTTTTTTCACATTTTTGTTTCTAATAAAATTTTACTATTGGGCTTTTATAGTTTTAGCTTGCACAAATATTGCAAACTTAATGGGCCATAAACTAAATGCTTGTTTGGGATTACATTTGAGATGAACTTTTGGATCTAAAAGTTCATTTCAAAAATATTTGATGTTAAGGAGGTTTCCTTTCAGACAGTCTAACAGATCTAATTGTAACCCAACCCAACGACCCATTCCCAGATCCGGTATAATTAATGAAAAAAATAATACACGCATATCCCACTCTCTCTCCCTGCGTCTTTTATCAGATCTATCGCACTGCTCTAATCCGCCATTGATGTTTCCTATCAGATCTATTGCATGCTCAATTGCTCCGCCACCGATCTCATCTTTCTCACCTCATCCAGAAGATACAAAATCCAAACCATTGATTTCAACAAAAAATTCACATAGAATTGTAGCATTGCTGAAGAGGAAAGGCTTCGAGAAAAAAAATGGTGGATCCGATCAGATCTTCAAATTCAAGGAAACATTTTCTCTATTTGACAAGGATGAAAGTAACCTAACAAATGTGTTATCCAATGAGAAAAATGGAGGAGCAAGGTTCTGTATATATACCTGCTTTCAGAAGCTTCTACAGTTGTTCTTGTTTATGTATATAAATAACACCATGGAAACTAAAACTTTTTAGGGTAACAAC
The DNA here is from genome assembly GCA_016081115.2 of Rehmannia glutinosa. Taxonomy (NCBI): domain Eukaryota; kingdom Viridiplantae; phylum Streptophyta; class Magnoliopsida; order Lamiales; family Orobanchaceae; genus Rehmannia; species Rehmannia glutinosa. Next base: position 49,082,575 of record CM071930.1, read on the forward strand.
TAATACTTTTCAGTTGGGCTACTAATACTTTTTGTACGAAAAACTAATACTATTCAGGGAAATTAATAAAAACATTTCAGGGGACAAAACTAATATTTTTCAGGGGAACTAGTAATACGTTTCGCTGGGACTACCAATACTTTTGACAGAAAAAACTAATACATTTAGAAGGACTAATAAAATACTATTCAAGGAACTACTAATACTTTTTCGAGGGACTACTAATACTTTTTCGAGGAACTACTAATACTTTTTGGGAGAAAAGGTTAATTATATTCAGTAGAACTACTAAAATACTCTCCAAGGAACTACTAATATATTTCAGAAGAACTACTAATACTTTTTAGAAGGACGTCTAATACTTTTCAGAAGGACTGTTAATATCGGCGGTCCCCGAAAACTACTAAAACACCACTGCTCATATTACAAAAATGCCACTGGTTCGATTTTGGATCCGTCTAATGGTTTTTTGCCCGTTACACCGTCTGACAGGAGTTTTTGCCTTTGATGTTTGGTGATTAATTTAGAATGAGCTTTTGGATAAGTCACTACTCCAAAATGTTCCTTCTAGAGAAGTCACAATTGAAGACTTTTTGAAAAGTCACTTTTTAAGAAGTCTATTTATTAAATAATGTTTTGCATAAGTGCTCCCCAACATGTACCTAGATGTCTCTTCGGAAGCAAGAACCGGCCTTTCTAAGAAACAATATATTGTTTGGTTAATGAAAAGAATAATTAATTAATCTTTTAATTTATTTTATTTCTTACCAAAGAATATCCAAACAAAGCCATTGGGCTTGACAATTTGGCATCTTTCATTCTTGTTTCTTGAAAAAAAAAAACATATATTTATTTCTCATTTTTTTATCAAAAAAATTTCTCTAAGGGTCCATTTGGATGGAGGGATTTGAAATTCCAAAAGATTTCAAATGAATGGATTTCAAACTCCTTGGATTTGAAATCCACCTCTTGTTTGGATGATGTGAATTTATGTAGGGATTTCAAATCCATCATAAATTTTGATAAAAAGAATTTAAAAACTATATTTATTTTCTTAATTGGCATTTAATAAATAACAATAAAAGATATGTTCTATAAATAATTATATTTTGTGCATGTACTAATAAAAATATGAAATATATAACTTTTATTATGTCGTGAAGATTATGCGGTGTGAATATGAGAGAGAGAGAGAGAGAGAGAGAGAGAGAGAGAGAGAGAGTACGCGTGAGTGTTTGTAGATATGTGCAGTGTGTAGAGCTGTCAATTAGGCCCGGTCCGATGGGCCCGGTATTTTTACTGGGCTGGCTTTAATATCCAATCCCAAAATGTTGTCGGGCCTCAAAAGCCCAGCCCGGTTGGCTGGCCCGACGGGCCGGCTCGGCACTTTTAGTGTATTTTGCATTGGTCGGGCCGGGCTGGACCCCCCAAATTGATGACTCTGTTACTATTTTGGCCCGACCCTGTTCGACCCCATTTTTTCAAAAAGCTCGGCTGGCCCGGCCCGGGCTTTTGACAGCTCTATAAATGTGTGCAATGTGTGTAAATGTGTGCAGCGTATTTAAATGTGTGCAGTTTGTGTATAGTGTGTGTATATTGCAAGTGAGCAAAGATGGAAGAAAAGAAAAAGAATAGATTTCAAATAACTAGGTTTTGGAAGAGATTTTAAATTTTTTAAAAATGAACTAAAACATAAAGATGGATTTGAAATCCATTGATTTTGATTTATATGTCAAACAATGGTGTGGATTTGGCTAAGGGTTTCAAATCCCTCATCCCAAATCCCCTCTCAAATCTCCCATCCAAATGCACCCTAAAATAATGAACGGTTATATACATGAAGCGCAACATTTTTTTATTTTTTTATTTTTTGAGTACAAGGGCAACATATTTTCAGATCATAGAGTTGAGTTGCATATTTCTCTACTTATTTATAACAAATCTTATTCCATTGTATTGGATGAATGTCACATCTAAAATTATTATAATTATGACACATCTTGTATACATGACATTAAGCTAATACAATACAATATGAAGTGGAATATGAATATAGAACAAGAAATCTTAATCCTTCACCTGCATATTACATGATAGGTCTGTTGATAGTAAAATTTATAGATCAAAAGGAATGTAAGACATACCACCTAACATTAGGACAAAATTCATTGCCACATTTACAATAAATATTTCAAATAAATAAGTAAGAAACTTGTGCTCTCCTTTAAATTCTTCCTTTTTTTTCCTACCAATTTTGAGTGATCTTTTCTATTGATTGAATTATCGACAAATTTCGGACCACATTTGTGTAGCGACCGTAACGAATATTGTGTTCTCAAGTCAGTTTACTTATGAATACCACCTAGCCAAAGGGCGAAATATATGTTAACCAACTATTCCTAATGTGGAATCCAGTTGACAGAACAACCATGTAATAAAATAAAAGGCCAAAAACATTTCACAAATGATCAGTGAAACATACAAGAAAAAAGAAAATAAATAAATAAAAATAAAACAGAGTACAACTACTAATAATACTCCAACTCCCACCATTCAAACATCTCTATAATTACAAAAGGACAAGATAGACAACTATTTCAACTAATCCAAACAAAATAGTACCCCCACCAAATTCTAACATAATTAGAGCATTCAAAAACCCAAAAAGCAAAATGGGGGCCTCATCTTATAAATTATTTAAGGGCACTTGGTCTTGTTACCATGGGTGGTCATGTCTGTGTAACATTTCCCACACACTTCTCTGTTTCCAAAAGTCCCTGGGGGCACACATTTGCACCTCACACAACAAGTCCCACAAGCCCTCAAGCACAAATTTTGCCTTGAGTGAAGGCTGCACCTGTGCTTGCATAGCCCACCACAGTCTAGGTGGTGGCTAGGGCTCGGAGCCGGTGCTGGAGCTAAAGCAAGTGCGCGAGAAATTAACCGATCTTTAAAATATTTCGAGAGGTCCGCAACTGTAGATATCACGATTATAGAGATATTGTTAGTTTCAGAACGTAAAGGGATAGCTACAAAACTACCCATGATATTTAGCCTAATAACATAAAAATCCGGTTATCTTTCACATTTACGACTACCCCATTGACATTTGATTTTTTTTTTTACAAATTGCACCCTGAAAAGGGGCTCTTTGTTAAATAAATACAAATAAGGGGTGTTTGTAACACCTTAGGGGATACTTGTAATTTTGAAAACAATGAATTTTTCTTGTGATTAGGTTACACCTCATCAGGGTAGTATTTGTAATTATCTCAATTATAATTGAGTAAAGTTTGAGTGGAAATCGTGTTAAGAAAATCAATTAAGCAAGAGATAAAATTGTGCACAAAGTTTATATGGTTCACAATAAGGGTACGTCCACTGTCCAGTGGTAGATAATTCTCTTTATGATAATGAAAGAGAAAAATTAATTATAAAGAAAATAAACATATGTTCTTGAATTTTACCCCTAGTTCCAGTACAGAAGTAATTTCCGAAAATACCCTCGTTTTAATCGGATCACAGGAAAATTGTATACCTTTACGGCATGATTGATATGAATGAATGGAATTAGGTCGGAATGGAATGAATTTAGGAATGGAATAACATTAGGAATGGAATGATGTAGTATTACTATTCCTATGATTGGTATGTACAAGGAATGGAGAAATGAATGTATAACGATTTTTTACTTGATTTAAATATCTTGATTGGTAATTATAAATTAATGATAGTAATTGAGAAAAATAATTTTAAAGTATCAAATTCTCTTAAATAAGATTTTTTAAATAAATTTTATTAAATATGTTATGTAAATTGATATAAGATTATTTTAATGTGTGTTAAAATATATATATATATATAGATTTATATCTATGATATCAAATATATTTTATATAATATTTTTAGGGATAATTACAAAAACACCCCTGAGATTTGGGCTAATTACAAAAAAATCCAGAGATGTTTAAAATTACAAAAAATCCCATCACGTTTGATTATGGGTTAAATTTAAGGGGTAACTATACTATTTTTATAAATATCAGGGAGGTTTTGATATTTATTTTTACTTATGAAGGGAAAAAATGTAAGACAGAATCAAACCTCAAGGGGTTTTTTGTAATTTTAAAAATCTCCGGGTTTTTAATAATTATCCCAAACCTCGGGGTATTTTTGTAATTATCTCTATTTTTTATAAGAAAATATAGAAAAATCAACAAAAGAATTCTATATCAAAATTTTAATTTAAATATTGAATATTTATAGAATATGATTTATTAAAATGTTTATAACTCATATTTAAATTATAAATAATTTTTTTTATTTATAACACTACTTTTGGAAAATATAGATTATATCCAACATTTTTAGTCATTTATAGAAAGATAATTTTATTAAAAATAAAATTTGAGTCATTATTGATGATTGAGAATAGCTAAACCCATGGGGGAGAGGAGGAATGGTCATTCCCTTACTTTTGGGAATAGGGATTCCCATGGAAATGAATATTCCTATTACTAAAGCATACCAAGCATGTGAATAGGAATGAAACAAGGAATGCTCATTCCATTCCTACCCCATTCCCACATACCAATCATGCCGTTAGGGTCAAGCCCGAATAGACACAAATACAGAAGGGTTAGGGAATAAATTGGACATTATTCAAGATTTGTCACTAAATTTTACTGTTACATACAAAATACCAGTAGAATAAAACATATTATTTTTATCCCAACAAATTACGGACAAATCGCCAACAATTTTTAAATTTACAGACATAAATATTATAGATATTTACCAACAGTTCTAGATTTTATCGGTAGATATTTACCAACAACGATTTTACCTACAATTTACCGTTATTTTAATATTTAGTTACCTACATATTTTTCTGTAGGTATTGGTTTTTTTATTGTAGTGAATTGTATTATCAGAACATTTAAGCCTGACATCATATTGTAAAATATTAAGTTAGGTATTTAGAAAGTTAATTTATATATAACTAAGTTTTAAAATAAGATATTAGGATCTTATTAGCTTCTTCGAAAAAAAGTGTTTATTTTTAATTATTAAATCTTCACAAACTCCTTGTAGTTTTGATCTTATTATTTATAAAATTTGTCATTCCTAACATTTTAATATTTTATCAATTCTTTGATTTTATTATACATCAAACATTCAAGTGCTTTCTGTCGAAAAAACCAAAAAAAAAAAAAAAAAACACATATTAGCTTAGTTTCCAAATAAAATCCAGCACCTTCTATAATGTTTTATAAAATTTAAACAAGATTGCCAAACACCCTCTAAAAAAAATAAAAGAGAGAAAGGCTAATTAGCCTAATAAATGCATTGCCAACGATGACTTAACTAATTAAGCTAATATACCATTCAGAGCTCTTAACTAATTGCGTTGGCCTTTATAATTAATAAGCTCATAATTTCCCAATTTATAATAAATAAAAAAATAATTAAATATACTAATGGTTTTGCAAGTTCTTGAATTCTTTACTAGGTACATTAAATAACTCACCGTATTTATGCATTAGCTTTCTGTCTCCACCTCTGCTAAAAACCTGAAGAATAAAAATAAAAGTATAGGATTAAGAAATAATGGTTTGCAACTTCCAATTTACATGTCATATGTACCTGACGGGAGCAGAATTAACTGATAAGTTTAAAAAAAATTATAAGATCAATTGATGACAAATATTAAAATAAAAACAGAAAGAAAATTGAATCAAATGCAATGCCTTGCTAACATGGTTTGTTTCTTCATTTTTCTTCAAATCAGATGACACCTGCATGCCAAAAAATAATAATAATAATAATAATAATAATTATTATTATATGAATAAATAATATAAAGAAAAAGAGAGATGGGAAAATTAAAACAAGCAGTTATAATTCTCTAAATTTAACTATTTGAAAAAAAGAAACAAAAAATAATTGTTTAGGTTTTTTACCTGAGAAATGAAGAGTAGAAAAAAAATCAGTGCAAAAACCACTTTTGTAGCCATGAGTAATAAAGCATGAAAAAATCAGTGCAAAAACCACTTTTGTAGCCATGAGTAATAAAGCATGAAAAAATCAGTACAAAAAATAATTGTTTAGGTTGCTGCAACCCTGCCTCATGTTAAATTTATAGAGGGATTTTGTCATTGTTTTCCAAATTTGCCCCTGTTGGGATATTTAATGCCCACAAAACAATCTGGCAAAAATAGTTTACCTATATGACGAGTCGGAAATTTTGTCACATTTCGTATTACACATCATAAATGCATACCAAGTGTATAAAATATATGTATATTTTTTTGACAAGGTATAAAATATATTTATATATATATATATATTGTGAATTATATACACTTGACATGTATCCCATATAATATAAGATGTAACCCAAATTAGATAAAAAAGAAGTGCAATATAGCCATATAGGCATACTAGTAATGATTTAAGGTTGAAAATTAATGTGGCATGTATAGCAATATAGGTAGCTATAGCTAGAATTTAAGTAGTATTGTAATTCTTATCAATGTCAGGAGACAATAATATGATACTTAACACATATATAATTTTAATCGTGGAACATGTTCGAGTATTGCAATAAGATATATTTGTTTAATTGATGAACTATAAATTTTGACTTAAATCTAATTTTATTAATATAAAAATAATCAAAATATTTAATTAATCAAGTTACTAAAACTCCTAGCTAAATTGGTTAAGTGTCACCATGTAGGGTTGAAAATTGCAGGCTTTGGGTGTTTATCTATGCAAGCAAGTGTGCAACATGATTATTGCAGGGACGGATCCATAATTTTTTTTACAACGGCAACACAAAATAAATACAATTATAAATTACAATAAAAAATAATTGGTAGGGTAACAAATAATTAGTAGTGACACACTTTATTTATTTATTTAACCTAATCAATATGTAACTTTTAAAATTAAATAATAAATGATAAAGAAAAGTAAACAAAATACATATAAAACAATTAGTGGAGCATAGTTTGTTTTTTTATTTACCTAGTTCATATATAATTTTTAAAAATAAACAATACATAATATAATTATTTAAAAAAATTATGTGCCCCCATATTGGGAAGTGTGGATCCGTCTATATTAGTAGGAGTGACAAATCGTATGATCATGTCGTGTTTCGTGTCAACACGATAATAATACGATACGATATGGTCAAACATGAACACGACATGATCACACGATAACGACATGACATGATAAGATCAAACATGAACACGACATCATAATGATCTGTATATACATGAACACTAACACAAAAATTTTCGTGTTGACACGATACGACACGATTTGATACGATAAGTTAAAAATAAAAAATAAATTGATTCACACGTTGATATATGATAGCAAATTACACATATTACATGACAATACGTGCTAACAACATAAAAAATATCAGGTCCGTTATCGTGTCACTAATAGGTTAAACGTGTCATTATCGTGTTACTAAAAGATAAACATGTCATTATTGTGTCCTTATCGTGTCACTAACAGATTAACATGTCGTTAGTAGATTAATGTTCTATCTGTTATTTTTTATCATGTTTACACGAACACGACATGGAATTTTCATGTCCTTATCGTATCCTTATCGTATCATTATTAATTAATTGTAACACAACATGATAAGGACATGAACACGGAAAGGCTAAATATTAACTCGTTATTTTCGTTGTCGTACTATCGTATCGTGTCAAGATTTGTCACCCCGAATTATTAGTGAACATTTGTAATACAATGACTATTTTTTTATTTCATCGTTTTTAATATGTATATCGGGTGTAAATGAAATTGAGACAAGTCGAAAGCGCTATATTTATATTTATTCAAAGTGTCAAAGAATTTCAAAAGTAAATTTTAACTTAGTTAGATCATTAATAAATTGTAAGCTAACGAATTTCGTCGAAGTCGAATATGAATCGAGTTCGGTACCTTAATTTTAATATATATTATCATTTTTTTATTTAATAAATTCAAGCTAGATGAATTTTTTTTTTTTTTTTTTTTTTGGGGGGGTATGTACGACCCACATCATGAGGCATACCTAGTATAAAGGATAGCTCAAGCCCACCAAGTGAAGTTCCATCCTCAATCAAATTGGTGATAGGAGGAGTAGTTCAATAAGTTTAAAGTTGGGCTCTCTTCCTCTAATTAATCAATGTGTGACAACTCACAAGTAGCATATTTCAGCAAATTCAGACCATGTCGAACGAAAATTTTATGTTCAAACTATAAATACATTATTATATTTAGTGAACGGAACTCAAATGAGCTTTTCGCGATCACTTTTATTTTTCTATTATATATATTTATAATATCAATGAATTAAATTAAATTTAGGAAAATCGAATCATTTAATTATTTTATGACTCATCTCGATTGAGTCACATCTAGGGATGACAACGGATAGAATTCAGGTAAAATTCCACATCATCCATCCTCATATCCATTTATTATATTAATCCTCATCCCCATTGGTTAGATTTTTATACTATTCCTCATATTATTTCGACGAAACTGTGAATATTTACTAAAATTCTTAAGAGAACATTAAGGGAAAAAATATGATTAAAGATAATAATTAGCAAACTAAACATTATAGAAAAATAACAAAATATTAGCAAAAAGCAAAGCACTTGGGTTAGTGGGTATTGGTTGGGATTTGGAAAAAGAATTTTTTTTAATATAAATAAATAGATACATATAAACAAATATATATTATATTATTATTTAATAGGATATCAGGTCAGATACAATTAGGATGTTTCCATGCCTGCGTCCATACCCGAATCCGTAAAATCCTCATATTTACGTACCCAATTATTTAATCGGGTCCAAAAAACAGCCTCCATATCCTTTTTCATTAGGGTCAAGTATTAGATCCTTCTACGGATTCGGAGGAAATTGTCATACCTAGTCACATGTTTACTATTAAAGAAAATCCAAGACAAATGAATATTGGTGTATAATGTATATGCACATCACAATCCCATTTATCATCTACAAATATTCATCATTAATTCTAATTAATAGGACATCATTCCAACCTCTCAGTTCAGAACACTGGCCAGTGCGTGCACATCCCGCGGTTTACCTTGGCGGCAGCAATGAGGAGCCGGAGCTGTTGTCCTCAGGCATAGTCAGGCGTAAGCCTGGAAGCTGAGTTATCAAAAAAAAAAAGTTAATGCCTACACTAAACACAGCTGGACATTTATTTTTCTTGCAGGAGAGATTCTTTGAAGAAGTTGGGGGTCTGATTTGTTAGACGGATCTGACCCGCGGATCCGGTGGCATTTCCATAATATTAGCATTGGTGTCTTAGTAGTTTTTAGGGACCACCGGTATTAACAGTCATTCTGAAAAGTATTAGCCGTCCTTTTAAAAAGTATTAGCAATTATTCTGAAATGTATTAGTAGTTCCCTTAATAGTATTTTAGTATTTCTCCTGAATATACTCCCGAAATGTATTAGTAGTCCCTCAAAAAAGTATTAGTAGTTCCTCGGAAAAGTATTAATAGTTCTCTGGAGAGTATTATAGTAGTTTCCCTAAATATAATTAAATTTTTCTCCCGAAATGTATTAACAGTCCTTATAAATAGTATTAGCAGTTCTTCTGAAATGTATTAGTAGTTCCCTGGAGAGTATTTTAGTATTTCTCATGAATATACTCCCGAAATGTATTAGCAGTCCCTCAAAAAAGTATTAATAGTTTCTCGAAAAAGTATTAGTAGTTCCTCGAAAAAGTATTAGTAGTTTTCTGGAGAGTATTTTAGTAGTTTTCCTGAATATAATTAATTTTTTCTCCCGAAATGTATTAGCTGTCCCTCGAAAAAGTATTAGTAGTTTATCGAAAAAGTATTAGAAAGTATTTTAGTAGTGCTCCTGCAAAGTATTAATTTTTCTTATAAAATGTATGAGTATTTCTCCATACTAGCAGTCCACCCGTGCGATGCACGGTTTATATATTAAAGTAAAATATTTTATTTGATTAGTTTTAATTAATTCAAATCAATATATTATTTAAATGTAAGGCCATATAATTATGTATTAAATAATAAGTGATTGAAATGAAATTGAATGTATATAAATACATAAAAATATTATAAATTTTGGAGGGTACAAAGGACCCAAACCCATTATTTATCATATGCAGAGTTGTCAATGGTTTAAGTCAGGCCAAGTCCATCGGGTTTTTGAAAAAATTTGGTAAGTGGTTGGCCCGATTTTAGTCCGGCCACGAAAATACATTGCCCAGTCCAGTCCATATGTATATTTTGTACATTTAAAATATTGAGTTGGGCCAAAAGTCGGGCTACCCCGGAGTTTGAATAAAAAAATCAGAAAAAAAACTATAAAAAAAATTATATCTTTTTTTTTTTGTTTCAGATCTTACGGTATCATAAAATAATTGTATCTTTATTAAATATATATTTTTTTCACATAACAAAATTAAATCATGACAAAAATAAAAGGTTGTTGTAATTTTTTAAGTATTGTTACATGGACCTGACGATATTTTTCTGTAAAGGATGTGTATTTTATACAAATTTTTATGATATCAAATAACCATTATATTTATAGATCGGATGGATTACATGTGGATCTGATGAAATCTAATCACTAAAATTCAAAAAAAAATCCAAATAAATTCATGACGAAAATAAAATGCTCTTTGAAAATTTGCATTTTCATATGCATTTTCTTTACTATGATATATTTTTTTAATTTTCCTGATATTACATACTAATTATATTTATGTATATGAAAGAAATCTTGTGGATCTGATGAAATCTAATTAATGCATCATCAACAGTTAATTTGGATCTTGAAAAGGAGTTTCTTATCCACCTAAATTTTGTAGTTTTGTAGAAATCATCTGGAATATGAAAGACATATAAATTCGGATACAATAAAAAATTAATAATGAATAAATAATAAAACAAAAATAATTTTGAAATAAAATATAATTACTGCTCATGAGTATTTGCTTTCAAATCATAGGTTTAAACTTCTCAACATGAAATTTCTTGAGGGTTCATCCTGGAACCTTGCACATAAAGGAGATATCTTGTAAATTTATTCATTTAAATATTTGTTTATTTATCACAAATCTACAAAAAGCGATTAAAGCGAAAAATTAAATTCACCAACCTCCAAATCGTGAATAATGCGATCTAAGTCAGTGAGCAGTTAATTTATCTGCAAATGACGAAAAACTATAAATGTGTACAAAACAAAGCTTCGTTGCCCACTCATTTTAATTTGCTAGGATTGATATCTTTAATAAAACCGAATAAGAGAGCCATTTCAATTTCTCTTTGTTAAGTCCAATATGCAACTAATGGGATAAATCTGCAGGATATGCAATGTATTAAACTTGCCACATGGTTTTTATATCAGTTTTAAATTGAATTGTTAAATGCTTATTTCTATTGTCAGAGCAATCTTATTTAATGTATTAGTTGGAGTGAGTTGGTTTATTTGCATCAAAATCGAAGATGAAGTCCAAAGGGCTTTCTAGTTACTGTTTATGTATTTAAAATATAAAGATACCAAATTTTTGCATGTTGTAATTATATCTGCTTTTGAACTCAAAATTCAATTCTGTTAATATTAAATTAATATATATATATATATACACGAAATTAAATAAATCTTTTATTTGAATGTGAATTCCACTTGAATAATACCTGCTTTGCTAAATCTTATGCGCTCTATTTTTTTTTTACACAATGAAATCTAGGGATGGCAATGGGGTCGGGCAGGTCGGGTCGGGTATCTTGATACCCAGACCCGCCCCGTTCTTAGAACGGGGTAAGAACAGGGCGGGGCGGGTCGACCCATCCTGCCACACATTAAATAAATTTAAATAGAAAAAATAGAAAAAAATGAATAAAATATTTATTTTTAACATATTTATAAAATATTTCTTTACAAAATTATTAGTTTCAATTTATAAATATTAGATATAATATTAAAAGATAAAATTATATTATAATATATATTATATATACAAAATATATATTTAATATATTAAAAAACATAAGCGGGGTGAGTACCCCATGGGGCGGAAGTGCTACCCAGACCCGCCCTGTCCCGCCGCGGGTCACGGGGCGGGGCATGGCGGGTACCCGCGGGTCGGGTCCAAATTGTCATTCCCTAGTGAAATCAAATGTATATTACCAATGCAATTATATTTATTTTATTAGTTGGTCTTAGTTGGAGTTGATCATGGATGAAATCAACTTGCCTCAAAACCGAAAGGGATATGGTAGTACTGTTTTAATTGTATTTTAGCTAAAATATTAATATGTAGCCAAAAAAAACAAAAAAAACAGATGTTGATACTATGATGTGTAAATTTATTATTTGTTTAATGGATGAACTAATATGTAAGAATCTTTCTATGGTATGTAAGTTGTAATCATATTTTTTTTTTTTTTTTGAGAATGAGTTGTAATCATATTTGTATTATGCTTTAATCAAATAATTTTCTTATTATATGAACGATTATAAGTGAAAATATAAATAAAATGAATAGACAAATGCATTCAGCTATTTTCAATGCAAGCAGATTAGTTGGAATTCATTAATAATCATAAAACAAAGTAAATCAAATTGAGTTTTTAAATGTGAGATGTAATTAGAGTAAACAAACATTAAATGACAATCCTTATTACCAAGAAGAATTGCCATATTTATAAACAGATTTTTGGCGGGAACTTACTATAAATACTACTATCCAGCTTTTATATATATATAGATATTAGCTTTTCCTGCCAGTAATATTGTCATTCAAATCCGATAAAATTAAGAATACAACTCTAATTGCACCACAAGAGTCTGTAGCTTTACCTTTGGAAGTGAACAAAGAAAATGGAAAGAGGTTAAGAAAGGTGAAAAAGCGATCGGAACGAGTAAATGTTGTCTCGACCGATGAAGCCCCTCCAAGTACATCAGAGTTGGATTACAGTGAAGCTGCTGCCAAACTAGAAAATATTTACAAAAGAAGCCCTGCGACAACTGTCTCTGACAAGGAAGTAAAAACTCAAAGGGCGAATAAAAGGCAGCCGCGGAGGAAGAGGAATGCAGAAGCTGCGGAAACAGAGAAGAAAACTGCTGAGAATTTCGTGAGGAGTCAGAGGAAGGAAAAAGATTGGGCCTTGAGAAGAGAATTGCTCTGAAAATGAAGAAAGAAGGTGAATTTGTTGCGTCGTCCGAGAAAAAGAAACAGAGCAAGAATGATGAAGATGAGAAGATTGATAGGCTTGTTAGGGACTATTCATCTTCCACTGACTTGGTCAGCTTAGATTGGAAAAAAATGACTTTTTTTTTTGCCATCCGGATCAGAACTGGGCGATGGATAGAATAATTAGACCCGTCTAACGGATCTAGATCCGTTAGACGATCTGACAAGAGACTAACTCTTGTATAAATGTTCTATAATTTTTCTGAAAAGACGTAACCCTGAAAAGAGCTCCTTAAGATCTTATAATAAGCTGTCTTCATAAAAGTAAAAAGATCATAACTTCCTTTTTTAAAACAAAATCTTATTTTAATTGTTTTTATAATTTTAAATACAAAATTACCAATACTAACATCTTAAAAATTTCATTATCTTAATCTATTCAAACACTCCAAAAATTTATTTTGAAGTAAATGTTACATTTTATAAGTTTTAAAAGGCTAGAAGCATCTTATAAAGCGTATATGCATGCTTATAATATTTTAAAAATAAATTTAGGCAAACACCCCATTAATATCTTTAATACATTCGTAACGCCTTAACTTTTTTTGATTGATACAACACTGATAATAGATATAGTTAGATACTTAATGCGAAATCTATATACATATGATACAATAAAATTTTGCGCCGACAATGAAAGAATAAAAATAAAAACAATTTATTTCTCATTTTTTATATGGTTATGGATAAGTGTTTTTGATAATTTACATATTGTGTGTTATATATATAAAACTTTAGCTGAATTGATTGATTTATGAGGAACAGGAAATTGTAGGTGCAGGAGGTGACAAAAGGAAGAAAATATCAGTAAAATTAATTGAAGCCAGCTGGGACTTTTTTAATAGCCTGTACAACATATAGATATCGTGTGTTAGGAAACCAACAAAACCAGCTTTATTCATTTTAATGTTTATCTCTTGTACCCGATATTTATATTCAGGATGAAACACACAAACTTCAGCTGGTTTTATTTCTACGATAAATTTTCACGTTTCAGTGATTTCACTTGAATATTTAAGATTGTATTATGTTGCGGCTTAAATTCCCAGATCACTTCAAATTAACGATTATGATAAAAGTCCAATTTCTTCTCCGCAGCTTGTAGTTCTTAAAATGGGAACTCCGAATTTGTCAGCGACAATTGGGCAAATGTTAGATATATAGATCCTAGTATTGTCCCAGGAAGACCCCTCTGACGCTCAAGTCAATATCGATAGTAGGATAGTTCGAGAGCAAATGACGTAACAATATAATTAAGAGTAATTAGTTCCAAATAATTCAGATTACTAATGAGGAGAGAACTTTTTTATATCTAGGTTGATGTATTGGATAATTAATTTGAAGTTAAATAATGCGTAAAATAATTAAAATATGAGATATTAGGGAAAGTCAATTGTGTTACCAACATAAGCCCTCCAGCTCACGGGCTGCAAAAGGCGGAGGGAGCAGTGCGGGAGCTAAGAAATATCTTGTCGCCTCATACTATATTTGGCTTGGCTTGAGGGGTATCACTCATTGTTGCACAAAGACAAGTTGGGAAGAGAGCTTTCTGTCACGCAGTTGGCCTTTACGACTGATTTTTCGCCATCTGCCGGGACAAAGGGGCTCACCATTGAACGAAATCCATCGTCTAGAATCACCTAGCATGATTCTAGAATGATCTAGAATGGTCTAGAAGAATCTGGAATGTTCTAGAAGAGTCTAGAACAATCTGGAATGTTCTAGAACATTGTAGAAGAGTCTGGAATATTCTAGAAGAGTCTAGAATACTATAAAAGAGTCTAGAATATGATAGAATAATGTAGAACATTGTAGAATAATCTAGAATGTTATAGAGTAGTATGGAACTATGTAAAAGATTGTAGACTAGAGTGGAGATTTATAGAATACTTGTAGAATATGTAGGAATCATGTGGAGAGTTCTAGAGAACTTCTCCCAACCGTTGGATCAAATGAATCACCACCGTCCATTAAGGAGGTGGAGTAGTATAAATAGTTGTAGGGACCTCATTTGTAACCAACCAAGCATTGTAAGCAAGTGTGAGTGAATATAAGTGTTCATTTCCTAATTTTCTTGTGTGCTTATTACTTAGCCATCTTCTTACACTTCTTCACACACAAACACGTGGGAGAGGCTGACTTAGCTAATCGCAAGGGGCGATTGAAGGAGCTAAGGCCGCACGGTTCGTTGTTGAGGGAACAAGTCCGTGACAGGTGGTATCAGAGCCCAGTTTGAGCGAAGTGTTGTGAAGTAGTACGCGATGGCAGGTGAAGACATTGTGTCAGGTGTGACGGAGAACCGCGGGAGGGAACCAGTGCAGACACGAGACAGAAAGAAACGTGACCAAAGCAAAGTACGAGAGGGGACGTCTTTGGAACACGTTGTAGTAGAGATGGGGGAACGACTTGAGCGGGTAGAACATACTGTCGAGACATTGGAGGGCCATGTTCTCGAGCAGATAGATTCCCTCAAGGAAAATATCCAAACTTGTCTTGATGTCAACACCACACATGAGGAACGTCTTTCCAAGTTGGGCAGGGATGATGGATGCTATTCAGGCCTTACAAGCAAGCATCGAGGGGATGCGAGAAGATCTTGTCTTGTGCAAAAAGGTCGTTGCTAGAGGGGGAGCTAGCATCACCACAGCTAGTCCAAGGGTGGACTACCCCAAGCCGACGGGGTTTAATGGCGTAAGGGACGCTAAAGCTGTGGAAAACTTCTTTTGGCAAATGGAGCGATACTTGAGGGGCTCGACCTTACCGATGAAGCATCAAAGGTAAGAATGCTACTCTTTATCTTACGAATCTTTGCTACTTTGTGGTGGCGTAGAAAACATGCCGACATAGAACGAGGTGCTTGTCGAATTGATACTTGGGAAGAATTTAAGAGAGAGCTTAAACGGCACTTCTACCCTTAAAATGTCGTTTATGTTGCTCGAAAAGAAAATGCGAGAGTTGAAACATAGGGGAGATATTCAAGATTACGTGAAAGAGTTCACAACCCTTATGCTTCAAATCCAAACATGTCGGATGAGGACCTTCTTTTCTACTTTGTCGATGGACTTCAACATGGGCCGCACAGAAGTACAACGTCGAAATGTTAGTACAGTGGATGAAGCTATCGCGGTTGCCGAGTCTCTCATCGATTATCAAAAGCTTGGAGCTTCTATGAGAGAGGAGAAAAAGAGGGACTCTTCGGATGAAGAAGAAGAAAGACACGGGCGTTATAAGATTTCTCCCACAGACAGAGATAAACATCCTTCCCGGAAAGAGTATGAGGCCAAGAAGACCACTTTTACGCCTAAAGGAGGATGCTACATGTGCAAAGGACCACACCCCATACGCGACTGTCCTAAGTTAGGAACTTTGCATGCCATGGTGGAGGAGCATGGTGCTGAGGAAATAACACCCGAAGAACCAAGTAGGATTGGAGCATTACAACTTCTTAATGCTCTTAAGACCAGAGATGTGTCTACTACATCAAGCAAGGAGCTAATGTACGTGGAGGCGCATATCAATGGGAAACCTACCAAAGTGATGGTAGACACTGGAGCTTCAAACAACTTTATGGATGTTAATGAGGCTAAGAGACTAGGCCTACAGTGGGAAAAAGGGGACGGATGGATGAAGGCTGCCAATACGAAACCCATACCCATTCAAGGTACGTCTCAAGGTGTTGATCTCTGCCTTGATGCTTGGAAGGGCCAAGCAAACTTTTCAATTGTTCCGATGGATGACTACAAGGTGGTGCTTGGGATGGACTTTTGGCGCAAGGTATGTGCTATTCCCATACCTTTCCTCAACAGTGTGTGGATTCTTGACAAGCATTCATCTTGTATAATACCTGCTACCACCGGCGAGCATCGAGATACAAAGAAGCTAAATTATTTCTCAGCCATGAGGTTGATTGAAGCCAACATGAAAAAGGCTCGTCGTCAGAAGAGAAAGAAGTCGACACGTGATATGAGTACGGCGGACGAGGCGCGCGCCGATTGGGTGGGGGAGAATGTCATGCGGTTTGGCCTTTACGATCGATTTTTCGCCATCTGCCGGGACAAAGGGGCTCACCATTGAACGAAATCCGTCTAGAATCACCTAGCATGATTCTAGAATGATCTAGAATGATCTAGAAGAATCTGGAATGTTGTAGAAGAGTCTAGAAGAATCTGGAATGTTCTAGAACATTGTAGAAGAGTCTGGAATATTCTAGAAGAGTTTAGAATACTATAAAAGAGTCTAGAATATGATAGAATAATGTAGAACATTGTAGAATAGTCTAGAATGTTATAGAGTAGTATAGAACTATGTAGAAGATTGTAGACTAGAGTGGAGATTTATAGAATACTTGTAGAATATGTAGGAATCATGTGGAGAGTTCTAGAGAACTTCTCCCAACCGTTGGATCAAATGAATCACCACCGTCCATTAAGGAGGTGGAGTAGTATAAATAGGTGTATGGACCTCATTTGTAACCAACCAAGCATTGTAAGCAAGTGTGAGTGAATATAAGTGTTCCTTTCCTAATTTTCTTGTGTGCTTATTACTTAGCCATCTTCTTACACTTCTTCACACACAAACACGTGGGAGAGGCTGACTTAGCTAATCGCAAGGGGCGATTGAAGGAACTAAGGCCGCACGGTTCGTTGTTGAGGGGAGTCCAGAGGAGGTTCCTCGACCCAAGTACCAGCATAAGCTCTCTCCCGGGAGTAGAGCTTTGGATCCGGAGAGATTGGTGAGTAGAGTTACTCCTACTTGCCTTAGGAGGTTATAAGAGCGCTTGGGGTTGCTCGTGACTTTTCGTATGTTGGCACCAGGGCCGGAGGATCGGCTTACTCATCCTCCTCAGGGATTTATTAACGTGCACTTGTACAGTTTGTCTGCTCAGATTTCCATTCCTCCTGATCTTCTTCTCATCAAAGTTATTCAGTTCATCGGGTTGTGCACCAGCCAATTGATTCCTCAAGCGTATTCTTGTATCTGGGTTATGAGCATGCTATGGGCAAGCTAGGCTTGTCGGCTACTTATGAGGGGTTTTGTAGGTCCCAAGGGGTGTCAACGTAAAGTCTTGAAGGCGGGGGTTTTACAATTTTTTGATTTTTCAAATCAGAGTTAAAGAAAACATTTAAGTCCTTACAGACGGTTAAGTTGATACTCAAAAAGGGAGTTAACCACTCAACAGATCACTTGACAGAGTTGTTGATAGAGTAACTCAGCTAAAAAATAATAACTTTTAGAATATCAGTTTTCTTTTAATAACAGCGGAAGTCTGACTCCCTTTTGAGTTTTAGCAATCAACACTTAGTGTTTTAGAGAGCTATTAAGAAAGTCAGTAGCAATATAAAAGACAAGAATATAAAGTGCAGAAATTTAAATGACACAAATATTATAGTGGTTTGAGGATGGGGTAATTCTTGTACGTCCACTCTTCTCCTACTCAAGGATAAATCCACTAAGTATCAAATGACTTTAATACAAAGTTACAAACAGTATGAGTAGCTTTGTTCACACAGCCTACTGCCTAGACTCAACCCTTCACAAGAATCTTCTAGCTACTTCATCTCACTGGTTGATACAAGACTTGTTCACTCAACCCTCTTGTACTCCCATCTTTGGTTCGACAAGAACCTCACTATACTCATTCACTTCAAAGCGATGTAGACTCCGAGTTTGTTTTCACAATGTTTTCTCTTCAGTTAATAACAACCTTAATCTTTACAAAGTGTGTAGGATAAAGTGTCTTGAATGAAGCTTGAGGATTTCAGTTTAAACTTGAGAGAGAATGGGTTTTGCTTTATTGATTGCTTGCTTGAATTTCTTTGCTCACTTTTTTGTCTTAATCTCTCTGAATTTTTCATCAACTTTTATAGTGTAAATTTGAATATTGTCCATTGAAGAGATATACAAATTCAAATCCCACCGTCGGATAGTTGGCGTGTCCTTTCGTTGCAGCTTTGATGTTGACCCTTGTATTCTCCTGCACTCTACATATCCCTGAAACTAGCAGTCTGCCGATGCTCTTTTATTGGTTAAGACTCTTTTGCCTTAATAAATGCGTTAGCATTTTTATGGTCAAACATTGTACTTCAACATATTTAATGGAAATCCTCCTTGGACTCAGAGAAATGGATCTCATCCAATTGACTTAGTCCTTCAGATGCTTTATCCCACTTGACTGATTTCTGAGTCTTCTGAGTTGTAAGTCTTCTACCTTAACAATGTTGCCAGTCTTCTGCTTTGACTTGGTTGGTACAACTCTGCTGAGAATCTTCTGAACAAGGTACTCAGCTGAGAGTCTGCTGAATCTTTATCACTCAGCTGCGAGTCTTCTAAAACGCTTCCAACAAGTCATTTGATTGATTACTTAGTTGTTTAAGTCAACTAAGTCCTATCTATTACATAAGCATAAATTACATAACAATTGGGGTGCCAAATTAGCCCGGTCCTTTTCAAAACTAGAAATTTTAAGCCCAACCTGGCATGATATTCGAATTGGGCCAAAATTTCCGGCTCTATCACTAGATTTATGTTGGCTGCTGGAAGTAATCTACTGCTCTTTAGTCTGCTATTTAACAGGCATCTGAACACCCCTCAAACCTTTCTCCCAATATGTGTTCTAAGCTTGCTCCAAGGTCATCCTTTTATAAAACCCTTCAGAAAGTAGAGTATCAGATTTCTCATTTGTCCTTTCCTTTGGAATCAAGGCTGCTGGTGGTCCTCCGAATTTCTGCCTTAACAAATTTATTTTCTCTTCTTGTCTCTTATCCACGGCAACCATCTCTTCTCTTGTATTCTGCATAGAAGCTTCGACTCTTTCTTGAACAAAGAGTGATAAAGGAATTGGAGGTGCCAGAGGAATGTTGAACTTTGAGGGTCTCTTTTCCCTCTTTTTGGTATCAGCAGCTGAGGAAGGTTGGAGGTTTTGAATGATGAAGTCCAAATTCATATTGACCATGGACTTTGCTGCTGTATGATTTGCACTGAGTTCTGTCAGATGATTCTCCAATGAAGTCGGCTACTAAGTCAATGATGCCTCAAAGTGCTTCCCAAATTTCATCTCTAGCATTTCCATGTCATTTATTTGACTTTTGTTCATCCTTTCAAAATTGTCTTTTTGGCGGTTCTGAAAGACAATCTGATCAGAACCCCATATAACTAGTTTATTATACAATCTTTCTAATTTACCTTGTTGCTCCCTTCGTAGAGCAATAGTTTGTGTAGTCCGTTCCTTGAATCTTTGCAGAATGCCAGTAAGATCTCTGTCAATGTTCTCACTATGATTATGAATTCGTAGACACAAATCATAGAATCCCTTTTCCATTGTATCCATCTCCCTAAACATATAGAGAAATACTCTTCTCAGCTCATTCGCCAGCTGACTATCATTACCAAGAGCAAAATCATACTCTAGTGGTTGGCCGTGGGGACCATGAGGGATTACTCTGGTTTCACGTGGCTCTGTTGGTTCTTCAACTATATAACAATCACTGGCATTAGGGATCTCCTCATTAACCTGAGGGCTTGAAGTTCTTTCACACAAATTATCATTAATTAGGGGTTGAGGAAGGACTCGCTTCATCTCGCTTCATCTCCCAAGGGATTCCTTGTCTCTTCCCCAGGACGTGCAACTCTTTGTGCCTCAGTTGGGTTAACTTCATTGATACGAGCAGCTGTGTTAGCCTGCTCAACTGGTTGTGCCTCAGCTGTGTTAAAAACTTCATTGGCAGCAACAAATTATGCTTCATTATTGACATTGTCTTAGCATCAGCTGTCTCAACAGCATAACTTGCAGCAAAACATGATTCCTGTGCGGGAGGATCAAGTAGCACAAATCCAATCTGTGCAAAGTTCGATCATGTTGTTTGGGTAGTTTCTTCAGGAATTGACTCAATTGCTTCATCAATTTCTATCTCAGCAGGTGTGTCTCTTGCAGCCTTGTTTGACTCAGTTGCCTCTGACCCATCTCCTTCTAAATCAGTTGTGTTTGAACAATTTACATTTTCTATATCAACTGTCTCTTCTGGATTAAGTTGCATGGGTTCAGCTATAGGCACAACTGATTCATTCGCCAAAAATTGTTCTTCTGCTTCGTTCATCACAACTTCTTCTTCTGCAGTCTCAACAATAGGTTCATTCACAGTACACATCAGTTATCTTCATCATAGTTTCTTTAATAATTACAGTGGGGTTAGTTGTTGTAAGCATATCAATGATTTCATTTGTTTCAGTCGTTATGGTCTCTACTTTCCAATAAAAGTCTTCTCAGTTGGCTTAACTGTCTACTCTAACTATGTTGTGGGCAATATGACTTCAATTTCAAGAAGATTTGAGGTAAGTGGCAAGTAAGTTTTGTCATCCATCAACATCGACTTCACCCTCATCATTATCCACATCAACCACACTGACATCTGCAACATCTTCTACATTGGCCTCAGTCATGTTTTTACCAAATTGAGTTTCCAACTCAGCTCCCACAGTCTCAACTGTGGTTTCACCTCTAATTTGATCAAGCTGAGATGAATGGGAATGAGATGGTGATGAGAGTGCAGCAGTGTCTCTCATCACATTCCCAATTATCTGGGTAGGGGATGAAGGTTCCCATTGACCATCAAATTGCATTTGCTCAACCATCTCCATTGACTCGGAGAGGGCTGCTTGCAATTCTTCAACTTCAACACGTTCTAACTCCTCCACTTCTTCTTCAGAGAGATGAGCAACATTTGTCCCAAATAAGCATTAATGGGACCCTGTGAGCCCTACCTTTCTCCAACTCTTTCTCATTCTCTTCCCTTCTTCTCTTGTACAACATTTGATATACATATATGATGTTAAGAGACTGTACCATAGATGGTTCATTGAGAGAGCTGAGCACCCATTCCTCATCCGCTATCATTTCAGGGCGCTCAAATTGAAATCTGCTCCTGTTGAGTTTCCACATGTGCCAATCAACTATCCTCTTTATCTCATCCGAATATAAAAGGGAGTCATCATCAGATAATAAGTCAGCTAGCACGGCTTCCACATCCATAGCAACATGGCCTTCAACACTTGGCCTTGCTTCTATTGCTGACTGGCTAGTAGCTTCAATAGTTGTTTCTTCAACATTGGTAGCAGTTGACTCAACACTTTTCTCAGCAGCTGATTCTTGCATGGCTCTGGCAGCCAATATGGAGGGCATGACCTCCACTGCTTTTTGATCTTACTTCCTATGGAGTGGGGGAGGATTCAGTTTCATCTGAGTTAACTAACGGAACTGACTCATCTGGTTTATCCCTCAGCCTACTCTTGGGGAGGGTCTTTTGCTTCTTCAGGGCAGCTGGCTTGCGAGGAACAATTGTCCTTCTATTCTTCATCACAGAGGTAGCTGAAATAGGCTGACTTTCAGCCGTTTTCCCTCCAAAGTACCCTTCTTCTTTGCATGGGCATTTTTCTGTGCCGCAGAGAGATTGCCTTGAAACAATCTCATATTAACGTGGAATGGCTTCTCCTTCCTCAGAGGCAAGCGTTTCTTCTCCAATAAATAACCAAGAACTAACCCATACCACAGGGTGTTCTTAAACTTCCCATCTACTACTTCACAATTCATCACATTTTAACACAACTTGTCAAAACTAAATTCAGCCAAATTCATCTCTAACTTCTCTAGGATAGCAGACATCACCATCAATTTGGCCGTAGGCATCTGATTGTACGACCCAAATTTGATGTCAATACACTTTGACACCACATCCAGCAGTTTGTGGTACACTTCTTTCAGCACAACTTTCTTTGTAGAGGGATTATAGTTGTCATTCTCCTCCTCGACAGCTATCCCTCCCCAAGTCTTCTGAAGGTCGAATTTGTAATCCTTCAGCTCACTCAGCCTTAAGCTAGGCAACTATATCAGCTTACTCATATCTTCAGCTGATATCATCACTGACTTTCTATTGACGAATGAATGAATGCCATCATCCCGAATAACAATATTGAAGTGGAACATAACCACCTCCTCCAAATATGTTTGTAGCATGTCCAATGTAAAACACTTCATCAACCCAGACTTATCCAAGCAAAAGGCAATCTTCTAAGCCCTAGCTTTGTCACTCGATTACTTGACCAAACAATCAACATTGATAAGGGCTCCATAATAGACTTTTTCAGACATCTTCGCAAAATCCAAGACTGGGGCAACATCAACAACAAATGATTTCTTAGGTGCCATTTTGAATCGAGGAATTTCTAAGAGAAAGATGAGAGTTTTGCAGAGAAAATTCTTGAAATTTCTAAGAGAGTATTTTGTGCGTGTAAAGAGAGAGAAATGAGAGAAAGGTTTACATGGAAGTTGAGAAGACGTGACAAAAATAGTAGAAATTTGAATTTTGATTGACGATCAAGATTTAATCTTGAAACAACTTTATCAGCCCATTAACTGACCAGCAGCATTAATGGCCAAACATAGGAAACCTAGTACTATAGACGTACAAGTTTAATTTTGGATTACTGCAAAGCATTAAATGATGTTGACGTCATGCTAAAAATATTCCCGCTTAATTGAACGTGACATCGCTATATCCTTTAGCTATTTAATATGTCTGCTGATGTCTCTTGGCTAATATATACTCTTCCGATAAGTAGTCAACTGATAGTTCACTCAGCTATTCAGATGACTTAACTTTCCGATCGATCGACTTTGTTGATTTTACTCAATCGATAAAGTAAAACTCTTCTGAAATTCAATTCTTCCCAATTCTTGACTCTTCTGATCAACTCTTCTGATGAAATTAACTCATCTCAATCAAACCAACTTCATTCTTTAGCTCTTCAAACCTTAAATCACATACAAGCTTTGTGAATATATCAGCTAACTGTTTGTCAGTTGACACATATTCCAACGTGATGTCTTTCTTTTCAACATGGTATATTATAAAATGGTACTGACATCATTGTGTTTGGTCATTGAATGCAATACTGGATTTTGAGTGACAATTATTGCACTTGTGTTGTCACACATAATTGGGATCTCACTTTGACTACAAGAAAACTAGCAATAGAAATCGGTTAAAAGACATCTGTTTCACGCTTTCAGTGATGTTTTTTTGTATTTAACATTATTTTTTTAATGAAGCGATGTGTATGACCGGATTTTTCCGCTATTAAACATCGTTTTTTCAAATAGATGTCTTTGGGCATCTCTTTCTTGCTTTATAACATCAGTATTAACATCCCTTTTCATAACAGATATCTCTGTCCACCCTTTTGTACTTATAACATAATTTCTTAACATCATTTTTTAAAAGACGATTTCAAACTTTTTTATTAAATAAATATTCCCCAAATCGAATTTTCAGTCTTATCCACTTAGGTTTTTCTCGTCCCCCCTTTTCCCCTCCATTCCCAAATCTCTTTGTTAAGTTGGTTTTATACAAATGAATCATGTAATCTAGACTAGGATTTTGCATTGTTTTTCTGTGTTTTAGAGTAGTTTAAGTCCATTTTATTTCATTAGGTGTCGTTAGGGAGTCATTACAGGTTATGGTAGCCGAGGGAGATGCAAAACAATGAAAAACATATTTGGGAGAAAGAAATCGCATTCAAGAGGAGAAAACGTAAAAATATCAAGCAAGCGGGAGGGAGGGCGCAGCGCTCCTAACACCGAGCCGCAAAGACTCGTCATCCGGCTGAACTTGGAAACTTATTTTTAAGGGTTTTGGATGAATTTTGGAGTATAAATACAAGGAGGGTCAAATTTAAATAATGGTCGGACATTCTATTGAGCACAACACAATGCAAGAAACATGGAGCAAGGGTTCGGGATGACAATTGAAGACATCTCTCATCTAGACACATAGAGGATTTCTTCTCTTCTCTTTTCAATTCCTTCTTTATTTTCTTTGTCTATCTTTGAGATGTATAATTACTTTTTCATGAGGTTTTGTACATCCATCATGAGCTAAACTTATTTTTCTAGGGGATTGATGTAACCAATGTTTGAACCTATGTTTTGATATTTTAGTTTATTGATTCGCATGTTATCAAATCTATTTGTGCTATTTGGATTGATTGCATTTGAATTATCTAATCAATAGTTTAGATTGTTTGGCGTGTTAAAATTTACACTTAAGAGAGGTAATTCAATGCTTGGTCATAAAATAGCATAACTTAGGATTTCATAGAACTGAGAAGTTTATGAATCTTTCGAAGTCCGTGAAAGAATATTCATTTGAGCATATTAGGGTTTAATTTATTATTTTTATAGAGATATTAAAATCAGGACTGAATCCTAGAATCACTTGGCACTCGAGATAGGAAGTGATAAACGGTAGGAATATTGGGCTTATAGATTAATAACGTGTGATTAATAAACTGGATTGATAACATAGGGGAAAACTAGGTGGATCATAATAGGAAATTTATTTGTAAGATTTTGATAATACCATGTAAAACTTAGACTAGGAAATTGGCACCCCATTTTCCTTGTAATTCTATGTTGTAATAGATAAGACTGAAAGAGCTGAGTGAAGTCAACTATGTCAAAGAATGCAAGAAGTCAACTGCAGACTAGAGTGAAAACTCCGCTGTGTGTCAGCTGAGTATGGCCAAGATGGAAGATTAGAACTCGACTGAAGGAGAAGCCAACTGAGGAACAACTGTGTGAAGTATGAAGGAGTATCAGTCAAGTCAGTAAAAGAAGTCAAGCCTATCAGTTGAGTGACAGTTAAGTCATTCCCATGATTGGAACAGACTCAAGTCAATGGGGTAAAGGCAGCAGTCAAGTCAAGACAACTGAAATTGATCCGTTGGAAGGAAGTCAAGGATATTACTTAATATAGTAATAAGTCCAAGATGGTAGGTCTTAAAGTGTTAGGCCCAGAAACATGCAAAAGGAATAAACCAATGGGAAACACTGGAGCATGTGTCAGACCCTGTAAAGCTGCAGAGCCGTTTAATAAGAGGAAGGGTCAACATCACATCGCTGCAAACCAAGAAAAGACAAGCCAACGAACAAGAAGTGTCATTTGAAAATAGCCTATCTCTTCAATTGGCAAATTTTCAAATGAGCACTCTAAAAGACTGAGGAAGCATTTGGAAAAAGGTTACCTGAACCAATCACGAACGAATCAAGCAATATTCAAGCATGCATAACCTGCAATATTCTCAAAGCATATCATAGAATTCCTCAAGCCTAACACTCGAAGGAACTCGATCCAACACACGCTGTGAAGGAAAGATTACTTCAACCAGTTGAAGAGGAAAAGTTTAAAGAATGAAAAATGGGTCTACTCTCCACGTTGAAGGAGCTAGAGAAAGTTTCAAGGTCGAACCAGGAGTTTCAAGTTTGTTGGAAGGCTGTGTGATCAATTCCAAAGACTTGAAGGGAGCTGCAGTAGCAAGGCAGCTGTCTTGTGAAGAAGCTGAGTCACAGGAGAAGGCTGCTGTGTGATCAAGGCTGTCTCTAGACTGAGAACTACTTTGTAACTTGATCTGTTACCTAGTGGATTCCTCCAGGAGTTGGAGAAGAGTGGATTAAAGGAATTACCCCATCCTCGAACAACTATAAATTTGTTTGTGTCATTTACTTTTAGCATTTTCTTTCTTGACTATAATTTTCATATCTGCTGATAAGTTATATTGCTATCCAACAGATAATAACAAGTGCTAAAACAAGTGTTAAAAACGAGCTTAAAATTAACAAAGGTTGTTAAGTCTTCCGCTGTTAAAAACCAAATCATCTAAAAGTTAAGTGTTAGCTGACGTAGCTAAGTTATACTATCAACAGCTCAGTCGAGTCTGTTGAGTAGGTAACTTTGCTAAAAAAGAGGACAGCTGCGCTCTGCAAGCCAGCTGTGAAGAAGTAGAAAGCAGTAGAGTCAGCCTTCACGGTTGAGGAACCATAACAAGTTGAACCAGAAGTTCCCTAGGAGAGAAGAACCAGGAGGAAACTTGTTAAAGGAGCTGCGAAAGCTGCTGAGCAAACTATATCCGCCACAGCTGAGACCGAGATAGCTGCCATCACGGAGCAACAAAAAATCAAAGGATGGCAATGGTGAGAAAAGCACTTCTGAAGAAACTCAAGCAGTTTCCCCCAAGAGACAGTTGTGCGAGATGATGCTGAAGTAGCTCAAATTAGTTTAGTTGTCCCTGAAAAATCCACAGCTGGAGAAACTCAGAATAATTTAGTTGTCAACCCTCAGACTGCTATAGTTGAAACTGAGGGAGATGATGGGTCCAAGCAGGCTGCTGAAGTGGAGCCTGAGCAAGACCCCAATGATGATGAATGCCCCAAGTCCCCTGCCTACCCAGAGATCAAAGAACAGCTACGTGCATGGAGGCTTTGGAAGCTGAGTTCCAGCCGAGCTAAATTCAAAAGGCCAGACATGATCGAAGAGGAAAAATATCTTCTTGAATTTTTGGTTAATATTACTGTCCGTCTTGGCCCAGACGCGATGTTCTGCACTACCATCCTTTATGATAAGAAGGACAAGGATAAGGCTAAAGAGCTGGAAAAAGCTAAGGCTCTCGAGCCTCATGTATGTCCATTTTCTGATCCCAATATTCCACCTGAAGCCTTAGAAAGTGCGAGCAGTAGCGACAAGGAGATAATCGATGCAGCTGACCCAGTCGAGAAGGCTCAGCTGCAACATGCTTTAAAGGAATCCCGTGAGCTTCATGAGTGTAGGTCCCAAGGGGTGAGTAGTAAGGTTTAGAAGGGGGGGTTGAATAAACCTTACAAAATTTTTGAGTTAGTCCTTTTAAAATAATACAGAGTTAAATACACAGCTAAGTCCTTGAGGGACAAGCTGTGTTGGCTTACTCAACAAAGTTACCCACTCAACAGACTCGAGTGAGCAGTTGATAAACTCAGCTGGTATAAGCTAATACTTAAAATAACAGTTGATTTGGTTTTTGTTCAGCGGAAGTCTTTTCACCCTTGTTGTTTTAAACTTATTTTACAACACTTGTTTTAAGAAGTAGTTATTATCAATTGAGTTTAACAATTATAACTTAACAGCATCTATGATAGATATGCAAGAAATGAAAGTGTTGTAAGTAAATAAGACACAAGCAATTTTTATAGTGGTTCGAGGATGGGGTAATTCCTCTAATCCACTCTTCTCCAACTCTCTTCTTATTCTGAATAGGCTTCGGAGAAGGAGCTATGACGGTTGCATCAGTATCCTTGGGGACTGGATCAGCCAATTCACCTTCGCAGGTGTCAGCTCTTTTTGCATGTGCTTGCCTCTGAGCATCGGAGAGGTTTGCTTTGAAAATCTTCTTGTTCACATGGAAAGGCTTTTCGTGTCTGAGTGGAATCTTTTTCACCTCCATCAGATGGCCAATTACCAGGACATATCCCAACGAGCTCACGAATAGACCAACATCATTTATGGTCTTGTTCATGATATTCTAGCAGATTCGGCTGAGGATGAACTCAGCCCAGTTCACCTTCTTCTATTCCATTATAGCAACCTTGATAGTCAGCTTCATCCTGGACAGCTGATTGAAACTGCCAAACTTCATGTCCACGCATTTGGATGCGGAGTCCATCAATTTGTGATAGTCGTTCTTGATCAACGACTTCTTGGCTGTGTAGACAGCTTTAGCAGCAGACTCTGGCTTGGCAATCTCCTTCCACGCCACAGCCAGGTTCACATCTTTTTCAGCAATCTCCTTCATTCCATCTGAAGGAAGGTGGCAATGAGCAGCTATGTCCGTATCAGTAATCTTGATGTCATTGCGTTGTGGACACACGACCTTATCTCTCCATCGTGAACCTCAACGTTTACGTAGAATATTGCAACCTCCTCAAGGTATGTGTGCGAGAATTCCATGGTGAGAAATCCCTTGAGACCAGATTTCTCTAACTTCTATGAATTCTTATTGGCTAAAGATTTGTCAAATCACTGTTTCACCAAACCCTCAAAGTCCACTGTAGAACCAGAGTGGATCTTCTCAGGCATCCTAACAAAATCATTGTTTGATGCCATTTCTAGAAAATGAATGGTGAAAAACTTGTGTATCGAACTCTGTAAGAACTAGGGTTTTGCTTTAGTTGCAGAGAAAACTTAAACTTGCTTGAGAGAGACGAGTGTATTGTGAGGAGAGAGAAAATTGAATTTTGGTATATAAGGGATGTGAGGGGACGGTTTTTAGAATTTGAAAAGGTTTATCAAAATTAACGTTTGAGATTAAAAGCATAAAACCGCATTAATTTCCCCGCATTAAATACAACATCATTTATATCCAATCATAGACTAAATGTGTACAGGCTTTATTCTGACACCATAATTATGCTGATGTAATGCCCAAAAACATTCCCGCTTGCAGAAAATGACTGCGTTTTGTCACTTAGCTCATAAATAACTCAGCTATCTTCCAAAAGTGACTTGATTCTGCTTCTCTCTTTATATGATGATCACTCAGTTGTCAGCTAACTCGACACAATTGATTTCCCGTCTTGGCTGTTTCATTTGGCTGTAAAATGAAACTTTGCTGATTTTCATTTCTCTCTTCTTTGACTCTGCTGATTTAGTCTTCTTAGTTTCCTAACTCAGCTCAATCAATCCTAGCTCGTTTTTAAGCTCTTCAAATCTTGATTCACATAATGGCTTAGTGAATATGTCAGCTAAATGCTTATTAGTTGAGATGTATTCCATTGTAATGTCTTTCTTTTCAACATGATCTCTTATAAAATGATATCTGACATCAATGTGTTTGTTCTTGAATGCAATACTGAATTTTGTGTAATTGCAAAAGCACATGTGTTATCACACATAATTGGAATCTCCTTTTCTTCTATATCATAGTCTCTCAATTGTTGCTTCATCCATAGAACTTGGGCACAACAACTGCCTGTAGCTATGTACTCTGCTTTAGCCGTGGATGTACCTATTGAGTTTTGTTTCTTGCTGAACTAAGAAACTAGTCTATTTCAAAGAATTTACCAAGTACCTGATGTACTCTTCCTCTCCACTCTACATCCAAAGATACCGAGTCTGAGTAACCAAGTAGCTTGAATCCTCCATCCTTTGGATACCATAAGCCAACTTCTTGGCATCCTTTCAAATACCTTAGGATTCTCGTGGCTGCAGTCATATGACTTTCTTTTGGTGCAAATTGAAATATAGCACATACACCTACATCAAAGGTGATGTATGTCCTACTTGTTGTTAAATAGAGCAATGGTCCAATGAGAGCTCTATATCTGGTTTGATCTACAGCTTTGCCATCTACATCCATATCCATCTTGATTGAAGTATTCATGGGAATATTCACTAATGACTTCTCTTCCATCTCAAATTTCTTCATTAAATCTCTGGTATACTTAGTTTGACTGATGAAGGTTCCATCCTCCATTTTCTCGACTTGAAGACATAGGAAAAAAGTCAGAACTCCCATCATACTCATTTCAAACTTGCCTTGCATGAGATTTGAAAACTTGTCACACTGACTCTTTGTTTGTGGATCCAAAAATGATGTCATCCACATAGATTTGAACAAGCAAGATACTCTCTCCATCTTGGATTCTTAAGAGTGTTCTATCGACCTTGCGTTTGATGAATCCATTGTCAATTAGAAACTGAGACAATGTGTCATACCAGGCTCTTGGTACTTGTTTCAATCCATACAATGCTTTCTTGAGCTTGTAGACCTTATCTCCAATAGTTTTCTGCTCAAAACCTGGAGGTTGTTCAACATAGACCTCTTCTTCCAAAAGTCTATTAAAAAATGCACTCTTCACATCCATTTGATATCTTTGTGAAGTTCTTGTGAGCAGCATAATCAAGAAACATCCTAATTACTTCCAATCTAGCAACATGAGCAAAGGTTTCATCAAAATCTATGCCTTCCTCTTGGAAATACCCTTTGGCTACCAAACTTGCTTTGTTCCTTACAATAGATCCTTCCTCATTCATCTTGTTTCTAAATACCCACTTGGTACTAATAACATTTTTGGTGGGTAGGTCTTTGAACCAATTCCCAAACTTTGTTCCTTTCAAACTGATTCAACTCTCTCCTACATGGCCAGAATCCAATGTGTGTCATCCAATGCTTGAGACACATCGTTGAGCTCTATCTGGAATATGAAACAAGTAAACATAGCTTCATATTGGGCTCTGGATCTGGTTCTCACTCCATCTCTAACATATCTAATAACTAATTCAGGTGGATGGTCTCTCAGCCATCTTACATCTGGTTGGAGCAAGTCTGCTGGATTCAGCCATCTCGCAGCTAAGTTGTCTTGAACAACTTCTTCATCATCATTTACCTGCAGACCTTCCAACTGTCTCTGAGATTCAGCTATCTCATCTTCATCAGGGTTGAGTGCTCTTACATCTACTTCAGCATAGGGACTCTTCTACATAGTTGGCTGATTCTTCTTCTCAGCTAACTCATCTATATCTTCTCCATTCATATTAGGTTCATCAAAAACCACATGGATGGACTCTTCTGTGACCATAGTCCTCTTGCTCAACACTCTATAATCTTTACTTTCAACTGAGTATCCCAATAAGAAACCTTCATCAGCTTTAGAATCAAAAGCTTTTAGGTTGTCTTTGCTATTGTTGTGAATGAAGCATTTACATCCAAAGATCTTAAAGTATACAACATTTGGCTTTCTCCCTGTCCAAATTTCATAGGGAGTTTTGTACAATTGCCTATTAATCATACACCTATTTTGAGTGTAGCAAGAAGTGTTAATGGCTTTAGCCCAAAATCTCTTAGGCAATCCAGCTTCAGCTAACATAGTCCTTGCAGCTTCCTTGAGAGTTCTGTTCATTCTTTCAGCTACTCCATTCTGCTGTGGAGTTCTTGTAGCCAACAACTCATGAGAAATACCATTTTCAATACAATACCGAGTTATAATGCCATTGATAAACTCAGTTCCCCTGTCAGACCTTATCTTTATAATGGTTTGACTCTTCTCATTTTGAACTCTTCTCATCAGCTGAGGCAATCTCTGCAAGGTTTTCTTCTTTTTACACATGAAGATAGTCCATGTATATCTTGAATAAACATCCACCACTACTAAGGTGTACTTCTTTCCACTGATGCTTGCTACTTCAACAGTACCAAATAAGTCCATATGTAATAGATGACGTATCCTTGTTGAAGAAGGACTTGGTTTGTCCTTGAAGGATGATTTGATTTGCTTTCCCATCTGGCATGCATCACAAATGCTTTCGTTTTTGTACACTGAGTCAGACAATCCTTCCACAAGATGACTCCTTGCAAGATTGTTAATTGTCTTGAAGTTCAGATGACTCAACTTCTTATGCCACAACCAACTTGATTCAGCTGTAATCTTTGCTAGCAGACATGTGATTGGTGTAGCAATTGACCAGTCTACTACATACATGTTCTTCTGCCTTGTCCCTTAAAGCACAATTTCATTTGATTCAACATCCTTGATTTGGCAAACTCCCATGTTAAATCCCATATTGTAGCCTTTGTCACAAAGTTGGTTGATGCTCAGCAGATTGAAATTAAGGCCTTCAACATATGCAACATCTGTGATTTCCAATCCATTTTCCTTATGGATCCAATTGTTTGCCAAAAATATTTTGGATCTCTATACTGCAAGTGTACAATGTGTTTATAGGATATTGGCAAGCAAGGTCGTATTTCTCAGGGATTGATTTGTGAAACACTTAGGCTATAATAACATCGTATTCCAATTTTATTGAAGCGACCGAATATCAATTGTTTAATAAAAATCGAAAATAACAGAAAAATAAAATAAATTTGTGAACCCCACAAGTATTTTCAACAACCATGGAAGCAACCTTAGGCACATAATCTAAACAAGTTTCTTCAATATTAAATCCAATTAAAGTTTCAATAACCAATTCATGCAATTCTACGGGTTTAATTCCTAAAATTGTTTATTCCCCCTCCCGGGTGGCGCAAAAATAGTAGATTAATAATAATTCAGGTCTTCCGATCCATCACAACTATTATTAACTCCCATAAGATCTTTGAATTGAAATACTCCCCACAAACAGAAGTAGTCTCCCGATACATTACCCTGTTTATGTCTGAATTGGATTTTCGACTCGTTAGAACTCACCTCCCGGATTACGGACTAACAACTAATAAGTATGACATGCAAATTATTGGCCAAATAATCGACAATTAAAAATAAGCACTCGAATTCATAAAATAGAACACATGAATCAACTAAGAAAGCAATTAATCAAGATTTAACATGAATCCATAGTTTTGATTATGCCCATAAGGTTCGAAAGATTAGCCAAACATTGATAACAAATTCATAGACAAACTTGAAATCAACATTATTACATCGTTTAAGCACATACAATAGATCTAGACATAGAAAGAAAACCCCTTCTTGTCGGGATGGATTCCTCCCAACTCGGATGTAGAGCGCCTCCCACCGAGCCCGGTGTGTTTCGTCTGGCATGAAGACATTGGAGAACTTTGGTTGGTTCATCTAATATTCGGTTTTGGGCTCCAGAATTGGTTCCCTTTTTGTCCTTGTGTTCTTTCTCACTCCTCTTTCTCCTCCTCTAGAAGCCATGGATTTGGATTTTGAAGTTTTTTTTTAAAATCTAAAATTTGAGATTAAAAACCCCCGAACTTGAAGGAAAACTTGGGAAAGTTGAGAAATTAGAGATTTTTGTGGTGGGTTTCTTAAAAGGAAGAAGTATTTGTATTTTTGTTTGAAGATTAGAAGTTGAATTTGAAGAAATGTGAAGATGGAATGGGGTATTCGAAGGAGAAGTTTTGGTCCTTAGGGTTCGGAAAGGAGAAAGTGGGATAGATTTGGAGTGTTTGAGTTTTAAAAAGGTGAAATTTTCAACTGGCCTGTTCATACGGCTCGTGTGAATTCGCACGGTCGGGCCGTGCGGCCATGCTCTGTTCTCTATCTTGGATGTGACCAACCACACGGCCGTGTGAAATCACACGGTCAGTCCAAGTGGTTGGTCTATGTTTGGGAATTTCACACGGTCGTGTGTTTTGCTTTTATAATTTTTTTTGAAACCCGGAGTTTGTCGTGACACCTCCTACACAAAAACAAACAAAACAAAAAATTAAGTTAATAATAAAATTAAAATCAAAAAACGAAGGCGATAAAAATATAATAGAAATAAAAATAAATTGGGTTGCCTCCCACAAAGCGCTAAGTTTTACGTCTTTAGCCAGACGTCAGATTTCTATTATTACGGTCACTGAATTATGTCGTTTGATGTCTTTGGGCCCTCGTATTATGTACTACTCATCAGACGAATGGAATTGCACTGCTCTCTCGGATGAAGTTCAGTATCGCTTGGGAATTTATCCTTTTGATGCTGGCCTCCCACTGCTGTAGCGATTTGGGCTACTTGTGTTCCTAAAGACTTCAGTCTTGCATTCACATTCATGTTCAGCTGGGTAACTTGCTTCCCAATCATGTCTATCTTTGCTTCATATTTATTCAATCTAGCTCTGGTTTGTCCAATAAACGAGGATAACATCTCGTCCACAGATGCTTTCTTTTCATGGACTCCGCTCGCATTGATTACATGCATTAAAACCGGAGGTGGCTGCAAAACATTTCTATTATTAGCATAAGAAAAGTTTTCATAGTTTCACAGCCCCGGATGGTAATATATGGGTGTCGATTATTTCGATAGTTGTTGTTGAAGTTCATTTGCCCCACAAAATTAGCCTCTTCTTCAAAAACTGCAGGATCTCTAGGAGTCGCTTGTTGCATCGCTTCCAGTTTCATATTAAGCACGAATACTTATTATGTGAGCATGGCATCTTTCTCATCCTGGACCTCCGCTACACGTCGGATATTAGATTTCTCAAATGGCCACTGATAACTATTATTTGCCATCTCCTCCAATAATTATGGTGCCTCTTCCGGATATTTCTCTAGTAGTGCACCCCCAGAAGCAACATCTATAATAGTTCTTGTGTTGCCACTTAAACCATTATAAAAATATTGTACTTGTTGGTAAATGGGATATCCGTGTTGAGGGCATTCCTCAACTACTTTCTAAACCTATCCCTTACTTCATATAGCGGTTCAACATCTAACTGCCTAAACTGGGTGATCTCACTTTTCAATGTTGTAGCGAAAAACCGTTGATTTAGTTCAGCCCAATCTGCTGCGGGTTGTGTCAAAGAGCATAACCATCCCTTAACTTTATCGCGAAAGAGAATTCGAAAAGGCGGCATCGATGATATCCTCGAAACACCATTCATCTTAACTGTATTGTAGATTTCTATAAATTGCGCCAGATGCGTGTTTGGATCCTCAATGGCTCTCCCCCCAAACTGGTTTTGTGAAACCATCTAGATTAATGCAGGTTTTAGTTCCCCCATATCTTTGACTAACTTTTGGTTGTAATTAGTCCATAACTGCCCTCCTCGCTGGTCTTTCTTCTATCTAGTTCCGCTAACCGCCCTGTGGGGGCGCTCCTCATCGTGTGTCGTTGTTCAAAACGCCCTAATGGGTCCCATCCGCCATTGCTTTAGATCTTTTTCTTAACTGTTATGATGTCTTTTCAATCTTTAAATCAATGGGAATTGGTTGGGTAGATCTAGAATGCGTGATCATGCACTATCTGCACTCAACAAAAACAACGCTAGAACAAAAGCAAATAGAAATTCTATTTACAAAAAGAATCGAAAATAATAATAAAAAAAGAATAAAAGAATATTTCTTCAATTAAGATTCAACTACTTATTACTACATCTAAGTTGAATCTTTCAATGCCCGACAACGGCGCCAAAACTTGATCGTTAAAATCTTTTCATTAAACTGCAAGTATACACTATAGCTAATAGATAGCAGTGAGAAAGGTCATATTCCTCATGCATTGAATACGAAACAATTAAGCTGTAGTAAATATTGTATTCCAATTTTATTAAAGCGGTGGAAAATCACAAATTTACTTATTATCTAATCTAATCCTAAATTACAAGTAAAAATATTTATAATTTAAAAAACCCGAACTCCACAAGTTTTCAACAAATACGAAAGCAACCCTAGGCACATAATCTCAATATGCTCCTTCAATATTAAATCCAATTAATGTTTATCAAAACTAGTTTATGTGTTTATATGGGTTCAATTCCTAAATTAGTTTATTCCCCCTCCCGGGTGGCGCATAAACAATTTATTAATAACAATTTTAGGTCTCCTGATATATTACAATTCCTATTAACTCCCGAAAGATCTTTGAATTGAATTACTCCCCATAAACAATTGTAGGTCTCCCGACACGTTACACCCATTTATGTCTGAACTCAATTTTCGTTCGTTAACTCATCTCCCGAATTATGAACTAACAAATATGATGTGCAAATTATTGATCAGATAAGCTACAAGAAATAAGCATTTGAATTCATACAATAGAACACATAAACCAATTAACAAAACAACCAATATAGATTTAACATGAATTCACAGTTTTGATTATGCCCTAGGATCAGAATGATTAGCCCAACATATTTGATACAAATTCATACAAAAAATTGAAATCAAATAGTTTGACATTGATTAATTACAAACAAGGGATCTAAAGTAAGAAAGATAGAACCCTTGTGCGAAGGCCTTGTGGTGTTCTTCATAAATTTGTATGTATTTTTCTAGTGTATTTTGATGTAATGACTTCATATTTCGTCCATGCCTTGGTCCCCTATATATAGGTGCTTTGAGAAATTACTGATAGAGCTCCGATGTGATAAGGAATCAAATTCAGGCGAAAGATAGTTCACATGGCCGTGTGAAATTACACGGGCAGGTCATGCATCTCTAAAATTCTTCCCTCGAACAAGTCGCACGAACGTGTAAAAACACATGGTCAGGCTGTGTGGCTTGTTTTTCAATTTTTTCTTTGCTTATTCGATCCTCTCTTCGCATTCGTTATTCTTGTTTGGGCCTTCTAACTGACATCTTCTCATGCTAGCTCCGTTTCCTGTAAAAATTATAAAAATACGCAGTATCATGCCCTTCTAAGGAAACCAAGTAAAATACACTAAATATGCGTGCAAATGCAGCAAATATATATCAAATTAAGTCCTTAAATGCACACATATTTTATACTTATTAGTATGTTAGAATGTTTTTCCATCTATTTAGGCTAAGTTGGCTTAAACAAACATAACCTTAACTCATCTTCAAAACTTGCACACACATGTGGTTTCAATAAATATACCATTGAAAGTTCTATAGTTCTAACAACATGAATGACACACTCAACAAGAAATAAGATTACACATGATAAAAGCAGTTATAGGCACAAAAGCTTACATGCTTATTTTTCACATCATGCTCAAATACCCAACTTTCTCAATCAACCAAATGAGCAAAAGACTTCTTTTCAAATATTTATCACATGCTCACCAAGTATTTCTTCTCATGAAACCAAGTATTCGCGGTGAATCATAAGAAGTTATTCTATATTAATCCATGTATCTATCTAACTTGCACAAAAGTAATAAACGTACTAAAGCAATAAACATGCCTACTAAAAAAACCTTTTAAAAAGTTTATGCAAATTCTATATGCTTCTACATGCAACCTAAATGCAATGCAAACATGCAACAGTATAATATCACGCACTCTTGACAACTCCTCAAACTTAAATCATGTTTCATGCCGAAATCATAAGGAAGTTATCTAAAGAAAGAGGAATGCGTGATAAGTACTTACTTGTATTACTGTGGTGGAGGATAGTGGCCCTAACCACTTTGCCATTGCTCCATTCTTTTTATTAGTTCCAATACTTTTGCTTGAAAATCGTCAAAGTGTTCATATGGTTTTGTACCTTCAGTAGGAAAAAGAAATTTATCTGCCCTTTAATGGGTCTCGCTTGTGCCCAAGAATGCATAACGAAGGTGACGTTCCAAAGAATCAGGGAGTTTGTCCGTCAATTATGTACGTGAGAGAGCAGTTTGCACGAGCGGGTTGTGTGAATTCACACGGTTGTGTGCCTTTGTCCGAGATCCTTTCTTGGGTACATGTTCTTCTGCTAAATCTGGAGCAACCACATATTCAAGTATATCGTTGTTAGTAACATCGACACACCTAACTTGAGACCCATTTAAGTTTCTCATTGGAATATCTATCTTCGGCCCTTCGGGGACAAAAGTAATTGTAGGCTGCTCATCTTTCTTTTTTCTGCACTGTCTCGCTTAATATCTTTGGGCTCTCATATTCAACACCACTCCTCAGATGAATGACATTGCATTGCATTGCCATTTGAGCAACTTGTGTCTCTAAAGATTTCATTACTTTACCTTTATATTTGTATTTCGGTTGAGCAACATGCTCCTCGATCTTATCTATCTTTGGCTCATTGTTGTTTAATCTTGCTCGTGTCTCATTAATGAATGAAGCTCATAGATGGCTTCTTGGCATCCATGTCTCAACTGCTGATGAACGTGTAATCATGTACTACTTTGCACCCAAAAAAAAAATTTAAAATCCATACAAAAATAAAAATAATGCTTCAATTAAGATTGAACTACTTATAAATATATTTATGTAGAATCATTTAATCCCCGGTAACGACGCCAAAAACTTGATCGTGAAAATCTTTTCACTATATCGCAAGTGTACGGTGTAGCTAGAAGATAGTAGCGGGCAAGGTCGTATTCCTCAGGGATCGAATACGAAACACATAAAGTACAGTAATTTCATACTCTAATTTTATTTATGCGGACAAAAATCAAGAAGTTATTTATCTAAACTAAACCCTAAATTATCAAGTAAAAATATTTAAGTATTTATTGACCCGAACTTCACAAGTTTTCAACAAATACGAAAGCAACCCTAGGAACTGTAAGTCCAAGCGGCTACGATAATCTAGAGGGGGTGAATAGATTATCTCCATCTTTTGATTTCGCCCTTTTTTTTTTTTTTCAAGTGAATGCTCAAACACAATAATAAAGGTGCGTAATGTAAACAACACACGCCGATTTAAAGAGGTTCAACCCACCTAGGGCCTAATCCTCTACCACCCCAAAGATTTAAAGGGATGGATTTCAAAAAGAAAAAAAGATTTTATTAATTTACCACAAATTAATACAACACCAACTTACAACAACACTTTGAAGAGCACCACACTCTTCTTCAACACCACCTTTGAGATTACCACAATCTCACTTGAAGATTACCACAATCTCCAACGGCACCTTGTGAAGATTACCACAATCTTCAACCTTGAAGAATACCAAATTCTTCAACACCTCAACAAGAAGATTACCACAATCTTCTTACACCTAACACCTAGATCACCCAAGTGTGTTCTTACCACAAGAACACTCACAAGGATATCTTGTGTTGAATGATTACCCAAATTCAAGATTACAACTCGATAATTGATAATACAATGGAGTGCAAGTGTAATCAAGAAAAGCCTAGACCTCAAGGATGTGAAAGTGAATAGCTAGGCAAATTACAACAAGAAATAAGACAATGTAAGAACAAGTGTATTCTTGATTGTATCTTGTTGTGTTGTAGTTTTTCTCTTATCGTTGTGCTTCAAATCTTCCTCTATTTATAGGAGATGATTGATACTTGATAGCTCCTCTTGGAATCTGATTTCTACAAAACATTGCAATTAAAATCAAGATTATAGTGTTAGAAATCAATTCCATAATTTAAGGAAAAGCTATCTCATGACAACGGTTAGAATTTTGTCTTTGTCAAAGCATAGATGCGCCGGTCGCATTTAAATAGAAGTTTGAAACATATAGCAAAGCAAATTAACACAGGCGACGGTCAAGTGCACCTCGACCGGTCGAGCCTATGTGCAACCGATTGACCGACCAATTTTGAGAGTTCTCAAGTTTCATTTCACGAAACTTGTTCCCTGTGTACCGACGCTTCTTTGGTCGACCTGGCCGACCTCTTAAAAGACATGTTGTCCGATTTTTGTCAAAAATAAACCTTAAGAAATACTCCAAAAAATTCGTAAAAACATTTTAAACCGATCGGGAGTATTTAGGGCAACATTAGAAATATAGTTTTGATGAAATAACAGATTAATACAAAAAAGTGTTGCCTGATATAAATTCCAATAAATACTCCGAAAAATTCGTAAAAACATTTTAGACCAATCGGGAGTATTAGGACAACATTTAGAAACATAGTTTCAATGAAAGAAACCATTGACAAAAATCATTAAAAGTGTTTGTCCAATATTATCAAAAATAAACTTGAGGAAATACTTCGGAAAATATTAAAACCATTTTAAATCATTTAGGAGTATTTGGACAACCTTTAAAACCATTGTTTTGGTGTAAAATCAAAATCATCAAAATCAAGATAAAACCATTTATCAAACAATCTCCCCCTTTTTGATGATTACAAACCAAAACAATTTTAACGAGGTCGATTTTTGAAAACAAAACAATTTTACTAGTTAAAGAGAACTATCCGTTGTGAGCGACAACATTCCGTGCAATAAACATAAGGATGGGAGTAGAGATATTCAAGCACATATAGCAAATGCTCCCCCTATCAACATGCACAACAAGAGTAATATAGAAGCAACTTCAACATAAGCTAAAATCTTAGCTTATCGATATTGAGCTTAAGTATCAAAAACTTAAAAGCTCCCCCTGTCAAAGAAACATCATTAGAACCGTATATAAGTCCACACTACAACCAATGGACCATGATTCATACATAACCATAATGCACCAAGTGGACTAAATGTGATCCACAACTTATGGCTATATGAAGCCATAGCTTATAACTTCTTTACGTTAAGCTTATCTTAGCTTCTATGAGCTAAAGAGCTTATAACCTGAGCTAAAGAGCTTATAACCGTTTTCCCCCTTGGAATAATCAAAAGAAGGTGATGAATTTTTCATTGAAATATTTTATCGAACACTTGAAGCTTATGAAATATCACTTTAAGCAAAACATGTCAAAATTAGAAAATGAAATATCATGTAGGTGATGAATTTTTCATTGAAATATTTTATCGAACACTTGGCGGGTGTCAAAATTAGAAAATGATATATATAGCCCTTGTAAATGAAATCAAGCCAAGTTTTTCATCATCAAATACAATTTAACAAATATCAATCATCAACAATCAATAAGCTCATTACAAAAATATATGAATTGCATCAAGAAAGATACATATAAGCCACAAACTCAAGGGTTCAACCCAATTGAGCTAAAGAAGTAGAATTCTTACCATTCGATTGGTAAAGACGAGCAACAATGATGATAACCGAGCTATGTAGTCCCCAAAATATATAATTCATGCATCAAAACTCATTTGAAGTGAAATGTGTGTGAAAATTGCAAAGGGGACGAAAAATGAACCAAAAGAGCCAAAATGGCTAAGTCTGGAAAACAGAACGTTTTTAACAAGGAAAATCATCAAGGGCGACCGGTCCAGGGACAGGGCGACCGGTCGACGACATGGGCGACCGGTCGGCCTTGCCCCAGTCAGCCCACTGTTTGAGTAATGTTTGAAAAATCCGAAGTTTGATCCAAAAATCCGATTTTTTCGCCTCTAAGTTTTAAAACGTGCAAGATGCAAACGTAAACCTCATTCAATATACATTATGTCATAATCAAGCTCGAAATGAGGTAAAATACTCGGCGATAAATGATTAAAAAGTCCGCGAGTTAACTTTGAGATGGAATTAATCACATCTCAAGTTTTTGTTAAAAATGCAATCCCTTAGAAAAAGATATCGAATCTCAATATGTTTAGTTCGATTATGACGAACCATATTTTGAAAAATTGTTAATGCCAAACTTGCTATCCCGGAAAAATAAGAACGTTTTAATACTTTGGATACAACAAGTCATAAGAAGAAGTGCCTTTTAAATATTTGAAAATTTCTTTTAACGGCACTTTAATGAGATTCTTTGGGATAGTTTTTGAAGTCGAGCATATAGACATAAGGCATATAAAGTGTCGAGTCTATGGAAAGAAAACATACCTCGAATTTGTTTGTCAACCGACATGCCTTTCTCAGCCTTTGTCAATTTCTTCATTGGTAGCCATAGAGTTTGAGATGATTCTTCCTTCTTCAATGCCTAACTCCTTCAAGAGTTCTTTTGAAATAGAACCATCTACTTGGCATTGATTAACTTTGAAGTCCAATGATGAAATTTGATCTCCCCCATCATGTGATACCATGTTCATCTCAAGTTCACCTACATCAACTTAGGAGAATCTCTTGCACAAAATATTCATTAGTAGCACTAAAAATATTCTCATAAATATGCACAAGCAAACAATCTTGCCCTTTTTCAAAAATAAAGAGAGTAGTATCAACTTTACCTCTTGTAGAATCATTTAGCAAAAATAGCTAAGTCTATCAACCGTACAAGGCCTTTTTAAAAAACAAATTTGGCCTAGAAAAAGTTTTAAACCCCGGAGGTTGTTTTACATAGACTTCTTCTAGAATAAAACCATTGAGAAAATTGGATTAAACATCCATTTTGTAAAGCTTGAAATTTTCTTAAAACAAGAATGGGCAAGTAAAATGTAAATAGTTACTAAATGTGCTATGAGTGCAAATGTTACATCAAAATCAATTACCTTCTTCTTGAAAATACCTTCGAGCTACTAACCTTGCCTTAGTTCGACCAATGTTGCCTTAGTCATCGAGTTTGTTCCGGAATACCCTTATCATCATAGGGCATCCAATTTGTCTAAGATGTTCACAAAAGAACATATACATCCAAATATTTTGAGGTAACCAATATTTGGAGTACTTCATTTCTCATCTACACAACTAAACAAACTCATTAACGGCATCGCTTATATAATCAAGAAAAACTGGGAGCGGCTATGGTTTTTTTCAAAAAACGTTTACCATACAAATTTAAACTGCTTATAAGCTTTCAAACATCTTATAAGATATTTTGAATAGCTTATAAGCTTAGCCAACACCATGTAAATATACAAAACTAAAATGATCCATAATAATAAAAACCATTCATGATTCATAGTTGCATTAAATAAGGCCAAAATAATTTGTCCTAACCCTATTTGTCCTAACCCTATTTTTTACAGTTTTATTGGGTCGTGCCGGCAAGTTGCAACCCGTTTAATATCTCTAGTTTTAAGTCGGCAAGAAAAGTGAATGTCATTACGCTTGATCCTCATGCAAACTTTATTTCATACCACATGTGTAATGTTGTGCCCTTTTCTTTTAGACATTAAAGTACTAAAGAAATAATCCATAAACTCTTATCCTTCACCCTCTCCAGTCGGCCTCTTCCCCAGAAAAAAATAAAAAAAATAAAAATAAAAAGTTGCTTCTTTTTTCACTAAAATAAAATTGAAGTTATTATATATCACAACATATCTGTTACAACAAAGTAGGTTGCAAAATTGGACTTAGCAATATTGTCAATACCTAACATTCACGGGCGAATAATACTTTGTCTTTCACAATTGTAATAGTTGGAAATTGTGGCTATAAATATGTAAAAATAAAATGAAGGAACACACCGAAAAATCTCATCAGTTTTCTTCCTTAAAAATTGTTGTGATATACATTTTTCTCAATATATATTTTTACTATCATAGTAGAAAGTAGAAATTATCTATAACACGTTATCAACACGAGTCTCTAGCCAATTTGCATTACTTTTGGTAAGTACGTAAGTTTTATTCATTTCTTAATTTGAAATATCCTTATGGCTAACCTCGCACAACATGATTTTGTTGCTCTTGATATTGCTGGAAAAAATTATATGTCAAATCCATATAGACACTAATAGTCCGGGTGATATCATTAAAGAAGAAAATAGTGCGACTACACAAAATAAAGCCAATGCTATGATTTTCTCTGTCACCATCTGGATGAGAATTTAAAAACTGAATACCTTACGGTGAAAGATCCGTCCGTCCTTTGGAAAAATTTGAAACAAAGGTATGACCACCTGAAGATGGTTATACTTTCAAAGATTCGGTATGATTGTATAAAGTTGAGATTTTAAGATTTCAAATCAGTAAGTGAGTATAATTCAATGATATTTAAAATCTCATCCAAACTGAAATTATGTGGAGAAAATATCACAGATGGAGATATGATTGAAAAAACACTTTCTACTTTTCATGCCTCGGGTTTGCTCCTGCAGCAGCGATACCGAGAAAAAGATTTTAAAAAGTATTATGACTTGATGTCGTGCCTTCTTGTGGCCGAGCAAAATAATGATTTGTTGATAAAAAAAATCATGAATCACAATCTACCGGTTCTAGTCCATTTCCTAACGTGAATGCAACTAGAGCTCAAAATTTTAATAATTTTAGATGGCGCGGGAGAAATCGTGGCCACGGTCGTGGCCATGGTTGTGGAAGACATTTTCCATATAATCGTGGTAGTTAAAATAATTCAAGTCATGAAAATGCAAATAATCACCAGAAGTGGAATAGGAATGACAAGAAAGGAAAACAAAAAGTGATAAATCTGAAGGCTAGTGAAGAGAAATGTTATCGATGTGGAATATAAGGACATTGGTTACGTACCTGCCTTACGACCAAACATTTAGTGGATCTTTATCAAGCATCTATTCGAAATAAAGATAAAAGTGTTGAGGCAAATTTCGCTTCTAATCATCTTGAATATGA
Organism: Rehmannia glutinosa; assembly: GCA_016081115.2. Classification (NCBI taxonomy): domain Eukaryota; kingdom Viridiplantae; phylum Streptophyta; class Magnoliopsida; order Lamiales; family Orobanchaceae; genus Rehmannia; species Rehmannia glutinosa. The sequence continues at coordinate 49,127,422 of CM071930.1, forward strand.
TAATTTTTTGAAGGATTGGCCACTTAATTAGTGATGGGAATATTTAACTAATGGTATTTATGTTCTAAATTAGTTTCTAAATATTTCATGTAATTGTATTGGTATTATAAGAGTGAGAATATATTGTTTGTACTTGTATGATTTTCTCCAGAAGATATATTTTCGGGTTGAACCTTTTATATGAATAATAATTTTGTTATCACAATATTTGTGTTTATTATTTTAATTACAAAATATCATAATAATTGGCTAGTTAACGGCTATGAACAATAATTTTTTTCTATAAATATATCCATATTTAATTCAACAATTCGCACATTATCATATATTCTCAATACTTCAATCTAGTTTCATTTCTTCATTAAAGATATTTAACCCAACTGTGGTATTTCTTATCTCACTAGTCATAATGTTAGGTATCAAACCCGTTGTACATAACCGAGCACGCCATAGTCGAATAATGGATTACAGATTCTACTTGTTAGGAAATTTATTGTTAGATTTTGATGATACCATATAAAATTTAGAATAGGAAGTTGGCACCTTAATTTCCTTGTATTTCTATTTTGTAATAGATAGGACTACATGAGTTGAGTGAAGTCAGCTATGTTGAATAATACAAGAATCAACTGAAGACTGAAGAGAAGACCCAGTTGTGTGTCAGCTGAGTATAGTCAAGATGAAAGGCACAGACTCGACTGAAGAAGAGATCCAGTTGTAGGACAACTGAGGAAAGAATGAAGAAGTGATAGTCAAGTCAGTGAAGAGCCAAGTCTGCCAGTTGAACTGACAGTTGAGTCATTCCTAAAAGATTGGAGCAAACTCAAGTCAAAGGGGTAAAGGTAGCTATCAAGTCAAGTCGACTGATATTAATCCGTTACACGGAAGTTAATGACTTTACTCAATATAGTAAAAAGTCCAAGCTGCCATGTCTAAAACTGTTCATCCCAAAAGCGTGCAAATAGAATGAACCAATGGGAAGCACTGAACTTGTGTCAGAACCTGAAACGCTGCAGACATAATTTAATACGAGGATATGTCAACATCACAAGTTGCTGATCAAGAAAAGACAAGCCAACGACCAAGAAGTGTTATTTGATAATAGCCTATCTCTTCAATGCGCAAATTTTCAAATAAGCACTATAAAATGCCGAGGAAGCAAGTGAGAGAAGGTTATGAATTCTAAGAGATTTTACAAGCAATCAAGCAAGCAAACCTGTTAATATTCTCTCAAGCTTTCTAAGACATTCCTCAAGCCTAAAATCAAAGGAAATCGATCCAACACAGTCAGTGAAGGAAAGAATACTTCATCAAGTTGAAGAGGAAACAATTTAAAGAACATAAGGGATCTACTCTCCAAGTTGAAGGAGTTGTAGAAAAGTTCAAGGTCGAACCAGAAGATTTGAGCTCGTTGGAATGTTGTGTGATCAATTCCAAGGGTTCAAAGGGAGCTGAATTAGCAAGGCAGCTATCTTGTGAAGAAGCTGAGTTCCGGGAGCAGTCAGCTGTGTGATCAAGGCTGACTCGGATTGAGAACTGTAGGTCCCAAGGGGTGTGAGTAAGGTTTAGAAGGGGGGTTGAATAAACCTTACCAATTTTTCGATTTTAGTCCTTTTAAAATAACAGAGTCAATTTCATGACTTTGTCCTCTTGAGGGACAAACTAAGTTAGTTAACCACTAGAGTTAGCCACTCAATGACTCGATTGAGATGTTGATAGAATAACTCAGCTGTTTAGTCTAAACTTAAACTTGGCTGTGATGAGATTTTCAGCGGAAGACTTAAGACTCTTAAATTTGGTTTAAGTTTGTTTTAACACTTGGTTTTAGCACTTTGTTAATATCGGTTGAATAGCAAATTATCGTGAGATATAAAATAATGTGCGTAAATAAAAATGCTTTGAAATGTAAATGACACAATAATTTTTATAGAGGTTCAAGATGGGGTAATTCTTCTACTCCTCTCTTCTCCAACTCCCGGAGGAATCCACTAAGTATTGATCGAGTACAAAGTGGTTATCACCCGATACAAGTCTTGACCACACGGTGACTTGATACTTTGGGACTCGTCCGAGATGCCTTGGTCACACGGTGGCTTCTCGTCCGACTCGAAACCTTATTCATTGCATGATCGCTTTGCTACTTCACTCACTTGCTCAAGCTTCTTGGATTTGATCACGAAGCCCTCCAATAACTTGAGACTGGTTCGACCTTGAACCTTTCTACAATCCTCCTTGGAATGTAGACCCCTTTTAATTCTTCAAAAGTTTCCTCTTCAACAGTTTGAGGTTGTCTTTCCTTCACAGCTTGGTGTTGGATCAATTTCCTTCGAAAGTTAGGCTTGAGGATTTTTGCTTGAATAACTTGAGAACAATTTGCAGGTTACAGTATGAATATTTGCTTGAATGCTCAGGTATGCAAGGTTGTCAAGGTAACCTTTTCTCAAGATGATTCCTCAGCCTTTTATAGTGAACTTTCAAAAATCTGCCCGTTGAAGATATAGGATGATTTTCAAAAGTTACTTGTGTTCGTTGGCTTGTCTTGTTGCAGTCCTTGATGTTGACATTTCGTCGTATTAAATGAATGTTCAACTTTTTAGTCCGACACGAGGTGCAAGATGTTTCCCATTGGTTTATTCCTTTTGCACGCTCGGGATCGAACACTTTAAGACATGGCAAACATGGAAATATTACTTGTTTAGGTAATATTCTTGACTTCGGCAACGGATTCTTTTGCTTGTCTTGACTTGATCGCAGCTTCTCTAACTTCCCTGGTGACTTTGAGTTAGCTTTCAATCAATGAATGACTCATCCGTGACTTCAATCTTGAGACTTGGCTTCTTGAGTTGACTTGATCGACACTTCACACAATCAGTATCCCCTTGATACTCCTTCAGTCGAGTTATTGACTTCTCCTTCTTGCCATACTCAGCTGTTTCGCAGCGGAGTCTTCATTTCAGTCTTTAGTTGACTTCTTGTATATCCAAGCATAGCTGACTTGACTCAGCTAGCACAGCCCTATCTATTACAATGCAAATTACAAGGAAAATGGGGTGCCAACTTTCTTGTCTAAGTTTTACATGGCATTCATCAAAAATCTAAACAATAAATTTCCCAACAATTTCCCCCTTTTTGATGATGCCAAAACTTAAAACATACATACAAAATGTAAATAGCAAAGATACATACAGACAATGTAGAAACAGAGAATGTATGCGTAGAATCAATCTTTTTATTGATCATAACATTCTTGTCCTTTACACAGCTGTTTACAAAGTGTATCAGAGCGAACATAGCATACTATATCTACGCAAGTATAGAAATGAAATTACACAATTTTTATTCAACGTACAGAAGACTTACATACATATGTATTTACAACAGTAAAGTACATGAAGGGGTGGACAACAACACTTCATCGCCTTCGTTGCCTCCTTCTTTCTTCTTCACTCTGCTGCCGTCCTCGCTCTCTTTATCTTCTTTTCATCATCTTCGCTTGCCTTCTTTTTCTCGTATGCTCTCTTTGCAAGATCGTCTTTTCGCTTTCTTTCTTTCCTTTCTTCCCACAGCTGAGTTTGTCTTCTATTTTTTTCTTCGATTCTCTTGGTATAGTCAGCATTCTTCCTAGCCACTTCCCAGTTGGCTACATCGTCATATCCAACCCAGTAGATCCTTCCCTTCTTGCCCGAATCTACATATTCAATATTTTTGGGTAGAGGTCTAGGTTGAAAACCTCTGCCTCCACCACTCCTTCCTCTTCCTCTGGGCGTATATTGTATTGGAGTCTTCTTCTTTCCAGCAGAGTGACTGCTAGTAGTAGTCATTGTCTGTCACGCCTTTCTTCTTCACATAGCTTTAGACCCTTCTCCCAATACAAGTCCCAGGCTTGGGCTATGGACATATTTTTGAAGTATCCCTCATATTCGAGCGTTTTGAATTCTTCCACTAATCGTGGATCATCACCGTTTTCTGGAATGGCATCTATGTCTTTTCCTGTCGGAATGCCTCCGTATTGTTTCAATATATCCATCACACGGGCATCTATTTTTGCTTCGACCTCCTTCATCCCTGCTTCTAAGATTTTTCTCTTCTCAGACATAGGCACAACAGAGTGTTGGAGCGGCAGTGTTACTGGAAGTTTGCTGATTATGTCAGCTGTGCCAAGGCCTTGTTGAGGGGTTTCAGCAAACATTGGAGTCATATCTTTTGAACCTTCCCCCTCAACTGCTTTTCCCTTCTCTTTCTCATCCGCTGACCCTTTCAACGTCTTCAGGTATTCATCTTCCCCCTTTTTGGCATCATCAAAGGAGAGAGGAACCCCTGGGAACATGCCAGGTGGCGGATAGCTGAGATTTGCCTGGAGTCTTCTGTGGAGTATGCTGTTCGAAATTCTGAGCGGGTGACTTAGGATTCGGCTGCCACCAGTTTCATTTAAGCCATAAGAAGGTTGAACTTTTCATTCATATTATCCTCTACGCGCAGAAGTTCTTTTCGATGAAATTCTCGCAGCAGTTCCATTTTAGTGGTATGGGAGGCATGCATTCTATCAATATTGTCTTGCATCATCTTCTTCATATCAGCATTATCGGCGCTCCAGATCAACATTTTGTTATACAATACCTTGAAGTATCTGACTTGTTCGAATTGCATTGTACTCGGTTGTTGACACCATTCTCTGATCCGCATCACAATCCCTCTCAAGTCGGCAGTGAGAGTGGCATCCCTATTGTCCAACCGCATATCCAACGAGGCCTGGTGTCTTTCAATTTTCTCAATCTCTCCAAGTATAGTCTTGAAGACCTCACGCATCTCAGTTGTTACCTCAGTCTCAGCTGGCGGCCAAGCAACATCAAAATCGAACTGCTGGGACAATGGAGTCGAGGGAATCATGGATCAGGTTTGTGGTACCGTTTTCCGCCACGAGCCGCTTTCTTCTACAAGGTCAGGCACCTCAATAGAAAAAGGAAAAGTCTCTTCGAAAGCATCATCACGAACGTAAGGTATGGAATGTATAGTCGTTCGAGCTTGTGATGTGCCTTGTTGAGTGGAATCTGCTGCAGCTTTGAGAGCCTGCGCAGATGACTCGGTTCCAGCTGGGCCTTGGTGAGAAGGTTATTACCGATCGAGCCTCACTGCCTTAATGCTTCTTCTTCGGCCTCAGTGGTTTCTACTAAATGAATTTTCGGGTCCTTGGCTGCACCATCAGCGTCGTCGGAAGATGATGAGTCTTGAAGGCTTGGCTCATCATCAAAATTGAACTTTTGACGAGCAGCCTTGAATTCTGGCTTACTCGTACTTGGAAGAACATCCTCAGCTGAGTCTTTTTGATGTGCTGTTGGGGTAGACTCAGCTTCATCTGCAGATCCCAGGAAGGTTGTATCAGAATTATCCTGGGAGTCATGAAGAGCACTGATTTCCTGCTCTGAATCAGCAATTATGGTCTGAGGAATGCTCTTATCTCCTTGATTTTTACCTAGGGAAGTCTCAACCTCCCTTAGGCCTTCATTACCTCCTATAGTCTCAACGCAATGAGGCCTTGTACACTCCCTTCGACAGCACAAACGGTGCCTTAGGGTCTTCTCGCAGATGGCATCCACAGAGTCTCAACTTCGTGGATTGCACTTTCATTGCCCAGTGTTAACTCCGGGTAGAACCATCTCGTGCCTCGATCGCATCGCAGCGTCCTCACCTGCAGAGAGCGCTTGGCACTTCGGCCTTAGACAGATTCAACTGTCCGAGCTTCGTCAGTGAAAACTTGCTGTGTTTCCTTTTCTTGTTCCTTCTCCACTTCGCCTCCTAGATTCAGGGTGGAGTCAGCTGCAACATTCTCCGACCTAGCTGCAGTGGAGTGAGTTTCCCCCTCAGCTGGCTCACCAGCTGAGTGACTTATGTTGGGGTCACTCTGCTCCAGACTCCCGGCTTTGTCAAATGATTGTTCAGCCGTGGGGGCAGGTGGTAAGACACCTTCAACAGGGGTTGGCTCAACATGGGTGCCCAAGTTCCCAGTGTCATCACCAATTCCCTTAGATCCGTCTTCTGAGTGAACTGGGGAAGTGGTTGCAGCAATAACAGTGGCAATCTACTGCACCACTCCCAACGGATCAATCTCCAGCTGGGATTTGGAAGACTCTCCTGGTCCTTCCCTCAGCTGTTGCTCATGCATCATCCTGGATTCCATCATGGCTTGCTGCATTTCCAACTCCTCCGTCGCAGCAGCAGGATCCAAGTCCTCGTCACTTCCTGAGAAGGCATCGAAGTAAGGATGGGTGTGGTTGGTGGTTCTAGTGAAAGGACAAATGTTGGCCTTATCACGAGCTTCAGCTTCCTCTGCCAATCTCTCCTTCTCTCTTTCTTTGAAGATCTGCAAGATATCTAGGCAGTTATCTTCATCAAGTGCTTGGACCACTGTGGTCAACCCGAGGAACTTCATCAGTTCTTCCTCTTCTTCAATGAATTCAGGTCTTTCAAACTGTTCCCTCGAGCAACTCAGCTTCAATTTCCTCCATTCTCGCAGACGATTGGATGTCTGGATATGGTGGAGAGAGCATGATCACCTAATCTTCATCTTCTTCTTGCTGTCCTTCCTTTTCAAAGAATGGAGGGTAGCACTTGCCGCTTCTTCACCCTCAGCAAAGATCTGCCGCAGGTGGAGACACAGTCCTGTCGACAGGAGATTCAACTATTTATGCTGCTTTTTGTTCCTTAGTTGTTCTGTCCACAGCTGGGTCTTCGACTTGCCTCTGCTGATCGGCCTTAGCAAACTTGGCTATTTCATCAATAATATCCGAGATCGCACTTATTTCATCTTAGAGACTTTTTTCCTACTGAGTGGCAGACTCAGCTGTCTTCTCAAGCATTGAACGCTTGGTAAGTCTTCTTCTTTTTGTCCTTACCATAGGAATTTCTGGTTCGGATACTTCTGCCTCAGCATCTTTGGCGGCGGGGGCCGGTGTATCTTTCTTTGTCTGAGGAGCTGTCTTTCTTGGCTTGGCAGTCGTGTTCTTTTTGATGGTTGGAGAAGGTATTTGAGGTTCCTTCTCCACCTCAGCTGCAGGGGCAGGAGACATGGCTGCAGGGGCAGGTGACTCGGCTGCAGGGGCTTGTGCTACTTTCTTCTTAGCTGCAGGGGCAACTATCTTCTTTCCAGCTGCATGGGCAGCTTTCTTTTTGGGAGGGGAGGCAACAACTGTTTCCTCGGGGTCAGCTGATTCCCCCTCACTGGTATCCGCCCGCTTGGCGTAAGCTCTCTTCTGGGCTCCAAACAAGTTGGCCCGAAACATCTTCTTGTTAACATGTAATGATTTTCCATGTCCAAGGGGAACACCCTTCACCTCCATCAAGTGGCCAATTACAAGGCCATACCCCAGAGATCGTCCAAATGACCCATCTTCCTTGAAGGACTTGTTCGCAACATTCTGGCAGAGTCTGCTGTATACAAACTCAGCCCAATTGATCTTTTTCTCCTCCATGATCGCAGCCATGACGATCAGCTTGGTTTTGGACAGCTGATTAAAGCTTCCAAATTTCATGTCTACACATTTGGCTACGATATCCAACAGCTTATGATAATCTTCCTTCAGCAGCTTCTTGTGTGCTGTGTAGACAACTTTTGCAGCACACTCGGGTTTGGCCACTTCCTTCCATGCAAAGAACCAAATCAACGCGCTTCAGATATCTCCAAAGATGCCCTCCGACGACAATAAAAGCGTTGCTCCACAAAGTCCTTTGCAAAGTGATTATAATGTCCTTGGTGGATGGAGGATTTAATCCCTTCGTCCTACACCTCAGCGTTTACATAGAACTGAGCGACTTCCTCTACGTACGTCATTTGGTATTCCAGTGTGAGAAAGGGTTTTAGCCCGGATTTCTCAATTTTATCAGCTATCTTCTTCACAAGGGTTTCATCGGAACCCTGCTTTATCATCCCATCAAAATCCACGGTTGATCCGGTGTGGATTTGCTTCGCGAGCTTGGCAAAATCATGTGCTAGTGCCATTTCAGTGATTTTTATCGAACGAAACTTGACGAACTTGCTTTGAAGACAGGTAGGGTTTTGAGAGAAAAATACTTGCTTTCTTTGCTTTGGAAAGATGAACAGTTTTTGAAGTGAGAGAGAAAAATGAACAAACTGGTATATAAGGGGTATGAAAGGACGTGTTTTCGGTTTTTGAAATATTGATCAAGATTAACGGCTCAGATTTAGCACGTCTTATTTACATTTAATTGCTCGCATTTAATGCGGCAGCATTTATATCCAATCATATGCTTATCGGTGACTTTTGAATGTACCCGTCATTATTATTACCGACGTCATTCTTAAAAACATTCCCGCTCATTAAAAACAATGAATTTTTGTCACTTAGCTCATAAATGACTCAAACCTTTTTACTCCTTAATCGACTCAGCTTCTTCTTCTCTCTATTCACATAGTGACTCATTTGTCGCCTAACTCGACATACCGACTTTCCGATACTACGGTGATTCACTTGGTGAATCACGAGCTCTACTGTTTTCATCTTTTCTCGTTCCATCTCTTCTCCTTGAGTCTTCTCGAGTGTCAACTCAGCTCAATTACCCTAGCTCATGCTTGAGTTCTTCAAATCTTGATTCACATAATGTCTTTGTGAATATGTCCTAATCTTGTTTATCGGTTGAGATATATTCCAAGGTGATGTCTTTCTTTTCAACATGATCTCTTATGAAATGATATCTGACATCAATGTGCTTTGTTCTTGAATGCAACACAGGATTCTGAGTGATTGCAATAGCACTTGTGTTATCACACATAATTGGAATCTCTTTTTCTTCAATTTCATAATCTCTCAATTTGTTGTCTCATCCATAAGACTTGGGCACAAGAGTCGCCCCGGCAGCCTATGTACTCGTCACTTGGTGTGGATGTGGCTATTGAGTTTTGCTTCTTGCTAAACAAGGAAACTTATCTGTTTCCAAGCATTTGACATATACCTGAAGTACTCTTCCTGTTAACCCTACATCCAGCATATTCAGAGTCTGAGTAACCAATAAGCTTGAATCCACCTTCCTTTGGATACCATAAGCCAACTTCTTGGCATCCCTTCAAATATCTTAGGATTATCTTAGCTGCAGTCATGTGACTTTCCTTTGGAGCAGATTGAAATATTGTACATACTCCTACTGCAAAGGTAATGTCTGGCCTGCTTGCTGTTAGATAGATCAGTGATCCAATAAGTGCTCTGTATCTTGAATAATCATCCACCACTACTAGAGTGTATTTCTTTCCACTTATGCTGGCTGGCTCAACTGGACCAAATAGATCCATATGCAACAGATGCAATATCCTTGTTGAAGATGGACTTGGCTTCTCTTTGAATGGTGATTTGATCTGCTTTTCCATATGGCATGCATCACAAACACTTTCCTTCTTGTACACTGAGTCTGGCAATCCTTCTACAAGATTACTCCTTGCAAGCTTGTTAATTGTCTTGAAGTTCGTGTGACTCGATTTCAACCTTCTTGTGCACAAACCAACTTGATTCAAATTGATTTTTTTTGCTAGCAGACAAGTGCTTGGTGTGGCAGTCGACCAATCTACCACATACATGTTCTTTTGTCTGTATCCTTGCAACACTACTTCATTTGATTCAGTGTCTTTGATTTGGCACACTCCCATATTGAATCCAACATTATATCCCTTGTCACAGAGTTCGCTGATGCTTAGCAGGTTGAAGTTGAGGCCTTCAACATATGCAACATCTATGATTTCTAATCCATTTTTCTTGATGGATCCAGTTCCTCTTATTTCCCCTGGAGCTTCATTTCCTCCAAATATGACTTTTGCACCTCTAATCTCCTTGAATTTTGACAGTTTTTTCTTGTTTCCTGTCATATGTCTAGAACAACCACTATCCATGTACCAGGTTCCTTGGCACTCAGCTGTTCCCTGAACCTGCAATCAAGGAAATTAGTTTTTAGGTACCCATACTTGCCTGGGTACTGAGGGGTTAGTGCTGTAAGATGATCCAACCAACCTATAGCCAAATGATCTGACTCTAAGAGGTTGCCATCTATCTGTGCCATAATCATAATTCACTTTGGCAAATTGCTTGGGGGCTTTAGGTTCATACAACTGTCTCTTTTGTCTGTATGCCTGTGTGTGTGTTTTAGCAATTGCCTTTCTTGGGTAGTTGTGATATTTCTGAGTGTAGTGCTTGGGTGCATATGTGTGTTGATGATAGCTCTTTTGCCTTTGGAACGGCCTTTGCCATTTTGGCATATATTCCATAGGTCTTTGCTGATATTTCACATTACTCCAATCAGCTTGGCTTGGGTAGTTTCTACCATTCCCATCATATGTGTTTCTTTGATAGAACTTCTGGGGTTTCTGGTAGCTCTGTTTCTTCTTCACAGAGTACTTCCTGTTTGGAGTTTGCTGAGGCACTCTGCTGGATTTCTTCTCACTGCCCTCTCAAAGATACTCAATCAAGTTGTTTTCCTTTTCCTTTATAACCAAGGCCAGTTTGTTTGTGATTGTGTTTTGGAGTGAATGTGTGTGCAACATTTGGTGTCTTGGGTTTTTGAGATGCTTCATTACTTGAAGATCCTTTTTCCAAAATCACTCTGGGAGTTTGCTTGTGCGCAAAGGAATTGAATCATATGTCTGTCTTATCTCCATATTCTTTTGGGCTCATAATAAGGTCATCTAATGATTAAGATGCCTTTGTGAATGAAGCAATAACATTTTTGAGATCATTTTCCCACTTTTCTATAGCAGCTATTTCTGCTATCAGTTTAACATTCTCAGCCTTCAGCTCTTTGTTCTCATCAGCTATGTGACTTAGAGTACTCAGCTCCTTAGTCATCTGTGAGTTTTGGCTTTTGAGCTGACTGTTTTCCTCATTTAATAGTGTTTGTGAGGATTTAATGTGCTCAAAGTCTTTCATCATTTTTCCTAATGAATCATAAAGATCAGTGGGTGATGAAGTGTGTGTGTCACAATCACAATCACTAGAATTTGAGTGAGATGAGTTAGAGTGTACCTCATCTTCTTGGTCAAGTTGGTCTTGTTCTTTGGCCATTAGACAGATTGAGGCTTCTTCTTCAGAGTCACTTGAGTAGTCGCTTCACTACTCTCGAGTCTCCGCTTCTTTTGACTTAGTTTGTTTCAAAGAAATTTCAAGAGCCAACATTACCTTTTTCTTTTCTTGTCTTCTTTCTCTCAAGACTTTTCTTTCTTCTTCATTCTCCGTATTTATTGACTACAGGATATGGGATAATAGCAAAGTGTCCTGGTTGTCCTGGAATTCCAAACGGGTTTTCAACTTTTTTCGCCTCTCTCATTTCTTGGGTTGTCGTCTTTGATATTCGACCTTTTGATACTCAGCTCTCTTTGGTGGCCTATCTTCCCTTGACTTGGAGGGAGTTGAATGTCTTTTGGAGGATTCACCTTTATTTCTTTTGTAGTTCTTGTTGAAGAACTTGTTAAATCTTTTAACCATCAGCGCAATCTCCTCCTGGTCAATGATTTCTTTGGTCTCAGCTCTCTTCCCATCATTGACTATAAGTGCAGCTGTTTTGGGTACAACTGTCTCCTCTTGATCTTTTCTTCTCAGCTCAAATTAATAGGCTTTGAGGTCTTAGAATAGTTCATGATTGGATGTTTTTGATAGGTCCATCGAGTGCCTTAAAGCCATGGTTTTCATTTCCCACTCAGCTGGGAGGCTCCTTAGTATCTTCATGCACATTTCCTTTTGTGTGTATTCCTTTCCATGTGCTGAAAGGTCATTTGTATTTTCAATGAATCTAGAATCCAGCTGATCTATTGTCTCACCTGCAAACATTTTAAAGTTTTCAAATTTTTGAACAACAACAGATAATTTGTTTTCCTTAATTTGCTATGATCCTTCACAAATTAAAGTTAGTTTATCCCAAATTTCTTTGGCTGTCTTGCAAGATTTGATTTTGTTGAACATGGCTTTGTCCAAAGTCTTGTAAAGTATATCCTTAGCCACATTGTCTAGGTTGTATCTTTTTCTGTCATCATTTGTCCATTCAACTCTTGGTTTTTCAACCATAGCTGGTCTAGGAGCAACAACCTCTTCTCCTTTAGCTGCAGCAGCTCTCCTTGCAGCTGTGTTCACCTTCATTATTTGCAGTGGCCCATCCTCTATCACTATCCACTCTCATCATGTAAAGCTGATAGATGAGCCTGCATACGTATTCTCCAGTCATCAAATTCTTCAATTGTGGACATAGGAATGCATGTCAAATTTGCTTCCATGATAATAACTTTGCTGTTTAAAAACTTCTTTGAAAGATTGGAGATCTAGTTCAGTAACCAGTGCGGAAGGCTCATGAACCAACCGCTATGATACCACTTGTAGGTCCCAAGGGGTGTGAGTAAGGTTTAGAAGCGGGGGTTGAACAAACCTTACCAACTTTTCGATTTTAGTCCTTTTAAAATAACAGAGTTAATTTCACAGCTATGTCCTTGAGGGACAACTAAGTAAGTTAACCAGCAGAGTTAGCCACTCAACAGACTCGATTGAGCTGTTGATAGAATAACTCAGCTGTTTAGTCTAAACTTAAACTTGGCTGTGATGAGATTTTTAGCGGAAGACTTAACACCCTTAAATTTGGTTTAAGTTTGTTTTAACACTCGGTTTTAGCACTTTGTTAATATCGGTTGAATAGCAAATTATCAAAGAATATAAAATAATGTGCGTAAATAAAAATCTTTGAAATGTAAATGACACAATAATTTTTATAGAGGTTCAAGATGGGGTAATTCTTCTACTCCTCTCTTCTCCAACTCCCGGAGGAATCCACTAAGTATTGATCGTAGTACAAAGTGGTTATCACCCGGATACAAGTCTTGACCACATAGTTGACTTGATCCTTTGGGACTCATCCGAGATGCCTTGGTCACATACAAGCTTCTCATCCGACTCGCTTCTTCTTCACATGGCGCTTTGCTACTTGACTCACTTGCTCAAGCTTCTTGGATTTGATCACGAAGCCCTCCAATAACTTGAGACTGGTTTGACCTTGAACCTTTCTACAATTGGTGCCTTGCTACTTCAGCTCACTTGCTCAACCTTCTTGGATTTGATCACGAAGCCCTCCAACAACTTGAGACTGGTTCGACCTTGAACCTTTCTACAATTCTCCTTGGAATGTAGACCCCTTTTGATTCTTCAAAAGTTTCCTCTTCAACAGTTTGAGGTTGTCTATCCTTCACAACTTGGTGTTGGATCGATTTCCTTCAAAAGTTAGGCTTGAGGATTTTGCTTGAATAACTTGAGAATAATTTGCAGGTTACATTATGAATAATTGCTTGAATGCTCAGGTATGCAAGGTTGTCAAGGGAACATTTTCTCAAGATGATTCCTCAGCCTTTTATAGTGAACTTTCAAAAATCTGCCCGTTGAAGAGATAGGCTGATTTTCAAAAGTCACTTGTGTTCGTTGGCTTGTCTTGTTGCAGTCCTTGATGTTGACATTTCCTCGTATTAAATGAATGTTCACTTTTTAGAGTCCGACACGAGGTGCAAGATGTTTCCATTGGTTTATTCCTTTGCACGCTTCGGGACTAAACACTTTAAGATATGGCAAAGCATGGAAGTATTACTTGTTTAGGTAATATTCTTGACTTCTGCGGCAACCGATTCTTTTCGATTGTCTTGACTTGATCATAGCTTCTCTAACTTCCCTGTGTGACTTCGACTTAGCTTTCAATCAATGAATGACTCATCTATCACTTCAATCTTGAGACTTGGCTTCTTGAGTTGACTTGACTGACACTTCACACAGCTTTATCCCAGCTGATACTCCTTCAGTCAAGTTCTTGACTTCTCCTTCTTGCCATACTCAGCTGTTTCGCAGTGGAGTCTTCATTTCAGTCTTCAGTTGACTTCTTGTATATCCAGACATAGCTGACTTGACTCAGTTAGCACAACCCTATCTATTACAATGCAAATTACAAGGAAAATGGGGTGCCAACTTTCTAGTCTAAGTTTTACATGGCATTCATCAAAATCTAAACAATAAATTTCCCAACAAGAACTACTCTGTAACCAGATCTGTTACTTAGTGGATTCCTCCAGGAGTTGGAGAAGAGTGGAGTAGAGGAATTACCTATCCTCGAACCACTATGAAATTTGCTTGTGTCATTTTACTTACAACACTTTACTTTCCTGCCTATTTTTATATCTGCTGTTTAAGTTTATTTTGCTAAACCTGACTGATAATAACATTGCTAAAAACAAGTGTTAAAACAAGTTTGAAAACAACAAGGGGGAAAACTCTTCCGCTGAAAAAAACCAAATCAACTGTTAATCTAAGTTATATTATCATTTCATCGAGTTTATTGAGCGGGTAACTTTTTCAAGTAAGCCAACCTAGCTTTGTCCCTCAAGGACTCAAATTTGATTTGAGTAAACTCAAATTATTTAAAAGGACTAAAATCAAAAATTTGGTAAGGTTTATTCAACCCCCTCTTCTAAACCTTACAACACACCCCTTGGGACCTAAAAGTGGTATCAGAGCGGTGGTTCATTGAGCCTTCCCAACTGGTCACTGAACTAGATCTCAATCTTTTCAAAGGATACAACACTTATGTTTTCAAAGCTTTTATTTCAAAAGCAAAGTTATTATCACGGTAGCAAATCAAACTCGCAGTCCCATGTTTACTGTGGAAGAGTTTGATGACTGGAAAGTTCGTATGCAAGCTCACCTATCAGCTCTGCACGATGAAATGTGGCTAGTGATAGAAGATGGGCCACTGCAAATCTTTAAGGTCAACACTGCTGTAAGAAGAGCACCTCTAGATGAAGGAGAGGATGCTGCAGCAGAGCCAAGACCTGCTATGGTTGAAAAACCACGCTGTGAATAGACGAATGAAGACAAGAAAAGATATAACCTTGATAATGTTGCTAAGGACATCCTCTACAAGACTTGGGACAATGTTATGTTCAACAAAATCAAATCATGCAAATCAACCAAAGAAATCTGGGATAATCTAACACTGATTTATGAAGTGTCAGAACAGATTAAAGAGAATTAATTAACTGTTACTGTTCAAAATTTTGAAATTTTAAAATGCTTGCAGGTGAGAGTCTGGATTAGCTGGATGCCAGATTAACAAAAATTACAAATGAGCTTTCAGCTCATAGGAAGGAGTACACTCAAAAGAAGATGTGCATGAAGATTTTAAGAGCCCTCCCAACTGAGTGGGAAATGAGGTCATGGCCCTGAGACATTCCATGGACATCTCCAAAACCTCAAATCATGAGCTATTCTCAGACCTCAAGGCATATGAGTTAGAGCTGAGAAGAAAAGAGCAAGAAGAAACAATTGTGCCCAAGACAATTGCAGTGTTGGCCAGTGAAGGGAAGAATGCTGAGCCAAAAGAAACAATTGACTAGGAGGAGATTGCCCTAATAGTAAAAAGGCTCAACAAGTTCTTCAATAAGAACTACAAAAGGAACAAGGGTGAAACTTCCGTAAGACACTCAAAGACATTCCAAAGCAAGGAGGATAGCCACCCAAGAGAGTTGAACATCAAAGATTTTATTTAGAGTTGAGAGAGTCGATATGCAGAGAGATGAAATTTTTGAAATGCAGACAACAGACACTTTGTTGTTGACTTAACAACAAATACCTTGAATTTGAAAGAAGACAAGAAAAGAAGAAAGCCATGTTTGTTTTAACACTTGGATTTTAGCACTTTGTTAATTATCATGGCTAAAGAACAATACTCAAAAGATGCAAGATTATTAACTCATCTTATTAAAGTAATGATGACACACAACTTCATCACCCAAATTCTTTATGATTCATTAGGCAAAATGATGAAAACTTTGAACACATCGAAACCTCACACAAACTTTTAAATGAGGAGCAACCAACTTAAATGCCAAAATTTAGGTTAAGGGGTGTGAGCAAGGTTTAGAGGGGGTTGAATAAACCTTACCAACTTTTCTAATTTAGTCCTTTTAAATTATTACTATAATCTCTTAACCAAATAGAGTTAGCCACCGATTGAGTTGATAGAGTAATCCACCGTGATGAAATTTTTTGAAGACTTAACACCCTTGAATTTGAGTTAAGTTTGTTTTAACACTTGGTTTTAGCACTTTGTTAATTATCGGTTGAATGCAAATTATCACAGAGATATAAAGTAATATGTAAATAAAATGCTGAAATGTAAATGACATAATAAATTTTATAGAGGTTCAAGATGGGGTAATTCTTCTACTAATCTCTTCTCCAACTCCCGGAGGAATCCACTAAGTATTGATCGAGTACAAAGTGGTTATCACCCGATACAAGTCTTGATCACACAACCGACTTGATCCTTTGGGACTCCCGAGATGCCTTGGTCACACAAAGTGGCTTCTCGCACGACTCAACTCTCTCGCACAGGCAATCGCTTTACTACTACAACTCACTTGCTCAAGCTTCTTGGATTTGATCACGAAGCCCTCCAATAACTTGAGACTGGTTCGACCTTGAACCTTTCTATAGTCCTCCTTGGAATGTAGACCCCTTTTGATTCTTCAAAATTTTCCTCTTCAACAGTTTGAAGTTGTCTTTCATTCACAGCTTGGTGTTGGATCGATTTCCTTCGAAGTTTAGGCTTGAGGATCTGCTTGAGTAACTTGAGAATATTTTTCTTGGTTACAATTCAAATGATAGCTTGAATGTTCTTGGTTTAGGTAACCTTTTCTCAAAGTGATTCCTCAGCATTTTATAGTGAACTTTCAAAAATCTGCCCATTGAAGAGATATGCTGATTTTAAAAGTCACTTGTGTTCGTTGGCTTGTCTTGTTGCAGTCCTTGATATTGACATTTCCTCGTATTAAATGAATATTCAGCTTTTCAGAGTCTAACACAAGGTTCAGTGCTTCCCATTGTTTTATTCCTTTTGCACGCTTCTGGGACTGAGCACTTTAAGACATGGCAACATGGAAGTATTACTTGTTTAGGTAATATTCTTGACTTCTGTGCAACGGATTCTTTTCAGTTGTCTTGACTTGACGGCCTTTTCCCCAGGTGACTTGAGTCTGCTCCAATGATTGAGAGACTCATCTGTCACTTCAACTTGGCTTGGCTTCGTGAGTTAACTTGACTGACACTTCACACACAGATTCGGTGATACTCCTTCAATCGAGTTCTTGACTTCTCCTCCTTGTCATACTCGCTTTGATAAACAAGTCTTCATCTCAGCCTTCAGTTGACTTCTTGTATATCCAGGCATAGCTGACTTAGCTCAGCTTGTACAACCCTATCTATTACAATGCAAATTACAAGGAAAATGGGGTGCCAACTTTCTAGTCTAAGTTTTACATGGCATTCATCCAAATCTAAACAATAAATTTCCCAACAATTTCCCCCTTTTTGATGATGTTAAAACTTAAAACATACATACACAAAGTAAATAGCAAAGATACATACAGAAAATGTACAAACATAGAATGTATGCGCAGAATCAATCTTTTTATTGATCATAACATTCTTGTCTTTTACACAGCTATTTACAAAGCGTATCAGAGCAAACATGGTATTCTATATCTATGCAAAAATATAGAAGTTCGAGATTCTTATTCAATGTACAGAAGACTTACATACATATGCATTTACAATAGTAAAATACATGAAGGGGTGGACAACAACACTTCATCGCCTTGGTTGTCTCCTTCTTTCTCTTCTTCACTGTCATCTTTCGGTCTCTTTCTCTTCTTTTTCTTCTTCACCGCTTTCTTTTTCTCATAGGCTCTTCGGGCGCCTTCGTCTTTTTTTCTCTTTCTTTCTTGTCTTTCTTCCCACAACTGAGTTTGTCTTTTATTTTCTTCTTCAATCCTCTCGACATAGTCAGCATTCTTCCTTTCCACTTCCCTGTTGGCTACTTCGTCATATCCAGCCCAATAGATCCTTCCTTTCTTTCCTGGATCTATATATTCGATATTTTTGGGTAGAGGTCTAGGTCTAAAACCTCTTCCTCCACTACTTTTCCTCTTCCTCTGGCTGTGTATTGTACTGGGTCCTTCTTCTTTCCAGTAGAGTGACCAGCAGAGTGGCGAAGAGAGTGATCGCTAGAGTCTCGTCGCTGTCGCCTTCTTCGCACAACTTAAGGCCTTTTTCCCAATACAAGTCCCAGGCTTGGGCTATGGACATGCCTTCGAAGTATCCTTCGAATTCGAGCGTTTTGAATTCATCGACTGATCTAGGCTCAGTTCCGATGTCTGAAATGGCATCAGTGTCTTTTCCTGCTGGAATGCCTCCGTATTGTTTCAATATGTCCATCACACGGGCATCCATTTTTCCTTCAACCTCCTTCATCCCTGCTTCTACTATTTTCCTTTTTTCAGACATGGGCACATCAGAGTGTTGGAGCGGCAGAGTCACTGGGAGTTTGCTTATGATGTCAGCTGTGACAAGTCCTTGTTGAGGGGTTCTAGCAACCATTAAGGTCATATCCTTCGAACCTTCCCCCTCAACGGATTTTCCCTTTTCTTTCCTCTGTTCTTCAGTTGTCTTCTCCTTCACAACTGCGTCCTTCTTCTCAACTGCGGAATCTTTCAACGTCTTTAGGTATTTCTCTTCCCCCTTTTTGGCATCATCAAAGGAGAGAGGAACCCCTGGAAACATGCCAGGAAGCATGAAATCTAGGCGGCCGATATTTGAGTTCGCTGGATTCTGTTGGGAGTATGCGCTTTCAAATTCGAGCGAGTGGCTTTTGATTCGGCTATCACCAACTTCATTTCAGCCATAAGAAGGCTGGATTTTTCATTCATATTCTCCTCTACGCGCAGAAGTTATTTTCGATGAAATTCACGCAACAGTTCCATTTCCGTGGTATGAGAGGCATGCATCCTATCAATATTTTCTTGCATCCTCTTCTTCATGTCAGCATTATCAACGCTCCAGATCAACATTTTATTGTACAATGCTTTGAAGTATCGAACTTGTTCCACACGCATTGTCTGCTGTTGTTGCCACCATTCCCGGATCCTGACTATGATTCCATGCAGATTGGCCGTAAGATTTGCATCTCTATTATCCAATCGCATATCCAATGAGGCCTGGTGCCTTTCCATCTTCTCGATCTCTGCAAAGATTGCCTTGAAGACCTCTCGAACCTCAGTTGTCACTCTGTCTCAGCTGGCGGCCAAGCAACATCAAAATCAAAGTTTGCTGGGACGATGGTATCTGTTGGAATGACTGGATCAGGTTTATGGAAACATAGTTGATCTCTAGCTGATTTTTCATCAAGATCAGGCAGCTCAAGTGAGAAGGGGAACGTTTGTTCAAACGCATCATCACGGACACAGAGAATGTGTTCAACGGTGACTCGTGGTCGTGATGAGCCCGGTTGAGTCGATTCTGCTGCAGCTTCGGGAGCCTGCGTAGATGATTGTGTTTCAGCTGGGGTCTCTATTGGTATTGACCCAGCTGGCTGAGCCTCAGCTGTCTCAACAACTTCTTCGGTCTCAGCTGGTTTTTCCATTTGAGTTGACTGTTCCTCGGCCGTATCAGTAGCGTCATCGGAAGATGATGAGACTTGAAGGGGTGGCTCATCATCAAAATTGAAAGTTTGATGAGTAGCCTTGAGATCCGACTTACTCGTATTTTGACGAACATCCTCATCTGACTCTTTTGGATTTGCAACGGGGGATGACTTAGCTTCATCTTCACCTTCAGATCCTAGAAAAGTTATATCAGGGTTGTCTTGGGAATCATGAAGGGCACTTATCTCCTTCTCAGATGCATCGATGATAACAGGAGGGATGTTCAGTGCTTCTGCCTCTTTACCCCGGGAAGTCTCAACCTCCCGTAGGCCTTCAGCTACCTCCCCGCAGCCTCAATCGCAGCAAGGCTGGACATTCCCTTTGCTGCACTCACTGTCTTAGGGTCTTCTATGGTGGCATCCACAGGAGTCTCAACTCTGTGGATTGCACTTTCATTGTCCAGAGTGTGAACTCCTAGGGAAGATCCATCCTGTGCTTCGACTGCATCAACAGAGTCTTCAGCCTGCAGAGCAGTTGGCACTTCAGCTGAGACAGTCTCAGCTGACCGAGCTTCGTCAGTGATAACCTGTTGTGTTTATGTTTGTTTTTCCTTCTCCACTTCGCCTCCGAGATTCTTTGTGGAGTCATCTGCAACAGCCTCCGACCTAGCTGCAGTGGAGGGAGTTTCTCCCTTAGTTGGCACACCAGCTGAGTGACTTGGGTTGGGGTCACTCTTCTCCAAACTCCCGGCTGTTTCCTGTGAGTGTTCAGCCGTTGGGCCAGGTGGTAAGACACCTACAATAAGGGTTGGCTCGACTTGGGTCCCCAAGTTCCCAGCTTCATTGCCAAGTCCCCTGGATCCATTCTCTGAGTGAGCTGGGGAAGTGGTTGCAGCAATAACAGTGGCAATTTGGTGCACCACTCCCAATGGATCAATTTCCAACTGAGATTTGGAAGACTCTCCTGGTCCTTCCATCAGCTGTTGCTCATGCAGCATCCTGGATTCCCGCATGGCCTGCTGCGTTTCTAACTCTTCTATTGCAGCAGCAGGGTCCAGATCTTCATCACTTCCTAAGAGAACATCGAGGTGGGGATGAGTATGCTCAGTGGTTCCAGTGAAGGGACAGATGTTGGCCTTCTCACGAGCTTCAGCCTCTTCTGCCAACCTTTCCTTCTCCTTCTCTTTGAAAATATTCAAGATATCTATGCAGTTCTGTTCATCCAGTGCCGGACCATTGTGGTCAATCCGAGGAAATTCATCGCTCTTCCTCTTCTTCAATAAATTCAGGTCTTTGGAACTGTTCCCTTGAGCGACTCAACTTCCACTTCCTCCATTCTCGCAGACGATTTTGGATGTCTGGATATAGTGGATTTAGCATGACCAAATCATCGTCATCATCTTCCTGCAGTACCTCTTTCTCAGGAATGGAGGATAGCAGAGCTTGCTGCTCTTCACCCTCAGTAGCGTCTATCGCAGGCGGAGACACAACCCTGTCGACAGGAGACTTAATTGTCTGAAGTTGTTACTTTGCCGCTTAGCCGTTTCGGCCCACACTGGTCTTCGACTTGCCTCTGCTGATCGGCTTCAGCAGACTTGGCGGATTCATCAATGATCTCTGGAGACTCTACTTCTCCAGCTGTTTCAGCAATCTATTCCAGCCGAGTGGCAGACTCAGCTTTTTTCTCAAGCTCTGAACGCTTGAAGATTCTTTTTCTTCTTTTGGTTTTCACCAGAGTAACGTCTGGTTCTACTTCCTCCGGTTCCTCGATAGTAGTAAAGTCCTGTGGGGTTGCCTTAGAGGTAGTTGCCTTTCTCGTCTTGGCAGTCCTCTTCTTCTTCATTCCTGGAGAAGGTACTAAGGATTCCTTCTCTACTGCGGCTGCAGGGGCAGGAGACACGGCTGCGCAGGGCGGGTGACTCGATCTGCAGGAGCAGTGCGCTTGTTTTTTTTTTTCTTTGGGCGAGATCTTTTTCCGGTGCAGAGGCGCTTTCTTCTTGGGAGGGGAGACAATAGCTGTTTCCTCAGGGTCAGCTGATTCCCCTCACTGGTATCCGCTCTCTTGGCATAAGCTCTCTTCTGAGCTCCCAAGAGATTTGATCGGAACATCTTCTTGTTGACATGGAACGCCTTTCCATGTCGGAGTGGAACTCCTTTCACCTCCATCAACCGGCCAATAACAATGCCATACCCCAAAGATCCTCAAAACGACCCATCATCCTTGAAGGACTTATTTCCAATATTCTCGCGCAGTCCGGCCGTATACAAACTCAAATTTACTTACTTTCTTCTCCTCCATGATCGCAGCCATCACGATCAGCTTGGTTTTGGACAGTTGATTAAAGCTTCCAAATTTTATCTCTACACACTTGGCAACAATGTCCAACAGCTTATGGTAATCTTCCTTCAGCAGCTTCTTATCAGCTGTGTAGACAACCTTCGCAGCATAGTCAGGTTTGGCCACTTCCTTCCATGCAGCAGCCAAGTTTACACCAGCCTCCAATATCTCCTGCACTCCTTCCAACGGCAGCAAACAATGCTCCGCTAGATCCTCAGCAGTGATCGTAAACTCCTTTCCGTGAACAGAGGACTTGATGCCCTCGTCATGAACCTCAGCGTTCACGTAGAACTGAGCGACCTCTTCCACATACGTCATCTGAAACTCCATCGTGAGAAAGGGTTTCAGTCCAGATTTCTCCACTTTCTCAGCTATCTTCTTCACAAGGGTTTCATCGGACCCCTGTTTAATCATCCATTCAAAATCCACGGTAGAACCAGTGTGGATTTGCTTTCCCAACTTAGCAAAATCATAGGTGGTTGCCATCTTTGAGTTTTATCGAACGAAACCTTAGAAATTTTCCTTTGAGATTGATAGGGTTTTGAGAGAAAAATATTTTCTTTGCTTTTGGAGAGATGAACAGTTTGAGTAATGTGAGAGAGAAAACGGACGAAATGGTATATGTATGGGTTATGAAAGGACGTGCATACGGTTTTTTAAATTTGATCAAGATCAATGGCTCAGATTTAGCACGCCGATTAGCATTTAATTGCTCGCATTTAATGCAGTAGTATTTATATCCAATCATATGCTTTGTCGTGCAGCTTTTGACTGTACCTGTCATTATTATGCTGACGTCATCCTTAAAACATTCCCGCTTATTAAAAACGACTGCGTTTTTGTCACTTAGCTCATAAATGACTCAACTTACTTCTTAGCTGATTCAATTCTTCTTCTCTCTTATTAAAAACGACTGCGTTTTCGATGCAACTGATTTTCCGATACGGCTGATTCACTTAGCTGATTCACGAGCTCAACTCTATTTTCATCTTTTTTGTTTCATCTCTTCTTCTTGAGTCTTCTGGGTGTTAACTCAGCTCAATTAACCCTAGCTCATGCTTGAGTTCTTCAAATCTTGATTCACATAATAGCTTTGTGAATATGTCAACCAACTATTTATCAGTTGAGATGCATTCCAAAGTGATGTCTTTCTTTTCAACATGGTCTCTTATGAAATGATATCTGACATCAATGTGCTTTGTTTTAGAATGCAGCACATGATTTTGAGTGATTGCAATAGCACTTGTGTTATCACACATAATTGGAATCTCTTTTTCTTCAACATCATAGTCTCTCATTTGTTGTCTCATCCATAAGACTTGGGCACAACAAACCGCCTTGCCTATGTACTACCCTTTTGTGGATGTGGCTATTGAATTTTGTTTTTTTGCTAAACCAGAAACCAACTGTTTCCAAGCATTTGACATGTACCAAGTACTCTTCCGTCCACTCTACATCCAAAGATAGTCGAGTCCGAGTAACCAATAAGCTTGAATCCACCTTTCTTTGGATACCAAAAGTCGACTTCCTGGCATCCTTCAAATATCTCGGGATTCTCTTAGCCATTATGCAAATCATATGGCTTTCTCTTCGTGCAGATTGAAATCTTGCACATACACCTACCGCAAAGGTGATGTCCGCCTCGCTTCTTTGTTAAATAGAGCAATGATCCAATAAGTGCTCTGTATCTTGTTTGATCCACAGTCTTGCCATCTGCATCAATATCCATCTTGACTGATGTATTCATTGGTATTTTCACAGAAGATTTCTCTTCCATACCAAATTTCTCCATTAAATCTCTTGTATACTTTGTTTGACTTATAAAGGTTCCACCCTTCAATTGCTTAACTTGAAGTCCTAGAAATAATGTCAGCTCTCCCATCATGCTCATTTCAAATTTGCCTTGCATGAGGTTTGAGAACTTATCACACAACTCTTTGTTTGTGGATCCAAAAATAATGTCATCCACATATATTTGGACAAGCAGTATACTCTCTCCATCTTGAATTCTGAAGAGTGTTCTGTCCACTTTGCCTTTGGTGAATCCATTATCTGTTAGAAATTGAGATAATGTATCATACCATGATCTTGGTGCCTATTTCAATCCATATAGAGCTTTTTTGAGCTTGTACACCTTATCTCCAAGAGTCTTCTGCTCAAATCCTTGAGGTTGTTTAACATAGACTTCTTCTTCCAACAATCCATTCAAGAATGAACTTTTTACATCCATTTGGTATACATTGAAGTTCTTGTGTGCAGCATAGGCAAGAAACATCCTTATTGCTTCTAATCTTGCAACAGGAGCAAATGTTTCATCAAAATCTATACATTCCTCTTGGAAATACCCTTTGGCTACCAATCTTGCTTTGTTTCTTACCACAAAACCTTCTTCATTCATCTTGTTTCTGAAAACCCATTTTGTGCCAATAACATTTTGATGGGTTGGTCTTTGCACCAGTTCCCATACTTTGTTCCTTTCAAATTGATTCAGCTCTTCCTGCATGGCCTGAATCCAATGTGTGTCATCCAATGCTTGGGACACATCTTTTGGCTCTATTTGGGAAATAAAACAAGTGAACATTGCTTCTTGTTGAGCTCTTGATCTGGTTCTTACACCATCTCTTACATCTCCAATGACTAGCTCTGGTGGATGGTCTCTTAGCCATCTCACATCATGTTGGAGTAAGTTAGATGGGTTCAGTCGTCTTGCAGCTGTGTTATCTTGAGCAATTCTCTCATCATCACTTAGCTGCAAATTTTCCAGCTGTCTTTGAGATTCAGCTATCTCATCTTTACCTTGATTGATTACTCTAGCTTCCGCTTCAACATAAGGACTTTTTTGCATAGTTGGCTGATTCAGCTTATCAGCTAACTCCTCAATGTCTTCTCCATTTACATTAGGTTCATTAAAAACCACATGGATAGATTTTTCTGTGACCATTGTCCTTTTGTTCAGCACTCTATAGGCTTTGCTTTCAGCTGAGTATCCCAAGAAGATACCTTCATCAGCTTTAGCATCAAAAGCCTTTATATTATCCTTGCCATTTTTGTGGATGAAGCATTTACATCCATATATTCTAAAATATGCAACATTTGGCTTTCTCCCTGTCTAGATTTCATAGGGAGTCTTTGTCAGCTGTCTATTTATCATGCATCTGTTTTGAGTATAACATGCAATATTGATGGCTTCAGCCCAAAATCTTTTGGGTAACCCTGCTTCAACTAACATGGTCCTTGCTGCTTCCTTGAGAGTTCTATTCCTTCTTTCTGCAACTCCATTCTGCTGTGGAGTCCTTGTTGCAGATAATTTATGAGCAATACCATTTTCAACACAATACTGAGTTATTATTCCATTGACAAACTTAGTTCCTCTATCAGATCTTATCTTTATAATGGTTTGACTCTTCTCATTTTGAACTCTCTTCATCAGTTGAGGTAATTTCTGCAAGGTTTCCTTATTTTTACACATGAAGATTGTCCATGTATATCTTGAATAATCATCCACCACTACTAGAGTGTATTTCATTCCACTTATGCTAGCAGTGCTCAATCAAGCAAATAGGTCCATATGCAACAGATGCAATATCCTTGTTGAAGATGTACTTGACTTCTCTTTGAATGATGATTTGATCTGCTTTCCCATCTGGCATGCATCGCAAACACTTTCTTTCTTGTATACTAAGTCTGGCAATCCTTCTACAAGATTACTCCTTGCAAGCTTGTTAATTGTCTTGAAATTCAGGTGACTCGACTTTCTTGGCGACAAATACTAACTTGATTCGGCATTGTACTCTTTGCTAACAAACAAGTGCTTGGTGTGGCAATCGACCAATCTACCACATACATGTTCTTTTGTCTGGATCCTTGCAACACTACTTCATTTGATTCAGTGTCTTTGATTTGGCACACTCCCATATTGAATCCAACATTATAGCCTTTGTCACAGAGTTGACTGATGCTTAGTAAGTTGAAATTGAGGCCTTCAACATATGCAACATCTGTGATATCTAATCCATTTTTCTTGATGGATCCAATGCCTCTTATTTCCCCTGGAACTTCATTTCCTTCAAATATGACTTTTGCGCCTCTAATTTCCTTGAACTTTGAGATTTTTCTTGTCATATGTCCGGGAACAACCACTATCCATGTACCAAGTTCTTGGCACTCACTGTTCCTTGAACCTGCAATCAAGGAAATTAGTTTTTAGGTACCCATACTTGCCTGGGTCCTGAGGGGTTAGTACTGTAAGATGAACCAACCAACCGATAGCCAAATGATTTGACTCTAAGAGGTTGCCATCTATCTGTGCCATAATCATAATTCACTTTGGCAAATTGCTTGGGGGTTTTAGGTTCATACATTGTCTCTTTTGTCTGTATGTCTGTGTGTGTTTTAGCAATTGCCTTCTTTGGGTAATAGTGATATCTCTGAGTGTAGTGCTTGGGTGCATATGTGTGCTGACTATAGCTTTGTTTTCTTTGGAATGACCTTTGCTGAGTTCTAGGTCTTTGCCATTTTGGCATGTATTCCATAGGTCTTGGCTGATATTTCACATTATTCCAATCACTTGACTTGGGTAGTTTCTACCATTCCCATCATTTGTGTTCCTTTGATAGAACTTCTGGGGATTTTGGTAGCTCTGTTTCTTCTTCACAAAGTACTTCCTGTTTGGAGGTTGCTGTGGAACTCTGCTAGATTTCT
This sequence comes from Rehmannia glutinosa, assembly GCA_016081115.2. Classification (NCBI taxonomy): domain Eukaryota; kingdom Viridiplantae; phylum Streptophyta; class Magnoliopsida; order Lamiales; family Orobanchaceae; genus Rehmannia; species Rehmannia glutinosa. Next base: position 49,153,946 of record CM071930.1, read on the forward strand.
TCTCAGCTGTCCTCTCAGCATACTCAACTGGCTATTTCATTTCCTTTTATATCCAAGGCCAGTTTGTTTGTGATTGTTCTTTGGAATGAATTTGTGTGCAACATTTGGTGTCTTGGGTTTCTGAGATGCTTCATTACTTGAAGATCCTTTTTCCAAGATCACTCTTGGAGTTTCACTATGCACAAAGGAATTGAATCCTATGCCTGTCTTGTCTCCACATTCTTTTTGGCTCATGATAAGATCATCCAATGATTTAGATGCCTTTGTGAATGAAGCAATCACATTTTTGAGATCATTTTCTCTCTTTTCTATAGCAGCTATCTCTGCTGTTAGTTTAGTATTTTCAGCCTTCAGTTCTTTGTTCTCATCAGCTATGTGACTTAGAGTACTCAGCTCCTTAGTCAGCTGTGAGTTTTGGATTTTGAGATGGTTGTTTTCCTCATTTGATAGTGAGTGTGAGGATTTGTTGTGCTCAAAGTCTTTCATCATTTTGCCTAATGAATCATAAAGATCAGTGGGTGATGAAGTGTGTGTGTCACAATCACTATCACTAGAATCTGAATGAGATGAGTTAGAATGTACCTCATCTTCTTGGTCAGGTTGATCTTGTTCTTTAGCCATTAGACAAATTAAAGCTTCTTCTTCAGAGTCACTTGAGTAGTCACTTCACTACTCTCTCTCGAGTCCGCCGCTTCTTTTGACTTAGTTGACGCTAGCCTCGGCCACGCCCAACATTGCTCTTTTCTTTTCTTGCTTCTTTCTCTCAAGACTTTTCTTTCTTCTTCATTCCCGTATTTCTTGACTACAGGATATGGACAATCAATAGCAAAGTGTCCTGGTTGTCGCAATTCCAACACAGTTTTCAACTTTTTGATCGCTCTCTTATTTCTTGGGTTGCCTCTTTGATATTTGACCTTTTGATACTGCCTCTCTTTGGTGGCCTTTCTTCCTTGACTTGGAGGGAGCTGAATGTCTTCTGGAGGATTCACCTTTGTTTTTTTTTGTAGTTCTTGTTGAAGAAGAAGTTAAATCTTTTAACCATTAAGGCAATTTCCTCCTGGTCTGTGATTTCTTTGGTCTCAGCTCTCTTTCCTTCATTGACTATGAGTGTAGCTATTTTGGGTACATCTATCTCCTCTTGATCCTTTCTTCTCAGCTCAAACTCATAAGCTTTGAGGTCTGAGAATAGTTCATGATTGGATGTTTTTGATAGGTCCATCGAGTGCCTTAGAGCCATGGTCTTCATTTCCCACTCAGCTGGGAGGCTCCTTAGTATCTTCATACACATCTCCTTTCGTGTGTATTCTTTTCCAAGTCTTTGAGAGCTCATTTGTAATTTAGTGAATCTAGCATCCTTTGGTCCATTATTTCACCGTAAGCATTTTAAAGTTTTCAAATTTTTGAACAACAATGGACAATTTGTTTTCCTTAATTTGCTCGATCCTTCACAAATTAAGGTTAATTTATCCGCATTTCTTTGGTCGTTTTGTCTTGCAAGATTTGACATTGTTGAACATGGCTTTGTCCAAAGTCTTGTAAAGTATATCCTTGGCCACATTGTCAAGGTTGTATCTTTTTCTATCATCATTTGTCCACTCAGCTCTTGGCTTTTCAACCATTGGTGGGAGGAGCAACCTTCTCTTCTCACCGTGAGAGCCTCTCCTTGGTATTTGTGTTAACTTTCATTATTTGCATTGGCCCATCCTCTATCACTATCCACATCTCATCATGTAAAGTCGATAGATGAACTTGCATTCGTATTTTCAAGAATCAAATTCTTCAATGGTGAACATAGGAATGCGTGTCAAATTTTCTTCCATGATAATAACTTTGTTGTTTTAAAAAATGGCTTTTGAAAGAACAAGTGTTAAAAACTTCTTTGAAAGATTGGAGATCTAGTTTAGTAACTGCGGAAGGAGATGGTTCGATAAGATGTAGTGAGCTCGAAAAAATGCTCTGCCCTCTCTCATACACTAGCACACACTTTTTTCACACACACATGCACTGTTCTTCGCGTTTGGGCCGATTTCGCTCGGATTGTTCAAGGATTTTATCATTCTGAGGGAGTTTTAGATTTGGATTTTTCTTTTCTTGCTCGTTTTATTCGTTATTTTTGGTTTTTCATTATCTCAACTGTTTCTCTTTTCTTGCCTTTTTTTTCTGTGTTTTTTTTTTTTTTTTTTTTTTTCACCTTCTTTCATGGCGGACTCCGTTCCTTGTCCACTGGAAAATCAAAATCCAAAGTCTGGATCATATGCGAACGTGAGCTTCAAGTTCTAATCGTTCTAACCTTCCATTTGACCCCAAGAGAGTCGTTCCGATTTGGCACCCACAAGGAAAGAGAGGGCAATGATTCTTGGCTTTTCTTCCTGAGAATGATCGTCTTCGCTTGAAACTCACCTTGATTGGAAAGTTCTCCTTTGCGATTCCTCACCCCAAAGGAATTGATTCCGGCTTATCTACGTTGAATTTGAAGGGGCCATTCTCTTGGAGCTTTGCAAATCCTTCACATATTATCATCAAACTACAGCTTGAGGAGGACTTTAATAAATTATGGATGGGTACTTTATGGTCGAATGCCCGATGCGTGTGTTCAAGTGGACGCTTCGTTTAATCCGAGATTGAAGCCCCTCTTGCGCTGGTTTGGGTTCTTCTTCCGGTTTGCCTATACATTTTTTCGACCATAATGCTTTATTTGCTATCAAGAAAAATTATTGGCACACCTCTTCAAGTGGACTCCCCGACAAAGAACTCGAGCTCGTCTATCTCGGCTAGGGTTTGTGTGGAATTGGATTTATTGAAAGAGAGAATTGAAGAGATTATTCTTGAGTTTGATGATACTACACACGCTCAAAAGATAATTTATGAACGGACTCGGATTATTGTACTTATTGCAAGCACATTGACATTCTTTTGAGGGATGTTACATGAACGGAAATAAAAGCCGGCCGCCACCACCTAATAGACGGCCACCGCCCATAAAGTGATTTCAAAGGTCACGAAGGTCAAGAGTTGAAGGGGTCAAGTTGCAATATTCAAGTTTAGGGTACAACGGATATTTCTAAGACTTTTAAGGTTGAAAACCCTAATATTACTCGTGGTATTAATCTAGAGTTGATAAAAACCAAGGATGGTCAAAGGTTAATAAGAAAGGGCCAAGAGAAACGGGATCGGTCTCTAAAGAATTTTTGAAGTTGGCTAAAAATTCAACACATACCTATTTTGTAGAGAGTCACTCAATTGCGAAGGAGTGGTAACAATCGTTTTTTTTTTAGAAAAAGAGGGTTTTGATCCATTGGATACTCTATCTCAATCACTCAAGGGTCCGGATAAGGGCAATGGTTTACTTTTGACGATCGATTGACCCTTTGGAAAAAGATTCTTTAGCTACGTGGCACTTGTGAATATTTCGTGGAAGGCATGCGGATTATTAATATGGAAAGCGATAATATTCCAAACAATATGGGCCATAAACCAAGTATGGAGGCTGGTCTCAATATTTAAATCTCAATATTGCTTGGGAGCTTGAGAATGCGTCCAGACAAGATATGGATGGCTTTATTGAATATGGAAAAAATATCCCTTCCATGGATAGACGATAAGGCTTTGAGCCCCACTAAACATTGTCCTTTGGGTCCACATTCTTTTAATCTGACAATGAATCACGCCTCAAATTTGGACACTATCAATGGTGGTCCCCAAAGGAATCTTGATAAAGTGGCTTATAGTGGACAAACCGTGTCTTCTTCGCAGATAAGATGTAGGGGCGAATTAGTGGGAGACAACATGCTTAGTGGGGATATGGAAAAATGTGAGAATAAGGATGATAATTGTGGCACTTTACCCGATCTCTCGAAACCCGTCACTTTCTTGGAAGGATTTAATGGGCTAAATGGAGTTGGGAATTTGCATTTTCAACATGTATCCATGCACAATCAATGGGAGATTCTACGCAGATTTTTAATTTGGGCCATATACATGATGTTGGCCCAAACAATCTCTCCAATTCTTGTACAGCATAGCGGCGTCTCGTATTTTGGGCCCCGGTTCTTTCTCGCCACCTTTGAAAAAGGCAGCCCAAATCACCAAAATGGGCCAGATTAATAATTCCAAAATGGGCCCAGGTTTCAAGTTGGAAATGGGTCATGATTTTTATTTGGCAATGGATCATGATTCTAATATTGCTGGGGCCCAATTAGATCATGACAATTTAATTAACCAAACCCATTTCGAAACAGCCCGGAGATCTTCTCTGCCTACCGCTCATTTGCACCAAGATCCACCTCAACATGTTGGTCCTCTGATCCAAGACTCCAATGGGCCACTTTGCCAATTAAATCAGGGCCAAGTTTTTTCTTTTACCTCATTTTCGATTCCCGCACAAGCCCAAGATCTCGGCCCCATGCAATGCCTTCTCTAACGCCCATGCCCATTCACGTGTCCCAAGCTTCCTTGGTTCGGTTGCCTCTGTACATGTCAAGAAGTGGGCCAGGTTGATGGAAATGCTACAAAGGCCCAATCTCTTTGTTCTTAGCTAATACGATTCATGACGATGCGCAAGGTTCGATCAAGGAAAGATTGTAAAAGCTATTGAAGTTCCAAATTCTTCACTTCAACATAATATTGCTATGGGGTTGGTTCAGGTTCTAGAAAAGAAGAAATTGCAAAATCAAAATGCAACAAAGTGGGCAAAACAGAAGCATTGGAAAAATCTGGGATTGATAAGTTTCCAAAGTCACCAAAGAAAAATTTGAAGTCGGGCAAGCTCGTGCGTTACACTTCTTTCAAAAGGTGGTGCTCAACGACCCCAAAATCGATCGTGTGTTTCTAAATCCACTTCTCATTCTAATTGTTAATTATGTCGATTAAATTCTTAACGTGGAATGTGAGGGGTATCGCTAATCCGGGTAGCCAACGTCATTTGCATGCGTTAATTTTCGTCATAAATTGCCTTTTGTTGCGCTTTTAGAACCTATGACTTTGCTTCGAGTTTAGTTTCTATTGTCGAGATTTGGCTTTGACGATGGCTTATCTAATTGTTCTAATCATATCCGGATTATGTCTCTGATCATTTACATTTTGACATTCTTGTTGATCATGCACAACTATTACATTGTAGGTCCGCTTTGTTGCTTCACCTATTTATTTGACTTTTTGTGTATGCTAAATGTGATAGAGTAGCTAGATATGTTTTTGGGATACCTTGCGTGAGATTGCAATTAGTATGGAGGGGTTACCCTGGCTTGTTAGCGGTGACTTTAACATTTTTTTGCATGATCACGAGAGGATTGGTAAGTGCCACCGATAGGTCGGGTGAGATGCTTGATTTTGCCTATATGATTGCGGATTGTGAGTTATTTGATGCGGGGTGTGAGGGGCCTATCTTTACGTGGGCTAGAGGTGGGCTTCGTGGAGAGACTTGATAGGGCTTTGTATAATGAACACTTGGGATGTGTTTACTTTTTCATCATTACGCATTTATCTCGTGTTCGCTCGATCATGCTCCTTTACTCATATCTTGTCGGTTTGTACGCATGTGCCTCGCTTCTCTTCTTTCCGATTTCAAAGATATGTGGATACGTCACCATACTTTTTTGCAGGTTGTAAAGGAAGCATGGGGGCATCCTTTCGGGTTGTTTTGGAATGAGGAGCTTACAAAGACAAATTGAATAGGTCAAGCGCAGACCTTTTCAAGATTTGGAATCACCAGACGTTTGGTAATGTTTTTGATCGGGTTAGATTGGCCGATGAGGCGATTTGTGGCTCAGTCAGTATATGATAGTGATCCATCTCCGGCTCATCGGGCCGAGCTACATCGTTTGTGGTGACACGAGCTACGTTTGAAAATTCGAGAAAAGTCTTGCGATTAAGGGCGATCGAGGAGAGCGCAACACTAAGTTTTTCCACGGATTTGTTAAGCAGAAGCGGTGTCGCGCTAGAATTCACTCGATTGATGATGATGGAGTGGTGATCACACAGATTCGAGATCGGAAAAGTTCGATTCTTTCGGTCTTTATTGACTTTGACTTGAGTATCCGATCGCCGATGAGTTCTTTCCCGGCTTCCTGATTCCGTTGATCTAGATGGACTATGTGTTATGCCGACGGCTCAGGAGGTTCGCGATGCGGTGTTTGGGATTGATCAGTCTAGTGTTTCGGGGCCTGATGGATTCTCATCTTTGTTCTTTCAAAATGGCTGGGATTTGAAAGATCGGATATTGAGGATGCGGTGGTTGACTTTTTTCGGGTAATCTCAAAGCCCACGTTCACGGCGACATCTATAGTTCTCATCCCGAAGGTTCCTCACCCTCGAAGTGGTGAGTTTCGCCGATTAGCCACGGGTAACGTGGACGAATAAGATTATCTCTAAGATTATGAATGCGCGGTTGGTCTCGATTCGCGCTTTGATTGTGTCAAATTGAGTGGTTTCACACCCGGTCGTGTCATCTCGGATAACATTTTGCTCGCGCAAGCAGAGCTTATCCATGATATCGCCTTAGCCACGGAGACTCCTAATGTGGTGATGAAGTGGATATGGCTAAAGCTTATGATAGGGTGCAATGGGATTTCTTGTATACAGACTATGATTCACATGGGCTTCGTTCGGTGGATTGATATGGTTGGTAGTTGTAATCGCTGCTTCTTCTGTTTTCAGTTAATGGTATCCCTTCTCGGATATTTTCCTTCGACTGGGGATGCGGCAAGGGGATCTCTATCACGGGCAAGGAGTATTTATCCCGGATTGGATTCCATTATTAGACGACATCGGGATATGATTTATCGGACGCGACGGGGTTTTCGGTGACTCATTTGGCCTATGCTGATGATGTTGTTATCTTCACTAGGGCGTCTGACGATGGGCTTGTCACGTTGAGGCACTTTCTCGAGCACTATTCTCGCTACTTCGCCGGTGGTCAATGTGCGTAAGAGTAGATTCTTTTCTCGCCCCACGTTACATTGATGGCCGAGCACATGGTTCATGAGCTGACAGGCTTTGTTCGCGATGACTTGCCGATGACTTATTTGGGTGTCCCTTTGTTCAAGGGGCGAATGACGAAAGAGCTCTTCCTCCCAGTGATTCAGAGGATGTTGGATAGAGTTGTTGGGTGGTCGACGACATCCGTCCTTTGGTGGTAGGCTCGCTCTTATTCGAGCACGCTAATGGCCACCCCGTTGCATATTCTTGAGTCATGCGCAGCCGCCAAAGACAGATTCTTCATCGATTGAGCAGATCATGGCTAGATTCTTCCGGGGCTCCTAAAGAAGACTCATTGGATCGGTTGGGATATTATCGCCATCCTATTTTCGAGGGTGGGATGGGGTTGCGCCGACTTTGATATTCGACGCCCGATTACAAGTTGTGGTGGAGGTTACGCGAGGGCCATTCGTTGTGGGCTCAATTCTTGATCAGCAAATCTTTATACAAAGAGCCTGTCAGAACACATAATCATAGTCATCGTGGAGGCGCTTGAGGCGGATCGGTATTCGAGCCCGGGAGCGGATTTTTTGGTCTATTGGCGGTGGTAGCCGTGTCGGCCGGGATGATATTTGGTTTGGGCATAATGCATCATTGTTTGGATCGGTCGTTGGGTCATATGACGGTTGATTGGTTCATTCGCGATGGTATGTGGGATAGAGAAGACTTTAAGTCATGGTATCCGGATGTGGGCTTCCCGAGAGTCTCATTGAGGATATATCCGGGGTTCCGATTCTTCCGGGGTCGAGGATATCATGCGGTGGATGTTTACCTCTCATGTGGTGGGTTCTCTATGTCTTCTCGCTGGGATTCTCTCCGGGTAGAAATGCTTAACCTTCGTATGGTGCCATTTGGAACGATGCTCTTATTCTTACTATCTCTATATTCCTTTGGCGCCTCCTTCGTAATCGTCTTCTGTGGATATCAAGCTTCGTGCACGTGGCACTTCTCTTGCCTCACGTTGTCGTTGTTGTTTTGAATAATCCACATTCATCTCCTCAGTCGAATCTATCCCTCACCTCTTTTTGATGAATGATCTTTGTTGGTCCGTGTGGAATCACTTTCTTCCTTGGTTTGACACTACACTTCCACACACCACCGATATGATATTGTTCCTATCATTTTGGAGGAATTGCACACACGGATCACACACGAGGCACTTGAGTTTCTTGGTTCCCTGCTTGATTTTATGGTTTGTCTGGACGGAAAGGAATAGTGTCAAGCATCGACACATTCCTTTCTTGGCATCTCACATTATTTGCGCGTGGAGCGGTATCTCGGATTCTTGTTTCAGTCGGCGTTTGAGCCCCTTTGATTGGTCCGGATGCTTTAAGTGAGTTTTTGCAGGGGAATGCTCCACTACGGGTTTCAAGGCCTAGGATGGTGATTTGGCGAGCCCCTCAGTCTCCTCAGATCAAGCTAAACACGGATGGTTCGTTTGATCGAGACACATTGATTACTGGCGGAGGGGGATTGATTCGAGATCATTTGGGCAGACTTATGTTCGCGTTTCACAGTTCCTTCCAAGCGGTGTCTAGCTTTCATGCCGAGCTACTAGCGCTTGAGATCGGATTACGACATGCCCGAAACGGTTTTCACTTGATTTGGATCGAGTTCGGCGGTGGTCACCACGATCACTTCGGTGGTGGCCTTGGCTCTTGGCAGTTCAACACACCCGATTCGCATTCGGAACATGTCAAGGACCTTGATTCGATTTCCCACATACACAGAGAAGGGAATCGACCAAGATCACCTAAGCGAGTTGGGAGTCGCTACCCTTGCGCGTCGCATTGTTGATGAGGGCACGACTTCTCACCACCTTCTTGCGCTCATTCGGATGGACCAGCTGGGATATCCGAGCTTCAGATTTTCATAGATCATTGGTTCTCCTATTATTCTTTAGATTTCTCTCTATGATAGTCTTTCTAGATATCAAAGTGATAGGTTATTTGTTCTTTGATTTTCCCCCGTCTTGACGGCATGACATTGTATGACATTTTGATTATTTGATATACAGGTAGGGGATCACGCCTCAATCCCCCACCCCCCGGGGTGTTATTTTTATTTAAAAAAAAAAAAAAAACCAACCGCTCTGATACCACTTGTAGGTCCCAAGGGGTGTGAGTAAGGTTTAGAAGGGGGTTGAATAAACCTTACCAACTTTTCTAATTTAGTCCTTTTAAATTATTACAGAGTTAAATACACAACTATGTCCTTTCAAAAGCTAAGTTAGTTAACCAAATAGAGTTAGCCACTCAACGACTCGATTTGTTGATAGAATAACTCAAATTTGTTTAGTCTAAACCTTAACTTGGTTGTGATGAAATTTTTAGCGGAAGACTTAACACCCTTGAATTTGAGTTAAGTTTGTTTTAACACTTGGTTTTAGCACTTTGTTAATTATCGTTGAATGCAAATTATCAGATATAAAGTAATATGAGAAATAAAATGCTAAAATGTAAATGACACAATAAATTTTATAGAGGTTCGAAGATGGAGTAATTTTTCTACTCCTCTCTTCTCCAACTCCTGGAGGAATCCACTAAGTATTGATCAGAGTACAAAGTGGTTATCAGTCCAAATACAAGTCTTGATCACACAGCTGACTTGATCCTTTGGGACTCAAGCTTGAGATGCCTTGGTCACACAGCTGGCTTCTCATACGACTCAGCTTCTTCACAGGGCAGCTGCCTTGCTACTACAACTCACTTGCTCAAGCTTCTTGGATTTGATCACGAAGCCCTCCAATAACTTGAGACTGGTTTGACCTTGAACCTTTCTACAGTCCTCCTTGGAATGCAGACCCCTTTTGATTCTTCAAAAGTTTCCTCTTCAACAGTTTGAAGTTGTCTTTCCTTCACAGCTTGGTGTTGGATCTATTTCCTTCGAAGTTTAGGCTTGAGGATCTGCTTGAGTAACTTGAGAATATTTTTCTTGGTTACAATTCGAATGATAGCTTGAATGTTCGTGGTTTAGGTAACCTTTTCTCAAAGTGATTTCTCAGCCTTTTATAGTGAACTTTCAAAAATCTGCCCATTGAAGAGATATGCTGATTTTAAAAGTCACTTGTGTTCGTTGGCTTGTCTTGTTGCAGTCCTTGATATTGACATTTCCTCGTATTAAATGAATATTCAGCTTTTCAGAGTCTGACACAAGGTTCAGTGCTTCCCATTGTTTTATTCCTTTTGCACGCTTCTGGGACTGAGCACTTTAAGACATGTCAGCATGGAAATATTACTTGTTTAGGTAATATTATTGACTTCTGTGCAACGGATTCTTTTCAGTTGTCTTGACTTGACGGCCTTTTCCCCAGGTGACTTGAGTCTGCTCCAATGATTGAGAGACTCATCTGTCACTTCAACTTGACTTGGCTTCTTGAGTTAACTTGTGACACTTTGATTGTATCCGGTGACACTCCTTCAGTCAAGTTCTTGATTTCTCCTACTTGTCATACTCAGCTGCTTTACAGCGAAGTCTTCATCTCAGCCTTCAGTTGACTTCTTTTATATCCAGGCATAGCTGACTTAGCTCAGCTTGTACAACTCTATCTATTACAATGCAAATTACAAGGAAAATGGGGTGCCAACTTTCTAGTCTAAGTTTTACATGGCATTCATCCAAATCTAAACAATAAATTTCCCAACAAAAACTCATAGATGACTAAAGAGATGAGTACTTTAAGTCACATATCTGATGAGAATACCAAGCTGAAGGCTGAAAATGCCAAGATCCAAGCAGAGTTAGCTCCTACTGAAAAGAGAGGAAAATATCTTACGAATGTGATTGCTTTATTTGCAAATGCATCCAAATCATTGGATGAACTAATAATGAGCCAAAAAGAGTGTAGAGATAGGACAGGCATAGGGTTCAATTCTTTTGTGCATGCTCAAGCTCCTAGAGTGATTTTGGAGAAATGATCATCAAGTAATGAGGGAATCCAAAAACCTAAAACACCACATGTTGCACCAACACCCACACCAAAACACAATCACAACCATACTCGCCTTGGTTATAAGGGTAAATGAAAGAAGCCAGTAGAGTATGCTGAATGGACAGCTGAAACAAAATTCAGAAAAGTCCATAAGCAGACTCCAAATAGAAAATACTCTGTAAAAGCCAAACAGAGCTACCAAAAGCCCCATAGATTTCAGCAAAGAAATTCATATGAAGAAAATGGTAGAAACTATCCAAATGAAACTGATTGGAACAACCAAGTGAAATATCAGCAAAACCTATGGGATACAAGCCAAAATGGCAAAGACCTCATCCTCAGCAAAGGTAATTCCCAAGGCAAAAGAGCTATTATCAGCACACTTATGCACCCAGGCACAACACCCATCAAGCATAGAAATTCCACTATTACCCCAAGAAAGCAAATGCTCAAACAAATACAGAGGCATACAGGAAAAAGAGATAGTTGTATGATCCTAAAACCCTCCCAAGCAATTTGCTAATGTGCACTACGATTATGGAACTGATAGATGGCAATCTCTTAGAGTTAGATCATCTGGCTATAGGTTAGTTGGAACATCTTATAGCACTAACCTCCCCGGGACCCAGGCAAGTATGGGTACCTAAAAATTAATTTCTTTGATTACAGGTTCAAGGAAAAGTTGAGTGCCAAGGAACCTGATACATGGATAGTGGTTGTTCCAGACATATGACAGGAAACAAGAGAAATATGTCAAAGTTCAGGGAAATCAAAGGTGCAAAAGTCATATTTGGAGTAAATGAAGCTCCAGGGGAGATCAAAGGCACATGATCCATAAAGAAGAATGAATTTGAAATCACAGATGTTGCATATGTTGAAGATCTCAATTTCAATCTTCTGAGCATCAGCCAACTCTGTGACAAAGGCTACAATGTGGGATTCAATATGGGAGTTTGCCAGATCAAGGATATTGAATCAAATGAGATTTTCTACAAGGAACAAGGGAGAAGAAAATGTATGTAGTGGATTGGTCAACTGCTACACCAAGCACATGTTTTCTAGCAAAGAGTACAACCGAATCAAGTTGTTTGTGGCACAAGAAGCTGAGTCACCTGAATTTCAAGACAATCAATAAGCTTGCAAGGAGTCATCTTGTGGAATGATTGCCTGACTCAGTGTACAATAAAGAAAGTATATGTGATGCATGCCAGATGGGAAAGCAAATCAAATCATCCTTCAAGGACAAGCCAAGTCCTTCTTTTACAAGGATTTTGCATCTGTTGCATATGGACTTATTTGGTCCTGTTGAACCAGCCAGCATCAATGGAAAGAAATACACCTTAGTGGTGGTGGATGATTATTCAAGATATACATGGACTATCTTCATGTGAAAAAACAAAAGAAACACTGCAGAAATTGCCTCAGCTAATGAGAAGAGTTCAAAATGAGAAGAGTCAGACCATTATAAAGATAAGATCTGACAGGGGAACTAAGTTTGTCAATGGGATTATAACTTAGTATTGTGTTGCAAATGGTATTGCTCATGAGTTATCAACTGCAAGGATTCAACAACAGAATGGAGTAGCTGAAAGAAGGAACATAACTCTCAAGGAAACTGCCAGGACAATGTTAGCTAAAGCTGGATTGCCTAAGAGATTTTAGGCTAAAGCCATGAATACTGTATGCTATACTCAAAAGTAACCAGGTTATCACAAAGAAAACATTGGAGTATTAACGGGAATGGAAAGAAGATCTAGCTGGGTAGATAGAATAATTTTTTCATATTGAGCAATTTTGCCGCCAGAGCGAGCTCAAAATGGGCATTTCCTCTGCTCGATCATCGGCTCTTTCGCAAACTGCCTCACAAACCGAGAAGGTGTGTTTGAACAAAACAACTAAGGCATTCGCCCTAATTTCAGATATTCAAAATCCCCTTTCAACTACAAGTGTCCCAGCCAATATGAAAACCCCTCCCTAACGCTGGGCAAGATCAATAAATAAGTTACGAGGCTATTTTGCCGAGTTCCTTAGAGTTGAGCAGACGATCATGCGGACTATCATACCGAGTGGTAAGGCCATGATATGTAGGGGATAGATGCATGATAAACAGGAAATTGACTAAGTCTCCCTATGAGATTTGGACAGGGAGGAAGCCAAATGTTGGATATTTCAAGATATTTGGATGTAAGTGCTTCATCCACAATAATGGCAAGGATAACTTAAAAGCTTTTGATGCTAAAGATGATGAAGGTATCTTTTTGGGATGCTCAGCTGAAAGTAAAGGTTATAGAGTACTAAACAAGAGGACTATGGTCACAAAAGAGTCTATCCATGTGGTTTTTAATGAACCTAATGTTAATGGGGAAGACATAGATGAGTTAGCTAAGAAACAGAATCATCCAACTATGCAGAACAATCCTTATGTTGATGCAGATGTGAGAGCACTCAATCTTTAAGAAGATGAGATAGCTTAATCTCAAATATAGCTGGAAAGTCTACAGCTGAATAATGATGAAGAAGTTGTTCAAGACAACTTAGCTGCGATGCGGCTGAATCCAGCAGACTTACTCCAACCAAATGTGAGATGGCTGAGAGACCATCCACCTGAGCTGATTATTGGAGATGTTAGAGATGGCATAAGAACCAGATCCAGAGCTCAACATGAAGCTATGTTTACTTGTTTCATTTCCCAGATATAGCCTAAAGATGTGTCTGAGCATTGGAAAACACATTGGATTCAGGCTATGCAAGAAGAGCTTAATCAGTTTGAAAGAAACAAAGTTTGGGAATTAGTTCGAAGACCTACCCACGAAAATGTTATTGGTACTAAGTGGGTATTCAGGAACAAGATGAATGAGGAAGGATCTGTTGTAAGAAACAAAGCAAGACAGGTAGCTAAAGGGTATTGCCAAGAGAAAGGTATAGAAATTGATGAAACTTTTGCTTCTGTTGCTAGATTGGAAGCAATTAAGATGTTTCTTGCTTATGATGCACACAAGAACTTCACTGTATATCAAATGGATGTGAAGAGTACATTTTTGAATGGAATTTTAGAGGAAGAAGTCTATGTTGAACAACCTCCAGGTTTTGAGTAGAAAACTATTGGAGACAAGGTCTACAAGCTCAAGAAAGCATTGTATGGTTTGAAACAAGCACCAAGAGCCTGGTATGACACATTGTCTCAGTTTCAAACAGACAATGGTTTCACCCAAGGCAAATTTGACAGAACACTCTTCAGAATTCAAAATGGAGAGAGTATACTGCTAGTCCAAATATATGTGGATGATATCATCTTTGGTTCCACAAATAAAGAGTTGTGTGACAAGTTTTCAAACCTCATGCAAGGGAAGTTTGAAATGAGCATGGTGTCACAGACTCGACTGAAAAAGAGATCCAGCTGTAGGATAGCTGAGTAAAGGATAAAGAAGTGACAGTCAAGTCAGTTAAGAGCCAAGTCCGCCAGTTGAGTCATTCCTAAAAGATTAGAGCAGACTCAAGTCAAAGGGGTAAACGCAGCTGTCAAGTCAAGTCGACTGATATTAAACCATTACCCGGAAGTTAAGGACTTTACTCAATATAGTAATAAGTCCAAGCAACCATGTCTAAAAGTGTTCATCCTTGAAGCGTGCAAATAGAATGAACCAATGGGAATCACTGAACTTGTGTCAGAACTTGAAACACTGTATACATCATTTAATACGAGGATATGTCAACATCACAAGTTGTAGATCAAGAAAAGACAAGCCAACGATGAAGAAGTGTTATTTGAAAATAGCCTATATCTTCAATGGGCCAATTTTCAAATAAGCACTATAAAAGGATGGGGAAGCAAGTGAGAGAAGGTTACGAATTCTAAGAGATTTTACAAGCAATCAAGCAAGCAAACCTGCAAATATTCTCTCAAGCTTTTTAAGACATTCCTCAAGCCTAAAATCAAATGAACTCGGTCCAACACATTCAGTGAAGAAAAGAATACTTCATCAAGTTGAAGAGGAAACAGTTTAAAGAACAAAAGTGGTCTACTCTCCAAGTTGAAGGAGTTGTAGAAAGGTTCAAGGTCGAACCAAAAGATTTGAGCTTGTTGGAAGGTTGTGTGATCAATTCCAAGGGTTCAAAGGGAGATGAAGTAGCAAGGCAGTTGTCTTGTGAAGAAGTTGAGTACCAGGAGCAGCCAACTGCGTGATCAAGGCTGACTCGGACTGAGAACTACTCTGTAACCAGATCTTTTACTTGGTGGATTCCTCCCCAAGTTGGAGAAGAGTGGAGTAGAGGAATTACCCCATCCTCGAACCACTATAAAATTTGCTTGTGTCATTTTACTTACAGCACTTTACTTTCCAGCTTATTTTTATATATGTTGTTTAAGTTTATATTATTAAACCTCGACTGATAATAACATTGTTCAAAACAAGTGTTAAAACAAGTTTAAAAACAACAAGGGTGAAAAGTCTTCCGCTGAACAAAACCAAATCAACTGTTAATCTAAGTTATACTATTAACAGCTCACTCGAGTCTGTTGAGTGGGTAACTTTGTTGAAGTACGCCAACCTAGTTGTCCCTCAAGGACTCAGTTGATTTGAGTAAACTCTGAAATTATTTAAAATGACTAAAATCGAAAATTTGGTAGGGATTATTCAAACTCCCATTCTAAACCTTACAACACACCCCTTGGGACCTACAATACCGAATAAACTATTACAAAGCTTCCTATGGGATTAGAGATTAGGGATTACAATAAATCTAGAGAACAAAAATAAATCACATGGTTTTGGTCTATTAGACACGAAACACCCCGCAGCTATGCGCCCCATTCAAAGTCAAGTCTTAAAGCTCCTTTCTTCAAAGCTCGTTCCACTAGCGCCGAAACGAGCTCCACGTCCGCCTGTGAAGATGGAAAACTTTAGTACTGAGGAGTTCGGCTTCGATTTGATTTTATACCCCATAATCGTTCACCAAGAAAGCCAAGATAAATTCCCAAAAGTGGAGGTCCCAAAGACCAAGCCCAAGCCCTCTAACCCTAACGGATATCGAAAGCCGGAAACCCCAAAACCCAATCGGTAAAAATCACAAGGATGGAACACGAATCACAACCCAAACCTTAACATTCGCACACACTCTTAATCCACTCAAGATTATAAGAGAGAAGTAGGTGCTCAAGGATGATTTCAGCCAAAGGGGAAATACATAGAGTAGCGGCGCAAGTTTGAAAGAGAGATAGATAGCTAAGTCAGGGTTCCCCTAATTTTTATCTGATCTTTTTAACTTAAAGACTAAACCAAGGGACAAGGTCAAACCCCTATCAAAGAATGGATGAGATAAAAGGGTTTAGGATCCGTGGACCAAAATCAGGTATAGACCCGACAATCCAATTTTGATCCATTTGGCTTGGTTTTTTTGGGCTTTAATGTTTGGGGCACAATAAATATTGGGCCACACAACAACATTCTCCACC
Source organism: Rehmannia glutinosa (assembly GCA_016081115.2). NCBI lineage: Eukaryota > Viridiplantae > Streptophyta > Magnoliopsida > Lamiales > Orobanchaceae > Rehmannia > Rehmannia glutinosa. The sequence continues at coordinate 49,170,304 of CM071930.1, forward strand.
TTGGACCAATACTGACGCACTTAACTCAGGGGTCAACAAATAGTTATCATCATCGGCGAATTTTTTTTTCTTTCACTTATTGCACACGGAGTAAAATAAAACTTGTTATAACAAGCACACAACAATTTATAACCACAACACCAAAGTGCAATATGTGTTCAATCACCTATATCAAAATTCAGAATTTTAAGACAAGATAGATATTAACTAACATGCAAACATTTAGTTCACGTATCAGCAGGGTTAAATTTAGGCAGAATCTTTTCAAGACAGACTATACCTTTCGTAATAATATCACGAATATAATGAAATCTAACATCAATATGTTTAGTCCTATCATGAAAAACAGGGTTTTCGCATAGTTGAATTCCATATTGACTGTCAGAAAAACGCCACCACCACCTTTAAGAAAACCAATTGTAGATATTAATCCTTTTAACCAAATAGCTTCTTTCAAGGCCTCAGTTATGACAATGTATTCAGATTCAGTTTTAGACAAACCAACAATATGCTATATTTAGATTTCCAGCTCACACAAAAACCATACAAAGTGAAAACAATACGATGTTGTTGATTTTCTATTATCTCTATCATTAGCATAGTTGGAATTAACATAACCTTTCAATTTAAAACCTTCAGCAGATTTAGTAAATTTCAACCCAAAATTCACAGAATGTTTCAAGTAACTTAACAACCATTTAGAGCCTACCAATAAGGTATACCAGGATCAGACATATAACGACTCAAATAACTCACACCATAAGCAATATCTGGCCTAGTACTAACCATCAAATACATAATAGATCCAATGTCATTTGAGTAAGGCATATTTTTCATAACATTCAATTCATGTTCAGTTTTTGGAGACTGCTATTTGCTGAATAGAAAATGCCCAGTTAAAGGCACATTCACAGGTTCGGAGTAAGTCATAGAAAATTTACTCAAAACCTTCTCAACATAAGAAATCTGATTTAGAAAAATCATAGACCTTTTCCTATCTCTAATAATGTTCATGCCAAGAATTATTTGTGCATCTCCTAGATATTTCATGTCAAATTTGGCATTTAGACAATTTTAAACTTGTTCAATAGTTTTTATGTAAGAACTAATCAACAACATGTCATCCACATAGATTAACAAGAAAACATGAACTTTAAAATCATATTTAAAATATAAACAATGATCATATAACTTCTCTTAAATTTTAAAGAAAGCATGCACTCATCAAATTTTTTGTTCCATTGTCCAGGAGATTGCTTTAAAGTATATAACGATTTCTTAAGCAAACAAACATAAACAGGATTCCTTTTATCAACAAAACCGGTAGGTTGTCGAATATAGATTCTTTCATCCAAATCACCATGCAAAAAAAGCAGTTTTGCCATCCATTTGTTTTAATTCCCAATTAAAGTGAGCACATAAAGCACGCATACTTCGGACAATAGTGAACTTCAGAACAGGAGCAAAGATTTCTGTATAATCTATCCCCTCATTTTGAGTAAGTCCCTTAGCCACTAACCTTGCTTTAAATCTAATAGATTCACATTCATTCTTAACCTTAAACAACCATTTGTAGTCCGCAATAGAACAAATTTCAGGTTTAGGCACATATATCCAAGTATTGTTAACATGCAAAGAATTTATTTTCTCATTCATAGCATTTAACCACTCAACAAAATTTGCATATTTTAAAGCTTCTTCATAATATTTAGGCTCAAAATTATCAAAATATTTAAACACACTAAAAACAAATGAAGTTATATGAAAATCATCAAACCTAGTAGGCAGCCAAGTGTTTCTTCATGCCCTATCTCTAGCAAGTTGATAATTATGCACATTTTCAAGTTCTTGTTCATTTTCATCAACTAACTCATCATGCACAACAACATCATCAAGATTTTCAGGCAAAGCGGATTCAGTTTTAGGCATATAATCATTGTTTTCAGGCACAACAACATCAGAATATGTATTCAAACCAAGAACATGTTCCACCTTATTAGGTGTAGTATTTTCAGAATCAGGCATAGGCTCAGATAAGCAAGGCATTTCAGATTCATTAAATATCATATGCCTGCTAATTAACATTTTAAATCCAAGTTACAACTTTAACCACAACCTATATATATATCCCTTAACACCTTCAGGGTATCTAAGAAAAACACATTTTACAGCCCTAGGTTCAAGTTTATCATGTTTTTGATGAGCAAAACCAGAACATCAAAACACGATAAGTTAGAAAAATCAATTTTCATACCAGTAAACATAGATTCGGGTATTTTACCAAAAAAAGGCACAAAAAAAGATTGATTTATCACATAAGCAGCAGTTAAAACAGCTTCACCCCAAATTTAGCACACATATTATAAAAGATCTGATTACCAAATTCAAGTATTATTAGTTCTTAGCATTTTAATTTTCTTACCTCTTTGATTTTCAATTAAGGTTTTCCACTATTTAAACTTATCAAACACATCAGATTTGTTTTACAACAAAAACACCCAAACGTTTCTTAAACAATCATCAATCACAGATAAAAAAATACCTAGAACCACCATAAGTAGGAACATTCACAGGACCCCACACATCGGCATGCAAATACTCAAGAATTTTAGAACAGGCAGATTTGTTAGGGGGAGGGAAAATAGGAAATTTAACTCTTGATTGTTTGCCAAGAACAAAAGAATCACAAAACGGCATACAAGATAGTTCATCTTTTCCAAAATAGCCATTTATGCAAAATTTCAAGACCACTAGCACTCATATGACCCAACCATTTATGCCGTAAATCAGTTTTGTCATTTTCAGCAGCATTCACGGAATTTTGCAATTAAGATTCAGGTTCAGCAATGCAAACATATAAATTTCTCTTTTTAACAACTTTGAAAATTACCAAATTTCCCTTGAAAATATTCCTCAAGTCTTTTCCCCATTTACCCTCTAACCTATCATCTTCAAGAGCAGTCTTTGTAACCCTCTAAACAACCATCACCAATTATAGCAATATTACATTATTTCTGATTAACCATTGACACAGAACCATGCAATACTTATTTGTAATTAGAAAACAGTCTTTTAAAGGTGACATATGAAATATGCAAGCAGAATCAACAAGCCATTCAGTTTCACATGCAGAATTTGAATGCACATAATTCACAAAAGCACAGTTTTCATAAACCATAAAGACATCACCAGTGTTTTCACTTGTTGAAGCCATATTAGCATGCTCATTTGGTTGGTGATTTTTGAAATTCTGATTACCTTTCCTATTAGGGAACTCCCTAACGTAATTACCATGTTCACCATAATCATAAAACTTTCCATTTTTAGGTCTAGACTTAGACTAGACTTACTCTTTCCCTTTTTCTTAGTAAATTTCTGGTTTTGGTTACTACCAGGTTTATGTTGGTTATTAAACCGATTTTGAGAACATCCCCTGATATGCATATAACCTCACCAGAATTTTGCTTATAATTTTTATTGATTTTTAAATACAATTCGTTGCTTTTAAGGCCATTAACAACACTGTCAAATTTGATCATGTCTCTACCATGCTTAATAGTAGATTTAACATCACTATAAGACTCGAGAATAACATTCAAAAGCACAATCGGAGTATAATCATCTATATTTTTATCACCGGTCAGTTTAATATCCTGAATCAATTTGGTAAACACATCCAAATTTTCATCCACATGTCAAGTTTAAATCTTAAAAAAAATTCCAACAAAAAAAGCTTACTAAGCAAAAACGTTTCATTATACAATTTTCTAACTTATTCCATAAAGCTTTTGCAGAATCAAGCTTACCAACCTTTCTAAGCACAGACTCAGAAAGAAATAAAATTATAGAAGAATAAGCATACTCATCAATTTTAGCTTTCCGTTCAACAGTTTCGTTTTCACCATAAGAACCAATCACGGCATTAAAAATTTTTGTTGAATTAAAATTCATTTCATTTTCTGTTGCTATATCGAAAAATCAGTTTTTCCATTAAATGCTTCGAGATTATAACCAGACACACCGATTTTAAAAAATACAACAATTTTTAGAAAATAAAAGGCACACAAAGCAGGTTATAAGCACAAACAAGCAAATTAACATAGATTTCAAAGAAAACAGTAGAAGCAAAAAATGAAAGGGCCACAAACAAGAACCCCTCACACCACGAGGATTTCACTACACTCGCGGTGTAGGTTCAAGTTGCTTTTTGGCTCAAAGTTCCTTTTAAACAAATATAAAACTGAAATACGAGCAACTACAACGAGCAAATTTAAGTTGAAATAAGAATCACATAGAATCCTAATATTCTACAGCAACAAATTCCAACACACAAACCGGCAAGCAATATTTACTTTACGAAAGTAATAAACCTGCAGCAAGCTGTTATGCTACGAAAAGTAGTAAAAGGGAGTTATAAGCCACTTTACCAGAGCGAACCCTATGGTAAGGATTTCGTACCACCACCGCGGGGGATGCTCTGATACCATTGTTAGGTACCGACCCCGCTGTACATAATGCCATAGCCGAATAATAGATTACAGATTCTTCCAAATAAACTATTATAAAGCTTCCTATGGGATTAGGGATCAGGGATTACAATAAGTCTAAATAACAAAAATAAATCACAGTGATTTGATCTATTGCACACGAAACACCGTGGAGCTACGTGCCCCATTCAAAGTCAAGCCTTCAAGCTCCTTTCTTCAAGGCTCATTCCACCAGCATCGAAACTAGCTCCACGTCCACGTGCGAAGATGGACAACTTTGGTATTGAGGAGTTTGGCTCAGATTTTGATTTTATACACCAAAATTATGCACCAAGCAAGCCAAGGTAAATGCCCAAAAGTGGAGGTCATAATGGTAGATCCCAAGCCCTCCGATCCAAATGTATATCGATCGAAAAGCCAAAAACACCAAATCTCAATCGTTGAAAATCACAAGGATAGAACACGAATCACAACCCAAACTTTAACACTTGAGCACTCTTAATCCCCTCAAGATTATAAGAGACAATCATTTGTTCATGGAAGATTTCAACCAAAGGGGAAATATAGAGAGCAGCGGCGCAAGCTTGAAAGAAAGAGAGGGATAGCCAAGTTAGGGTTCCCCTGATTTTGGTCTGATCTTTTTAACTTAATGACTAAACCAAAGGACAATATCAAAACCCTAGAAATAGATGGAGGAGATTAAAGGATTTAGGATCCGTGGACCGAAATCGGGTACAGACCCGACAATCCGATTTTGATCTATTTGGGTTGGTTGCTTTGGGCTTTAATTTTTGGGCCACAATAATGTGTTGGGCTACACAACAACACATAATGTATACCATTTTACGTTTTGTTGGAGACCATCCTCTGGGTTATTTTTAGCTTATGATTGTGCTTCTTGTTATCTTCATTTATCTGTTGTTAGCCATGGAGATTTATTTTAGCATCATGTAATAATTAGATGATTATGTTGTCGAATCAAAAATTTTGTATTTAAAGTTTTGTTGTGCCTCTATGTTATTATTAAGTTGTTTCACATTGATAGAATTTTTTATATATAAAATCATTAGGATAATTGTATAATATTAATTCAATAATGTTATATGAGGTGTATATAAGAAACACCGAGAAGAAAGATTATTGTCTACTTGGCAGTGCAACAACGCACTCAATATTAATGAATAAAGTATATTTCTCGAGTTTGAAACTGAGCAACGCACGAGTTACAACTATATCTGGTCCCCTTGAGATTATTGATGGCTCCAAGAATGCAACAGTTATGTTGCCAAATAGTACAATCCTGCAGATTAAAAATGTATTATTATCTAGTAGATCAAAAGGAAATCTACTAAGTTTTAAGGATGTTCGTGATAATGACTATCATTTGGAGACATAAAATGACCATGATAAAGAGTATTTATGTATCACATCATATAAAATGGGCAAGAAGAATGTACATGAGAAACTTGAAGCGGCGATTTCTGGATTGTATTATGTCCCAATTAATATTTTTGAATCCTATGCCACCATGCCTTGGAAGCTGGTGAATCATGATATATTTGGGTTATGGCATGATCGCCTAGGGACACCCAGGAACTACTATGATGCGTAGGATTGTCGAACAAACCAATGGACATCCATTGAAAGGCACAAAAATGTTGATATCCAAAGATTATTTTTGTGAATCATGTTCACAAGGAAAACTCATTACTAGACCTTCAATGGAAAAGGTTGGTTATTAAATAACCATCATTTTTACAACATATTCATGGTGATACTTGTGGACCAATACATCCAGCAAGCGGACCATTTAGATATTTCATAGTCTTAATAGATGCATCATGTAGATGGTCACACGTATGCATATTATCTACAAATGTTGCATTTGCTCTATTACTAGCACAAATTATTAAACTTCGAGCACATTTTCCTGATTATCCTATCAAGAATATAAGGATGGATTATGCTAGAGAATTTACATCAAAAAGTTTTTATAAATATTGCACCGCATTGGGAATAAATGTTGAACACCCAGTAGCACATGTTCACACTCAGAATGGGTTGGCAGAACCTGATTAAATTAGTTAAAGTTATTGCTCGTATATTGTTAATGAGATAAAATCTCATTATTTTAGCATGGGGTCATGCATTATTGCATGCATCAGCACTTATCAGATTACGCATTCCCCAATGCAATTAACACTCGAATTTGAGCCGAATATTTCGCACCTACACACTTGTTAGGAAATTTATTATTAGATTTTGATGATACCATGTAAAACTTAGAATAGAAAGTTGGCACCCATTTTCCTTGTATTTTTATTGTGTACTAGATAAGAATGCATGAGCTGAGTAAAGTCAGCTATGTTGAAGAATGCAAGAAGTCAACTAAAGACTGAAGTGAAGATCCAGCTGTGTGCCAGCTCAGTGTAATCATGGTGGAAGGCACAGACTCGACTGAAGGAGATCCGGTTGGGGATAACAGAGTAAAGGTTGAAGAAGTGACAGTCAAGTCAGTCAAGAGCCAAGTCTACCAGTTGAACTGACAGTTTAGTCATTCCTAAAAGAATGGAGCTGACTCAAGTTAAAGGGGTAAAGGCAGCTGTCAAGTTAAGTCGACTTATATTGATTCGTTGCACGGAAGTCAAGAATATTACTTAAAATAGTAATACGTCCATGCTGCCATGTCTTAAAATGCTCATCCCAGAAGCGTGCAAAAGGAATAAACCAATGGGAAGCACTGAAGCTTGTGTCAGGTCCTGAAAAGGTGCAGGATCATTTAATACGAGGAGATGTCACCATCACAAGTTGCATAGTCAAGAAAAGACAAGCCAACAAACAAGAAGTGTCATTTTGAAAATAGCATATCTCTTTAACGGGCAAATTTTCAAATGAGCACTATAAAAGGCTGAGGAAGCAATTGAGAAAAGGTTACCGTTCTAACAAGAAATTCAAGCAAGAAAAACTTGCAAACATTCTCTCAAGCTTACTAAGATATTCCTTAAGCAAAGATTCGAAGTAACTCGATCCAACATACTCAGTGAAGGAAAGAATACTTCAACCAGTTGAAGAGGAAAAACGTTTTATGAACTTAAGTGGTCTACTCTCCAAGATTAAAGGAGATGTAGTAAGGATCAAGGTTGAACCAGAAGATTCGAGCTCGTTGGATGGCGCTGTGATCAATTCCAAAGATTCGAAGGGAGCTGAAGTAGCAAGGAAGCTGTCTTGTGAAGAAGTTGAGTCGTAGGAGAAGCCAGCTGTGTGATCAAGGCTATCTGAGACTGAGAACTACTTTGTAACCTGATCTATTACTTAGTGGTTTCCTCCAAAAGTTGGAGAAGAGTGGATTAGAGGAATTACCTCATCCTCGAACCACTACAAAATTTGCTCGTATCATTTACTTACACATTTTTTTCCTGCTTATATTTATATCTATTGTTTAAGTTATATTGCTAACCCAACTGATAATAACATTGGTAAGAACAAGTGTTAAAAACAAGTTTAAAAATATCAAGGGTGTTAAAGAAATCTGGACAAATGAGTTGAAAAATAACATTAGTTGAAAAACCTCGCTATGAATGGACAAATGAGGATAGGAGGATATACAATCTTGACAATGTTGCCAAGGACATCCTCTACAAAACTTTGGACAAGGCTATGTTCAATAAAGTCAAATCATGCAAATGAGCCAAAGAAATCTGGGATAAGCTAACCCTGATTTATGAAGGATCTGAACAGATAAAAGAAAACAAATTAACTATTGTTGTTCAATATTTTGAAAATTTTAAAATGCTTGCAGGTGAGAGTCTGGATCAGCTGGATGCCAGATTCACTGAAATCACAAATGAGCTTTTAGCTCTTGGGAAGGTCACTCAAAAGGAGATGTGCATGAAGATTTTAAGAGCCCTCCCAGCTGAATGGGAAATGAAGGTCATGGCCCTGAGACACTCCATGGACCTCTCAAAAACATCAAATCATGAGTTGTTCTCGGATCTCAAAGCTTATGAGTTTGAGCTGAGAAGAAAAGAGCAAGATGAGACAGTTGTGCCCAAAACAGCTGCACTATAAAAGAAACAAGGGTGAAACCTCTAGAAGACATTCAACACCTTCCAAAGCAATGGAGGACAGGCCACCCAAGAGAGTTGAACATCAAAGAGCTGACTATCAGAGAGCTGATAATCAGAGAGCTGAGAGAGCTGATATGCAGAGAACTAAAAACCTGTGTTGGAATTGTAGACAACCAGGACACTTGGCTATTGACGGTTCCTATCCACCGGTCAACAAATACAGAAATGAGAAAGAAAGAAGAGTTTTCAGGAAAAAAAGACAAGAAAAGAAGAAAGATATGTTGGCTGCTGAAACTGCTGATCTAACCAAGTGCAAAGAATTAGCAGACTCGGACAACAGTGAAGCTGACTACTCAAGTGACACTGAGGAAGAGGCTATGATATGCCTCATGGCTAAAGAACAAGGCTCAAAAGATCAAGAAGATGAGGTACACTCTAACTCATCTCATTTATATTCTAGTGATAGTGATTGTGACACACACACTTCATCACCCACATATCTTTATGATTCATTAGGCAAAATGATGAAAGACTTTGAACACATCAAAACCTCACACATAATTTTAAATGAGGAGAACAGCCAGCTTACATGCCAAAACTAACAGCTGACTAAAGAGCTGAGTACTCTAAGTGATATAGCTGATGAGAATACCAAGTTGAAGGCTGAAAATGCCAAGATCCAAGCGATTTAGTCACATTGAAAAAAGAGAAAAAGATCTTAAAAATGTAATTGCTTCATTTACAAAGGCATCCAAATCATTGGATGAACTAATAATGAGCCAAAAAGAGTGTGGAGATAAGACATGCATAAGATTAAATTCCTTTGTGCATATAGTCAAACTCCTAGAGTGATTTTGGAGAAAGGATCCTCAAGCAATGAGGGAATCCAAAAGCCCAAAACACCTTATGTTGCACCAACACCCACACTAAAACACAATCACAACCTTACTGGCCTTGGATACAAAGGTAAAGGAAAGAAGCCAGTAGAGTATGCTGAAAGGACAATTGAAAAGAAATTTAGACAAGTTCATCAGCAAACTCCCAACAAAAATACTATGTGAAAGCTAAACAGAGCTACCAAAAACCCCAAAGATTTCATCAAAAAAATTCATATGATGGGAATGGTAGAAACTATCCAAAACAAGCTGATTGGAACAACCAAGTGAAGTATTAGCAATGACCTATGGGAAACAAGCCAAAATGACACAGACCTCAACCTCAGCAAAGGTCATTCCCAAGGCAAAAGAGTTATTATCAGCACACTTATGCACCGAGGCACAACACCAAAAATTCCACTATTACCCCAAGAAAGCAATTGCTCAAACAAATGCACAGGCATACAGACAAAAGAGACAGATGTATGATCCTAAAACCCCCCAAGCAATTTGCTAATGTGCACTATGATTATGGAACTGATAGATGGCAACATCTTAGAGTCAGATCATCTAGCTATAGGTTGGTTGGAGCATCTTATAGCACTGACCCCCAGGACCCAGGCAAGTGTGGGTACCTAAAAATTAATTTCCTAGATTGTAGGTTCAAGGAACAGTTGAGTGCCAAGGAACCTGGTAAATGGATAGTGGTTGTTCTAGACATATGGCAGGAAACAAGAAATATCTATCAAAGTTCAAGGAAATCAAAGGTGCAAAAGTCATATTTGGAGGAATGAAGCTCCAGGGGAGATCAAAGGCACCGGGTCTATAAAGGAGAATGGTCTGGAAATCACAGATGTTGCATATGTTGAAGGTCTCAATTTCAATCTACTAAGCATCAGCGAACTCTGTGATAAAGGCTTCAATGTGGGATTTAATATGGGAGTATGCCAGATCAATGATACTGAATCAAATAAGATTGTGCTACAAGGAACAAGGCAGAAAAACATGTACGTAGTGGATTTGTCAACTGCTACACCAAGCACATGTCTGCTAGCAAAGAGTACAGTCGAATCTAGTTGGTCGTGGCATAAGAAGCTGAGTCAACTGAACTTCAAGACAATCAACAAGCTTGCAAGGATTGAGTGACTCCGATACAAGAAAGAAAGCATATGTGATGCATGCCAGATGGGAAAGCAAATCAAGTCATCCTTCAAGGATAAGCCAAATCGTTCTTCAACAAGGATATCGCATCTATTGCATATGGATTTATTTGGTCCTGTTGAGCCAGCCAGTAACAGTGGAAAGAAATACACCTTAGTGGTGGTGGATGATTACTCAGGATATACATGGACAATTTTCATGTGTAAAAAGAAGGAAACACTACAGAAATTGCCTCAGCTGATGAAAAGAGTTCAAAATAAGAAGAGCCAAACCATTATAAAGATAAGATCTGACAGGGGAACTGAGTTTTTCAATGGGATTATAACTCAGTATTATGTTGAAAATGGTATTGCTTATGAGTTATGAGCTGCTAGAACACCACAGCAGAATGGAGTAGTTGAAAGAAGGAACAGAACTCTCAAGAAAGTTGCTAGGACAATGTTAGCAGAAGCTGGATTGCCTAAGAGATTTTGGGCTGAAGCCATAAATACAGCATGCTATACTCAAAATAGATGCATGATCAATATGCAATTAACCAAGACTCCCTATGAGATTTGGACAGGGAAGGAAGGCAAATTTTGGATATTTTAAGATATTTGGATGTCAGTGTTTCATCCACAACAATGGGAAAGACAACTTGAAGGCTTTTGATGCTAAAGCTGATGAAGGTATCTTTTTGGGATACTCAGCTGAAAGTAAAGCTTAGAGAGCTAAACAAGAGGACTATGGTCACAGAAGATTCTATCCATGTGGTTTTCGATGAACCTAATATAAATGGAGAAGACATTGATGAGTTATCTGAGAAGCAGAATCATCCAACTATGCAGAAGAGTCCTTATGTTGACGTAGATGTGAGATCACTCAATCCTTAAGATGATGAGATAGCTGAATCTCAAAGACAGCTGGAAGATCTACAGCTGAATGAAAATGAAGAAGCTGCTCATGACAACTTAGTTGGAAGATGGTTGAATCCAGCAGACTTACTTCAACCAGATGTGAGATGGCTGAGAGACCATCCGCCTGAGTTAATCATTGGAGATGTAAGATATGGCATAAGAACCAGATCCAGAGTTCAACATGAAGCTATGTTTACCTGTTTCATTTCCTAGATAGAGCCTAAAGATGTGTTTCAAGCATTGGAAGACACACATTGGATTCAGGCTATGCAAGAAGAGCTGGATCAGTTTGAAAGAAACAAAGTATGGGAATCAGTTCAAAGGCCTACTCACCAAAATGTCATTGGTACTAAGTGGGTATTTAGACACAAGATGAATGAGGAATGATCTGTAGTTAGAAATAAAGCAAGATTGGTAGCCAAAGGGTATTGCAAAGAAGAAGGAATAGATTTTGATGAAACCTTTGCTTATGTTGCCAGATTGGAAGCAATAAGGATGTTTCTTGCTTATATTGCACACAAGAACTTTACTGTATATCAAATGGATGTGAAAAGTTCTTTTCTAAATAGACTTTTAGAAGAAGAAGTCTATGTTGAACAACCTCCAGGTTTTGAGCAGAAAACTATTGGAGATAAAGTATACAAGCTCAAGAAGGCTTTGTATGGATTGAAACAAACATCAAGAGCATGGTATGACATATTGTCACAATTTCTAATTGAAAATGGATTTACCAAAGGAAAAGTTGATAAGACACTCTTCAGAATTCAAGATGGAGAGAGCATATTGCTTGTTCAAATATATGTGGATGACATCATCTTTGGATCCACAAACAAAGAGCTGCGTGATAAGTTCTCAAACCTCATGCAAGGGAAGTTTGAAATGAGCATGATGGGAGAGCTGACTTTCTTTTTAGGACTTCAAGTCAAACAAATGAATGATGGAACCTTCATAAGTCAAAGCAAGTATACCAGAGATTTAATGAGAAAATTTGGTATGGAAGAAAAGTCATTAGTGAAGATTCCTTTGAGCACTTCAATCAAGATGGATATGGATGCAGATGGCAAAGCTGCTGATCAAACTAGATATAGAGCCCTCATTGGATCATTGCACTATTTAACAGCAAGCAGACCAGACATCACCTTTGTTGTAGGTGTATGTGCTAGATTTCAATCTACACCAAAAGAGAGTCACATGACTACAGCTAAGAGAATCCTAAGGTATTTGAAGGGATGCGAAGAAGTTGGCTTATGGTATCCAAATGATGGTGGATTCAAGCTGGTAGGCTACTCGGACTCAGACTATAATGGATGTAGAGTGAAAAGGAAGAGTACATCGGGAACTTGTCAAATGCTTGGAAATAGATTGGTTTCTTGGTTCGGCAAGAAATAAAACTCAATAGCTACATCCACAGCTGAAGCATAGTACAAAGTTGCGGGCAGCTGTTGTACCCAAGTTCTCTGGATGAGACAACATCTGAGAGACTATGATATTGATGAAAAAGAAATTCCAATTATGTGTGATAATACAAGTGCTATTGCAATCACTCAGAATCCAGTGTTGCACTCAAGAACAAAGCACATTGATGTCAGATACCATTTTATCAGGGATCATGTTGAAAAGAAAGATATCAAATTGGAATATATCTCAACTAATAAGCAGTTAGCTGACATATTCAATAAACCTCTATGTGGATCAAGATTTGGAGAGCTTAAGAATGAGCTAGGACTACTCGAGCTGAGTTAGGAGACTCAGAAGACTCAATCAGCAGAGACAAAGAAGAGAGAAATAAAAATAAGCAAGTTTTATGTTTCAGCCAAGTGATCAGCTAAGATGAGAAATCAGTTGTATCGAGTTTGCTGACAGCTGAGTGATATTATGTGAAGAGAGAAGTAGAGTTAAGTCATTTTTGGATTATAGTTGTGTTATTTATGAGCTAAGTGACAAAACGCAGTCATTGTTTGTGAGCGGGAATGTTTTGGATATTACGTTAGCGTAATTATGGTGTCAGTACAAAACCTGCACATGTTTAGCCTATTGTTGGATATAAACGATGTAGCCTTTAATGCGGGAAAATTTAATGCGGTTTCAAAGGATGAATCATGACCGTTGATTTGATCAAGTTTTTCAAATTGCAAAAATCGTCCCTTCAAGTACAATATAAACCAAAACCAATTTCTCTCTCCTCACAAATACTCTCGTCTTCAGCAAGCAAAGCAAAGTTCTCTCTGTGAAAGTTCTAAAACCCTAGTTCTTAAAGCCAAGATTTTTTGCTTCATTTACCGGTTATTTTCTAAGAAAATGGACGCCTCATATGATTTTGTCAAGATGTCCGAGAAGATCCACTCGGGATCAACAGTCGACTTCGAAGGAATGCTGAAGCATGGTGATGATAAGGCCCTGGTCAAGAAGATTGAGAAGCTTGAGAAGTCCGGTCTGAAGGACTTTCTCACCATGGACTACTCTCATACGTAGTTGTCAGTTCTGTGTCAACGCGGAAGTTCATGACGATGAGATTCGATCATCCATCCATGGCAAGGATATTAAAATTACTGATGATGACCTTGTTGAGCACTGCAAACTGCCCACTGAAGGGTTAAAGGAAATAGCTGAGAAAGATGTGAACTTAGCTACTGCTTGGAAGGAAATTGCCAAGCCTGAATCAGCTGCGAAGGCTATCTACACAGCCATGAAGGCTATGATCACAGAGAATTATCACAAACTAATGGACATCGTCTCCAAATGTGTCAATATGAAGTTCGGCAGCTTTAATCAGCTATCTCAAACTAAGCTAGTGGTAATGGCTGCTATAATGGAAGAAAAGAAAGTAAACTGGGCTAAGTTCGTTTTCAGCCGCATCTGTCAGAATGTGATCAACAAGACTATTAAGGAAGATGGTGTGTTTGGAGGCTCATTGGGATATGGCCTGGTGATTGGCCATCTCATGAAAGTAAAAGGAATTGCCTTGAGACATGGAAAACTGTTTCATATCAATAAGAAGATGTTCAAGGCCAATATGTCTGGCACTCAGAGGCAAGCACATGTAAGGAAAGCTGACACCAGGGAGGGTGAATCAACTGATCCTACTCTGGAAGACATGGCTACAACCGCCCCAGCTCTCTCTCCTAAGCCAATTCAAAAGAAGAGAATTGTTGCAGCTAAGCCAACACCTGCCCCCGCAGCCAAGAAAGCTCATGCCCTTGCATCCAATCCCAAGAAAACACCTGCCCCAGCAGCCAAATCTACTAAAGCACCTGCCCCTGCAGTCGAGCCAAAAGCTCCTGCCCCTGCAGCCGAGACTGAGCAGGAACCCTTAGTACCTTCTCCAGTCATGAATAAGCGACGCACTGCAGTGCCTCGAAAGGCAGTTGCGTCGAAGAAGAAGACAGCTAGAGAAAAGGCCTTCACCTTTGATGAGCCTAAAAACGTGGAGCTAGAAATTCACTTGGTTCCAACCAAAAGACGAAGACTTGTTCGCAAGTCTGAATTGGAGAAAGCTGAGTCCGACACTCAGCCTGCGAAAGAGACTGCTGATGTCCAAGACGAGCAGTCAAAGAAAATTGATGGTGATGATGCAGTCACCACGGAGAAGGAGAAGACTGTTGATGTCGATCAGCAGACTACCGAAGACCCAGTTGTTCGAGAGACAGCTATGGAGGAACATGGAGCTAAGACAGCCAAGTACACTGAAGAAAGAGCTGGCCAGTCCCCTCAGATGGATGCTAATGAACCTGAGGAGAAACATGCTGCACTCGCTACTATTTAGGAGGAATGAGATAATGATGATATTGTGATGCTATCTCCTGTCTATACTGACGTTCAGGAGAGATTGAGGGTATGGAGGAGCTGGAAGCTAAGTTACTCCAGGCATCAATTCCAGCACCCTGAATTCCTTGAAGAAGAAGAGTAGCTTATGGATTTCTTGGGTAACATATCCATCAGCTCTACCCCTGATCCTGATTTTTGCATGTCCATTCTCACTCAGATGAGGGATGAAGAGAAAGAGAGAGCTTGGATAAGGCCAAAGCATTCGAAGAAGCAAAGAAGCCCCATACTTGTCCTTTCTCTGATGTACCAAAACATGCCATGGACTCAAATGATAGCAGCGACAGTGATGTTGAAGAGATTGATCCTGTTGTCGCAGCTGAGAAAGAAGTATTCAAACAAGACATTAAAGAGTCCAAAGAGATACACGAAGAAACAAATGCAAGAGGGTCCAGGAGAATCTTCTTCAATCTCCTTAGTCCCTGACGTTATGGATGTGGTGTGTAACATAGTTGTCGACATTGCTGCTACCACATCCCCAGTCCACTCAGAAGATGGCACCAGGACTATTGGCAATGAAGCTAAGGATGGTGAAGAAGAGGGCACCTTAGCCAAGCCAACTCTTGCAGAAGGTGTTGAGACACCTGCCCCCATGGCTGATCACTCAAAAGGAATAATAGTCGAGTCTCAGGTGTAGAGTAACCCCACCACTCTTGACTCAGCTGGTACGCCAGCTGAGGGGGAAGCTCTCACCACCACAGCTAGGTCGGAGGATGCTTTGGGAGACCAACCCATGCAGTTTGGAGGCGAAAGTGAGAATCAAAATGAACAGCAGAGTGAAGTTGACGAAGCTCAGATGGTTTAGACTATCTCAGCTGAAACTTCATCTGCACTGAAGGCTGATGATGCTGCTGATGCAGCTAAGGCATAGGATGGAAGGGAGGCCATGGGAGTTGAGACTTCTGGCCCTGAAAGTGCAATCCTAGCAGTTGAGACTCCGACGGATGCCACTGAAGACCTCAAGGCAACTCTGTCTGCTGAAGGCATATCTGTCCAAAACCCTACTGCAGTTGAGACTGCACACAGGGATGCCCAAGGCCCTGCAGCGGCTAAGACTGCTAAGGGTATAGAAGGCCCAAAGGAGGTTGGGACTTCCTTGGGTAAAGACGCTGAAAATGAGCCAACTCCTCATGTGGAGGTTGCTGATGAAGAAGAAGAAATCAGCGCCCTCCACGATTTGCAGGAAAATGTTGATATCGAATTCCTGGAATCAGAAGATGAAGATGAGTCCACTTCCATTGATACATATACAAACGACACAGCTGATGAGGATGCTCAGACCACTCGGAACGAAGTCAATGACAAAGTTGCTCCGATGAAATTTGTATTGGTTGATGGGCCACCCCAATGGCACCATCACACTCCGATGAAGCTGATAAGTCAGCCGATGAAAAGACAACTCAAAAGAAAGCCACAACTAATACCGAGGAAGCTGTTAAGACAACTAAGGATCAGTCAGCTCAGCAGGCTAACACAGCTGCTCAAAATGCCGATGAAGCTGAAACAACTGAGGCATATAGAGCTGAAGAAATCTTAAAGAGAAGGGAAAGGCTCCACAAACTCAAGATGTGGAGATACCTATCTTCCTTGAAGCTCTTTTCGCGGAATACTTTCTGTTCAAAGCCTACATTCTGTTCGAGGTAGAATCTGCTATGGAACAAGTCCGTTACAATGTCCAAGTACCCCCAGAAGAACTCCGAGCTCCAGGTGAAACTACAATTCTACCTATTGGGTTCGACTTTGATGCATTATGGCCGGAAGATTAGTCTGCTGAAACAACTGACTTGAGGAAAGCATTTAAAGCCATTTGTGCTGAAATCGAGAAAATGTAACATGGCTTTGCATCTTTGGACCAGAGGCTGGACAACAGGGATGTTGCGATCACCGGAGACATCAGAGGCACCGTTTTGAGAATCAGAGAATGGGTGAGACAAGTGAAGGCTTTGAGGAGAGAGCAGGTCACTTATTTCAAGTCATTATTTGCTAAGATGGTGATCTGGAGCTCTGACAACCTCAAGTTCCAGCAGAGGCTTCGTGACCACATTTTCAGGATAGACGAGTCTCACAAATCGGACATGGAGTTGATCAAGTTGCAGCATAAAAATGAGATTGCCAGATTGGAGACCAACATGAGTCAGCAGATTCAGGTTCTCCAAACATAAATAAAGCTAATGACCGCTAAGTCTAAAGCTATGTGGTGTGAGTTCCGAACAGCTTAATCTAAGTAACATGATAAACATGACTCTACAAACAGCATACTCGATTTCATCCTAGGTGGTATGTTCCCTGGCCTCACTCTACCCTTTAGTGATGATGCCAAAAAGGGGGAAGACGAAGCCATGAGGGAGCTGAAGGAAGGGCTAGGGAGTGATAAAGAGGAAAATAAAGGGGAAGCAAGTAAGGGGGAAGGAAGATCTGTGAAGAATCCCCGACTGAAAATCATGTTTGCCAAAACCCCTCACAAGGATAAGTCACAGCCTCACTTCTCAGCAGACTACCTAAAAAACTGTCAATTGAAGAGAAAGTTGAAATGGCAGTCAAGCAATCGAGAAAATCCATTGAAGCTGAGTTTAAGAAGGTAGTTGAAAAGCACTCTAAGCGCACAAAAGATATAAGAACAAGGTATGATGGTCCCCCACCAAGACTATTGAAGGATTCCCCAGCAATCAAACCTCCAAGAGAAATCACGATGCCCGATGCTGGATCTGAGCCCATATCACTAGAGGAGTTTCAAAATCTAGATGCAGAAAGTTATTTCAAGAACTTGACTCTACCGCAGGCGTGGGACTTGTACTGGGAAAAGGGTCTCGATTTGTGCAAATCAGCTGATAAGCAACAAAGTTCTGTTTGATACATGTTTTTATCTTAATTTTGATGATTTTATTTTGTCACCAAAACAATGTTTTTAGAGGTTGTCCAAATACTCCTAAATGTTTTAAAATGGTTTTAATATTTTCCGGAGTATTTCCCCTAGTTTATTTTTGATAATAATGGACAACACTTTTTATGATTTTATATCAATGGATTTTTTACTCCTAAACAAGGTTCCTAAATGTTGTCTAAATACTCTCGATTGGTTTAAAATGTTTTTACTAAATTTTCGAAGTATTTCTTGGGTTTTATTTTCGACAAAAATTGGACAACATTTCTGTCTCGTGGTCGACCGGTCGCCCTATAGGGCAATCCGTACCTGAAGATGTTTTTAGAAACAGAAAATGAGATGGAAGTAAAAACAAGCAGGTCGACCAGTCACCCTGGCGTCGGCCGTCGGCCGTCGGCCGATCGGCCGCCAATGGATCGACCAGTACACTGCAAGTTTCATTTCGAAACAGAACAAAACCTCTTCATTTTTTGATTAGGGGGACCGGTTGAGACAGGGGTCGACCGTCGGAGCCTACGTCGACCGGTCGCCCTGTTGTAATTTTCAAAGTGTTATTATTTTCTCTTATTTATGTGCGACCGGTCGCCCTGTGTATTGACAACAAAAATATGACCGTTTGACAGCAGACACATTTCCTTAATTTGTGGGATTGATCTCTAACAGCTATATTCTTGATTTTAATTGTATTTTTCTGTAGATTTTCAGTCCCCAAGAGGAGCCTATGCTTGATCAATCATCTCCTATAAATAGAGGAAGTTTTGGAGCAACCAAAACAACAATTTGAGATACAACACAACAAGATACACTTCAAGCAAATACTTGGTCTTTCATTGTTATTATTCTTGTTGTAAACTTGCCTAGCTTATCACTTTCACATCCTTGAGGTCTAGGCTATTCTTGATTATACTTCGCACTCAAATTGTATTATTCATTATTGAGTTGTAATCTTTATTTTTGGTTATCATTCAAACACAAGATATCCTTGTGAGTGTTCTTGTGGTAAGAACACACTTGGATGATCTAGGTGATAGGTGAAGAAGATTGTGGTAATCTTCTTATTGAGGTGTTGAAGAATTTGGTATTCTTCAAGGTTGAAGATTGTGGTAATCTTCACAAGGTTCCGTTGAAGGAAGATTGTGGTAATCTTCAAAGGGAGATTGCGGTAATCTCCAAAGGTGGTGTTGGAGAGTTCGGTTCTTCAAGTCGGAAGATTGTGGTGATCTTCGCAAGGTGCCGTTGAGGATTTTGGTGATCTTCAAAAGAGATTGTGATAATCTTGAAGGTGTTGTTGAAGAAGAGTGTGGTTCTCTTCAAGGTGTTGTTGTAAGTTGGTGTTGTATTAATTTTTGGTAAATTAATAAAATCTTTTTCTTTTTGAAATTCATCCCGGATATACTGGGGTGGTAGAGGATTAGGCCCTAGGTGGGTTGAACCTCTTTAAATCGACGTGTGTTGTTTACATTCCGCACCTTCATTATTTTGTTTGAGCATTCGGTTCGAAAAAGAGGGCAAAATCGAAAAGATGGAGATAATCTATTCACCCCCCCCTCTAGATTATCGTAGCTGCTTGGAATTACAAGTGGTATCAGAGCCAAACTCTTTGGCAAGCTCGTTTCACATCGCGAGTGAAGAGAAACAATCGTCGGCTACGAACGAAGCTCAACTTTCCGGCACCTCCACCACCAAGCCACCACTATTTGATTCCAAGAATTTTAATTTTTGGAAAGAAAGAATGGAATGCTACTTACAAGGTTGTGGGTTCGACGTTTGGAACACCATCATTAATGGAGAATCCATTCGACGAAAGATACACCACACACCTCAAAAGGCTTCAAAAAGCTCAATGATGAAGAGAAGAAAATCATCTCTTTAAACGGTAAGGCTTTAAATATTTTGTATTGTTCACTTACTAATCTAGAATATGAACATATTGTAGGAATAAAGTCGGCACATGAAGTATGGCAAAAATTAGAAGCCATCTATGGAGTATTTGCAAATGAAAGGAGTCAAACAAAAGCATCTACTTCTCAAGGTCATACAAGCTAAAATCTATGGAACAAGCCTCCTACAACTTCCAACTATGAAGAAGTTGAATATTGTTTTATGGGCATAAATGAAGAAAATGAGGTATGTCTTAAACCCTCTACTTCCTATGATATTGTCATTCAAAATGATTATAGTGAATTACAAAATGATTATGATGAACTTCAAAATGAATTCCAAAGCTTACTTGTTAGATACAAAAATTTGAAAAAGGAATTCAATATTTTGAAAAATGATAAGGATAGTTTATTCACTTCCTATGAATCACTATCATGTGCTCACACCACCACTCTTGACAAGGTTAGAAACCTTGAAAAAGAAAATAGTACTCTTGTTGAGAATATTGATTGCATGAAAAAGGATTTATTAAAATCCAACTTGAGTACCAATAAAATGTCCAATATTGTTGATATTCATAATTGTGATAAAGGACTTGATCATAAGCCTAATGGTGTTAATCATATGAAAAAGGATCAAGTCACTATGCATATTGGTCATTATGCTCCTAGAATTATTACTTGTTTTTATTGTGGCAAAAAGGGTCATACGGCTAATTCTTGTCGGGCTAGAAATAGCTCTAAATATTGTTGGAGACCTAAAAGTCTCAAAGCTAATCCTAAAGGACCCAAACACATGAGGGTACCACAAAATAATGTGCTATTAGGTACCCGACAAAGAAAAAATCGGAGAAAATTTATGACACCAAGAAAACATCAAATGAACGTTTCATTTGATCAAAGAAGGAGAAACTACTCTCAACAAAGCCAATTTCCAAGAAGAGCGTATAATCAAAAATGGGAAGAACACAATCCTTGGAAATGGCAAAGACATCATCAACAAGATGATTTTCAAAGAAGAAGAGATCATCAACAACGGGAAGGCAACAAACCTTGGAAATGGAGTAATCAAAGAAGTCATCATCAACAAAGTGACTTCTCAATGGGAAGATATCATCAAGAATGGGAAAGACACAACCCATGGAAACGGCGTAATTGGTAAACAGTATCTCCCCATTTATATATGTATTTTATTTTTATGCATGTTTTTAATTGCTAAATGAGTCTTCAAGTATTTATTTTTAATATAGGTCTCTTATATATTTATGAGTTTCAAAATTTTTAAAAAAAGAGACCTTGCAGGATTTTCTAAAACTCTTGAGCATTTTATAGCATAAGCTCTTTTTGATATCTCCTATTACTTGCCTACACTTGTATTTTCTATGCAAATGTTGTCTAAGAATTGTGTAGGATACATATTTCATACTCATTGGCTTTTACGTCATCAAGTTTCTTAAACTATCGAGGTATGTCTACTCGTATTTTTTCTTTAAACTCGATATTATGCTTATGCACATATCTTTCAAGATATTTCACTTTAACCCCTTAAGTGCCCCTAAATGATTTTGGAAATATTCTCTTTTAAAAGGCACTACGTGTTTAGTCTCGATTTTATCGTTTATATATTTTCCCGAAACCCATATTTGTTGGATATAGTCCAAACTTATATTTTTGCAAAGTTTTAAAACTTTTGGGGTGAAAAATCGAATTTTGGAAAACTCTGGGAGAAAGAAAAATCACCTGGGGACGGTCAAAGAGGGCGACGGTCGCCCGCACATCGGCCGGTCGCCTGTGCTATTTTTACTGACTTTAAAACTTTCTCGTCTTGACTCTTAAAAACAGACGCAGAATTTTTCTCAAACCCTTATAGCAGCGATTTCATCCCCTTTCTTCTACAATCTTCAATTCTTCATCAATCCTTGAAATTTTTCTTGCTAATTCACTTCTTTTTGCAAGAACTTCACATATATGGCACCTCCTAGAAATTCTACCGAACGAAATCCTCAAAAGAGGAGAAGGAGGCAAAGGGGTGAATCTTCTTCCAATCCACAACAAGATGATATTCTACAAGGAGACTATCAAAATCGGCTTACGGAAGAGGAGATTGTCGAATTAAGAGCCGGGGTTTCAAAATCGAGCATTCATTGGGACTCTAGTAAGTTATCACTCTCTACGAGCCTCCCTCCAGAGCTAATAGATTTCGATTCTTAAATAAACTTGCGGAGGAACATTATGAGAATATTGGATTGAATGATAAGAAAATTGCGTGCACTCGTATGGTTCGTTTTCAAGCTTTTCATGATGAATTTCCGGATATTAGAGCTTATTTTGAAATTCAACGATGGGTTTCACTTTGGGATAATCCGTGTTTGCACTATGATGACGAGCTTATAAAACTTTTCTATGCAAATATGTGGATTGTTGATGCTACGATAGATAATCCTTTGGAACTTCACACATTTGTTAATGGTAGGCATTTTTCATGGACTTTGGCCGATATTTGTAATCACTTTAACGTGCCAAATGATGGAGTAGTCAATGTGGATTGCGCTCATTGGGATGATAACGTTTTCGGTGTTTCACTAGATGATGTGAAAACCTTTTTAGGAGTATATCCCGAAGTGACATACTCGGCAATGCCGCCAAATTATCGGATTATATCTATCATTTGCTCCTATTGTGTTTGTGGAAAGGAAGTAAAACTTCCAAGTAATCTCGAACTCTTTCTCACCTATAAGATTGTTCAAGGAGAAAGAGTAAATTATGGGGCAATCTTTGTGTATTGCTTGTTGGAATCTAGAAAGCTTACCAAGAAAAAATATACCTTGGGTAATTTGATTTGCCGTCTCCTATATTTATTGGGATACCTGGAAAATGAAATGAATACCGAAATTCGTCACAATGATTTTGATAATGCCAACATTCTACAAATGGTAAGAATGCGACGACATTTACCACGGGTTCCTACCAAAGCCGCTAGGGGGCGTGCCTGACATCAACAACAACCTCGGGATGATTTCTTTAATGACAATGAGGTTGAAAATATTGGAAGAGGTGAGTTTGACGAACAAAGAGATGATGAAGAGGAAAATATGGGAAATGAACAAGAAATAAGGGAGGAAGAAAATGAGGAAGGAGATGAAGACGAGTTGGATGTTGAAGATCTAACTCTCAAAGAGAGAATGGCCAAAGTGGAAAGAGAAACATTTAGAGACGTGGCCTCTCTTAGAAAAGAGCTCCGGGTTGTGAAAAAGGAAAATTCTAGTTTGAAAAAGTCTATCGGCAAATTGAAGAAATTCATCAAGGACCTTATTCCCGGAACTTGCTTCTCCTCGGATGAGGAATGATGTCCCCACCCCCTTTACTTTCTAGCATTTTCATTAATGTTGCTTTGTATTTTGATGAACTTTTGTAAAACTCATTTGTACTAATGATATTTGCTTGTCTTTCTTAAAAGGGTTAAAATTGCAAGTTGATAATGACTTGTGGATGATCATGACTTTGATGGAGTATTTGATGGTAAAAATACTCTAAAGCATTGTTTGAAAATTGGTATGAAGTACTTGATGGTAAAAGTGCTTCTCTTAATGCTTTGATCATTATGCTTAGAATGGATATGTTGGGACATTTGATATACTAGTATTGCTTGTATCACTTGATGGACGCTTTAATTTTTGGCATTTGTAATGCCTTGATCATTCTTAGCTTATCTCAATTGGGTTGAACCCTTGAGAATCTACTTTGAGCTTCTTATTTGATGAACAAATTGTTGCATATGGTGCATATGATCCTTTTGAGCTTTGGAATGAGGTTGATTGATGATATGAAAATTTTTGGCTTGAACCATCTACAAAGGTTATATACAACCTCTTCTTCTTTTTTTTTTTTTTTAACGCACACAAGGTGTTTGTTGAAATGTCGCAATGAAACTTTCAACTTCTACATGATTCTCTTGCTTCAAAATGTCGTAAAACCTTTTTGAAATCATGTTTTTAGCTTACTAATGAGCTTATGGATCTCTTATGTTTCAATTCTCCAATTTTCCTTGGATTACTATGCTTTAATTGCTCAACGGTTATTAAACCGTCCCTTTGGCGCGCTTTGATATTATTATATAGTGTTTTTCACCATCCTAACATTCTTTTTGATGATTCCAAAGGGGGAGAAAAACAGGATATTAGCTCATTAGCTCAAAGAAGCTAATAAAAGCTTGTCATAAAAGCTACAAGCTATGGCTCATAAAAACCATAAGTTGTGATTCATTTTTAGTCCAATTGTTGCTTGATGGACTTATATTATTGTCTAATGATGTTTTGTGACAGGGGGAGCTTATGAACTCTTAAACAAATTGTAAAAGCCAAAGCTTTTAGCTTATGGAAAAATTGATTTTACATTATTCTTGATATGCTTGTTGATAGGGGGAGCTTGTGCTTATTATTGAAAATATTTACTCCCTACTTGGTTGCTTTAATATTTTTGGAAATTTTGGTTACTTCCAAACGGTCAAATGTTTTTACCGGAAAATCATTTCTAAAAATTGCTCTCTTAGTTTGTGTAAAAAATTGTTTTGGTTTGTAATCATCAAAAAGGGGGAGATTGTTTGATACATGTTTTTATCTTAATTTTGATGATTTTATTTTGTCACCAAAACAATGTTTTTAAAGGTTGTCCAAATACTCCTAAATGTTTTAAAATGGTTTTAATATTTTCCGGAGTATTTCCCCTAGTTTATTTTTGATAATAATGGACAACACTTTTTATGATTTTATATCAATGGATTTTTTACTCCTAAACAAGGTTCCTAAATGTTGTCTAAATACTCTCGATTGGTTTAAAATGTTTTTACTAAATTTTCGGAGTATTTCTTGGGTTTTATTTTCGACAAAAATTGGACAACATTTTGTCTGTGGTCGACCGGCCGCTCTATAGGGCAACCCGTACTGAAGATGTTTTTAGAAACAGAAAATGAGACGGAAGTAAAAACAAGCAGGTCGGCCGTGCATCTGGGGTCGATCGGCCGTCGGTCGGCCGTGTCGCCGGATCGACCGAGACTGCAAGTTTCATTTCAAACAGAACAAAACCTCTTCATTTTTTGATTAGGGGGACCGGTTGAGACAGGGGTCGACCGGTCGGAGCCTACGTCGACCGGTCGCCCTGTTGTAATTTTCAAAGTGTTCTTATTTTCTCTTATTTCTGTGCGACCGGTCGCCCTGTGTATTGACAGCAAAAATATGACCGTTTGATAGCAGACACATTTCCTTAATTTGTGGGATTGATCTCTAACAGCTATATTCTTGATTTTAATTGTATTTTTCTGTAGATTTTCAATCCCCAAGAGGAGCCTATGCTTGATCAATCATCTCATATAAATAGAGGAAGTTTTGGAGCAACCAAAACAACAATTTGAGATACAACACAACAAGATACACTTCAAGGAAATACTTGGTCTTTCATTGTTATTATTCTTGTTGTAAACTTGCCTAGCTTATCACTTTCACATCCTTGAGGTCTAGGCTATTCTTGATTACACTTCGCACTCAAATTGTATTATTCATTATTGAGTTGTAATCTTGATTTTTGGTTATCATTCAAACACAAGATGTCCTTGTGAGTGTTCTTGTGGTAAGAACACACTTGGATGATCTAGGTGATAGGTGAAGAAGATTGTGCTAATCTTCTTATTGAGGTGTTGAAGAATTTGGTATTCTTCAAGGTTGAAGATTGTGGTAATCTTCACAAGGTGCCGTTGAAGGAAGATTGTGGTAATCTTCAAAGGGAGATTGTGGTAATCTCCAAAGGTGGTGTTGGAGAGTTCGGTGCTCTTCAAGTCGGAAGATTGTGGTGATCTTCGCAAGGTGCCGTTGAGGAGTGTGGTGCTCTTCAAGGTGTTGTTGTAAGTTGGTGTTGTATTAATTTTTGGTAAATTAATAAAATCTTTTTTCTTTTTGAAATCCATCCCGGATATACTGGGGTGGTAGAGGATTAGGCCCTAGGTGGGTTGAATCTCTTTAAATCGACGTGTGTTGTTTACATTCCGCACCTTCATTATTTTGTTTGAGCATTCGGTTCGAAAAAGAGGGCGAAATCGAAAAGATGGAGATAATCTATTCACCCCCCCTCTAGATTATCGTAGCCGCTTGGACTTACAAGTTCAAGCAGTCACTCAGCTGGAAAGGCACCAGTACAGTACACTTCCAGAGGAGGAGCTGAGTCAACAAGAGGGAGGGGAAGGTTTGGAAGTGGTGGAAGAGGCAGAGGCACTCCACCACAGCCGAAATCACAAGATATAAGGTATATTGACCCACACAAAAAGGGGGATCAATTACTGGGCTGGGTATGACCATTTTGCCAACCTAGAAGTAAAGCGCGAGAATGAGGAGGCAGTGAGAAGGCAAGAGGCCGAGAATGAGAGAGTTACGCGTGAATGGGAAGAATGACATCATAGGGATGACCCTACTGCTAAGCGCGCATATGAGAAGAAGAAGAAAGAGGAAGAAGATGTAGAATCCAACATAGTAGAATAGGGACCTTTTTACAAAATAGCCTTTTTACATCAGTTCTGGCGTCACATTCTACATCGATTTTCAAACCGATGTAGAATCCAACATAGTAGAATAGGGACTTTTTTTACATCGGACATAAAACCGATGTAGAAAATTTTTTCTTACATAGGTTACAATAGAACCGATGTAAAAAATGGGCCATTTACATCCTTTATTAAACCAACCGATGTAAAAAATGCACCATTTACATCGATTGCTAAGATAACCGATGTAAAAATGGACCATTTACATCGGTCGTTACAACCAACCGATGTAAAATGGACTCATATTTTACATCGATTTGTTCTATAACTGATGTAATATATTCCTTTTTTAAAAAAATACCTGCTTAATGAGAAGAAACCCAACCTGCAATTCATACAGCAAAACGTCACCGCACAAATCCAACCAAACAAATTACATACAACAAAGATGATCCCACCATACATATTCGACAACGTACATAAGTAAAAACTAATACAATGAAACAAATAGTTTGCAGGTTGTAAAAACTAATACAATGAAACAACTAATTATCAAGTTGAGGAAAAATCGCATCCTTGTCATGCCACTAGTTTTAGGTTCCCTTTCATGAAGTGCCCTGAAAAATAATGTCCAAATCTACATTAGTGACACAAAGGAAAAAAATGTCACCACAAATTCTCAAAATCATTTAGCTCATTAGTGTCCAAAGTGGGCTAATGAATGTGTAATATCAGTTTACACATCTGTTTCAAAATACTACATCAAACCTTCAAGTAAAGAAGAAAGTTCATTTGTCTTCCACTTATCATAAACTCTGTATCTTGATATTGCTCATGGGAATAATCACAATCTTAGTATTCAGTCTATGTTCGAATATATTGCATAAAACAGTTTCACTAAAGTAATTTACCTTGACGAACATATAAACATTTTCACTTTACAAGTTTTTCTAAGTGTCAACCTCGATACTAAAATAAGAAAGGAGACGACAGAGAATAACATTGATCAGCCATGGCATCTAAACTAAGACTAGTTTCATATGGATGGTGCATAGTGATGCAATTAGACTTACAATTTCGCGTGCTATGTAATATTAGTATCAATTCTTTTCAGAATATAACAACAAGAGAATTACAAATGACAACCATCAACTAAAGAAGAAAGTTCCTTATTGTATTCCACTAATCTATGTTTCTTAATTAGTGCATAAAATAGTTTCATCGGAGTAATCTATCTTAATGAACACAAAAAAACATTTTCAATTTATAGGTTCTCTTTTCTAAGTGAAAAGCTAGATACTAAAACTTGTGGCATCTAAAACATTAGATCAAAGCCTTAAGTCATTTACAAGATTCTTTTTTAATTTGCTACACAATATATAAATTGTTAAAAAGGGGTCAGTTAATTAACAATTTAAGCCAGTGGATGCTAATATTTTAAAATTAACATAAAATGCTAAATTAAATATATGCAACAAAACAATTTAGATATCTTTTCAACTGAAAAAATAATGTTTTAGTAACTTACAAAAGTTCTCAGAACCTTTTCGATGGACCGCCGATGCGGAGAATCCCTTTCTATAAAGAGCTCTGATCGTTCCGCCGTGTGAGACTACGAGTACTCTCTCTCCTACGTTAAACTGAAAATCAGAATGAAGATAGCATTATTTGGCATCAATAGTTCATTAAAGCAAGCCAGCAAATTGTGAGAATATATATGATGCAACCCCTTATATGATTATTGGGTAGTGAGATCCTTGATAAAATTAGAACTGCAGAATGACCCAAATCAAATCATGAACACCCATAATACAATGTAGCTTTCTGTAGCTTTGTCTTGTAGTTTTCCCATGTCTGTAGATCAACTTCTGCTGATGATTGTGCGATTGTTGCTTGCTTTTTGGATACCCAAGATAATATTCCTGAACCCAATGTGAATGCATAGCCTGATGTGCTTTTCATGTCATCAATTGATCCTACCCAGTTGCTATCTGTATAGCCCATTAGTTTTGAGTCAGACATAGATTCATACCGAATATCATAGTTCTTTGTTCCTTACAGATATCGGAATACTCGCTTTGCTACTCCATAATGAATTTGACTTGGATTTTGCATGATTCTTGATACGAAGCTAGTTGCATACATAATTCCAGGTCGAGTTGTTGTTAGATATAGTAAGCTTCCAATTAGACTTCAAAATTGTGAGTTTTTTGCCTTCGGTGAGCCATCTTCCTTTTTGAGTGCCCTACTGTTGTCAAGTGGAGTTACTACAGTCTTGTATCCTTCCATCTTGAACCTTTTAAGTAAGCTTTCTGCGTATTTCTTTTGTGAGTTAAAGATACCATCTCTTCTTTGATGTATCTCGATACCAAGAAAATAGTGCATATGCCCAAGTCAATCATCTTGAATGTCTTCATCATGTCTTCTTTGAACTCCATAATCATATTCTCATTGTTTTCTGTGAATATGAGATCATCTACGTATAAAGACACAATGAGTGTATTGTTCGTACCTTGGGTCTTGATATATAGTGTTGGTTCACTCTGGCTCTTTCTGAATCCAAGTTTAGTGAAGTAGTAGTCAATTCTGCTATACCAGGGTCATGGAGCTTGTTATAATCCATATAGTGTTTTCTTTACTCTGAGAACTTTATCTTCTTTCCCTTGTACCACGAATCCTTGAGGTTGTTCGGCATATATTTCTTCTTCAAGATAACCATTAAGGAATGCAAATTTCACATCGAGTTGGTATATCTTCCAATGTTTCTGAGCTGCTAATGCATTAAGTGCTCGTATCGTGTCGAGTCAGGCTATTGGCGCGAAAGTCTCACTATAGTCGATACCATATTGTTGTGCGTATCCTTTAGCAACAAGTCTTGCTTTGTATTTTTGTACTGAACCATCAGGGTTAAGTTTTGTCTTATAGACCCACTTAAATCATATGGCTTCTTTATCTGTGGAAGGTCTGTAAACTCCCATGTCTCACTTTTCTCGATCAATTTTATTTCCTCCTCCATTGCTTTTACCCAGACTTCTTGTTTAGCAGCTGATTCATAGCTATCTGGCTCCACAATCGTCAAATCGCATGTTTGATATATCTCTCTGAGTGATCTGGTCCTTTTTGGTGTTGAGTCTGGTGATGTGTCAGGATCTCTAGTTGTTGCTCGTTCTGGCATCTCTGGCAGATCGTCGCTAGTTTCTTCTTGTTCCTTTGCTAGTGTCGGAAGGTTGATACTCTTTCTTTCCACTTGGTCTGTCTCCGAATTGTATGAAGCATCTTCATCGAACATTACCTCTCGACTGATGATTAGCTTTCTTGTGCTTATGTTATAGACTCGATAACCTTTGGATTGAGTGTTATAGCCTAAGAATATACCTCTTTCAGTCTTCTCATCCAGCTTGCTTCTTTTTTGTTGTGGTATATGAACATAGTAGATGCACCCAAATACTCGTAGATGTTTGGCTGATGGTTTTCGTCCACTCCATGCTTTTTAGTAAGTAGACTTTAGTACTTACGGCTACTTCCCAGAAGGACTTTGGAAGACCTTTCTCCATTAGCATAGACCTTGCGGTCTCCATTACTATTTAATTCTTTCTTTCTGAGACACCATTTTGTTCTGGTGCGTAAATGACTGTGAGTTGATGCTCAACGCCTTCATCTTCAGAAAATTTGGTGAACTGAGTAGAAGTGTATTCTTTTCCACGATCACTTCTTATTGTTTTGATTTTTTGACCACTTTGCTCTTCGACATAGGCCTTAAATTTCTTGAAAATATCGAATACTTGCGATTTTTCTCGTAGAATATAAACCCATGTCATTCTAGTATAATCGTCGATAAAGAGTATGAAGGACCTGTTTTATTCATGTGAATGAGTACGCATCAGACCGCAGATGTCTGTGTGTACTAGCTCCAATGGTTTTTTGGCTCTCCAAGCTTTTCCGGATGGAAAAGGTTGTCGTTGTTGTTTCCTGAGCATGCACGCTTCGCAGACTCCATAAAGCTCTTTGATTGTTGGCAAGTCACGCATCATGTTCTTCTGATTTAGGATCTTTAATCCTTATAAATTGAAATGTCCGAACCTTCTATGCCATAGCTAAGTATCGTCAACTTGTGCCGTCATTGCAGCATCGTTTGCGTATCTCCATTGGATGGGAATACATCTATTTTCCATCATTTTGACGTTGGTAATTATGAGGGATTTATCCTTTTTATCATAGATTGTGCAAGAATCTCCCTCGAAATGCAAAGAGTATCCTTTCTCCATCACCCACACTAAGTAGATTTTGATCTATTGTAAGGACTAAGAGAACTTCATTAATATATCTCTTGCCCTGTAGGTCCCAAGGGGTGTGAGTGTAAGGTTTAGAAGGGGGTGGTTGAATAAACCTTGCCAACTTTTTGAATTAGTCCTTTCAAATATTCAGAGTTAATACTTCACAGTTGTGTCCTTGATGGACAGCTAAGTTAGTTAATCGCCAGAGTTAGTCACTCAACAGACTGATCGAATGTTGATAGAATAACTCATTTGTTTTGACTAAAGACTTAACTCGATTGTGATTTGTTTTATTGGAAGACTTAACACCCTTGAATTTGGTTAAGTTTGTTTTAATACTTGATTTTAGCACTCGATTGATTATCAATTGGATAGCAAATTTATCACAGATATAAAAATAAGATGAGAAATTAAAGTCTTTGAAATGTAAATGACACAATAAGTTTTTATAGAGGTTCGAAGATGGGGTAATTCTTCTACTCCTCTCTTCTCCAACTCTGGAGGAATCCACTAAGTAGTGATTAATATACAGAGAGTGGTTAACAGATCCCGGATACAAGTCTTGATCACACAAGTGACTTGATCCTTTGGGACTCGATCTGGAGATGCCTTGGTCACACAAAGTGGCTTCTCATACGACTCGGCCTTCTTCACGGGGCGCTTTGCCTTGCTACTACTGACCACTTGCTCAAGCTTCTTGGATTTGATCACGAAGCCCTCCAAAAACTTGAGACCGGTTCGACCTTGAACCTTCCTACAATCCTCCGTGGAATGTAGACCCCTTGATTCTTCAAATGGTTCCTCTTCAACCGATAGAAGTTGTCTTTCCTTCACAGGTGAGTGTTGGATTGATTTCTTTTTCGACAGGCAAATGTATAATCACGAGAATGTATGCTTAGAATCGATCTTTTATTGATCATAACATTCTTGTTCTTAACATAGCTTTGTTTCTGAGTGTATCGAGCTTGAATCAAAAGAAAATGTATCGAGTTTAAATGGACCTTAAAGTAACCATTCTTTGTTCTATATCTCCACAAGTATAGAAATTGTACAATTTTATTATTAATACTGGAAGACTTACATAAAAATGTATTTACATAGTAAAAAATACACGAAGGGGTGGACAAAGAACACTTCATCTCCTTTCGCCTCCTTCTTTCATCTTCTTGACTCTGTTATCTTCTCGACCTTCTTCTCTTTTTCTCATCTTTAGCCGCCTTCTTCTTTTCATACGCTCTTCTGGCAGCTTCATCTCTTCTCAGTTTTTCTTGTCTTTCCTCCCATAGTTGAGTTTGTCTTTTATTTTCCTCTTCGATTCTATTCACATACTCAGCATTGTTCTTAGCCATTTGCAGGTTGGCTACTTCGTCAAATCCAGCCCAATAGATCCCTCCTTTCTTGCCGGATCTATATACTCAATATTTTTGGGCGGAGGTCTAGGTCCGAAACCTCTTCCTCCATCTCTCGCTTCTTCCTCTTCCTCTCGGGCGTGTATTTTACTGGGGTCTTCTTTTTCCCAGCTGAGTGACTAGCAGAGTGACCAGCAGAGAGACTGCTAGTAGTCTACTGCCTGTCAGCTTTTTCACATAGTGTGAGACCTTTTTCCCAGTACAAATCCCAGGCTTGAGCCGTGGACATATTTGCGAAGTATCCTTGGATGCGAGCGTCTTGAATTCATCAACTAATCTTGGCTCGGTTCCAAAGATTCGAAATGGCATAGGTGTCTCTCGTCGTTGGAATGCCTCCATCTTTGTTTTCGAATATCCATAACTCGGGCATCCATCCTTCCTTCCACTTCC